>CM031240.1:951106912-951734412 GCA_018340775.1 Taxus wallichiana var. yunnanensis
CATAAAATTATTTTCACAAAGTGTCACAAAATGGTCGCTCACCCTCGTTGTTGATCACATGTATGTCGATTATGTCCACATATGTCGCTTGTAACTTATAAAATAAAAGACCTACAAAACTCCAAAACACATCAAATCCTAAAAACAAAAAGATGTAAATGGGGAGTCATATCGATCGTGATAGTCACCGACTAAGTGAACTTACGATCCAAGTGTTGCACTACATTTCAGACTCCATGTAGTTCTCATGTGTGTGTGCAAGAATCATGCCCTAGGAGGCTCTTGTGCAAGATGCACTTGATAGCAAACAATAACTAGATGTAACAATGTAAGTAGATGTGTGTATGGAAAAATGAACTTCCCTCCTATGAAGTGTATGCAGAAGATGAAGTCCCTTGTCCCTTTAATGAATCTATATGGATGCTTTGGTGCTCTTAGTAATGTCTTTGGATGCAACATTAGGTGATGATAATAGATGTTTAGAGCTTGGTCCCTTAATTTGATCACATAACATTGTATTTATATGATTCCCTTATTTGAATTTCATAATTAACTACTAAAAGGCTGACCCATAAGAAATAAATATGCCTAACAACTAGAAGAGGCCCAAAAGAGGTGAGTAAGATACAAAGAGGTCGGGACACCTAGAGGGGAAGAGGGCGCTTGGATCTTTGGCATCCTAGCTAGGTGCTAGTGTCCAGAGCAAGAAAGGTGGAGTGACGAAACTTAGACCTGGAAAATAGGGTCTGCAAGGAGAGACTAAGAAAGAAAGCAAAGAGGCCAAAGACAATGGTCAATTAGTACTTTTCTCACTTAGGAATCATATGAATGTAAGTATGTGATTAGGACCTAGAAATGTACCCAAGTGCGTGATTTTGTGTCTACATTTTCCCCCACTTTATGTTGTTAAGCAAATGCTTGATAACATAAAGTAGATAAGAGATACATCCTGATAACCATGTATATCAATCGTGAAAGCATGATGAGGAGACAAAACCAAGCTTGAAGTAATAACAAATTAAGCATGGAAGCTAAGGAAGAGGAAGTGAACCTAGGGGTGAAGCGTATGCGATGTGTCATGTTATACCTGTTGTCGTTGTCTTGCTTGATGTTGGACGTGTTTGTTGATGTGACTGTTGTTTCCCATAAGGACGAACCTGCAAAGTGAAGAGTGATTAACTAAAATATGAAATTATTCTATCTATCTAAGTTAATCTAAGCAAGTACAACAAATATAATAACTGATATGAACTAAAATATGAATACTAAGTAATTTTATTTGATATTTAAATGAAATGAAATAATTGAAATAGGAGGGATAAGGTACTAACCTAAAAATGACTTACCTCGTTGAGATTTGGGACTAAACAGGATGATGTGTGGACAGAGCAAAGTATGATGGTAAAACCTAGGCAATTGTAGAAGATGAAGATTTGATCAGATTGGGGCCCCCTGGAGAAGGATCAGGACGTCGGTGGGCACCCTAGTCTGCAGTATGGGCGCTCTAGTCTACAGAACAACTCAGGACTTTGATCTGGAAGTGTCACTAGATCTTCGCAATGTCTCGATCTTTATCATGTGATTGTCACAGTAACTTCGTTGATGATGCCATAAACATTCAACGAAGATTCACCTAAAAACCCCCATACAAAGCATCAAACCCCTAAAAATGAAAGATGTATACGAAAAGGGTCGACTTTGTCCTTAACAACCATAATGGTGGACTTACAACTAAGCATTGTACTACATTCGGACCCAATGTATTTATGTTTGCTTTGTGTGTGCAATGATGTGCACATGGTTCCCTAGTGCTAATGATGCAAAGATAGTGGGCAATAGCTAGATGTAATGCAAAATGGTGGATGGAATAGAATAGACTTCCCTTTCCTATGCAAAGTGTGTGTGATGTAATGATGTCCCAAATGCAGTCCCTTGCCTTAGTAGATAGCTATCCCTTGGTGGTAGATAGTCCGCCCATAAGATAGTAAGTATGTTGTGTTTATATAGGGATATCTTGCTCAAATTTCAACACTAATGACCCGATATGCCGACTAGTACCTAGGGGAATGAGAGGGAAAATTACAAATACCGACCTCGAAACTCTAAATTAGATGCAAGTGTTGTCGGGACCAGGGTGCCTAAAATAAGGACCGAGGCACCCATGGGTGCCCCAGTTCTACCCTAGGTGCCTTAGTCAAAGACTAGAGATGACAAATGACCAAATAACGACACCTGAAACTCCTTGAGAGACAACTAGAATCTGTATAAACAATCGACAACATGCAAGACAAATGATGACAACAACTAACTAACTGACGTATGATTAGGGGATGGGTCATTATTGAATACTTTTCTTATGGAAGATCCATTTATAAAACAACATACTTGGTGGTATAATTATAATAGCAAGTGCGTGATTTTGTGACTACATTCTCCCCCACTTAATGTTGGTGAGCAGAAATCTCGATAACATAGAGTAGATAGAGATGCATACCTGAGAGAAATTTGGATAATCCCATGTTGTAGTAGAACACGCAGATGTGGTAGTAAAAGTGTGCCAAAATAACCATATAGCATGTTGAACCATGGATCAACGTGTTGATCCATGTAACGTAGTGAAAAGTGTAATGTCATGATGAAGTGTACTAAATGAGAGTGATGATAGAAATGTTAGATGATTGATGATTTTGAATGTTGTATGATGACGATGAGATGGGGTAGGGAGTGATCAGTTCCCAACCCGAACACGTGTATATGAATAATCAACCAGAGGATTTGGGCGTCCTACCACCTAGAGGAAGAGTGTAGGGAGAAAAATGTGTTATTCTCTAATCTCTAACTACATCCTCAAGATCTAGCCATTGTAGATGGACTCAAATAAAAATGGTTTTGGATCCAAATAATTTCGATCAAATAGTTGACCCATATAAGAGTGGTATAATAAAGGCACTCTTGCCCCCACTCCATGGGTGTCTCGTATGTAATGGCTTTCAAGTTAGGTCATCTGTAGAAAGGCACAAAATGTATGATGGCTTCCAAGTTAGGTCACCTAGAAGTAAACACCAAATGGATAGAATAACTTCCCATGTTAGGTCATCTAGGAAAGTAATAGATGTAATCTCCCAAGTTAGGTCATCTGGGAGGCCGCACGTAACTCCCAAGTTAGGTCATCTGGGAGGCCGATTGTGTTGAATTTGTATTAATTGAATGATATGATTTCGATTGTTAGAGGTTTGAACACGTTGATGGATGGATGGATTGATTAATTAATTTGATTACTCATAGAGATATTTTTACGCTAGTTTCCCATTAGGTCATTAGGGGGAATCGATAGAAATTGGTGAATGATCGCATGGAAATATTTTTAATTGCTTATTGCCCCCATGTTAGGTCATTAGGGGAAGTGATGAAATTTCACATAGAAAAATTATATATTTTTGCCCCCAGATTAGGTCATTAGGGGGAATTAATGGTGAGATGTCACGTAGTGAATTAGTAAATGTTTGAAAATGATGAGTTGATAGTGTTGATTGATTGCATGGTAATATAAAGGGGATTATAGGATGACCCCAATGATATGCCCCTATTGGCGAAAGGGTAACTGATGAGAAGAACAAACGCTAAGCTGAAAGTAAGCACGAATAGATAAAAAGTGATAGAAATTGCCAAAAATGTGTATAAATTTCACGGAAAATAACATTGAGGAGAGATAATGCATGCCTAATGTGTACACTATGGTGGCAAGAGGAATTCTAAAAATAATTCCACAAACGGGGTATAAATTGGAGTAGAAACGCTCAAGATATGACAAAAACGGTTTTGGGGTGTATTAGTTGTAATAATAAGTGTGAAATAATGACTATAGTAAAGTAGGTGATGAAAACGTAACTATAAATAGTGAAGTGAAAAAGTGTTTAGTCACTTGATTTTTATGTATGCGATTTTGAGATTGAGCATGAAGTGGGTGAAAATGTCGCAAGTGAGAGTAGCACGTACTAGTCGATTTGAGAGGGTGATGACTGTTGTAGCGTCACACACGACTGCAGAGTTGGTAAGTGCGTCATTTTTCGAAAAATGTATGGTGTAGTAGTCATTTTTATTGATTTTTACAAATTTGAGAATTTTAATTTTCTTGACGTTTTAGACTTGGACAATATTGGTGAGGGCACTAGTGATGCTTGGGATAGGAGCGCCTAGAAATGGGTGCTAGTTTCTTGCTCTAGGGTGCCCAGAATCCCGCATGTGGAGTCTAAAATGTGTGTATTTGGTGTATAATGATGAAAAACCGATTTTTGATGTAAATGAATGTGACAAGCGTATGTATTTGTACTTGTAAGGTGTTTTAATGCTACGTTTGTTGTCATTTTGTGGTGTACAAAGGGATATTCACTCGAGGAGTTCTGCAGTGGTCGTCACATGAATATGTTGCTAGGATTGGGCCTCTCGAGATGATGATGATTGAAATGTTATGGAATGTGTCGGTCTGCGGTGCACATAAAGACGAATGTGGGATGTACCGCACAATATGCCCATGTTAACTACATTATGCAAGAACCGGTGTGTGGATACGTGTATATATTGGTTTCTACGGGAGAGATAACTATGACTTTGGAGGATGTGTATCGACATCGCTGCGGTCGGTGGTTTTGGAGAGAGAGTATAGGTTATGCCATTGGAGGATATGGAGAGGTAGATTGGAGAAGGTAAATGGTATTTTGCATGGATTTGAGTACCTATCAAGGCCCATATCAATCTGGATGCTATCTTACAGATCTAGGGTTCCGCATTTACGGAAGTTTATAGCCATTGTGATTTCCTCATCTATTGTAGTGGAGGGAGGAGGTGTAGGCATCTTGTATAAGATGCATGATATATGTCGATGGATAGAGGAGTAGGGTACTAGATACACGTGGGCACGATGTGTGTTGGACCACATATACACATATTTATACCGATTTACTCATAATGAGCATGGTGGTGGGATAGGACCTACTACACTATTATAGGTTTTGGCTTATGAGCATATAGTCGTGTTAAGACCCGGTTAGAGGTCAATGAGGAGAGTGGGCTAGGCCAGAGATATATGCAAGGAGGTGGATTAATATTCGTGGGTGTAGGATGGACACAGATACCTACAAGGCATTGATAGATAGGATGGAGCTCGAGGCGGTTACATGGAGGCCATATTGCGACTATGGGGGATGGCCCAAGGATGATATAGAGTTACGGTGTATTTAGAGGACTATGTGGCTAGAGGATCGATTTCTTCAAGCGTGGGTGATCTTTTTCAGGTAGAAATAATATCACGACAGTTAGGAATGGCTCAAGATGTGCCCCTAGAGCCATATATATGGTTGAGACCTATCATAGTACCTACGAGGGCTGGAGCTAGGCTAGGGCCTACAATAGAGCAACTAGTACCTCTCGGGCCGGATGAGGTCAACACGTCGATAGAGACGATAAATTGACGATGTTGGCTACACAGAGGAGTGATATGCATGGTAGATGACACATCAATAGGTATTATTGTTCCCATTATTTGTAGGTCTAGTGGGGTTACCACATGGAGGAAAAGGAAAGGGGGAATCCCATACCCCCCGACGATGTGGCCGCAATTGTAGTTGAGCGTGAGTATTTGTATAGTTGTGTTGTGTACTTTGTTGTTTACCTATGTTATAGTGATAGTTATCTAATTTTTGTGTTATTTGTTTTGTAGGCGATGCATATTGGTCGCTAATAGTTGACACAACCATCACACATTGACACAAAATGTGTCAATGGATGTACTTGGTGGAGGTATACTTGAGCATGTGGATGATATCATGGGTGATAATGTCCATTTTTTGAACATGTGGTCATAACATCAATGACATGCACTGTATTTCTAGGTGAGAGGGACGAGGCACCCAAGGAGACTTGACAAACCAGAGAGGTGTTGGGTGTTATTCCTTTAGCACAAGATGTATTTACACGATATGTGAATTTGCAGTGTCACTTTTCGGATCAATCAACGGAGAACACCTTATTACGTAGGCAAGTGGAGAGGTATTGAGGCTATGAATAACGACATAGAGTTAATGGCGAGCCATCTAGCTCTAGGGATCTCATAGTACCCGAGAGGGATAACATAGTACCCGAGAGGGATAATGATGATGAGGATTGATTAGCACTATTGTATATGATGATGGGGAGTTTCCCAGGTGTTGAAATATTTTACTAATGATGATGTATTCGATATATATATATATATATATATATATATATATATATATATATATATATATATATATATGGATAGAGGTTATTACTATATGATGAGTTTATTTCGTTGTGTATTGATGTTATAATGTGATTGATGATGTATTGTTGTTAATGTGTTGTATATCGTTCTTGCATATTGATGTAGACTCACACTATAATGTTGATAATGATAGAAAAATGTGTAATGTGAATGATGATAGATAACATATGTAATTTTATTGATGAGTTATATGAAATGTTTGTTGAATGGAATTTGTAATGCATGGTTAGTGTAATAGATAATGTATGATCACAAAACTAATGTGTTGTGATGAATGATAATGCAATGGGATAGTAATATGTTAGAATGATGAAACTAGGAGGGGGAATTAACGATCACCCCTAGTGTGTGAATGAATAGGCTCATTTAGTTAAGACCCCTCAACAGTCAATAATGAGTCACGTAAGCAAGAGTGCGTCATCGGGAAATGATTGAGTGTGCTAGATGAATCGACAAAGATGGTGATGATACGTCCCTCCTCAATGAAGGTGAGGTTGCCTTTATTGAAAACCAAAACTGTATTTACATCTGTACATTCAAAATTGTATGTGGGGGTGTTTTGGAACATCAATGGAAAGAAAAGTGAATGAGGGAGATGGAATGGAATGAAGGAAAGGAGTGGAATGGAATGAATTGAAAGAACATGCAAGAGTTAGGTAAAAACAGAGCCTAATATTGCACGAAGAGGAAAGATGAATAACTAACACAAATAAAATGGAGTTTGAGTTAGCTAAACAAGAATGTGTAAAAGGGAACACACGTGAGCAAGTAGATAATCAAAGCTTGATCACTGTGAACTAGAACAACAGATTAATAACGTTGACAATAAGATCAAAGACAATATTTGCATGCAAGATTCAAACACTAACATCTAATGAACATAAGAACATCAAATGCTATAAGAGACAATGAATGGGACACAAAGTTCATATTTCATTAACTCCAAAATGTCTTCTCAAAAGAACACAAATTTTATTTCTTTGAAGTAAAGCTTGCATACAAAAGTATTTTCTTCTCCTCTCTCAAAGTCACCTTTACAAATGAGCCCTCACTTCCTTTTATAACCCAAAAGTTGGTTACAAAGTAGTTAGGGTTTTACATGAACATTAAATAAGGCACTTAAGTGACCTTTGACTTTTTCTAACCAACTTTATTAAAAACAACTAAAAATAGAAATCACTTAAGTTATCCCACACTTCCCAAAAGCAAATAACAACATCCTTTTCTTAAAAATCCACTTTTTAAAATATACAATAATAACCAGTGCCTTATCCATTGAAATGGGGTCCGCCTATCTCAAACGTATGAGAAATGGACTCTCCCACTTCGTTAGATACCAAGAAAACTATCTCCCTGAACCGCCGGTGAAATTAGGATCTGCCACTTTTGCTAGTTGAAAGGATCTAAACCTTCCCAAAGTTTCAAACATCTTTTCTTCTTCTAGAGGTTCATTTGGTCGAAGAATAGCCTCACAAAATACCTGCAATTCAAGAATCCTACTTGGCATATCATTTAAATTAACAATCTTTGATTGAGAATTCTCAAATAAGTTCTTTAATTTGATGCACCACTCCATTGAAATTGATGAGAAATTATTGGCGGGAGTGTACATGTCCTTAAACAATTGTGAAAATTGTTCTTCCACCTGTTCCGATGAACACCTTTGATTATGTTCATTTACGAGGCTACAAGGGATCTCAGCTATGAATTCTTTAATCAAGGTGAGTGAAGTGAAGGCTTCATTGCATATGCTCTCATAATGGATCATAGAATCCTCGAGAAGCGTCTTCCTTGATTTGAGATGCAGACACCAAAGAAAACGTGTCTCTCGATGTTCAAATTTGAGAATTCCTTCAATGGCTAAAACTAAGGATTCCATACTCGTCATCTCCTGCAAAATGGGCAATATCTCATCCAAATTTGATATATTAGAAACAAAAGTTTCCTTGAAAGAAAGAATTGGATCAAGATATGCACTGACATCTTCATGGAGCTTAACCATTGTTTTGATTATCCCTTGGCCTAAAACAAGAATCTCTGAAAGCCAAGTTTTAGTGACATGGCCCAATGTGTTTATTTCTTTTGAAAAATTGAGAGTTTCTTCATCAGGGGCAGCCACTGCATCAGGTATTGGGAAAGTGGATGATATGGGATTTATTAGATGTTGAACATATTCCACCAATTGATTCTTTTCGGCCTTGAGATGAGAGTTCTGAGACTTATATTTCTCAAGTCTCTTTAGCACGATATCAATTGAATCTCGAGCCATCACCATGTCACTTTCCAATGTGGACCTCCCAAGTCCAAGTCTAGAAACTTCATAATCAGCAGGTGTCATGGCATCACACTCCTTATCAACTTGTGGGATGGCAAGATCTGCAAATTTGTTTCCGTCATTATCCACCATTATTCGAGAAAGCACCTTAGGATTCTTGGGAATGATGTCATTTGAAAGTTTGAAAAGGGCATCAAAATCAATGTCAATTGCCTTGACAACCCTCTTCCTTTTCTTAACCTCGGAATCAACCCAGAAGGAGTATCATTCACTATTTCCGCATACAAAATCCTAGAGCTCGAAGCAATATTCTCATTGTTCTCGACATCATGAGATCCTGCAAGAATCCTTTCCATGACCTTGATTTGAGGAGAAATAACCTCAATATCCACCTCCTGATCATTCGGGAGATTTTGGGAAATCTCTTCATGAACTGTAGGTTCCGAAGTGTTTGATATTTGGACTACCTGCACCTGAGTGGACGCTTGTGCAAGGCATGGCTGAGGATCGTTTTGTCAGATTTTGAGAACTATTAACAATGTGAGTAGAAGAATCTCTACTTGAAGTAGAAAATCCTGATACACGCTCTCTTCCTTCACTAGGGCTAGGGCCTTTAGATTTTTCTCCTCGTGGCACATTATTCGATGAAGTGGATTTTGGCAACCACTCCTTTCTTGCTTGTTGTGTATGATTGGATGGTATGGAGGTTGATCGAGAAGGGGATTTGGTTGAATGAGACCTCCTCGAGTTGGAAATTTTTGTGATCCTGAAGTATGATCTTGAATTGATTATAACTTGGCAAGTTCTGTTGTACCAAGATATGCTTCTTTCAAGAATCGGTTGATTCTTGCTATCAAGAGAAAATTCATCTCTTTGGTCCAATCAATTGAGGCAACAATGGGGTAAAAGCAATTGCATCATATGAAGGATCAATAACATCTTCATCATCATTTATGAATGAATCGGGAGGGTTCTTGATGCGAAAGGCCTTGATCTGGAGCAAGTGTTAGGCGAGAAAACTCTCATCTTCTTACTTCATGCTCGTCCGAACAGAAGCCCAAAAATCTTCCATGGTAGGGTTATGTTGATACTTTGCTCCAAGAATCTTTTGCATATATCCATTGATATCAAACTGGGCTCTCTTCACATATGGATGAATTGTGATGAGGGCGAACTCTTTTTCCATGAGTTGTGCACTGAAAATATTTGGACATTGGTATTCCCCGATTTGGATTGGGAAATGAATTCCTGAACGATGCTTGTCACTGAGAAGACAATGAACTTGGAATAGTTGTCGCAAGCTCCATTAATGCCCATCTATCACTGACGTACTTAGGAAGCTTCCATGGAGTACCAACAAAGCCACTCACGCAAATGTAGGAAAATGATGAAAATTGAATAAACCAGGTTCCCCATTGGGAAATGACATTCATGGCTTCTTTAGAAAATATTTCCTCTGTATTTCGATTTAGGTTCGAATCACATGATAGAAGGTGAATGCATCGTTGACTCTTCTAAAATGGTGAGAGCTATTTTTGAAACTTAGTTGTGGATAATAATGGAAGACACTATTTGATGGACCCATGACTCCTCTTGTTTCGAGTCCAGAAAATAGCTTTCTTGCCACTACATAAGTCAGATATGATGTCATGTAGAAGCATCCAGTCATCTTAACTTCTATCAATTGTTTGTGAAGGGTATTACTGATAATGGTGGCCCAATCCACAAACTCTTTCTTGGCAAGGATGATACAGATAAACTGATACATCCATGGGTGGAAAATCCTGACAGAGGGTAAACCGAAAACTCGACTTAGGAGAGTAATCATGTCCCCGATTTCTTCCACGAACTCAATGTGGTATAGTTCTTTGGGAAGCCGGTCAATTCGAGGCCTCTTGGTCACTAACCAATTGTTATTAACCATCTTGCTCCACCTAAGGGGTTCTTCATCCCAAAATTCTCATGCTGACTAGTGAGTGATATCCGCATTCTCAGGAAAGTCAGGTATGCCAGAAATTCCTCAATGTGCTCTGGTGTGATTAAGAGGAAAGGCTCGCGATTATCTTTAAAAATTTCTCATCTCTCAGATCATAATGCTCCGCGTAAGTGATAACCAGCTCTGACACTGCACCGAGACAAGAAATGTTGTTGCTTGGGGTAGACCACTATGGTAAAGCCTATCCGAGAATATGGTTTTGCCTTCAGTTTTCACCCGTTCGCATAATTGTTGCACATTGATGTGACCCAGATTTGTATCAGTGATATTGTCATATGTTGACTTAATGGAACTGGGAGGGATGATTCCTTGGAATTCATATTTAGCGGACTTATTTGATTTCTCCACTGACTTCTTCGATCTTCTTGCAGATTTGTTAGATTTTTCAGCCATTATGAATTTCATAGAAAAATGACTCAGGCACACAAAACAACGCAAGCGGGGTCGGGTCTCAGTCTCTGAAACCCCCGTCAATGCAAGAACAATATGACTTGTTTAATTATTATTATTATTATTCTTTAAAATAAAAATAATAATAATAACAACCAGTCCCGATTACAATTTTTTTTTAATACATCACACCGAGACTAGGTTTGAATTCCAACTCAGGCGACAACAACGTTTTTTTTTTAAATAAACGAAATCACCCGATTTCAATATCTCGATTTTTATTTAATTTGTAGAGAAAATTCTCCTAGTATGCGTGAAAATCCTGATTCTAATTATCCCCGTAATTTGATATTTACTTCTTCGATGTGATCCTCTCGATTGATGCATGAATACACCTACTTAATTTATTCTTCAAAATGCGTGGACACTTCTAGATGCTGCTTTTTTTTTAATATTTTACTCCCTAGCGTTGAAAATGAAACTACTTCTTTTTAAAGTTGCGTGGAAGAATGTATTTCTTTTGCAGCTACAAAGAGATCTTCTTGTTTGGTTTGTTTCTTTCTTCTTTCTCCCATGTGGTCTCCTCCAAGCAAAAGAAAATAAACAAAAACAAATTTTAATGAGTTGTAGTTTAGTGTTTGCCAAGGTTCTTGTTTCCTCCAAAGACCAATGCGTGGAGCTTCAATGAAGACAGAACTTGCTCAATAAATCAAACTAAATTCCTATTTGCTGTTTTCTTTGGCTTTTTACCAAGGCATGGAGTGTTGGAAGACTATTTTTGTCTTGTATTTTACCAATGCATTGAAACTTCTTCCTATGTATTTCCTTTCCTTTGGCTATGCATGAAAGGTTGTGTTACTTTTTGTTGTTTTCTATTGATCTGATTTTGGACTGTTCCTTACCCCACGTGGTCTTTTAGACAAAATACAAGCTTTATTTATCTTATCCAATCCCTGCAAATACATTAAAACAAACTTACTCCTCCTTGCTTGCGTGGACAGACCTGGAGAATGCGTGGAAAAGCTTTGGGGCAGACTGCATGAAGATTCTTTATTGAGTTTTTTTACTTTCCTTCTGAAAAATGCGTGGTTTCTGCCTTTCTCTTCTACAACTTGGTTAGAACTATTTGTTGTGGACTATGTTTTACCTCTTGGGCTGCTCTTGCCTGCTCCTACATTGGATTCTAACCCTCTTTGCCTTATTCTTTGCGCAGATATTTTCCTTGGGATGTCTTTGTAAATTTATGTGGAGTGCATGGGAATCTCCTTTGCTGTTGTCTTGGACTATTCTCCCTCTCAAACTGCTAACTACTCCTCCCTCCACATTAGTCTTCTTCTTGTTGTGTATACATGCACATGAAACAACCTTGGCATGGAAACTTGTTCCTTTTCATTGCCTATGCATAGCCTTCTTTGGACTTTGGCTATTGTGTGGAATTTTTTTGAGGGATGTGATAAAATATTACTCTTGAGAAGAAATAAGAAGCAATTGGAAAGCTTCGCACGACTCTTTCCAACGAGTTTGACGGAGGAATTTATGAGGATTAATTCGTCCCGTT
This sequence comes from Taxus wallichiana var. yunnanensis, assembly GCA_018340775.1. Classification (NCBI taxonomy): domain Eukaryota; kingdom Viridiplantae; phylum Streptophyta; class Pinopsida; order Cupressales; family Taxaceae; genus Taxus; species Taxus wallichiana. The sequence goes on from CM031240.1 coordinate 951,119,433, forward strand.
AAAACAACTTCCCTCTTTCCGGGTAGTGGAATTAATTGCCAGGGGGAAATGGGAAATCAACAACCAATTGCCAATGGAAATGGCAAGGCGGGCTGACAATCCCCATTTTATTTCCCCATGTGGGAAATCGGGAGATTTTTTTCCCGTTTGCCAATTCATTAATTTGGCAATCGGGGAAGAAATCCCACAAGCGGGATTTAAAACAAATTTGCCAAGAAAGGGGAAATCCGGGCCGGGAAGCCAATTTGGCATCCCGACAATGGGAAGCGGAAGCTTATTTTTCCCCGCAATTAAAATAAAACTTGTCAAATGAATTTTAATTAATATTTATTTAATTAAAAACCCAAAGTTATTAAAAATTAATTTTATCAAACAAAGAGTAATTAATTAATTAATTATTAATTAATTAATATTTAATGCAGTTTAAGACTGATGAGGAGGAGTTCTTCCTGAAATGGACGAAACGAAGACCGGAACAATCACAAAAATGAGACGGTCATGATGAGAGTGATAAACCACGCAAAGTAACACTTTTGAAAAATTTCAAAATTTCCATTTTTTAATTAATTTTGTGAAGTCAAAATTTAGCATAGAAGAATGAATGACTCACATGTATCATATTGTAATCTTTGTTTGAGCACAGGAATCAAACCACGACAAAAAATGAATTGCTTCTCAAGGTCTATAGGTTGGAATACTAACTAATGCATATAAGCATTAAATCGTAAGATATAATCCCTAATAGATTCTGATGAGCCTTGATGTAAAGTAGGTAGATGGTCATAAGTAACCCTAGGGCCATTGTTAAGGATGAAATGACGAAGGAAAGTGTCCTCCATGTCATAGTAAGTACTAATGGACCCAAAGGGAAGATGAGTGTACCATTGCAATGCCTCATTAGTAAGACTGTATCGAAAGGCCTTAAGTAATAATCTATCATTAGAATAAGAGGTCATAGCCATGCGGTAATGTAGAAGATGAGCATGAGGGTCACTAGTACCATCAAAACATGTGAAAGTAGGCATGATAAAGTCCTTAGGAAATGCATAATTATGAATCTTCCTGGGAATATGTTACCATGTAATGAGTTATTATCAATAATGGCATAGTAAGTAAGTCCTACTTTCTAGAGTAAGAAACCGAACCTGAGATTGTAATTGACCTATGACATGCATGAGAGAGATGATATCCTCTGAAGAAATAGTGGAATATGGCAATAATGTATTAAGAGGTTGTAATTTTCAATTGTGAGTGATCATAGGAATATATAGAGATGACAAAGGATAATCGATGTTAAAGGCACACTAGTAGTAGGTGCTAAAGAAGCTATAACATCGATGTAGATGGAATATCTATAGAAGTGGTAGGACTAGCATCAGAAATATCCCTAATAGGTGAGGTGACTGATGGAGATACATCTATATGAGAAGACGAACGAATGGGTGTAGATGATGTAATAAGAGGAGATGAAATAGTAGGAGAAGAAGTGATAGATGGAGGTGATTCATGCATAGTGCTAAATGCAATCTCAGGAGAAGGTAATGATGGAATAGGAGATTCACACTCGACCGTATGAAAAGAAGGAGAACCATGGCTATCAAATTGCCTCATCGACATCAGATAAAGACTTAGAAATGAGAATGTCACTAAGGATACTATCAATAGGATCATCAACATAGTATAAAAGAGGATGCAAACTAGTATGAGATGTATCATGAGAAGCAATATCAGAAGTAGGAGAGTCGTGAGATGAAACTATAGAGGTGTTCTAAGTAGAAGAAGAATCAACATGTACATGTGAATGATGATCAATACCAAGCATATAATCAATAAGAGAATCGTCTAAAATTTCCTTAGAAAGATTAGAAGGAGGATCACTAGTAGTTGTATAACATGGTGTACAACGAGTGAAGGCTATTGGATCCTCAACAATGTTAATGCCAATGGACGAGTCTTCAAAGCTAGTAGGCACATATTATTAACCATCTAGAAGTTGTTATTTGATATGAGTTGGTATAGGAGTAGGATTACCATAGAGAGACGTGAGCTTAGTGATAACAACCTCATCATAGATAGGGTTAGCACTGAAATGATACATGATGGGTGAAGAAGATGAACTATCCTTAACCATTAGGGTTGAAGCAGATCATAGGGAAAAATATTCTAAAGTACTGGTTCACCAAAATGATTAACTAAAATATGAAATTATTCTATATATCTAAGTGAATCTACATGCAAGTAGAATAAATATAATAAGTGATGTGAACTGAAATATGAATGCTAAGTAATTTTATTTGATATTTAAATGAAATGAAATAATTGAAATAGGAGGGATAAGGTACTAACCTGAAAATGACTTACCTCACTGAGATTTGGGACTGAACAAGATGATGTGTAGATAGAGAAAAGTATGATGGTACAACCTAGGAAATTGTAGCAGATGAAGATTTGATCAGACTAGGGCACTTGAGAAGGATCAGGGCACCTTTGGGTGCCCTAGTCTGCTGCAATATGGGTGCTCTGGTCTCTGAGAACAACTCGGGACCTAAACCGGAAGTGTCACTAGATCTTCGCAATGTCCACGATCTTTTCGTGTGATTGTTGCGATAAATTCGTTGATGACACCATAAACCTGCAATGAAGATTCACTTGCAAAACCCCATACAAAGCATTAAACCCCTAAAAAAAAGAAAGATGCATATAAAAGGGGTCAAACTGTCCTTATTAGCCACAATGGTGGAATTACAACTAAGCATTGCACTACATTCCAGACCCAATGTAGTTATGTGTGCTTTGTGTGTGCAATGATGTGCCTAGGGTGCCCTAGCGCCAATGATGCAAAGATAGTGGGAAATAACTAGATGTAATGCAAAATGGTGGATGGAATAGAATAGAATTCCCTTTCCTATGTAGTGTGTGTGATGTAATGATGTCCCAAATGTAGTCCCTTGCCTTAGTAGATAGCTAGCCCTTGGTGGTAGATAGTACGCCCATAAGATAGTAAGTATGTTGTGTTTATATAGGGATATCTTGCTCAAATTTGACACTAATGACCCAACATGCCAACTAGTACCTAAGGGAATGAGAGGAAAAATTACAAATACCGACCTCGAAACTCTAAATTAGATGCAAGTGCTGCCAGGACTAGGGCGCCTAAAATAAGGACCGGGGCACCCATGGGCACCCCAGTTCTACCCTAGGCGCCCTAATCAAAGACTAGATACGAAAAATGACCAAATAATGACACCTGAGACTCCCTGAGAGATGACCAAAATTGTATAAACAACTGGCGGTTGTGCAAGAAAAATGATGACAACAACTGACTAAATGACAATAGGACTAGGGGATGGGTCATTAGTGAATACCTTTCTTACACAAGATCTATATACAAAACAACATACATGGCGGTATAATTATAATAGCAAGTGCATGATTTTGTGACTACAAAGAGAAAAAAGTAGTCAAATATACATGTGTATATGTAAAATTCCATCCAAGTATGTAAAAAGTGTGTAAAAATGTGACAAAGTAGTAAAAGGAACATGTGCACCTGATTCGTGATGAGTGGATAAAATAGAAAGTGTCTGGATTTGCTTGTAGAAGGGCAATTTTTTTCGAGTGATCTCACGCCAAAAGTGAGTTTTGGGGTGATCTCACGCCATTGAGAAGAAGTATTGGGGAGAAAATTATAGTGTTATTCTCCATCCCTGACTACTTCTTGAAATTTATACACCATTGTAGATGGTGTGATCCCACTTTGTTCGGCTCGATCCGATTCGATACAAGTAGAAAAGAGAAGATATTATGCGTTCGGATTATTGGAGGACTATGCCTATACTATGAAAATTGTTGTTTAAAGTAATTGAAAACTATCTTGGTATTGAGAAAATAAGCGTAATTGCCCCCTGGTCATAGGTGCCCAAGAAAGGTCAAGAGCACCAGGTGATCATATATGTGTTGTGGTGAGGAAACAATTCAAATTTTGGGTTGTACTTATGATTGAAGAGTGTGTTGTTCTTGTATTGTGCGGGGTTGAACTATGACTATGTATTGTTGAATGGGGTGACTAATTCACCCAATGTATGCCCCTCGTTTGGGGTGCATGTGATGTCATTTAGGATAAAGCAGGCCAATGCAGAGGACCATATGATGATCTCGAAACGAATACCCTACAGGGGGAGTGAATGTAATTTGTAGAAACCAAGGCACATGCAAAAAAAGTGGATGGAAACATGTGTTAGTATAAATAAGACAAACATGTATATAGAATACAATGTGTAATCTAATAAACAAGAAGAAAATGTAAACCACGAAAAGTAGGTTACAAACACGGGACATCACTCACAATGTCACAAGACAATGTTGGCAGAAACAACCAAAAGCATACAAGCAATGAATAAGTAAGGCATAGGAAAAGCCCATAAACATTGGAATATAATGGAACACAATGGCAATAGTGACACGCAAAGTATCAGACAACCATGGTAATATGTTAGAAAGATTAAAAAGTATGTCAACACGTGTGTATATCGATAGAGTAGTGTGCATGAATGTAGTACAAAATGAAACAATAACAATTGTAGTGTGTATGAATGTAGATGAACCCAAGAGCCTCCATAGGAATAGTAAGAGGTACAATGCTAAACATCCATGTTGCATGTAAAGATATGTGTAAATTTTGCATTCACAACTAGAAGGCAAGTGAACGTGCATATGTATATAGAAAAGATTGACATATAGAATATCTGATTAGCATAGTAAGAAAAATGTACATATGAGCATAAGCAAGCAAGAGTAATTGCAAACAAGATATGCAAGTATGCTCTAAGTGAGTGGAAAGATTTAGAATGCAAGATGAATGTGATAGAAGCAATGTGCCCCCGACTAAATGTGTATGTATGAGTGAGATGAGGTTCATTTATAAAAGACCCTCAAAAGTCAAGAATGAACCATTGAGAAAGAGTGTGTCATCGGAAATGGTTTGAATTATGCACTAGAAATATATATCAATGATGTATAGAGCATGAATAGTGTAGAATGAGGTGAGGTTCAATTCAGATTTAGACCCTCAACAACAAAGTATGAACCATGGAACTAGAGTGTGTCATCGAGAAGTTTTTGTGTGTGAATGTGATGCTAGAAATATGTATCGTGAATGTGCCGAGTGTACAAGTATGTATTGTGTGAGTTTCATGTATATAATATGCCCTCAAAGCAATCAAGTGTGAACCATAGCACAAGAGTGCATCATTGGGTAATGATGATACAAGTGTATCAAGTGGTTTGTATTGATGTTTAGGAGATATTAGACATTAAGCATAAAGCGTCAAGTACATGGTGATAAGACATTAGATAGCAATCTGATGGGTGAGAAGCTATGATTCCCCCAAGTATGTATGTGATGGAGATCTAATTGATGATGCTAAGGGGATAAATGTAAGGAGTAGTTTCCTTGACAAATTGATTAGATGCTGAAGTGGTGATGGTGAAGGGGCCTTGAGTGGTGGAATTTGAAAGAGGCCAACTAGATTTTGTTGGTCTTGCATAGTGGGTGGTTGCTTATTTGGAATTGGTAACGCCGTAGAATATTTGAGAGGTGGAGGAGTTGTACCGATATTTAGAGGAGGTTGCTTAGTTTGACTCGGTAATGTTGTAGATGACTTAGTAGGAGGAGGTGATGGAAGACGAACCTTGAGAGGTGATTGCTTAGTTGGAATGGGTTGAATAGGTGATGTTTGATTGACCAAAGAAGGCACATTAGAAGTGGTGGCATGATGCTCATTAGACATAGAAGGAGCAGATTTAGGAGCCCATTTGGATGTAGCATTTGTAGATGGGCATGCAACAAAATGTTGTGCAACGAATGAGATAAAGCCTTGATGCTCAAGATGTTTGATTCTTCGTTGTAAAACATAGCAGATTATTGTCATTATGTCCATTGATTCAATCATAATTAAAATGTGGACGACGTTGATATTTTGTAAAACGATAAGGAGGATAGCAATGAGTAGATGGAAAAGTGATCAATTGATGACTAAGGAGCTCAGTAAGAATATCATCTTGCTTAGCATTGTGATCAAACATGAGAGGCTCCGGTAATGGCAAGACTTGAGGCTCACTAATATGATCGCATGTAGAAAACATAGAATGAGGACGAGAAGAAGAACTAACATGAACCTAAGAAGCGTCCTTAATATGTTGGATTTGATATTTAAGAGATGTACTTGTGGATTCCATAGCGTGAATTTGTCTTGAAATAAATAATGTAAATCTTGAATTGACTCCAAGGTGGGTTGATTGGATAGAGGATCACGAAGGCTAGGGTTGTCGGATAGACAATAAAAAATAACTCACTTGATGTGGTGGCATATATCTAGGGAGATATATGGTGTCCAGGGATTTTTCAGAACAACCTTGTAAATGGGATGCATTTGAAGTAAATCATACAAAGAAATTTGAGGAATTTTACGAGCCATGAGAGAAGAAAAATGAGGATCCAAGAGTGTTCAAATAAGACGGGTTCACCAAATGATTTAACAAATATTGAATTTGTAAAACCCTAGAGGATATTTTAGAGTCACATACAATAGATAAAACAGTAAAGTACATATATGACACAAGTAATAAGCAATTGGAAATTGAAACCCTAAGTGCAAGAGGGAGGAAAGAAGACTTAATTGATTCACAATAAATATCAAAGTGTACTGAAGCTGGAAAAGCGATGAAACAAGAGTACAGACTATAGTCATCGGGATCAGAAATTGTGTGATTACCAAAATAGGCTGGACTTGGGTGCTAGAGACCCCTGTCAGGTGCCCGTGATTTCTCAAAAGCTCATAAGCTGATTTTCATAGTGTTGCAAGATGGTCGCTCACCCTCATTGTTGATCACATGTGTGTCACACTATGTCCACAGATGTCACTTGTAACCTACAAAACAAAATACCTCTTACAAAACCACAAAACACATCAAATAATAAAAAGAAAAAGATGCAAATGGGGAGTCGGACTAACCCCGACGGTCACCCGATTGAGTGAACTCATGATCTAGGTGTTGCACTACATTTAAAACTCCATGTAGTTCTCGTATATGTGCAAGAATTGTGCGATAGAGGCTCTTGTTCAAGATGCACTTAATAACGAGCAATAACTAGATGTAACACTGTAAGTATATGTGTGTATGGAAAAATGAACTTCCCCTCCTATGAAGTGTATGTCAAAGATGTAGTCCCCTTGTCCATGAATGAAGTTAGATGGATGTTTTGATGCTCTTATTAATGAATTTGGTTGCAACCTTAGGTGATGATAATAGATGCTTGAAGCTTAGTCCTTTAATTTGATCACTTAACAATGCATTTATATGATTCCCTTATTTGAATTTCATAATTAACCACTAAAAGGATGACCCATAAGAAATTAAGATGCCCAACATCTAGAAGAGGCCCAAAAGAGGTGAGTAAGATACAAAGAGGTTAGGGGCACTGGACACTTATGTCCAAAGCCAAGAAAGGTGGAGTAACGAAAGTCGACTAGACAATATGGTGTGCAAGGCCAAAGAGAGAGTAAGAAAGAAAGCAAAGAGGCCAAAAATAATGATAAATTAGTACTTTTCTTGCTTAGGAATCATATGAATGCAAGTATGTGATTAAGACCTAGAAATGTACCCAAGTGCATGATTTTGTGTCTACAGAGAAAAACCTATAAATATGGAATACCCTTCATCGAATAATTTGATAACAAAAAGAAAAATCACATGTGTGGTGAGGTTTGAATACCATTTCCATTTGACCCTACCAAACCAATCCAAGTGCTTTACTACATGCCCTTATGCGGGATCAAGTCTCTTGTAGTTTACCTAGGTGTTTTTGCAAGCATGAGTGTGATCTAATTGAACCCCTTATGATTTCAACCTTGTCTCTCGACACAAAGATAGAGGATAGTAATGGAATAAAGTATGTACCTAATGTGGTAGTAGTGTTCTTCATTTTGTGGCCTAAATTTTGTCCCTTGAAACATTTTGACAATACTTATAGTGAATTTTATCTTGCTAAGACATGGATCTATGATCGTTTTATGTTTGGAAATGGAATAATTTAGACTCTTTGAACTTGTTGAGTGCTACATGTCTATATTATTGGCTTATCTTAATGATGTGCAACTAATTTAGGAATCTCAGGAGATCCTTGAGTGCTTTGGAGGGTATTTATGGTAGTAGCTTGTAAGAGTTTTGTGTGAGTTATAAAATGATGTTGAATTACTTATATAACCTTAAGAAGATAAAAGGACATAATAAAGATCTAAAAATTGAAATTATAATTAGAAGATAAGAAGGTCCATGACCATACTAGTTAGACAAGACCGTATAACACGTCTTGACCAAACTATATGGTCCAAAACAAGAAGTATGTGATGTAAAATAGAATATTATAAAATGATGCTTAGGAATAATTTATTGTTTTGAATTATTAATATTTCCCAAGTTTAGGATAGATTAAAGCGCAAAGATGAGCAATTAAGGAAAGAGTTAGTGAGATGTACCGATTAGATTTATAATGCGAGCATTTGTCTCAAAAAAAGGAACATAACCAAACTTGTCATTTTTGAAGGATAGGTTACCAAATTTGAGTGTCCACATTCACTCCCATTTAAGTAAGATAAAACTACATAATTGAAACTAGACGACTATACCATGCCCCTAGCATGTGTTGTCATTGATCCGAGTGTATAAATTTTGGAATTACATAAAGGAGAATATAGCCCATGCCCCTAAACCTTGTTCGTTTGCATCTATATCCGAGTAGTGTAGAGGAGAAGGAATGAAGTGCCCATGTCATTTGTATAGTAATTTGAATTGAGTAATCTATGTATGAACTTGTATAAGAAACTTGTGAATAGTCGATAGAATCCGAGACTATTTGATTTTTTAGAACCTTCCCTCTATTTGGAATGTATAGTGTGGTGAATGTTATACTACGATCTTGACTATAGTGTATGGTTTTAACCTATATTGAATTTTTCCACTTTTTTAGTATTTGTACTTGTTTATGAGGATTTGAAATATGTACAAATATATTTTTGTATCCTTTAATATGCATGTAGATGTAGAATATCTCTAAATGAATTCCCCCTCTTTTGGGGCATGTGTGATAAAGTATTTGAGCACGCCACTCAAACGAGAATATCTATAACCATAAGTAAAAAACCTGATAATCTACGTAGGATAACATAGAATACTAGAATGGTGGACATTGTTGGAAAATTTTACCTGCAAAAGAGGTTGCGAGATAGTGGAGTCGATGACACAGAGAAATCAACATGAAACATCCAACAAGTAATTGTACATGTATATGAAAATGGTTACAACAATGTATAAAGAGTCATCATGTCACAAGCAAGAGTACAAATAGTATATGTGTGTAGAAGTAACAACAACAATGTAGATAGAGTAAACATATCATAAGTAAGAGTAAAATAGTAGTGTCAAGAGAGTTAATCAATAATATAGAAACATCGTCACATGGAGGAACAAATCAATAAACATGGGACACCCAAAATGTCACAAGATAATCACAATAACAAGCATTGTAGGCCACACACAAAGAAACAAGTACACAAATGCAAGTAGGCATAGAGCGAAACATGGGACACACGTGGTGTCACAAGAAAATATTTGCACTCGAGATCATATAGAGTAAGAAATTGTGGAATTTAGTAATCACGCAAGTAAATAACCAATCATAAACAAGGAAGCAAATCACATATAAGTCAAATAAGTAGTTAAAGCAATTTGTCAAGCAAGTATCCTAAACAATGATAGTAAAAACATATATAACAAGATAGGGTAGTGTTTCACAAGACACAAGTTAGTCTTGTTAGCTAAAATGATAACATAGATACTATGTATATAAGTAAGCACGAGGAGGAAGCATAAAGTAACTATAATGAAACAAAAACATCTAAATAGTGTAGGAGATGCAGATAAAGAACAAAGTCAATAGGAAGGAATTGTGCCAACACCTATCATCATGTATCAACCTATGTGTGTCCTACATGAATTTCAATATACATCGTGGATGCATGTGTGTAAAGAGTATATATAAAATATATGTTATCCATCAAACCAACATGATAAACAATATGTACAAAGTAACAAACTATCCAATCAAACCATAAACATGTTTTAGTTTTCTATTTTTTTACAATATGTAAATGATTTTGAATTGTTTTGAAAATAGATATGTATCCAATAGGAGATTGCACAAGAGTTACCCAATAAGAGTCTCATCGGGCGAGACAAAACCCGGATTATGAAGGAGTTGTAGGCCTAAAAATGTTATAATAAAGTGAGAATAATTCTATATAAGCTATGTAGAGACCATAATATACATCATAAGGGACTTACAAAAGAAAGACACACGAGGAGTAATGCATGAAATAGAAAAGTAAATAGAGGTAAACCCAGAGAAAGTAATGAGATTAGAAGATCGTGGATTGAGATTCATGATGAGATAAATGGGTCACATTTGATAGATAATGATTGTGATTTTTTGCAAGACATTCATTTTGATTAAATTAATGTGATATAGTTTGTGAAGAGTAAGGATAACATCAAGAGTATTAAATAAAATATTAGAATTATTACCCGACCGAAGTACGTGGGATCATATGAGGAAACTTATTATAAGGAACGAGGAAGGGAGATCCTCATATGCTTCCAAGTATTCGTGGAGGGATTATTTGTTAGTGAGTATTTAGTGACCATTAATAGAGTAATAAGACAACTCCACTAGATAAAGAACCTCTAAAAGAAACATGTGTCATAGAATTATAAGAGCAATGCCATATTTATGTTATGAGTTCGTTTGTTTTGGTAAAATTGCAGCTAGTAATAGCGAGAATTTTGAATGATCAATCAAGTAAGCCCCTCGGGTCATCAAGGATAAATTAGGAAGTATTAATATCAAAGAGAGAAATAATCACTTCACCCAAATGCTCGTTTGGTAATCAACCTATTCATCAACAATGACATCAATATTATATTTAGATCCTTTGGTGGGATTAAAATCCAACGTGCACAAATGTCCATACGACATATCAAAATCCTCACTATCATTGTCGAGTAACTTGTATTAGATTTATTACATTCTTTGGATTGGACTAGTAATGGTAAATCAATATTATTCATGAAGTGTTTCTCCATGTAGCCACCATTGAGTACCTATGCACACTCCATTTGCTTTGGAACACGTGTGTACGTCTCTCACTCAAGCTTGTGTTGTTCACATTGTTTCCTATGCAACATGTCTTGTGCCCTCTTCTATTATGTGACACATATTGTTTCTCTTTCTATTAGAACAATAACATGGTGTAACTCTTACACTCGATTGATTTTTCCGAAAGGTGTATGAATTTTATATATCCAAATTTGTATCATTCAATATCATATTATGATCATCTAACATAGTTATTGTTGTTTTAGGTAGCCTCCTAGACTTATGAGCTTGATATGATTGGATAAGAGATTGATCATAATATTGTGTTTTGAAGGAAATAAAACCCTTATACTTGAGTTGATTGATTGTTCATTGTAAAGCATGACAATCATTGTCATGATGCTCATTAACTCCATGATAATTACAAAATGGTTAGGCTTTGGTTTTGTCAAGCCTATAGAGGGAATAATAATGGTTAGACAACCAAGTGATTAATTGCTTATCAAGTAATTCATTAAGAAGATCATGTTGTCTAACATTATTGTCAAACCCAAGAGGTGATTTTTGATGTGGTTTAATATTGCTTGGAATATACAATTTGTTGTCTCTATGTTGAACTTTCACTCCACTTTAATGAGCACATGTGTCATGCATATCATTTGTATCACATTACTTTCATTTAGCCTTAGAACTAGATTTATCATGATGCATAAAAACATAATTGACGTGTATGTGTTGAGAATTCTTTAGATGTACTATCTCATCCGTAGGATTCAATCTCGATACTTATCGATTTAATTTGTACTTGAAAATCATGTTGTAGTTTGTGAATATGCTCTAGCATAACGTTATGAAATATGTCACAATTATGATGATTCGTGTGGTGTCAAAATAAGCATCTTTGCTCTATTTTTGACAAATAATTTTAATTGTAAGGTCATGGAGGTTAATGAGTTTATTCTTGATGTTTAGATACCCATTATCTTCAAAATTTGTCAAAATAGCTTTCCCACCATTGATCAAAGCTCATATAGTCCAGATCCAAAATATGAAGTGAAAACCAATTTGTTTTGGTCGTTATACGTTCAAAAAAATTAAAAATGGCCAAGTCCTTAAATTTTATTTTAAGGCTAGCTCGCTAAACTTAATCAAAAAAATTAAAACAAATGGCATCTTACAACATCTCCTTGGCTTTTATTTGGTTGAATTTGGTGCTTAGAATGATAATTGATAATTTGTCTCAATCAATCTTTCCATACTCCGCAAACACTTAAGGTTTCTCTCCTCGATTAAAGCTTTGCATCTAATAAGCCTCCAATGAATGACAAGTAGAAAAGGTAGCAAGTGGTGACCATTTGATTTTAGGAAATTCATAGAGTAAGGATCAAGTTAAGACCCCTTGCCTCAAAACTTTACAAAGCATCAATGATAAACGCGTGGTATACGGGAAGATACGTGATGAAGATAAAAAAGAAGGTCTGTCCTCGGCCTTGGTTAAACCATTGAACTCAGCGTGTCAATTTGATACACATAGGGCCGCATTAAGGTTTTAGAACGCCCTAGTTAGTTCTCGAAGCATACACCCCATCCCTCTCCTGCGTGTTCAACCACCCACTTGCTGCTCATGTTTTTAAACAATTATAATATAAAATTTAACACATTCAATTAAAGTTATAATGGCTATTTTCTTGAGTTGCTCTATATCTCAAATAATAATCTGCATGGCCACATTCCGCAACAACTTGGTGGTCTTCTTAGGTTGCAGATTTGGTCCTTACATCAGAATCTGTTGGAAGGCCCCATTCCACATGAGTTAGGTTTGCTCACAAACATAAAAACTCTTTTCTTAGGACAGAACAATATAACAGGTGTTATTCCTTCCTCTTTGGGCAACGTCTCAACATTGGCTCTCATAGATTTGCATAATAATGAACTAGAAGGATCAATTCCTAAGGAACTTGGTATCCTACCTCAGTTTATTTTATTGAATGTTAACAATAATAAATTTTCAGGCACCATTCCCTCAACTCTGCATAACCTTTTAGCCATAATATTCTTGAGTTTGAGTGATAGTAAATTCCAAGGCTCAATTCCCAGCCAACTAGGTATGCTCACTAAGTTACATTACAACATACAACATCTCCATCTTGCTAGAAACTGAAACCGAGGTTGACGGAGATATACCTACCTCCCTCTCAAATTGTTGTTCTCTTTTATTTTTGGGTTTGGGGCAAAATAAATTCTCAGGACACATTCTATCATTTTTTGGTACAAAACTAATCCTTCTAGAAAGTCTTGATATCTCTGTGAATAACTTTACAGGAGAAATACCTCCTTCCATCTCCACACAATTTTTTAACGTATATTTTCAATAGGAAAATCTTTGATCATCGGAGCTGTCATTTGGAACTTGGTGGCGGTTACAATGAACAAACAATGCTATAATCTGGTTCAGTAATTTTTAGGCATATAAATATTTTATTCCTAGGAGAGTTGTACCCCAGGGATTTGGACGATGATAGCATAACTATATTGGTTCCTATTTATAAAATTTAATTAATTGATAAAGCCACAAAATTAAACAGTTTCATGATGGATTAAATTTAGTTTGATCTTTAACTTCATCGACAAAGCATACATAATACAATGAATCATTGATCATCTTTGTCTCCTCTAGAGAAACTTATGCACGTACTGTTTAGTAATTTGAATATAAAGATTGTCAAGATGTGGTGTTAATACCATTTACTATTACAAAAAAATAATTTGATAGGAATAAGCTATTGTATTTGCCAACAAAAGGTCATCTAAGCGAGGGTGAAAATCCCATCAAGAACGTAAACTTAATATTCAAATGCATCTTCCTCGCATGGAATTTGAAAACCCATGTCGTAGTTGAATCCGAAGTTGTGCTCCGCCTTTGATAACAATGGGCGGAACAACACACGATTTAAATATGTTGCAGGTAGATTAATGACAGTTACTAATGTTATATATAAATGTTAATGGCACCGATAGTTACATGGGAGAGTCAACTACCTGGAAATAGTGAAAAGCCAACCTTTGAAAAATATTTATGGCACCCTTTCCATTATGCGCCCTGTGCAATTGCCTAGGTTGCTAGGGTATGTAAACGCCTCTGGATACACATGTCTATGGGGGCACATGACGACCATCAAATTTCCCGAGTATCTCAAATTTCCTTATCTTTAAATAATTGTTTGTTAGTCTTAAGGTGCATTAATAAATAACACATCAACATATGAAAAATAGGTGTCAACAATTGGCTAAATCGTGCCCTTCACACACCTTGAGGCTATCAACGAGGGATGCGTAAGGTAGAACACATGTGGCAAAGATCCATGAGGCCAAAGATTTGTTGTCATAGCTATTCACGAGCTTAAATTTGATGGTCCGGCCTAATGTAAATTAGAGCTCGGGGACGTCACATAACAACACAAATGGAGTATTTTTTTGGCTCATATCTTTTGACCTGTGGTTCCATTTCACTGTGATGCGGGAACATAACTTCCAGAGACCATAACTTTTGATCCGATCATTGGATCATCTTGAAATTTTCAAGGTGATAGCTCTTGATTATTATTATGCCATGACCAACATTTCTAGATAGGTTGGGTGACTTTACAACATATTTTTTGGGCCCAAATTCCTTCGTCCAAAGTGGTCTAAAATCAACTCGAAACATTTTTTGGTCTTTTCTAGAACTTAGAATTTTAATATCTTTTCCTATGTTTTATGTAATACGCCAAGATTTGGTGTATGCCTTAATTTATGAAGGCATATTTTGTACCAAAAATTAGGGGTCCATCGAGGTGTTTTACTTTTCGGGTGTTTTATGTTTTAGGGTCTTTTCACATTTTAGCATTTTCTTAGAGATCGGGGGAAATAAAAGGAAGATTGCAATGTTGTAAAAGATTAAGTTGGATTTAGGAACAAGAAGATAACTATTTTGAAGCTTCGGAGTTTTGCAAAATTGTGTGTTTGTGTTTTGAAGGCATTTTGACCTCTTGCGCCTAGATCCACATCAATTGGTATCATAACAATAAAATGTGTGATAATGCCTACAAGGTGGAACTACTTGACAACATTGATATTTCACCCGTTTTTAATGTTTCTGAATTCTATAAGTTTCTAGGTCATGAGGAAAATGTTGAGGAGGAAAAAATAATATGGGAGCAATAGATCCGAAGAAGAAAACAAAGAGGGTAATGCGTGTCTTGGACTAAAAGACAAGCACTACTAGTAATGAAACTACAACAAATATTTGGTACAATGAGAAGGTTTGGAACAAGAAGAAAATACTTGGATTCCCAAGTGGGAGTTATTGATAGTGGAAAACTAGGTGAATTCCAACAACCGAATTTGCGGGAGCATAATTATTTTCAGCCAGGGAGAATGATGTAGGAGTATAACTTTCGGAGACCATAACTTTTGATCCGACCTTTGGAGTGTAAAGAAGAGCAAGTCGATAAAGAGTTAGAGAGATATACTAATTGAACTTAGAATGTGAGCATTTTTCTTAACAAGGGAACATAACCAAAGTTGTTGTCACAAAAGATAAGTTACCAAATTTGAGTGTCTACATAACAATTGAGGTTTGGATGAATAAAAAAATCCACCATTGCACATAATCGAAGAGCTCATAGATATCCTAAATATAGGTTACAAATAGAGGTAAAAGATTCCCAAAAGTTACTGAGACCTAAAAACATCTCCCACGCTCTATTGGTTAATTCGATGCTTCTACAGTATATTGTAGGGGTCTAAGTTTAGTAATATTGTCCAAACAATCTCACAATGTTGTTGTCATTATGAGTACTTGATGAAGTAGTTCCATATCATTTCCAAATATTAAGACACCTTTATTGATTGAAAAACATCGATAATCGACTAACTCGTCTTTCTATTGTGCGATCAATTCTAAATCGAGTAATTACTAACATCTAATTGCCTTTTCGTGAGTATTGTGTTCTTAACAAATTCAGAGTATTGTGTTTCTTACCCAAATTATGTAGTTTGAATTGATCATGCATTAATTTAATTGTATGCCATTGTATGCAAATTAATAAAAACAAATACTATTATTTTTTTCTTCAAAATCAAGCTAGTGAATGACCATATAATATACTTATTGTAAACATGAAAAAATCATTCAACTAAATTTGAAAATCTCTTTCGCAGGGCTTCACATGATGTGCTTAAGTTAATGTCCAAGATATTGCGAGAGGTAGCACGAGAAGTAAATAATGCTAACATTGGCAAGGAGCCCATACCCAAGGGTGATTGCTCGTTAGTAGTGGTTGAAGCAAACCATATGACCATGATCTACATTTTATTGTTAGCCCCCTTGATTTGGAAACTTGGTTTCATATTGTTTTTATAACGTCATGTTGAATTCATATTTGGTCATTTGTGGATAACATTCTTTTAACTCTTTTTGTGCCTTTGCTTCATAAGCCTTTATGCGCCTAGAGTGTTTGACCTTTTTGTTTAATGAATATATTTTTAATAATTATTAAAACTCACGAGGATAGGCACAACGAGATGTTTAAATCAACTCCCTTCATTTACCAACCAAAAAAGGGAATAACTTCTAAAAAGAGCGAGTATCACAATAGCTCTTCTAAAAAAATAAAAATTTCAATTAATGATATGAGGGGTTAAACTTACAACGATCTATTCAAAAACAATTTTTACGTGATAATAATTTATCCAATATTACCTTTTAAAAATGTAAAACAATATTATCCATACATTACTAATTAAATATATAAAAACAACTTTAAGTGTATTTAACTATTTTTAATATAATTATATAAATCTATATAAAAATAACTGTAACATTTACAATTTGAAGTCATAAGAGAGGGTGATTTCAAATATTTTATGTTTAAAATTATGGAAAACGTCTAAAAAGACGTCAAATTTAACAAATGAACGACACTTTTGTTCAGTAATTTTATTTTAATTTAATGTTTTTGCTTTTCTTTTTTTTTTGTTTTAACGGGAGATAAAAAGGACTGCGCAGAATGGCTAAGGTTTTGAGGTTTAAGTTTTCAAGCTCCAGAAGTGTTGAACGAGCGGAAAAGAATGGAGAAGAAACTTCCCAGGTCTTGAGTTTGAGTTCTGACTCTGTTTAAACTGTGGAAAGTAAAAAGATCCCAGAGGCCATGGACATCTCAGTTATTCAGGTAGCAGATTGAATGATATTTTTCCGGTTTTCACATTAGGTTACTTCATATTGATTATTTTGTCAAGAGCTTTCACATATTTACCTTCTCCCAGGCCATTAATAATTTTGTCTTCCATGCATATATTTTCCTTCCACCAGAGACACAATAAGGATAAATTTTATGTTGAATACTTTTTAGAGTAAAATCCATACGCTACCTCTCAAACTATCCACAATTAGTTCGAGGCGGAGTCAATTCCGACCGGCTGCCACTATAAACCCTAGGTCTGGCGCAGCGGTTCCTCACTGCCCGGACACGTCAAATCTACATAAAGACTTAATTGTTGCCAATAGCAACGTGAATGTTTCTCATATAGGGATATTTCTTGTGCTTAATTGTGTCTATTGACGCAAACTGAATAGAATATGACAACGTTTGGGGTGACTGTCTTAGTGGTTGCACATGTTGTCATTGGAGTTTATTGCCCCTTCAATGTAAGAGCTTTCCCTGAAATTTACATCTATAATGAATTTTCCCCGATTTTTGTGGGTTATGATTATTGTTCTGTTTTCTAACATAAATATACTCTGGGCTTGCAGAATTTGAAATGCGAAAATGTTACAGTAGGGTGACTATAATGCAAAAGTTTGTAAGGATTGTTGCGTTACCATTCAATGTTTGGGACGCACATTAGCTAGCAAGAACTCAATATGCTCGCCTTCGAATTAAGTTCCCGTAAGGCTGCATACATTGAACTAACAGCCCTATTTTGTAGTGATGGAAGCTTATAAAACATGCAGACAAAGAATGAACTGTGGTAATGTGAGTGAAAAATGAAAAAGTTATTACGTCTAATGACAGGAGGATCTTTTACTTAAGTAGTGGTCGTTGTTTAGTAAATTATAGATTCGGTTCTTAAAAGAGTTTATTTGGGTGCCAAACATTAAAAGGAATGCCAATGGGTGTGGATGAAGTCTAACTAATATTACAGTGTTGTTTAACGGGTTTTTAATTAGTCCCTCAAGAGATTTGTGGTAAGCTTTTAAACTTCAGGTCACATTAGTTGTTTTTTAAAAGTTGTCAATCATTTATGATGATACAGAAAAGGATTTCTGGAAAAATATTTTTAGCAGTTTTCAGCAGCTGTTAATATTTTGCATTTTTGGGGGTCTTCAGAGCATTTCTGGGCTTCGGACTGTACGATGATTGCTGAAGTGCTATGGTTGTAGCGATGTTTTTCAAGTTCGTTCCGTCATCTTTCCAATCAATCTCGCGGTTTGTCAAACGGTTCAACGCGTTAGGAGATATAACCGAACAAGTAGCAGTAAATAAAATAATAGTAATAATAGGATAGATTTCCAATTTTTCGAGTTTTTAATACTGCAGATATTACATCTAGGAAGAGATGGAGTTTGCAGACATCAATACTCTCGAGGAAGCCTACCAATATGCAGTCAAGATTGAAGAAAGGTCCAAACATATGAGAAATAAAGATGCTTCATATTCCATGTATGGCTGGTTACAAAGGCTCCATGATCACCATAACCAAGGGGACAACTCTCACTTCTCTCATGGATAGGTACGAACTTTGCATTGAATTTCTTGTTTCAGCTGAGATAGAATTTGTTCTTAGGATGCAATAGATTCAGTTTTTGGGAGTTTTTTCTTTTTTGTTGGAGAAGTCAGTCGAAAAATCATAATATCATGGCCATATGGGGGAATTTGGAGCCTATTTTTTTCCCAAGAATTTTTTTTTCAAGCCTGACATAGTGGTGTAGCTAGATTGATGCCATTTGTCACGAAGCGGTGGGAAATTAACCGAGAAGGTAGCGGAATTAATAATCAACATTGTTTTTGATTAATCTAACATAAGAACCTTCATATTGATATCTCTCAAAGATATTTCACATAGATGTATTTAAGATATCTTTACTATTAATAATAGTTATAACTAAATCGAGGGATCCAAATTGTGCTTGCGTGCTTGTGTTTGCTGTAAAAACTAGGGTTTTACAAATTTTTATTGTGTTTTTCAAAACCCATTTTGTAGGGGTTGATTTGTTGGATTTCTAACTTTGTGCAACCAGAAGGGGTTTGTGAGGTGATTACTTTTAATATTTTGTCTTACGATTTTCCATTTGGACTGAAATAATCTATTCATTGATTTGTGCCCCTAGTTAATCATACAAAAATTTCAAAATGTTTTCACTGCGGTTGATTGGTAAAACATTGTGTTATCCTCAAATGACACTTCGTTATCCAAAATTACCCCCGGGTTATTTTGGCTTTAACAAGCTTTAAAATGGACTTAGCCTTTTTTACAGGTCTATGACGGTTAAACGACCGTCAAACTGCACTTCCCAAATGCACCATTGTTGGCATTTGAAAACCCGCATAATGCTAAGGTTTAATTCATGGCGGGTTATATGTTTAAAAGCCGTGGAATAAAAGAGCATCGGTCTAAGACTTAGGCGCGTTTTGCTTAAACCTGTGGGACATTTAAAAGCCGTGGTACAAAGTCAGTAAGCAAAGGGGACAACTAGCACAATTCAAAGCCAAAAAGTTTCCAAGTCCTCGGGACTTAGAAGTTGCGATGCGAAGAGCTATGTGGCGCCATCACATTTGCTCTCACTTCGTAGTCTGACAAATGCGAAGGCCCATCCAATCAGAGACAAACACGAAGGAGGCAATCTGGACAGTCCTAACATAGGGGTGACGTGGAGCTTCCTATTCGATCGCACTTTGCGGTTGTCGATCGAGGGTTTGCACAGGACTGACATGTTTCAAACGTGGAACGACCTCATTGGTCGAATTTTGCGATTGCCAAAGTGGAGCTAGAAGAAAAGACCGACAACGCAAAGTGCGTGGAGCTTTCTTAGTGGCTCGTTCTTCAAGAATTGTCGATGGGACTATTAAATGTCCGATAGCATGTTAAGGCGTGGAATGATCCCATTGGCTCACATTTCGATCGACACCACACTCAAGACATGTGGCAAAAGCTTATTGGTCCATATTTTTAATACCGCAGAGATATTTTTAAAGCAAAAGCAAAAGGACAGATAGTGGGACAGAAAGAAAGAGAAGCCAAGCCCGATATGCGAACCGGTGGAAGAATGACACTTTGCAAAGGCGAAGCAAGCACACGTTAAGCAGAGCCCAATCTCTGAGCCAATCAAGAGCTGCCACGTGTCAAATTCCTGTGCCTCCCAATTGATAAAACTTCAAATGGCCATATCTTTTGATCCCGAGCTCCAAATCAGACAAAATTTATATCGTTGGAAAGCTCTCTTTGAGCACTTCAACTTAACATCATCAAAATCTGATTTTGGTGGCTTTTGGTGGGTCAAACTGGCAAACACGACTTTGGAGGCAAGAGAAGACTTTTTTGGCATGCAATCAATCAAATCAAGTAGCTCAACCACCATACTTGATGAGGCATGGCTTCATTTGCTTTTGTAGGATGAAATTAACATAGTAATGGCTTTGCAGAGTGCCCATGTGCTTTGTAGAAGAGTTTAATGCAGAATGTTGGTGGTTGAATGTTGAAAAACCGTTCCTTCTCCTCTTTTCCCTATTCTCTTTCTTCCTTCTCTCTCATCCTAGCTATATATTGTAAAACCTTTCATTTCAAAAGGGATCGACATTCAAAACTATAATGGATCTCGTGAAATTTGTTCTAGAATAGCTGTGAGCCGTTGAACCTCCATTTTTGGACTTGGCATGTGTTCTTGTGCCTTCTTTTGCAACTGTAATGGTCTACGAATACTTTTATTGCAATAAAACTTGTTTTGTGACACATTTGTTTCTGTCCTAGCTCATTTTAGCTGCAACCTTGCCTTTCTTTTACTTATTGCATTGTGTTGTGCATGTATTTCTCCTTGCAAGTTCATTTTTGTTGTGTTTCATGTGAGAATAAATGGTAAATGAAGCTTTGGAGTCTGTGTCACTTATGTCTGGCCTCTCCCTTCTCCATTTCTTTCTCTTTCTCCCTCATTAGAGTGTCTCTCACCCCTTTTTGGTGTTATCACCGCCTTTTATCTTAGGATTTCATTTTCATGCATCTTTCTAACCCTCCTCTCTCTCTCCCTGGTCCCTTGGCATGGTTAGATTAGGATTAGTTAGCTGCATTTTCCTTCTAGAGTAGTTTAGCACTAGATTTAGGTAGATAGAATGATAGATAAGATAATTATATTAAATGTCCAACAAGTGACCACAAAGATAGGTCAATGGGACTGTACTATACAAAGCAAAGCGTAAACAATAGGGAAAACCAAAAGGTCTTTGAAAACAACAAAAGAAGAAGAAGAAGAAGAAGAAGAAGAGGGCACAAGGGTTGAGAGGGAGGTGGAGGGAAAGGCCTCGACACCAACCCTCACGACTGTCACCCAAGGTCAACTGTAAAGAAATTGGTGATGTGCTGTTGTCTGGTGTCAGGGACTGGAAACTGTTGGAGATGCCCATGTTCCGTGGAATGTCGAGCTCTCAGGTGGACCTAGTGGTTCTGTTGTCTAAAAGAGGGGGCTCTTAGGCTTGTGCACGAATCTGGAAATCTCTGGTCAAGGAAGAAGCTACTCTAATCCTTATTGAGATCTAGCCAGAAGATCTCCACTAGGATCATGCCCCCGCTTAGTGCCCCTAACACCCGGGAGCAAATCAAAGAAAGATGTGAGTCAAGGTTCGAGTAGTAGCCTCCCTGGAAGGTGGATGGAGGGCCTTGTCACATGAGCTTAATAGTTACTGTAAATAGAGAGTGAGACACCTTTGATCATAATACCGAAGATAAGATAATGTTATTAATGTCCAACACATGACCACAAAAGTAGGTCAATGGGACTGAAGAGTACAAAGCAAACAAACCCAACAAGAGGACCCAAACGGGTCACCCGAAATACAATGAGAGAAGGAGAGGAGGAGAAGGAAACAACAGAGGCCGAGAGGCCAGAAATGAAGAAGAGAGAGATGACAGTGTGGGGAGGGAGCGGAAGAAGGAGCAACATCCCCAACAACATCACCTAACACTTGAGGCCGGATGGGAGTAACTCATGATGCGCGCGAAGATGATGAGAAACAGAGACTGTGGAATGCCTGGGGAGCCGACGACCGGGAGGAAGGCGGTGCCTCAAAGTAGGCCGGTGGATCGTTGTCCATGTGGAGGTGCCATGGGACATGCCTGAGATAAGGAGCCTCGGGTGGAAGGAACGGAGTCACGGGACCGGGACGGACCTAGGCTGAGGGTCCAAACACGTGACCAAATGCCACTTAGCACCACGCACCTAGGAGAGAGCAACGGGGAAGAAGGAAGTGATCAGCCTAGTAGCCATCCGTTGGGGGAGGATGGAGGAGCCTGTCCCGGAGCTTGATGGCCTCCTGAAGGTAGAGGGCAAGACATCTCTGATCATAGTATCTGAAGAAAGTTGTGAAGGAAGGAAGCTCGTGGAACAGGCAATGGAATCGCCCACGAATCTCATAGTAAACAGGACATCTGAAAATGAAGTGTTCTTCGGTTCAACCTCCTGGAGAGAGCAAAGCAGGCAAGTCCGCTCCGAGCGGTCTAAGTGGTGGTCAGTCTCAATACGGAGTCGATGTGAGCCCACTCGAAACTGACCCAGAGAGATACGAAGGACCTGCAACCAATGTCGGGAAACGTACATGGGTTTGAAGATGACCCCATCACGGATCTCGAGAAAGTGTGTCGCGTAGAATGACATCTTCGGACGACAACCCCCGGGGGGTTGGTCCATGTGTGCTGGATGAACTGTCTGTAGATATCATCTCTGATTATCCTATGAAGATCATGTTGGTTGGGTAGCAGGTGGGCGGGAGCATCCAGAGAATAATCGTGAAGGGTGGGAGACGATCCATCCTGGAAGAGACAACGTAGGATGTTAACGGAAGAGACAATGAAACCTCCCTCTGATCTCATAATAGATGGAGCATCGGAAGATGAAATGTTCCTTTGTCTCAACCTCCTGGAGGGAGCAAAGCTGGTAGATCCTCTCAGAACGAACCAAATGGTGATCACTCTCGACTCGAAGCCTGTGGGATCCGACTCTGAATTGGCCCAAAGATATGCGAAGAGCATGCATCCAATGACGGGAGATATAGGTAGGCCGAGTGATGAGTTCATTGCTGACTTCCAGGAAGTGATGGCGTAGAAGGCCATTTTCGGGCGTAGCTCCTCTCGGGAGTTGGTCCATGTAACCTGGGTGAATAGTCTGTATATGTCGTCTCTGATAATTCTGTGCAAATCCTGCGTGCTCGGAAGGAGGTGAGCAGGAGCATCCATGGAGTACCTAAAAGGGGGAGACGGTCCATGTTGATCCGAAGAGATCCAAGAAGACGAGAGGTCTCAGCATACCAGCACCGAACATGACCACTACAGTTGGAGAGAGTAATGGCCTCAGAAGAACAGTAAGCAAGGTAGATGTATCTATCCCTGCTAGTGGAGGAGTCCGAAAGTCCCTGGATGCGGTGCAAGAGTGAGATGAGACCAAAGATGACCTCTAGTCTGAAAGGGCGAGCCCCAAACTCGGCAAGGATGATATGATGAGAAACAATCTCTTTGCATCTGATGATCCGTCTGAGCAAAAGGATTTGAACTCGCTCAATAGAGGCCCAATCCGACTCGAGCAGGGAGGGGCCCCAAACCTCAGAACCATAAAGAATAGTGGGTCTCACAAGAGAGTCCGAGAGAGACATCTTGGACAACGTGTCCTGAAAGTGATGGCGGAAGCACTGTCTCTCCAAGATCGCGAGGGAACCATACCCCTTGTTGATGCGGGGTTGAATAGCCGGACGTAAACTGAACCGAGGTCCAGAGAAGAGAACCCCAGATAGGTGTAGGAGTTGGTGATCTCCAACTCCCCCTGTAGAAGAAATGGAAATCAGAGGTCTTCAAACACATCAAAACCATAACATTGGTTTTATCCATGTTGATTGTAAGTTGCCTATGATCGCAGTAAGAGGGCTAAAGCATCAAGTTGTCTCGTAACCCTCCGCCATTTGAAGAAGCCAAAAGGACCACATCATCTACGAAGAGAAGAATGTAGATCAGAACCTTGTGGAGAAGACAACTGTCCCCGTCCTGTATGTGGTCTCTAAGAAAATCCTCCAGCTCATCAATATAGATACCAAACAAAGTAGGAGAGAGAGGGCAGCCTTGTTTGACCCCGATGGTGCTCCTAATGAAATCGGAAAGCCCAACAAAGTGTGAAGGCGACCCAAAACCTCCTCATACAGTCGGGTAATGGCAACAAGAAGGGTTTTGAAATACCAATGTCTCTAAGTTTGCAGAAAAGGGCTTCCGCAGGAACAGAGTCAAAGGCTTTCCGAAAGTCCACAAAGCAACAGAAGACCCTGCACGAACGGTGACGTGCTTCCTCGATGATAGCACGGAGGGTAAGAATGTGATCAGGAGTCTGGTATCCTGTCCTGAAGCCAGCCTGTCCTCTGGCTCTGCATTGTGTACTGCTCAAGAAACGCCGAAAGCTGCAAATGAAGAACAGTGGCGTACAACTTAGAGAAGGTGACCCACCATAATTGCCATATAATTATTAGGATCAGAAGTAGGATCAGATTTGTGAATAGGGTGGATAATGTGGTGGGACCAAGATTGCGGGAAGCCAGTACACACCACCTGATTGAAGAGGTCTACCAAATAACTAATGATGGTGTCGATCCCATGCTTGAAAAATTCTACCTGGAAGCCTTCCTCATCTGTTGCTTTGCTGCAATTCATCACCGATATGGCCTTCTTGACATTTGTGTGGGTGAAGATGTGGCAGGTGGAGGGTGGGGATATAACTTGGGTCTCGGCTGACCGGGGATGTCATAAAGGGTGGACGTGTGAGTGAACATAGTATGGGGATCAAGGTCTAGGGGTAAGGGAGAGTGTCGGGAATGATGGTACGCCAAAAGCGTTTGGGGGAATGCAAAGTGAGGTGCGGAGATCCCTTCTTTTGCGGGCAATAAAGGTGCGTTTCTTGTGGCGGAGGAGATTACGATAGGCAATTTTAAGGGGGAAGGATGGGAGGTCATGGGTAAAGGCCATGCGAAGTTGACAGTGGAGGTTTTGCAATCTTCATCATACCATTGGTTCATGGGGCATGTCCGTGTACTACAGGGGGCTGGAAGTGGAATGGGGGTAAGAAAGCAAGGCAACCTCATGGATAGCAGTGGCAAGAAGGTTGTACATCCTGTCAGTGGGGTACATAGTGAATTGGGGCAAGGGGGAGAAGCTGGCGAAGATGAAAGGAGAAGGTTATGGGGTCACCCTCAGCAAGTCTCAGAGTGGTGTGTGGAGGGCAGTGAGAAGGGCTAGGGGTTGGGGGAGTAGTTTCCAAGGAGAATGAAAGGGCTACATGATCGGCGAGGGGAATGGGGGAGATGGAAAGGTGGTGAATAAAGGGAAGAAGGTCGGGGGTAGTCATGACGTAATCAACAACACTAGCGCCACCACCGTGAGGTCTGCAGGTGAAGAATTGGGAATCTGGGAAACATGATATGCCATTAAGGATCAATAGGTCATGAGCTTCCCCCAACTGTAAAAGGTGTCGGCCGTATGTCGTCAAGGGCCCTGCCACATCATCTGACTCCCTCTGAAGACCAAGAGAAACCGGGTCCACCTCCGAAGTACAAAGAGCATCAACAGTCCTGTCATGACATGAAACTTGGATGTTTTTGGTTCGAGCATTGAAATCACCCAAAAGGATGACCTCACCAACTGCTGAGAACTGAGAAATGCCAGCAGAAAGGTCAAAGTAGGGATCCCCAACCAGGCCATTCTCAATGGCAAAAGGAGAAGAGGTAGGGGGAAGTAACAAACTGCAATATAAATGTCTCGGGTAAGGTGTGGGGTCCGCCTAACCTTGATCCATAGAAAACGTGCAAACTCGTCTTCGGCTGCCACAAAGATCCTGCCTCGAAGAGTGTCCCTGACCAAACAAGCAACACCGCCAGAACCCCTAACTCCACCGGAACTCCTAGTCTCTTCCTGCAAACAGAGAGCCAATAGTACCCCCTAAGGTCCGGGAGAGGACGAACGGGGCTCTCATGGGTTTCGTAACAAAAAGGAGATCAGAGTGACCCAATGCATCCTGTAGGAGACCTGGTGAAGACCAGTATGACCCATTACCATTCCAACATGAAATGGCAATGCCCCTATTACGCTGCCTCACCTGGCGGGACCGTCATTTGGACCCGGGAGCCCAACCAGGAGGAAAAGTGTCTCGAATCACCGGTCTGAGGTTCCGAATCACCGCCCATTTTCCTGCCTTCCTGGCTGCCATGACCATCTCTCGGGACTGTTTGAGTTCTGCCACTGTGCTCTAGTGAGATCTTCATCAAGGAAGATCTTATCCGGAAGTGAGAAAAGTCTCCGTTTAGCCCTGAGAGCCCGAAGTCTGTCTTCACTGATTTGAAGCGAAGGAATAGGGTAGAGTCCAGACCAAGCCATGCTCTGTCAATTTGTACCTCCGACAGCCCCAACTTGTTTGTGATGAAGTCAGAAGCAATGGCTAGAGGATTAGAAGAAGGAAGAGGTGTGGGCAGACCTCTAACTCTGAGATTGAGCTCTCTTGTCCGTCTGTTTCTTTCTTCTACAAGTTTGGCTTGCACAACTTCTTCCACGGCCGTGTAGAGTATGTCAAGAGGATGAGTTGACAAACATTGTGGAAGGATCGGTGGGTAGCTAGGCCAAGGGCATTAGCTATTCGTTCCACAAGAAGAGTTCCAAAGTGGGCGCTAGGGCTAGGGCCAAGGGCAACTAGAGGAAGCCGGCCTTCTTTGAAGGTTCATCTCAAGTATGCAAGTCCCACAACTTGAGAGATGGTCCCATGTTAGCAAAAAGTAGGGATCTGTCATCATTTAATCCTAGGGTGCTATTTTTAGTGATAACGAGCATTGCTATAGTTGGATCTTTGCCACAGTTCCTTGGACGATTCTTCTTTTGAAGCCTCTATTTTTGAAGAGGTAGTATGACTAGGAAGTTTTATGCATTATGTATATGTTTATGAACAGTTGAACCAATTATTTCAACATTCTATTCTTAAAATCTTCACCTCGCAAATGCGTTTCCCTTCCTGCAACTTTCACCACAAATTTATGTCTTTCAACTCTTAACAAAAACATTAAAGGTGCCTCTCCTTATGGTAAAATATCAGAACATTTTAATGCTTTTGCATGGATCCACCAAAGCCATAATTTGTTGATGCAATGGTGAGTTCGTTGATGATCTGCATAACTTTAAGGACTAATTTCATTCTTCAAAATATCAAATATTTGAGTTCTCAAATTTTCTTTCCTCTTAAAAAAATCAGCAATCTTTAAGAGTTGTCAAATTTTCTTTCCGATCCTCTAAAATCAAATCAGCAATCTATAAGTCAATTGCCATTAACCCTTTTGTATCAAACCTGAATTCGTCTTCTTTCTCAGTAAAACATAAGCAGGCCCTGGTGGCTATGTGGCTCTTGTTATTATTAGGGCAAGTACTATAGTGGTCATTCCCATTTTTCGTCTCGAATAGTTTTCTATCAAAATCTGTTTTCCAATGTTTTGAAATTTTAAAATTCTTGAGAATAAGGTAGCGGTCCCATCAAGGGGAACTTATATTTTGTAGCTGCTTCTTTAGCAATTTGTATTCAAATGGTTTCCCTGGCACATTGATTTGGAGCTGCCACCGCAAATATTCAAGAGATAATATTCAAAATTCTTATTTTTGTTTAAAGAGAAATATCAAAGAAAGTTGTATACATTTTTCCTTAAAAAAGGAGCGTGCGTGGGAAACTTCCAGCCCCTCATTTTTCCTACCTGCAAAATCTTTCCAATGTAAAATTTGCCTTCTAAAATTTTTAGGACCAAAATTTATCAAGTTACCATTATTTACATTCTTCAGGGCCACCGGCTCAATGTTAATGAAAATAGGAGTTGTATCCCCCCGCATGTAGGACCCCTTTCCGAATTAGTAATAGGATGTGTCATGGAGGTAAAGGTTACGTACTAGTGTGGCATCACTAAGAATCGACACATTTTTGACAGTAAATGCATGTATTAACAACGGTGAGTATTTTTTTGAGTGTTATGTTTTTTATTAAACTAATTTACCGGTAAGGGCTTGGATTCCAATAAAGACAATCACATCCCGCATTGAAATTCCAATAAAGACAATCGCATTACGTGCTACAATTCCTCCGAATGTACCGTACCATCACAGTCATTTTTCCATCGGAGGAAATGTTCAGTAATTTTTTTATGTATTAGGGCATGCTTTTGTTTATAACTCAGGTTGTTGTTTTTGCCATGTTTTGTTTTCTATTTTGATAGGTTCAATTTGTTTTGAGACATTTTGCTTGTTTTGGTTGGATCATTTCGGCTTCGGATCCCGCTCAAGAGATTCTTCTTTCGTACTGGCAACAATTTGGATCAAACTGTTTGTTGTTCCTAATTATGTTTTGATATGGTGTATTTTCAATGGTGAGTATTATAAAATTCTAGATTTTATGCTAGAGAATTCAAATCTTACCCTATATCACCAATTGATGGAGAGGAAATCAACTTTTACTATGCTTGATTGAGAATTAATGTTAGGTGTAATATCCCAAAAGAAACTTCTAGCAAATTTGGATATTTTTATTAATCCCTAGGGCAACAATATTAGGAATATGATTTCTATAACAACAACACTAATTTGATTTAAAAAAATAAAAACAACAAACCATAACGCATAAAAACAATATTTTATATAGTGAATATGAACCAACTACAATAAAGATACCAACCAATGTTTGAATACCTGCAACCCCGAATGGGATTGCCAAGCTCAAATTTGGGGGTTTATGTCCCCAAACCTATATGCAAATGAGGATTTGCGTCCTCTATGCTATTGCAGAAACTTAAGCCACTTGCAGACAAAAATATAATTGATAAATTTTCAAGATGTGTTACAATGAACCCCAAGTCTGCCTTTATAACTTCCCGACACTCTAAAGTGGTCACTTTCGCTTTTAAACTTACATGCACAAGCTTGGAATTATTAAAAATAATAAATTCCTCCTCCATGGTGGCGCCCGATCCAAAAATAGGATTAAATGCTTTTAAATAATCTTTTATTCACCTCCATGTTGGCGCCCCATCCTAAGAATAGGATTAACGTATTTAAATAATACTTTTGTCATCCCTTATCCTATAATTAGGAGTTAGAACAACATGCAACTCTCTCTTCAACTTTGGTGCCCCCCTTTATTTATTTATTAATTCTAACTAAGAGCCCAATAATAGAAGTCAACCTTCTATTATTATTTTATTCTAACAATGCTTTTTGAATTAAAAATATAATTTAAGTGTCCTTTTCCAATTAAAATATAAAATATCTTTGGACCACTTAAATTAATTTATTTTCCTCTTTTAATTTCCCCATAGCCTACAAAAAGTAATAAAAATAAAGCAGTGTATCCGAAGTAATTAATTCCAAAAGAGGACATTACAATCCACCCTTCCCAAAATTGCTTGCCCTCAAGCAATTGCATGATTGGGATGTTTAAGAATTTCAGCACCCTCCCAAGTAGCATCTTCTGCGCAGTAAATCCTTCCATCGCACCGGATATCAGTGATAACCTTGTTCCTTAATTTCTTCTCCCTGAAATCCAAAATTACTTCAGGAACCAACAAAAGTTTGCCTTCATCATCCAAAGGACGCAACTCAATAGGAGGAACAATATGTTTTCCTAAAGCCTTTTTAGGCATGAGACATGGAAAACACTATGTATCTTACTCGCTCTCGGTAAATCCAAGTCATAGCAACCTCTCCTATCCTCTACTTGATTCATGTACGGTTCTTAGAAACGGGTTTGAGCTTTTCAGCTCCACTCTCCTTCAAAGAAGACTGTCTATAGGGCTGCAACCTTAGGAAAACCATGTCACCAACCTCAAAATTCCTCTCATGCGGTGCTTATCTCGTATAAAAATCTATTGGTTCTGTGCATGCTTTGGATATTCTCTTTGAGCATTCTTAAGATATCTTGACTTTGTGCAACCGAGTCATTTGCCCTCGGAACTCTACTATCTCTGCAAATACTAAATCCATAAAGGAAAGAGCATCATAACCATACTAAGCTCGAAAGGTGTCATACCTATGGACACGTGATGAGTGGTGTTATAGCAATTCTCACCCATATAGAGCCATTTGACCCAAGGTGATCGCTGTCCCGCCAAATAATTGCATAAATATCCTTCAATCTACTTGTTCACAATATTTGTTTGCCCATTTGTCGTGGATGATAGCTGGTACTTAGAGTTAACTCATATCTTGTCAAGCGGAAGAACTCCTGCCAAAATAAGCGAAGGAACCTGCTATCTCTGTCACTCACAAAATTTTTAGGCAATCCATGTAGCCTAAATACCTCTCTCGAAAAATAAATCGGTGACTTGTGGATGGAGCCTTAAATTTGCTAGGAATAGCAAAAAAGTGAGCATATTTAGTGAGTCTATCAACCGCAAAAAAATACATTTCTTACCTTGAACATTGTGAAGACTCGTGATGAAATCCATTGATATACTTTCCCATTTTTGGTTGGGAATAGGTAAAGGCTGCAATAAATCTGCTGGAAAAGAATGCTCCGCCTTGTTTTGTTGGCACACAATACACTCTCGATGTATGGAGGACCTCTACCTCGAGTCCCTTCCAAGAGAATTGATCTCTCGATCCGCAGTATGTCTTAAAATACCTGGATGACCAACCAATGGTGTATCTTGGACAACCGTCAAGAACTTACTTTTTACCTTGGATTCCAGTATCAAATAGATTCTATTCTTGTAGAGGATATGATCATCAACCACTCGGTACCTATTGTCTTGTATTTTGCCTTCAAGGATCTCATTAGTGTAATCCATAGTTACGCGGGGACGCGTCCCCCCCATTTTTGACACGTCCGGGACGTCCCAGACGTCTTGGGGACGTGGGGAGGTGGGGAAATGTTTCCCCCACGTTTCCCACTGTGCATGCTTGATGGGAAACGTCCCGGGGACGTCTAAAGTGATTGGGAAACGTCTTGAGGACGTGGGGACGTGGGGGCACGCTCCGTGTCCATTGTTTTGAAAGCACTCATTTTCTTGCATTTCCAGAACTATATGGTGGCACTTGTGACAGATGCAAGTTGGTTGAATCATGGCTCGTTTCTCCTGGTTCGTGGCCCCTTTCTTACGATTCGTGGCTCGCTTTTGTTGTTCGTGGCTTGAGTTTGTGACTACAGTTTTTGGTCAAGCGTTTTGCTTTACGGTTTTTGCTGGTTCGTGGCCCACGATCTTCACAGGGCTTTCTCTGTTGAAGGAGCTCTCAATTCCTACTGATCGAGGCCCTTAAATTCGTGATCTACGAAATCGTGGCTCGTATTCATTTGACCACGACTTTCAAAGGTTTAACTCAATAACCTTCACGAATTCGTGGGCTCTGTTTTCGTGGTTCACATAAACTCGTGTTTGGTTGTGGTCGTGGTCCCTTTGTATTGTACATGATGCACCATGGTCGTGGCTCCTGGGAGTGATTCCGTGCTTTGACCTTACACAGTAACACGTCTTCTGATTGTATTTCCCTTCATTTCATGAATGCCCTTCATGGAATTTCGTGTTTCCTTCTGGTTCGTTGCATAGACTCCTTGCTCGTGTTTCCTTCTGGTTAATTTGCAAAGGCTTTGTAGCTTCGTGGCTCTACTCTGCTGAACACTAGAGGGCACAGTCAAAGACCACCTGCTAAAAAATCGTGGCTCCTCCTCTCACTCTTGGGCTCGAAGTTTGCCTCGATCTCTCATCGTGACTCTGTTAAATAACTTGCTAAGAGACTTGTTAAATAAGGGCAACACATGGATATATTTCAGCTTATTTATATAATTTAGTCACTATATCTTTATATTTTAAATATTTATATATTTTTTAATTAGCCGTCCCCGCCATCCCCAAAATTTAGAATTTTTTTGCCGTCCCCAGTAACCCCGCCCCGCCGTCCGCTTGTCCCCGTCTCGGAGTAACTATGGTGTAATCATTCTTCACGTACTCCGCAATTAGCTTTCCAATCAAGTAGAGATTTGAAATAGAACATGGAAAAGGTTTTCTAGATGGAGCATCAACTACAACATTATTCTTTCCTTTAACATACTCTACGCAGAAATTATAAGCTTGGAGCTTACTCACCCACTTTTGTTGCTGTCATTCAAGTCCTTTTGGCCAAGAAAGAACTTCAAACTGTTGTTATCAGTTTTGACCACAAACCTACCACAAACCAGATATTATTGGAATTTTGCAGAGTATGCATGATGGCCAACATCTCTTTGTCATGGATAGAGTATCCACGCTCTACCTCACTAAGTTTCCGTCTTTCAAAGGCTATTGGATGCCCCTTTTGAATTAAAATAGTCCCTACTCCTTCCCCTGATGCATCACATTCTAACACAAAAGGAATAAAAAAATCAGGAACAACCAATACTGGACAAGAAGTCATTACCTTTTTAAGTTTTTCAAAGGCTGTTTGGGCTGTTTTAGACCAAGTGAAAGCCCATTTCTTTGTCAAATCAGTCAAATCGGACATCAAGTTGTGAAAACCCTCTCACAAAGTGCTTATAGTAATCGCAAAGACCAAAGAATACCCTCAACTCGTGTCAAAGTGGTAGGTGGAGGCCAATCCAACATTGCTCGGATCTTTTCTTGATCAACCTTTACTCCTTGGGCATTGATGACATGTCCCAAGTACAAAATTTCAGTCATTCCAAATTCACACTTGGATTCTTTTTTGCAAAAAGAGCTTGCTGTTCCAAAATTTCCAACACTGTATCCAAGTGTTTTAAGTGCTCCTCCCAAGGTTTATTGTACACCAAAATGTCATCAAAGAATACTAGAACAAATTTCCTCAAGTGTTTCCTAAAAACATGGTTCATACATGATTGGAAAGTAGTAGGAGCATTGGTTAAACCGTAAGGCATTACCAAGAATTCAAAATGCGCCAAAATGACAACGAAAA
This sequence comes from Taxus wallichiana var. yunnanensis, assembly GCA_018340775.1. Classification (NCBI taxonomy): domain Eukaryota; kingdom Viridiplantae; phylum Streptophyta; class Pinopsida; order Cupressales; family Taxaceae; genus Taxus; species Taxus wallichiana. Next base: position 951,152,839 of record CM031240.1, read on the forward strand.
GCTGTTTTGTATACATCTTCATCCCTTACCTTGATTTGGTGATAACCCGATCTCAAGTCAATTTTGGAAAAATACAACAATCCATGTAACTCATCTATCAATTCATTGATCCTGGGTATTGGGTACCTATTTTTGATAGTCTTCTTATTCAAAGCACGGTAATCAATGCACATCCTCATTGTCCCATCCTCCTTCGCCAAAACAATAGAAGAAGCAAAAGGGCTAGAACTAGGCTTGATATGCTCCATCTTCAAGAGCTCTTTGATTGCCTTCTCGTTTCCTCTTTGTAAACTCTAGGATGGTGGTAAGGAGTAATCATAACAGGTTTAGAACATGTTTCCAACTCTATGATATGTTGGAATCCCTATCCAGTGGCAATCCACGAAGTTACATCACTAAATATTGTACTATGCTTGTCCAAAATAGATTGTATGTCCACATGATAATGTCTATCATCACTACTAGAAGTGGCAATACTTACTAAACAATGGGCTACTCAAGTTACTTGCCCCTTACAAAAGCTCTTTCCATCCGCTTTTTTGTGATAATCCTAGGTGCTCCATTGGCCATACTATGAAGTACAACTTCTCCTCGGTTTTGAATTTCAATTCCATAGTTTGATAGTTACGTGTGATTTCTCCAAGTGAATGTAGCCATTGCACCCGCAAAACCACATTGGTTTCTCCTATGTCCACCAAGTAAAATTCATCACAAACCTTGTGTTTTCCGAGAGTAATTTCCAACCCCTTCACCCATTTGGTGCATGGAATAATAAAACCATCTATTACCGTAACATTAAAACCTTGGAATTCCTCTGTTTTCAAACCTCTTCGAGTTACCAAACTCTCATCAATAAAGTTGTGGGTTGCCCCACTATCAATCAAAATAGTCACCTTATGTCCATGTCATACTCCATGTACTCTGAAAGGGTGATACTTGGGTTCACCTAAAAGTGCAACAAGAGTGCCATCTAGAGTTTTTTTTTCACCTTCATTTTCAACCTTTGGTTCTTCCTTTTCTTTGTCCATTTCTCGTTTCCTCTTCCTCTCCTTCATCATCATATATTACCTCTATGTAATGTACTGTCCCTTGAGAAGACATCGTGACCGGGTCCCCACGGATCTCTAAAAGTGAAACACAATTTCTTCCTTCTAAGTTCATTTCTTGTTTCTATCTCTTTGTTGGTTTTAGGTAGCTCCTTTTGTTGAAAACCACCCAGCTGAAATGGCCTTTTCTGTTGCCCATATGGTACTGGTTTTCGATGTCTTGTAGGCTCTCCTATAGGCTGATATCTCCCTTTAGGAGTTGAAGTTTCCAAATCCAAAGCCTTTTTGATGGCTCCTTGTAGAGAAGTAGGGCTGAAAGCTTTCACTAAACCCCTAAGAAATTCAGTTAAACCTTCCATGAACAAAACAACCAATCTCCTCTCTATTACATCGGGTACCATGATGTAAAGCGTATAAAATTCAGCTAACCGAATGTAATTGTTTTAGTTGAGCTAATTCCCGAAAATGGATTTCTCGATTCACTCTGTCAAATTTCCCTATTAACCCATCACTAAAATCAACATATGAGTGAATGAGATTGTGTCTCTGTGCGATTAGCCCGTGGTACCACCACTCATGTGCAAATTTGATGGCTTCCTCTTCCATCATTGGCTTGAGGGATAAGAAGCTATCCAACTTTTGTATCCATGCACGAGTGGTACTCTTGCCAAATCCATCAAAAGTAGAGAGTGATAACTTCCCTAGTGCCTGCATTGCAAGTCTCTTTGAGTAGCTTGTGGTCTCGGATCAGCTCTTGGTCCACTCCTATTTTTCTTCAAATTGATGAAATTAGTGAGTGATACAACCTCTCTAATCTCACTGGAAGTACCATGTATTCCCCATACCTAGCAGCAATATCATCTCGCAATCGATGGCCAAGTATCAAACCTCGAATCTGGTTTCTCCTTGTGAAGGAATTTAGGTGGAAGGGCCTAACAATAAATCTCGTGTTTATTGTTTGAGTGTGTTGGTTATTGTTTCCCTCTGAAGAACTTCCCTCACTGTTGGGAGCCCTTTGCACATTCGTGCCCTGCATAACTTGGATCAATTGACCCATCATATCAGTTAACTTGTCCTGTCCCTGAACAAGCCTATCAAAACGAGCCTCTTCTGGGTCTTGGTTTTCCATGACTCCTGGCTGTTCTGAAGCTTTCTTCTTTTCCATTTGCTGGTACCTGACTTCTTTGTCACTAACTTGCATTAAGTTCAAAGCTGCAATTTTTTTCTCGTCGTCCGCTTTTTTATTCCCTTCCACAAGCTGGGAGGAAATTCACTTTGATACCACCGTAATATCCCTAAACAATAAACTTCTAGCAAATTTGGATATTTTTGTTAATCCCAGGGCAGCAAAATTAGAAATCTGATTTCTATAACAGCAGCACTAATCTGATTTTAAAAAAAAAAATAGCAAACCATAATGCGTAAAAACAATATTTTATATATTGAATATGAACCAACTACAATAAAGATACCAGTGTTTGAATATTTCAACCCTTGAATGGGATTGCCAAGCTCAGACGTGGGGGTTTACGTCCCCAAACCTGTATGTAAATGAGGGTTTGCGTCCTCTATTGCTATTGCAGAAACTGAAGCCACTTGCAAACAAGGAATATAATCGATAAATTTCCAAGATGTGTTACAATGAACCCCCAAGTCTGCCTTTATAACTTTCAGACACTCTAAAGTGGGCGCTTCCCTTTTTAAACTTACATGCACAAGCTTGGAATTATTAAAAATAATAAATCCCTCCTCCATGTTGGTGCCCCATCCAAAAATAGGATTAAACACTTTTAAATAATCTTTTATTCACCTCCATGTTGGCGCCCCAACCTAAGAATAAGATTAACGTATTTAAATAATACTTTTGTCATCCCTTATCCTATAATTGGGAGTTACAACAGCATGCAGCTCTCTCTTCAACTTTGGTGCCCCCCCTTTAATTATTTATTAATTCTAACTAAGAGCCCAATAATAGAATTCAATCATCTACTATTATTCTATTCTAACAATGCTTTTGAATTAAAAATATAATATAAGTGTCCTTTTCCAATTAAAATATAAAGTATCTTTGGACCACTTAAATTAATTTATTTTCCTTGTTTAATTTCCCCTTAGCCTATGGAAAATCTAAAAAATAGGCTTCAGGCATCCAAAAGTAAATAATTCGAAAAGGGACATTACATTAGGGGTGTAATGGATCTTTGTAGCTGATGGACTAGAATTGATAGATAAAACAATTCGAAGATGATGTGCAGCACAAGACACTGATTGTTTATGGTTTCTAGTGCTTCAGTCCCATAGAAGGGGAGCACGTATATTTTTGTAGCTGCTTCTCTAGCAATTTGTATTCAAAGGGTTTTCCTGGTACATTTGATTTGGAGGGCCCACTGCCAATATTCAGGAGATAATACTCAGAATTCTTATTTTTGTTTACAGAGAAATATCAAAGAAAGTTTGTATATATTTTTCCTTAAAAAAGGAGCATGCGTGGGAAACTTCCAGCCCCTCATTTTTTCCGACCTGCAAAATCTTTCCAGTGTAAAATTTGCCTCTCAAAATTTTCAGGACCAAAATTTACTTTTACCATTATTTACTTTCTTCATGGGGCCACCGGCTCAATTCTAATTGAAAATAGGAGTTGTATCCCCCTGCATAGGACCCCTTTCCGAATTAGTAATAGGATGTGTTGCGGAGGTAAAGTTTCTGTACTAGTGTGGCATCACTAACAGTCTGACACATTTTGACAGAAATGCATGTATTAACAACGGTGAGTATTTTTTTGAGTGTTATGTTTTCTATTAAACTAGTTTACCGGTAAGGGCTTGGATTCCAATAAAGACAATCACATCCTGCATTGAAATTCCAATAAAGACATAATCACATTGTGTGCTCCAATTCCTCTGAATGTACTGTACCATCACAGTCATTTTTCTGTTGGAGGAAATGTTCAGGTAAATTTTTAGGTATGAGGGCATGCTTTTGTTTCTAACTCTGTTCGTTGGTTATGCCATGTTTTGTTTTCTTTTTGATAGGTTCAATTCGTTTTGAGACATTTTGCTTGTTTTGGTTGGATCTGTTTCTGGCTTCGTACCCTGCTCAAGAGATTCTTCTCTGCAGATGGCAACAAGTTAGATCAAACTGTTTGTTGTTCCTAATTATGTTTTGATATGGTGTATTTTCAATGGTGATTATTATAAAATTCTAGATTTTATGCCAGAGAATTCAAATCTTACCCTATATCACCAATTGATGGGGAGGAAATACACTTTTACTATGCTTGATTGAAAATTAATGTTCGGGGTGTAATGGATCTTTGTAGCTGATGGACTAGAATTGGTAGATAAAACAACTTAAAGATGATGTGCAGCACGAGACACTGATTGTTTATGGTTTCTAGTGCCTTAACGTATTTACATCCAAAATTAGCAGATAATACATAGACCTAAATTTATTGTTAACCAGAGTCATAGTCAGTTTCAACTTTCTATCATAAATACCTTGATAATTGTTATAAAAAGAGTCAAGCAATATCAACAGGAGCCTGCCTAGAATACAATCAGCATAAGAAGCATTAACATATTATGTGGGTAATGCAAATACATATCAATATTTTAAAATCAAGATCTGCAAACTTTCATTTCTTTGTAAGACCCAGTTGATTTCAGAACTCACTGGTTTCCTTGGTTTTGGTTCCTGAGCGTTTGCAACCGATTTATTCATCACACATGTGCAACCTAAACGATACAAGAATTTATTGTAGTTAAGATGCATGCATTGTGTGTTCTATTTTGAAATAAGCTTTTTAGACTCTAGATGATACTTTCTTATTAAATATTCTTATGAAATGTTGTAGGGGCCAATTGAAATTAGAAATTGAACATTTCTTCTCTGGCTGTAGAAAGCATTTGTCATTTGACATTTTTTGCCTTAAGGAATTCAGATTTTCAACTTTGAGCTTTATTAAATCATAGAAGAAAGGATAACACCCTAATTTATGGTGCTTGTAAATTTGTAATCATTGAATGTTTATGTCCAGTATCACAGTGTCCAGTAATAATTTCAAATAAATATGTGGGAAATAAATTTCACTTTTTCAATTCTGTTGCAGACTATATAGTACTTCCAATTTTGAAAATGACAATTGCTGTTTCAATGCATTCTTTGGAGTTGCGGTGCATGTCCAAACAAACCATTCCACAACCGGACTTACAAGGTAGGCTTGCGCAAGTGTTCATTTATTATTTCTTCGGTCTTATTTTTTTCGTTTGTTTTGTCTAGATAAGCTACTTAAAATAAATTCAAATGTCAGGTTTACGAAAATCGCCATCAACTTCCTTTGCATCTAGCAATAGGTGTTTTTAAAAAAGAATTTGTGCTTTTACATGAAACTCACCACAATAATACATGGCCAGACATTTTAAAGCATACAGAAGCAATATTTTGTTCTTTACTAAAAACACAACTATCCTTTTGGCATTCATTTGTCCGTCAAAGGGTTGAATTTCTATTGTAGCTTCTACTTTAAAGTTTAGTTGGCTAGTGCTCTTTGGTTTTCTTAGCTTTCCCTTTGTCCTTTTGGGCTACTCATCGTCTTCAAACTCAGCTTTACCTCTTCTTCTTGCTGATTGGGGGCGGGGGAATGTGGATTTGATGCATGTCCAGCTTGTTTAGAGCTGCCACCAATGCCTTAATATCTTGGGCTGTGAATTACCTCTTAACTTCCAATTTGGAAAACCTTTCTGTACTATCTCTCGTGTCTTCCATTCTCCTGAAGGCTCTTACTTGTGGAAACCTCTGATTGGTAGGGCTGCAATTCCTTTTTCTTGGACTCGGTTTCTGTCATACAGCAACACAAATACCAAATTTCCAACTGAAAACTATTCTCTGATAGCAATTTGATTTGCAATTCCCTAAGGTATGTTTATGGTGATTTCATTAAACAGATATTTGTTTTTAATTCTACCTCAAATGAGAACAGGCTGTTGTGCTTAAAGCTATTTTATTCAAAATTGCATATTTGGAACTAGTGTGCTCTGCAAAATATAATTAAAGTGAAACCAATTTGCAGGAATGTAAAAATAATTGAGAAACAAATATATTAACACATATGAACGCCATATTTCCTCTGGAAAACCTGCATGGAATAGGCTATGTATGGTTACCATGGTTTCAGTTCTGGTTCAAATTAGCACTGTATAAAGGGACAAGCCTCCCATTTTGAGCAAAAAACCATAGTAGTAACACAGTTGTCTTACCACAGAGTTATTTCCTCTTTCCTTCTGATGAAATACTGACTACCATGTTTTTAAAACTCATGCTCGGCAGCCCAGTGTTTTTGCAACATTGACATACATACATAAAATAAACTTAATTGACATGTACAACATTGTTAAATGAAATGAGACATGAATGTAGAGAATGCATGTTTGTGCATTTTCTATTAATTTTCGACCAAAAAATAGTAGTGCTTGGTTCTAGATCAAAATAGAAGATAAAATACAAACTACAATACTTATAGAGTCTTAGACTATTGTCGCCATTGCAACAAACCGTCAAATGCACAAAATCACCTTAGCATAGAAGAAAGAGAGAAAAACCTGCTTTTGGTTAAAAACAATTTATTTTGGCGGGATGTTATTGTGTAATAATTGCTGATTTTTCATCATGTACTCCCAAGTTTTGTCAAGTCATCGCGAGTAATTACTCATGAAAACTTGCGAGTTTCTGGTAGATATTTGGCTCACAAGTTTTGAACCAGTTTCTCTGCTGTAGGGCGAGTGGAGAGTTCTCACGAGTAATTGTCGAGTTTTGCCGAGTTTTAAAACAGAGCTCACTTCATTGCCCTCCTACCTTTCTGCATACACACGTGCCGTCTAATTCCTCTAATCCATCTATTTATTCTTGAATTAGATGTTCCTTTATAGTTTATACACCTAGGGTTCCCAAAGGTTGCTGTAGGTGAAAAGGCACCAACTATTTTTTTGAGTTTGGGAGGTTAGCAGTCATGCTTTTGATGTTCAGCCTTAAAGGTGTGATCTTTCGAGTGGCTTTTTTTTTTGTTTTGATTTTTTAATTATAAATTTAATATGGATTTTTTTTTTCGGGTGGTATTTGCTCCCCAAAAGTACACTTCTTTGAAAGGTGAGGATTCTTTTGAATGCTATTTTTGGCTTTGGTTGGTGTTTTTCCTTCAAGCCCAACCTGCCAATTTTCTTGCCCTCCTCTTCTTATGCTTCTCAATTCATCTGCAGCATCATGTCCTCCTCCAACCGTGTGCATCGAAGAAAAAGTCTTCTATTCATTCCTTCTGTGATTGAACTTTCATGAGCTTTAAATTAACCATTCGAGGCTTATTGCATCATGCGATGCTCATACGGGTGAAGCAGTAAGATTGAAATTTGCAAAATGCAAAAATTCTATAGCTCTAGCATGTGCAATTAGACATTTGACGATATGTAATAGAGATAGTGGTTCAGCCAGGGGATGATGTGGCGGCTTTTGTCTGACTATTTACAATTTGATAACTCCATCATATTTTATTCCAGAATAATTGTACCTTTGAGTGTTGATATGGAGGAAAATTAGAATGGGTGAAGACCTAGGGCTATGTTCATTCCACGGGAAATCAATTCCTTGAGAAAATCTGATTTCAACAAGAAAGGATGTGTTTCTTATGATATTTTGCTGAAGTGATGCTAAAGAAACGAAATAATTTTGTGTTTTTCCTTTTATGTATGTAAAAGATTGCAATACTATAATTTTCTGCTGTGTTTTCTGCCGGTTTCCACTATACACTAATACATAATTGTGTTGGGTGCCTGATAACAATGAGCAATGTTCAAACAGGCTTCTATTTTCATGGCAGGCAATGCAACAGGGGCAGTGTACGGTTCAGTCGAGTAGTATCTTTAAGAAGCAACATCAATAACTCATACAAGAGTCACAATTTTTTTGTTAAAAGTAAAGGATTTTGCAAAATGTTTACTCGAACACCAAAGGGAATAATCCCGTTTTGTACAGTGTCTTCATCTTTGTCATCAATAGGAAACTCGGACAAAAGATCAAATGATAAGTCAGAAGACTATATTAGCAGACTTTTAAGAGAGACACCAAGTCTGGCCGAGCCAAAGTTTCTTATAGGAGGCAAGTTATACACACAAACTGAAAGAGAGGAAAATAATTTATTCTCTGGAAAGCGATTCAGTAAAGCAATAAATGAACTTTTCAGCAAGTTATCCCCAAACGATGCCAAAGAGATGCAGCAAACAGAAGACAAACAAGGAGGATCCACTGCAGACAATAGTAAAGAGGCTCCATCAAGGCCTGTGTACCTCCAAGACCTCCTGAGGCAATACAAAGGTCAACTGTATGTTCCAGAAGAGGCATTTGATATCCAGACATCTGAGATAGACGAGTTCAACAAAAGCTTGAAGACTTCGCCAGAAATGCGCTTTGAGGACTTCATTAAGTGGATGAGGGCGAATCAAATTGAGATGTTGACATCAAGGGCTTACAAAAGTTATTGGGGAGATTATAAATATGTAGACTTTATTGTTGATTTAAAAGATATCCCTGGAGTTGTGAGCGCAGAAACAAAGAAGTGGTAATTTCAAAGATAGTAAGACCTAGTTATTTGGGATTCCCATTTTAATTCAATTTCATTATCTTTTCTGTGCCCTAAATCTTGGATGGTGGCTTTGGGTAACATAAATGTATAGTGGCAGCTGATCTTGTTTCATTTCTTGTATAGGTGATGCATTTGTCAAATGAAGAAGCACAAGCTGTTTTAGGAGAGTACTCTGGGCCACAGCGTGAAGTTGCTAGGATATTAACTGTATGAGTTTCAATTAAATGTGTTTTTCTTTCATGTTTTTAAATTAAAATTTAATCCAGTTATGATGATTCCATTTTCTCCATTGTTTCCTTTCTTATAGGAGGGAAGTCTCTACTGCACACATTTTAAAATTTTATTCATTTTCAAATTACTCTTTCAAAAGATCAAGATTTTAATCGCTGTAGTTAGTAACTTAGTTACCTATACAGTCACGAATCATACTTTGGAAATATACTGATCTGTACAAGCAGAAGTAAAACTTGAAATAGAAACAGAGCCTATACCTACCAACTCCTGCAGATAATTACTGCAAATACCGAATTAGAGAGAAAAGATGTAGACCACTAGCTGCCATGAACCCCCTCTTTGTCAATGCCCTCTCCATCCTCACACCATGCCTGACCTTCCATCCCACCAGCAAGCTCATACTCCAACCAGCTATGGGGTGAGTGTAGCAAGGACTGTCTCCCTCGGGAAGATCATAGCCTACTGATAGAGCCCACATCCTCAGTCTTTGAGCTCAAACTTGAAAACAACTATTTCAAATGAAATGAATCAGATCTGTAAGGAGATCTTCTCCAATTAATACAGCATCATGCTCAGAGAACAATCACTAGGCCTAATTTCCCCACTGAGAATGCCAATGACTGTAACGCAAGAATGAGACCCCATCTTGCCCTCCATAGATGAAATGGAAAACAAACAATGGCTGTTCAAAGAGAAAGCCCTGATCTGTAGATTCATGTGAACTTTCCTATGGCACAGGACTCATGTAATGTCCCTTTCTAGGGCTTAAACCGAAAATAAGGGTTTGGCCACAAACCCTAAGAATCAGATCTGAAAATACACCAACACCCAACTGAAAATAATCTGATTTTTATAACAGCAGATCCAACAATATTAGAAACCCTAGCAGCGAACTGGAAATTACACTTTTAGGGTATCAAAATCAGCTTAGAACATTAATTAATATCCCTCTAGGGCAGCAAACTGTACCAGCACTTAGGAACAATCATTCACATGCAATATGGACTGAAAATTAACATAGAAATATCCCAAATACTCAATAAATCCAGCAAGATGAAATCTGGAGAAAATATGTATTTTGTAAATTTATTTCAAGTGCAAATACAACTGAAACTTCAAAAATTCGTAACTCCATCAACACTCGAGTTTCAATACAAACCAATGCTCAAAATGATCTCGAAGAGACCAGCTATCAAATGAAAGTGAAATCACAATTTTCCAACTATGGAAACCCTCTCAAAATTGATCCCGAACTTCCTAGGTGGGTCACTCCAAAGAAGGAAGGGTGCCAACACCCTAGAAAGTGCCCTAGCTGAAGTAGGAGTGCCCTAAGCATGGATAAATACCTTGCTGTTTCAGAAATCTGCCAATTAAGTCCACTTGTGACTCCCGTATGAAGCCACCAATGCAACAAATGAGGGTTTTTGTCCCCAAGTGTTGTGACTATTGAGGGTTTCGTCCCCAATAGGATCCAATGAGGGTTTTTGTCCTCAAAGTTGAGCCACACCAAAGGTCTTCGTCTTCAGTGGAGAGTAGGGCACGCCGTGCACAAACCCAAGATATCAATCTTTGAAATAAACATGCATAACCTTTCTTAGGCCATTCGATCCACCTTTATATCCCCCTTTTTTGGCGCCAAGGATGAATTAGAAGCCCAATGCACTTTTTAATCTTCCCTTAAGAAGACCGACCTCATAAGAGTATTTAAAAATACTTTTTATTTTATAATAATAATATGAAGTTGTCCCAAAATAAGAATTGGTTGGGCCCAACTTAAAATATTATTAATCATTTTTAATTTAGAAAAGGGGACATTACGACTCGGAATCTAGGTTCAAGAAAACTGAAATCCTGCTAGATTAGTAGACATACTTATGATGCCCAAGGGCTATTCTATGACCATTTCTTCTCCAAGCATGAGAAAGAGCAAGCCCTCATGGGAGGCCCTTGGTTTATGAGAAAAACTGGTTTATGCATGAAATATTGGTCCCTACTCGAATCCAAGTTAGGAATCATCGATTACTATGCCCATTTGGTTTTGTCTCCCACTATTATGAAGTGAACGTTGACAAAGTACTCATTTAAAAGAGCCCATTAGAGAATGTATATCTGCATTTTAATTCACAAAACAGAGAATTAACGCCAAAATCTGTGAAACATAGAATTAGAGAATCCTCTACTAAACATAATATTGTTGGATATGGGAGGAATATTGTGGGGACCTCTCATAGATTATAGAGATAGGCCTATCGGTCTAGCATTTGTTATGAATATGGCCACCATGCTAGGGGATGACCCGGGCAAAAGAGGGGGAAAGGGAGGGAGGTTAAAGCACCAATGAGGTGAGTCCTCGAGGGCACGATTTGAGACACAAACTTCCTTAGATAAGTGTAGTACATGATACTCTTTACAAGCTCTTTTTCTAGGTCACTAGTGCATGACGAGTACAAAAACAACTTTTATGTTTGTTTATGAGGATGGTGGAGAAACATGGAAATTTTCAAGTACGGGTGATGGGTGTCTCATGCTGGATATTAATGTCCACAATTTTAAATGTATACTCCTAAATGAAGTTTGAATATTTTTGATACAAGTTGGTGCATCAAGATGAGGAGCACAAATTTTAGACGGATGTATACATGACAAAGCTCGGTCCATGTGTATGATGAGCCTATGGTGAATGGGACCCTCCACACCACAATTGACTAGTTTGCTTTTGAATACTTTCATTCTAGAGGGCATTTGGTCATATGGATCATAACAATGAAGAGAAACAAATGTGTATGGAGGCGGGAATGATGTAATGAGAATGCAAAAGCCTTGAATGATATAGAAAAAAGAAAATAAAGAAATTGAATTAATGCCCACATATGACTAAAAGTAGGTCAACGGGGCTCGAGAATACTATCGATTATGCTAGGGTAAAAGGACCTAGGATAAATAATGTAGTTAATGTACCAATACAAGTAGCCATGTTAAAGGGGTGGGAGCAAGACCCCCAAAGAGCACGGGCTAATGAAAGATGAAAAAGAATAGAAACTAGTCCCATCATACATCACTGTCAAGGTCTAAGCCGTAAGAATCATTCCTACCATTGTCTATCATTGAGAAAAGGCCAATGCAAAATTCGATAATACTTCTGCATAGTGTTAGGGCTGAGCTTGTAAATTGGGTAGCCCTTTGAGGAACCAAAGCACTTCCACTAAAACCTCTTTTAGCATCCGTAGCTGAAATTTTAGTGGCAGCAAAAAAACCCATCATTTGTCCTTGTCCTTTCCTCCTCCTAAGCGGTGAAGGAAGAGTAGATGCATGACGCTAGAGATAATGTGTTGGGACACACTAGTAGTGGTGTGCAAAGAAGTGCGCTACCTCATTGACATGCCCCAATTTGTGTGTGAGGCAATTGCATCTAAAGGCCGCACCAACCTCTCGTGATAGGTTGAAAGAAATATGCGATAACTTGGGAGCTCTAGTGGCACCCTACAAGGACTGCGGTGAAGGGTGACAACCATTTGAAGAAATAGAGCCAAGCACCGTTGGTTCGGGTACTAAAAGCAAGTGGGTAGACAGTTGCTCATGTCTTTGTAAAGATAGTGGTATTACCCTTATCGTATAATAGATTGGCCATTTGAAAAATGAAATGCTCTTCAATTTCCATTCCTCGGGGATCGGGGACGACAAATTCAGTTCCCATGTGGAATATGATGATTAGTCTCAACCCGCAATTAGTGGGAGCACACCCTCAATTAGTCGAGGGAAACCTCAAGCCATTTGACCAATGGAGTGGAGATAGTGAGGTGACGAATGACACTATCCATCACATGTAAAAAGCACTCAATTTAGAAGGCAAGCTTGGGGAAGAGCAACTATGGAGGAGAGGTCTAATTGATTTGAATGTACTTTTGCTAGGAGATATTCTCTCGGATAACTCTCATGATGAACTTATTTAAGGGAAGAAGCTAACAAGGGTGTCCAAGATAGAAAGGGAGGCGTATATCCCTTGCAAAGGCACTACTAGGAGGCAAGCTTCTTTACTAAAAGATGATATAGAGATTGGACCCCCAAGTGAGTGTAGGCTGATGTGGTCTCCTAAGATTCCCCTTTATAGAGGAACTAGGACCGTGAAAGAGAATCTCAGATGTGTTGAATGTCATGAACTTAGTTTGTTAAGGTTGATCACCCATAGGTGAATCGCATAAAAACATGCGAGGGCATCTAGTTGTCTCTTTAAAGCATCGACAACGTGAGCGAGAAGTACATCAATGACAAAAAGAAGTATGGATATCACCACATCATGCAAAATCCAACCATTATCATCATGGGCATGTTTTTGAAGAGGATTGGCGATTGAGGGAACCCATGGTTGACCCTATGACACTCTTTATAAATCCATACCGATCGTGATAATTACAAAAAATTGTCGACGATTGTTTCATAGAGACATTAGGTGACAATAATTGAGATAATATGGCATGCCGACATCACGTAGCTTTTCAAAACGTTGATGTCTCGGAATTGAGTCAAAGGCCTTCTTGAAGTTTACAAAACAAAAACAAACTTTGGAGGATTAATGGTGAGCTTCCTTGAAGATAGTCAAGAGTGTAAAGATATAACTAATAGTCCGGTATTCTCTCTTGAAGTTGGCTTGCACCCATGCTCTCAATTACCTCTCTCCAAGTGATGTGGAAACTACATTTAGAACATTGTGTCATACTTAACTAGCAAACAATAGATACGTGCTTCTTACTTGTAGTGGAAAATCAAAGTTTGAGCACCCAAAGTTGCAAAATTATCAAATCGACGGTTGACTAGGAAACCGAGCTTGGCTTAAGGAGCCTAGTTTGAACACATTGGAATAAGTCAAAAAGGATAATGATAGGTATGAGGTGACATCGAGGAAAAATTCCTAGTTAGAGTTCTAGTTGGCCAAATAAAGAAGCAAATTGGGGAAAACAAAGTTAGACTGGTATTCTTTCTTGAAGTTGGCTTGGACCCACACTCTATGATCACATCTCTAGGAGTGCTCGAGAAAACTACATGTTTGACACTTTGGCATACTTAACAAATAAACAATAGATTCTTGCTTCTGACTCATAGAATACACTTGGACAATTGAAGTTTGAGCACCAAGGTTGCAAAATTAGGAAATTAAATGGTTGACTAGGAAATCAAGCTTATGTCAAGGAGCTTGGATTGAATAGGTGGGAATAAATCACAAAAGCCAACGATAGGTATGAGACAATTTCAAGGAAAACGTCCTAGTTAGAGTTAGAGTTTGGCCAAATAAAGAAGCACATTGGGGAAAACAAAGTATTCCCTCTTATATGCTGGTATTCTCTCTTGAAGCAGTTTGAGTCCATTTGTTATTCTCTCTGGAAGTTGCCCTGCACCCATGCTGTACGATAACCTCTCTCCAAATGCTTAGAAAACTACATGTCTAACACTGGCATACTTAACAATCAAACAATATATACATGCTTTCGACTTATAATGGACAATCAAAGTTTGAGCACCAAAGTTGCAAAATTAGCAAAACAAATGGTTGACTAGGAAACCAAGCTTGCCTCAACGAGCTTGGATTGAACAAATGAGAATACGTCTAAAAGGCCAATGATAGGTATGAGGTGGCATCACGAAAAATTTCCGAGTTTGTCATGCCCCCTTTTAGAATTAAATTAATTGGAGGACCTGTAGTCTATTCCTTATTTCCCGTAGGCTAAGGGATAAAGTTAGGGAAATAAATTAATAATAATATTTTAAGTGGTCCTAAGTCACTTTTATTTTATAACATAAAAATGACACTTATGTATTATTATTATTAAAGAGGGCCAAAAAGTAATTATTATTAAGTGGATGAAAAGTAATATTTTATTAAAAGTATTTTTAAATACTTTTAGGGTAAAATTGGAAAAGGGAAGTTATAAAAGGAGTTGGGCTCAAAAGAATCATTATTCATTATTCATATTTGACAATTAAACCCTAAGGTAGAGCTTTTTTTTTTAGATAGATAAATGCTTTTGACCGGAGCTATGAACCGGAGGGTTGATGGGACCCCACCCTACAATTTGCAAAGGATGACAACGTGAAGGAACAATCAAAACAATAGACCCCAAAGACAAGGGGCCGAAATCAGTCGAAGGCTAGACGAGGATGAGAACCTCGAGGCCGACAAAAAACCACATAACAAAAAGAAGGAAACGAGAACAAAGAAAAGTAATCGGTCAGAGATTTCGAGAATCTCCACCTCCTCCTTCACTTGGACAAGATCCGGGAATTTGCAATCGCGAAATTGATCAGCAGAGCTGAGCAACACCACCTTTTTGAGAAAAGCAAAAGCTGAACCTTTCGAGGCCTGCAATTCCACCACTCTTTATGGCGGAGGCGCAATGTGGGCGGCGAGATCAGGCATTCAAAGAAGGAACCCTGGAAACGGAAGCTCCATGAGAACAGCAAATTTGATGAACGGATTCCGCGAATTGGAGGACACTATTCTTGCGCTCCAGCTTATCACAGACCCTTCTGTCCACCCAAAGAGGGGATGGAGAAGGGCCGACTGCCGAAAACAGGGTAGGAAAGCACACATTAACCACTGCTTCATCCAAACCGACACGGTAACCCTAATGTAGAGCTTGAGCCCATTGTGTTTAATCTTATCATTTGAGGATGAAAACCCTCAGATATACAGGTGTGGAGGATGAAAACCCTCTAACCATTGAGGTGATTGCATTTAGGGATCATATTTATGATAAAGATTGAGATATTATTGTATTTTCAGTTTGCTGTACCACTGCTACAGTGATCGGTACACTACCATCTGCTGTATTTATGATCAGATGTTCAATGCAGATTTGTAATGAGTGTTTTCTATTGTATGTCCACTGTAAACTTGGGTTGTACTCTACATATTACATAACCAGCTGTGTTGCGTGGTCTTCCCTTCCAATTGGATTGTTGTGTTGGGGTTTCATGTACAACTGGGGTTATTGTGTTGGGGTTTATGTGACCAGCTGAGTCTAATTTGTGCAAATCGAAGTGGCTGTTGTGGCCTTTACTTCCAGCTGTAACCTTACTTCAAGCTTCATTCAGATTGTGATCCCTATGTCGCTGTTTGTTGCTCATTGCTGCATGTAATTATTTTACAACGGTTTATCCAAGTAAGAGTTTTTCTTTTGGCCTGGTGATGCAAAATAAATGTGGGATGTTTTAGTATTTGTTTGATATCCAATATTGAAAAGAAATCACAGAAAACTTTAGAGTTGATAAATTATCCAGAAAGGGACATTACAGTGGTATCAAAGCAATAATCCTGTCAACTTGCAGGGTAAGAGATAGAACAGCAATTTAGTTAGCCTGTGAATTGTGGTGGAAACTCAGATAGATCATTTTATGGATTTGATAGAACAAAGACTAGATAGAATGCACAAGCATTTGGAAGAGTATCAAAATAGCATGCAAGATCTAGTGGCATCAATAAAAATACAGCTGGTTAAAAAAGAGTTGAAGAAGCAAGAGTCAGAAGAAGAAGAATGGCAGCAACAACTCAGAATTGATTATGAGGTCAAAAGATTGCTAAGAAGGAGATCAAGGAGCAAGAACCCAAGAAGGAAGAAGAAAAGCTAGGACCAAATCTAAAAGAAAGTGAATAGACCAGTGGGCCACTAGCATATAAGACTGAATTTCAGAATAATCATGTTGATAGGCATGCAATTAAAGAAAATGTTTTAGTCGATTCTAATGCTGAAATAAATCTCTCAAAAGCTCCTACTTCAGCCAAAGAGGGTAAGCACTCTTATAATTTCAGCTCAAGATATGGGAATGATAGCACATATCTATTTCAGTTTTGCCATCATTCTAAAAAGGGTAAAGGAGTGACGATAGATAAGGTGCAAAGCATTTTTGTCATGCGTGCTGCTAGAAGAGTTTCTCCTCCACTTGGCCCTTGTTCTCAGCAACAGGGGAGTTCACCGTAAGGCCTTCATATGGCTGAGTGGAGTCCAACGGTTTCCACCAGGAGTATCGCAGGATCGGTATTGCCGAAGCTATCACTAGTTGGTTTCGTCGTTCTGTCCCTTTAGCAAGGGGGAGCTACGGAGACCAAGTCCCTCAAGTGAATGCTCTACCAAGCTTAAACCTGGAGTTGAGGGTTGATCCCCAAAGACAACACTTGCCCCCGAGCCGGCCCGAATGGGACTCTTACAATTCAAGAAAATCAGGAAACAGATCTTTTGGCTCAAAATTGTTTGTGCATAATGGTGTGGAATCTAGGTGATATTTTGAGATCTATAAAGGGTAGAGTTATCATTATCCCATACAAATGGATAAGAAAAAATCTGAATTGACCTTAGATGAGCATAAGGAAAATATTGTGAATGATAATAGGATTCAGTGGTTGGAGCACGTGAGTCCATTCAAGGACCGAGGCATGTCACCTCACATCCGATAGTGCTCTCAAGGCAAGTAGCAATGGGACAATTCAGAATCCAAGTAAACAAATTCATATCATTTTATTTGGCTTGATTTGATATGCAAACTTGTTGGTGTGTGTTATTTTCCACATCATTAGGTGAGTCATCTCACTTAGGTGAGATCGTAGGTCCATGTGTCATTTAGGGGTCATTATGAGATTCTCTTATGCGTCAGTGCGTCGTCAGTGCGTCATATGCGTCATTGGGAGTTACACTTCTATTCTGGGAATGTAACTCCCCCTCTCTACTCGAGTTGTCATGATTGCAGCATTGGGGGTTACTCAACACCTCCTATATGTACACCCCATTTGATCTATGAGATAGAGGAGAGTTTTATGGCTTAACCAGGTTCTGCCCGTGTTTCAAATCTTTGCATGCACATTCGGTTGATGCTCGCTCCTCCCGAGATCTCTTCACGTTGTCGTTCGCACGTCCGTTGATGTGCACGTCGTCCCTCGTGATCCTCGCTTGCGGGTTTTAAACCCTCTTTCATGGTATCAGAGCGGATCTTGTGGATCCATGCACTCCTCGGCATTGCTCGTGCGTTTTCCGGCTTCAGATGTGATATTCAGATTCTCGATGCGTGTGTCGTAATGGTTATTTCAACCGTGCTCTTCTTGCACTGATTTCGGGGCGTTTATACCTCTCCTTGGGTTGTTCATGTGTTTGAGGTGGTTGTTCAATTTTTGGTTTTTCGGGTTTGGTGTCTTTGACCGCTCGGTTCTCCAGGGTTTGCATGAGACTTTGGAGGTGTTTTCATGAGGTGTATTGCGTTTTTTGCATTGCCTTGGGTTAAACGTTTGCTTTGGATTGTTTGCACCGTTTCACCTTGGATTTGGACTGCTCGTGCTCCTTGTCCTTCGTTGTGAGACTTCTGCTGGGCCTTCTCCATGTCGCACTCTCATGCATCGTATGTTTAAACTTCTAGCTATGGATCTGCGTTCAACGTGACTCTCGGCATGCCTTGTGCCATGACACAGTTGGTTATTCTCCTCTGCATAACTCGTAGACGGTTACACTCAGCCAAATCTGCTTAGGCTGCACTTGGCGTTCAACCTACCTCTGGCTTTTACTCCGTGACCATCTATCACACCAACAATCCGTGGTCCGGACATCTCATTCCTGGTTTTTCCAATGGTTTGTTCGTGGTTTTTCCCGTAGGTGTTTGGCGTGATCTGTTTTCTCATGCTACAGAGATAGTTTCCAACGCTTCCAATTGCTGGTTTCAACGCTGCTGTTTTTTTAACTGCTGGTTTCAACGCTTCCAACGCTTGGAGCTTCCATATTGGTCTCAATCGTGGTTTCCTCCTTTGGCGCTATTTCGTGGTTCGGCTTGGCTTCCTCTGCTCAACATTTTTGCCTGCGTTTGGAATCTTGCTCAGTTGTTTCTCCTTCTTCTCAGCTTTGGCATGTGGCTTCCTTCAGTCACACGGTTTCTCCAACGGTTACACCTCTGCATCTCCAGTGACACCAGAAGACTGTGCACGTGGTTTCTCAAGCTGCGCTCGCCAACATAATATTTCTTGATAACATTCACGGCTTCGCCCTTTTGGGTGGGCAATAACTCATTCCTTTTTGATATTGATTATTAATCATTATCAACTTTTAAAATGTTTTAAGGTGTTAAAACATTTCATCATTATCGGCATTATAAATTTGGGTTTTGGGCTTGTATTGCTCATCCTTCCTTCGAGCGTCGAAGACGGAGGGCGAGGTCCGGGGTTGGCAGGGGGCTAATCCCCCCTTGCAATTAAAACAAACTATGCCTAAAATTTGCATGCCGTTTCCAATGGGTACCCACACGATACCCTTTGCACCCATTTGGGCACTTTTTTAATGCGTTTGCAGCATCTAGTGCATTTTTCCATCAGTTGCGGGAATCGTTTTAATGCTATAACTTTTGACTCGCTGCTCGTTTTTGAGTGCTTCTTTAGTCAAAGTTGCATGATTTTCCGCACATTACGTGATGGCATTGTCAATTTTGTAAACACACTACTTTATAAAGTGCCGCATTCTGGGGGGGTTGATTGTACTCTTGGGCCTACACATGCAGACGCATTATCGGCCAAGTTCGACGTCTTGCATTTGTGCATCTTGCATTTTGCATCATGGAGAGTGCTCCTTCCAGACTTGAGCGTCGTAGGATTGCTTACTGACCTCCGCCACTTCTCATCGGGAGAGGGAACTATTCAGCTTGGCGTGCTTCCATGGAACGTTACTTCGCCCGCGAGGGTTTTTTACCCTTCTTGCTTGGGCCGGTTCCTGCACCTGTTGACCATCGTCATCTAGAGGACTTTCTTAACACTTGTGACCACATATTTGGTCACATGATGATGCATGTCTCTTGTTCTCCTTGGTTTCACGTGGCAGACTGAGATCCACCTCACCGTGTCTGGAGCATTCTTTAGTCCCTCTATGAGACCCTTCACATATTGCAGCCATTGTTGTTGCCTTTGCTAATTCGATTGTCTCCTCTTCTTCGTGTGATGGCGATTCCGGCCGACATAGACTCGCTTGGTTCTACGATGATGAGGATTGTGCACCCAGTTCGATGTCGAGAGTACTACTGAGAGAACTCTTCTCCTCTTTATCCTCTTTCTCTCACTTTTAGAGAGTGTTGACACATCCCACATTTCATCGGATATCGAGTAGTCTACTACTCGGCCTCATACTGATCATTACACCAACCTCCTTTCCACTTCCAGTGTGCGAGGCCCCTTCCACTCCTCTGCCTTCATTGGATGACTCATACCTATCTGACATCGCTCTTCTGTTTGTTGAGCCCCCTCATTGGGACGAGTATCTGCCTGACCTTAGTCGTCTTTTCGCAGAGTCTACTTGTGATGCTCTATAGGTTCCTCATCCATCTGCAGGTGTTTCAGAGGAGTTCATCATCTCTGTTGTTGGGAGTGCCCCTTCCGGAATCATGTCACTTCCACATTTCCAGAGACCTTCATTGATCCACCCTCAGTTATGGATCCCTTTTTGTTGTGGAGAATGTTTTGTTCCCTTCACATCACTTGGACATCCTTTCTGCGGGTGTTCCTCTTTTTCACTCTGACAGTTCTACGCACGTGGCATTACCTTCGGTTCCTTGGCACTCACTCGCTAGACCTATGTCACACTTCCGTGCACCAGACTCAGAGTTCTTCGTGTTGTTGCCTTCAGTTTCCTTTGTGGAGTGGGCGGACTTCCAGCACGTCATTTCTGTCCTTCCTAAGGGCAAACACGATTCGTTGCGGGTGGCTCTTCTTGATCCAGAGGCGAGAGGATCTCGTGATCGACATTCTTTCGGGAGACCTCCTAGAGTTGCGAGTTCGAGATCCGTCCATGGCATTTCTCGCATTCCTCTCGTCTCCCTCTTCTCTCTTCTTTCTCTCTTCTTCTTTTCCGAGAGATTGCCTCTTTGTACATGGGTACCCTTTCGGAGCTCGTCATGGCCGGGACCCATATTTGGCATCTTTCTTAGATTAAAGAGTGTGGTTTTCTCTTGTGGTGGATGTTTTTCCCACTTTGGTTTTCCTTCACTTGCTTGGAATCTTTTTCTTGTACATGGGTACTTCATCGGGCTTTGTCTTGAGACCCATTTCTCGTTTTGACTTGTCGCCTCATCCTAAGTTACGATGAAGGGGGGGTGTTGGTGCGTGTTATTTTCCACATCATTAGGTGAGATCGTAGGTCCATGTGTCATTTAGGGGTCATTATGAGATTTTCTTAAGCGTCATCGCGTCGCGCGTCAAGGCGTCATATGCGTCATTGGGAGTTACACTTCTATTCGGGAATGTAACTCCCCTCTCTACTCGAGTTGTCATAATTGCAAAGACCTTTGGGGTTACTCAACACCTCCTATATGTACACCCCATTTGATCTATGAGATAGAGGAGAATTTTATGGCTTAACGTGAGTTACGCCCGTGTTTCAAATCTTTGCATGCACATTCGGTTGATGCTCGCTCCTCCCGAGATCTTTTCACGTTGTTGTTCACACGTTCGTTGATGTGCACGTTGTCCCTCGTGATCCTCGCTTGTGGGTTTTAAACCCTCTTTCAAAACTATGATTGCATTGGCAAATGCATATGACATGGTGATTGGCGATAAGTTGGCAAATGGTTGTCTTCTATACAAGGTCCATGGTATGCTAGATAAGGCAGCAACAATTTTCTCTTCTTATATTGGTTTTGATTTAGTTGCTAGTTTACCATTCAACACGGGCATGATATCCTCCATATGTAATGAGCTGTATTTGTGTGGAAATAATATCACATTAAGGGAAATACTGCTTAATGGCCTCAAGGGGGAAGAAGGTAATGGTAACTTATTGTGTTTGCATCCTCATGATCCGCCATTTGTGGTCAAAGGTCAAGAAGATAATTCGCTAAATAGATTAACATATAATATTGCACATGCCTGTGGCCATCATAGGAAACATTTTGATATGCGCAGGCACATAGATCTTTTTGCCCAAAGCAGCCTACACATCCTAATGTGTTTTATAACAAAATGTCATCATGGCTTTCAAAATTCTTAATTTCCAAGGTTATTTATAAGTTAAGGCCTTTTCAAAATGTTGCCATTCATCATGTCGAAGGAATTTTAATTAGGAAGCTGACATTTTGGTCAAACAAGCCAGCCATTCGGAGTTTAAAAGAGGAAGGGCATCGGTTACAAAAATTATAAATGTCACTACTCCAAGATCAAATAAACTAGTCATTCTTCCATTGCACTGCTCTGCGAGCTTCCTTCACAACTTTCTTCAGATACTATGATCAGAGATGTCTTGCCCTCTACCTTCAGGAGGCCATCAGGCTCCGGACAGGCTCCTCCATCCTCCCCCCCGACGGATGGCTACTAGGCTGATCACTTCCTTCTTCCCGTTGCTCTCTCCGGTGAGGGGTGCTAAGTGGCATTTGGTCACGTGTTTGGACCCTCAGCCTAGGTCCGTCCGGTCCCGTGACTCCGTTCCTTCCACCCGTGGCTCCTTATCTCAGGCATGTCCCATGGCACCTCCACATGGACAGCGATCCACCGGGCCTACTTTGAGGCACCGCCTTCCTCCCGGTCGTCAGCTCCCCAGGCATTCCACAGTCTCTGCTTCTTGTCATTGGCGCACTGCGAGTTACTCCCATCCGGCCTCAAGTGTTAGGTGATGTTGTTGGGGATGTTGCTCCTTCTTCCGCTCCCTCCCCACACTGTCATCTCTCTCTTCTTCATTTCTGGCCTCTGTTGTTTCCTTCTCCTCCTCTCCTTCTCTCATTGTATTTCGGGTGACCCGTTTGGGTCCTCTTGCTGGGTTTGTTTGCTTTGTACTCTTCAGTCCCATTGACCTACTTTTGTGGTCATGTGTTGGACATTAATAACATTATCTTATCTTATCTTATCTTAAAGAACATTATGTTTGAATTTTGAGGGTAGATTACACAAAATAACTTTCTTTTTCAAGAACCTGCACTGCTTTTGTCACTGAGATTGCTCAAAATGCGACTTCTAAGTCAACGGGCAAGAAAATCTATGGGTATAAATTCAAACCAGAACTATTCTTGGAGGCATTGCCAGAGTCGAAACTGTCACAGAGCAGAACAAAGATAAGAATTATAGGAGAAAAGGTGCAAGAATTCAAAGTACTGTATCAACAAGAGACGGCAGTTTCATGAGAGGATTGAAAAATTAGAAGGAAAACCCAATAAAAAACTGGTTCAAGTTTCAAATGAAGGCAAAATCAAGGGTAGAAATAAGGGCAAGTGCATTGTCTAATCTAAAGAATCCAAGGGCAAAGAACCCTTTCAATCCTGTGTATCTTCTGTGCTAAATTTATGCAACAAGGGTGAGCCGAACCTGCTTGATCTTTACTTTGGGTTCAACTTAAAAACTATGTTACATGAAGTTCACATAAATGGGGCATGTGGGAATGTGTTCCTACAGTGTTTATGCAAGTTTAGGAACATTGGGGGATGTACACCTGCAATGTCTAGAACATTTTGGGAACATTTATTTATTTTTACTGATAAAATAGTGAAAGATAGAAGAAACATGGTGTTATCATAAAAATAAAATATAGTAAAATAAAAATACAATGGATTTGAGTTCCAACTTTTTAATCTCATCATTTGACATTAATTGATGACCTGAATCTAAACAAAAATTAAAACTAATAATCATATCACTTATAAGATTTAATGTTCATGAGACTAAATGATGATACTTGTACCAATAAATTCAAATTGAATTGGCAAGTCTGAAGATTGATATCATACATGTCCAATAAACTCATAAATATTAAAAGATAGTTCAAGTCACAAACATAAAAATAGTATACCACGAGATAATTATTTAATAGACAAAGGTATATCTGCCAATAACCAAATAAACATGGAGCAAGCCTGACTAATGGCTCATGTGCGCTACTGCTAGCACTCTTTTGTCAGCTTCCATGCACTTGAAACTTGCCTCAAGGCGTAACATTATACATGGCAATATTATTAACGATTTTGGGATCCTCTGGCTGGTCAGACATGGTGAGGGGAACCCCAGCTAATCCATATTGAAGATCTACACTCTCCTCGTCACTGTATGTGTAATCCTTAACATCAACATCCCAATATGTGGTAGTCGCCCAATTACTTTGTAGTTTTCTAGACTTAAGATGCAAGCTGCAAACTGCAATGTAATTCAGCATGTTTCTTCTCTCCTAGGTGCAAATTGGTTTTTCTTGATAGTGTGGCTGAAGCTATAAGTAGAGTGCTTATAGCTACTAACGGACTATCAGTTTGGGAGAGCAACTGAAAAGAAAACTAAGATTTAGGGTTTTGTTGTCATGCATTGGTTTCCTTCGTGCCAACCGAACTTAGTCTTTAGCTGCATTGGTTTGTTAAATGGAATGCAGTTCTACAAATTGAAGAAATTGCTGTAGAAGCTTGATGGCCTCCTCAATATACTTTTTCTTCATGGCAGTACAATTTTCTTGATTTACCTCATCATCATGAATCGAGCTATTATTCTAGGCCTATCTATACACCTTTTTGTAGGTTTCCATGTGCAAGTGCGTGTTCATACAATCCCACCTATGTTGCTTGATTGGTCTCTACTCCATTTGATTTTGCCAATGTAAGGAGTAGTCGGTTAAAGATTACACCAATGAGTTCGGTGACTACAAGTGTGCGTCATTGCGGGGCTTGACAAAGCAACATATGGTGTTGAAGTATGTAAGCTAATGCTCACTTTATATTCGTGTGAAGATTGAGTTCTTGGCTTCCGACATGTTGGGGCAAACATATGGTAATGCTGCCAAGATGGAAGCCAAGGCAAGGACGCAACAAAAGTTTTCCTTTTACCGGTACTATACGTGAGAACCAACCCGTGCATAGTACCCTCCTGGACAAAGAAGAGCCCTTTGCGCAAAGAAGAAAAACCTAAGAAGGCTGCACATCACTAGTAGGCTCCAATGCCTTCATCTTGGGACAAAAGAAAGACGAACCAAGGTGACAAGTGGTGTTACCAACTTTTGCACAAGCTAATGCAATGATGATGATGAATGCCACACTCAACAATCCTTGCTTGTGGAATCTAGATTTGGTCTTGAATAAGTAGATGATGCCGGTTTAGATGCTAGTTGTTTGAACCATAGTTACCAAATCCGCCGGATCTACACAAAATTCGGCCGAATCCGGATTTTTCAGTCGACATGGATAAATTTTGTCCGGTCGCCATAATTAAAATTTTTCTATAGGTTTTCGGAAAAAACATCAACTATCAACCTTATATATTAAAAATATAACATTTTACATTACACTATTAAATTTTTTTCATTGTATTTGTCAAATTTTCATATTTATAAAATTCAACTCTTATATTTCGGACCGGATTTTTCCAAACTTTTTCAAGAATTCCAGATTTCAGATTTTTTTGCCTTCCCAAACTGATTTGGATTTGGACCTGTAACTATGGTTCGAGTGCAAACATTTCTACCATTGATGCTTCAAAGGAATTAGAATGACTCATTCGATGAAATGTCGTGTCAAGGGTCAACCTCTCCATGTCATCATCGATAATGAGAGCCGGAAGGACGCCCTTACACAAGATGCCGCCCAATGCTTAGGCCTTAACATTGAAGCACATCCTCGAGCATGCTTTGTTGGATGACTTTAGCAAGGGAATAATACCTGTGGTTGGTATAATGCACTTATGTGTATGTAATCAAACCCCCAATGGGAAAAATGACTTACGATGTTGCACCACTAGAGGTTTGTGACATTTTGCTTGGAAGATTGTGTGTACGATCGTAATGCTACTTATTAAGCCAAGTTGTAGCAGTGGATGATCCATTTTAAAGATGCCAAACAATGTCTCAAGCTCATCTTGCACACAAAAAAGTTTGTGCTATCCGTGTTACTTTCAAAGCCAAGTCGTGCAATCATCGTTGAAGCAACAACTCGACCAGTTACTACAATAATATGGAGACATCTTTGTAGAATGGAAATTCCTTCCAACACATGCGCGGTAAGAACTTCAAATTGATTTGGTTCCTTGTTATGTCCCCTTTTCTGGGACATTCCTAAGAGCTATCTTTTGGTCTACTTTGCATTGTAACCCCTTGGCATGCCTTGCGCTACAAGGGGGAGTTGTCTCTAGTTATGTGCACATAGGTTAATTAATTTCCTAATATTAAATTAGGAAAAATAAATAAAGTGCACATAGTCTTAGTATTAAATATTTTAATTATGTTTTAATGTGAGTTTATGTTTTCCCTCCAAAAGGGATAGGTCGGTCATTGAATGTTGCACCCCTTAAATCTATAAAAGGAGGTTGCGTGACCTTTAGTGGGCATGTTGGATTGATCATTTGATTTTACTCCATGCTTGGAGAAAAGGGATGTATGCCCTAGGTTGTTGATGCTCTTGTTGTTGAAGACTCTCATTTTGCAAGTCTATTAAAGCTGGTTTGAAGATCTCATTGAAGTCATCTTGCTGCAATATATTTATGAGTTTGTGCATTAAATTAATATCTCTTGGCAGCGAACTGTTAAGGGATTATTCTTCATATTATTAATTGATCTTATGCCCTAACCCTAGCGACTTCATTGGGGATTTGTTGTTGTTTGAGTGGCCCTTTGGCCTCTAAAAATCCTGATTTCTATTGTTATTTGCTGCTGCTATTTGGATAATAAAATCTGCTGAGTTTTGTGCCCAAATTCCATGTGCTAGGGTTTCATCTACACAGTTTCAGATTTCGTGGGTTGTTTTGCATGCCTTCTACTTATCGAAAAATTATGTTCTATAGCTTGTTGGAAAGCTAAAAATATGAAGAATCTTTTGGCTTTGGTTTGATAGAAAAATATTGAGTATTGAAGAAGTTATTAATTTTTGAAGTTCAGCTGTTTTAGGTGCCATTTTTATTTTATAACTGCTGCTAAAAAATCTGAACTGGAAAAGATTGTGATTCTAATTGGTTCTCCCATCTAACTCACCACCTTGGCTAATTCCAACCCCATTTTGGGTTGTAATTACGCGGACATTGGGTTATTTGTAATTAAAAGGATCTCATTCTTCTTAGTTCGATTTGGGTTAAGAGTGTCGCAGATTTCCATTTTTCCCTAAAGGGGATATTACATTCCTTGATCCCTTTTTCGAACAATCCACTAAATTGCATGCCCATTTGGGAGAATGATGAAGACTAACACCAAATACAAGAGCTTCTTGATCAAGCCAAGATAAGGCCAAACTCTTGTCCTTGTGGTAACGCGATGGTCCTTAGACCAAAGAAATATGACACATCGTTGTTTTGTGGTGACTATCGTGTGCTCAACAAGGTAATGGTGAAAAATTAGTGTTCACTGTTGTGCATCGACGACCTTGATCAAGCCAAGATAAGGCCAAGCTCTTGTCCTTGTGGCTATGTGATGTTCTTAGACCAAAGAAATATGGCACATCGTCCTTTTGTAGTGACTATCGTGTGCTCGACAAGGTAATGGTTAAAAATTAGTATTCATTGTTGTGCATTAACAATCTCTTAGAACATCTTTGAGGTGCACAATACTTCACCAAGATTGGCTTGAACTCTAGTGTCTAGTGGCCTTTAGGTACTAGTTGATAAGGACGACATTGAAAACAACTTTCAAAACCAAGGAAGGATCATATTAGTGGTTGGCTATGACTTTCGGCTTGACAAATGTGCGAAAAATATTAATTTCCACAGTGAATGACATACTTTGGCCTTTAACCATTCCTTTTTCATCGCATAATTGGATTACATCTTCATCTACAACAAGACTTTGGAGGAGCACGTGGAGCATGTCTTGTGCATTTTAGACACATTACACAAACTCAAATTGCAAGCTAACTTAGCGAAGTGTACATGTGGCATCAGGTAGATTCAAAACTTGGGCTGCATTATTGGTTGCACATGCATTCATGATTTAGTGAAGAGCAAAGTGATCCAAGATTGGTCTACTCTGTGCAATCGTACTGAGTTGTGAAGTTTTCTTAAGCTTGATTACTTCTACTATAGGTTCGACCTTGGTTTCTAACACATATCTTGGCCACTCATTCACATCTTGTGCACTAGAGCAATCATGCACTGAGCATTTGTGAAACAACATGCCTTCAAGGAGCTCAAACAATGCCTTTACACATGACCTGTTTTGAAAGTGTCCAACATTATTCAACCCTTCGAGATTCAAACTGTTGCATCCAACTATGTACTCAACACAATACTCACAACATTGATAGCCGATTGCATATCATTCCAAGACATTTAGTGATGCACTTCAATGTTGCGACTATGAAAAAGAGTTGTATGCCATTGTGTAAGTAGCTAAACAATGATGTCACTGCATCTTGGTTAAGGAGACAATCATCCATTTTAATCATAAGTTGATTCAATTCTTGCTCACATAAAACAAGTTGGAGGACGCGCCACATGAAGTGGATGACTTGTAGCAGTTACATCTAGTGATCAAGCACACGAAAGATAAAGACATTAAAGTTTTATATTGCATTTGTCACACTCCAATACAAGTGCTCATCAGAGTGGTTGATATGCATGACCATGATTTCTTCAACATGATATCTATCTACTTAGCAAACCAAGACTTCAAGAAGCCTACACCACCCTCGCCAAGTAAACAAGTTCACAAACTCCACACATTTGACATGCTTCTCTGCAAGTTTTGACATCTGCATGTTCTTGAAGGCATACTGCATACCTCGGCAAAGGCTCATTTTGCAGGCACACTATGCCAAGACATTAGGACACATTGGCATTCACACGACAATGACAGTTCTACATCGACACTTGTACTGGCGTGACATGCACACTGACATTGAGCGCCACATTAAGTCTTTTATTCCTTGTTACATTCCCAAGCCTAGAAATAGGAAACTGAGACTTTACATACCTTTGGTGGTACCATCTAGGCCACGGGAATCTATTGTTATGGATTTCTCGATTGAATGATCTACAACAAGCACAAGGATAATTTTGTGTTCATTGCAGTGCATAGGTTTTCGATAATGGCCATCATGGTTGGCTGTAAGCAAAGTATCTATGGATAGAATACCACATACTCATTATTAAGTTGTGGTTAACGTACACTTTGAACTCCCAACATCCATTGTGTTGGATTGTGACTCAGGCTTTATCAATCACTTCTAGCAAGCATCATGGGAAATGATGGATACAAGATTAGACCTATCTACAACATTTCATCTCAGGCAGATGAGCAAAAAAAAGTTGTTTACCACACACTTGGTTCATTTGTTGCATATGTACGACTCA
This sequence comes from Taxus wallichiana var. yunnanensis, assembly GCA_018340775.1. Taxonomy (NCBI): domain Eukaryota; kingdom Viridiplantae; phylum Streptophyta; class Pinopsida; order Cupressales; family Taxaceae; genus Taxus; species Taxus wallichiana. Next base: position 951,181,979 of record CM031240.1, read on the forward strand.
CATTGCACAGCTTGGGTGGAAATTTGCTTTACATCTAAACATGCTTAAAATAGAGCTTTGCACAATTCTTTGGGCATTGTCCAATCCAGAAATGTCTCGAGTTCAAACCAGTGACACCCCTAGAAATATCCTACCGTGCAATCCAATAGAGAATTGGATGCACAAGAAAAGGAAGTCGACAAGGCACACAGTTATCTGCAACACATCCAAGTTGTTCACCAATAGGTTCAGCAACTACTCTTGCACCAATTGCTGAACTACAAAGAGTGCCATGACGTGCATCACTTACCTCATGAGTTCAAGGTTGGTGAATATGTTGGTTGCATCTTCAGAAAGAACGCTGCAAGGGTCCACACTGAAAGATCAAGCCTGTGCGCCATGGTCCTGAACACCTTTGTTCTTGATTTGGCGCTATAGTTTGGCCTACATCTAGTATTCAATGTGGAATTCCTTAAGCCATTCTTTCCACCTTTGCTTGAGCCAACAACAACTTAACATCCTTTAGATTTGGATCCAAAACACTTGTGCTCAACACCAAAGGATCAGATCATTGAAGTGACTGTCGTATAGATATAGTCTACTGAGAGATTAGACAAGCAGTAATAGCATACGTAGAATAGAAATTCTACATACATACCATAACAACTTATGAAACAATAGCAACTTTGTATTCCTCAAGATCACTTCTACTAAAATCTTTCTTCGTTCAGTGAGGACTTGATAAAGTGCTCTTATCAGTTCCAATGGTTGCCAGTTCATACATGCATTACAAACGTCGTACAAAGTCTTATTAATCTTCTAACCAAAATGCTGACAAAACTCTTGCAAAACATTTTGGTCACATCTGTTTTTTATTAACCTTTTAAACCTTTTATATTATCCCCCTTTAGATTAGTTGGACTCCATTCCGACTATACAATAAAAACAGTTCAAAAAAAAAAAGGAGGGGAAGAGTTCCTGGATGATGAGGTATGGGTTGACCCACTTGAACGCTTGAAAGAGCAGCTTTTGACTGATGCATTTGAGTTCTCAAGGTATAGATTTTGTCTGTTTGTTGAAGTTGCTTGGCTGCTACGAGCTCTCATTCCGATGCATGCTTTACCATACAATCTGCTTCTTGCATCATGCTTTTCTCATTGAGGATGTCTTGTTTAGTTATCTGTAATTTAGTTTTTACCTGGCTTAGTTCTAGCGCGAAATTTTCCACTTTCCTACTTTGTGCCTATGTGACTTGCGCCTGTTGGGATAGTTGCAACTGAGAGCAACCCTGTTGGTCCCCTATTTTCTGTCTCAGGTCTGCCACTTCACTAATCAAACCACCCTTCTCACCATGCACCTGTTGTTGGTTGCACGTAGAAACCTGGAGCAGCAAGTATTGGTACTTAAAGTTACATTCTATGTTTCATAAAACTTTGAGAACTTTCTGGACAGGAGAGGTAATTGCACTAGCAGCCTGTGTAGGCATCCACTGATCATGCATGCGAGAAAGATTATGTGCAGGCCACTTCTCCTAGTTGAAGATGCTTAGAGTAGGTTCTTTGCATTTTTCCAGTGGTTTTTAATTACCTTGTGTTCTTTTTAGAGGGTAAAATATATTGATAACCAAAAAAATATTACACAATGAAAATTGCTCAACAATAGAGAAGCTCAAGAGTGCTACAAAATGTCAGAGAGAGACAGTTTTAGAGAGACCAGATAAAACAAAGATCCAGGTGCTGAGAGGATATGAACACTATAAACATTCCACCAACCTCTGTTTCTTTGAAAACACTGGTTTCTGGGGACTACCTTGTACTCCTTAATTATCCACATGCATACTTGAAGCCTCATTGTCCTCTACCTGGATGGGATGCAGCCGTTTGTTCATCATAACTGCAGACTGCCTAGGGGATGCTGTGCTGCTGGGTTAGGCCTGGATCTTATCATGCTTTCAGTTTTTGTTATATGCACACTTGGCTCCCTTGGGCTGGACTGTGTTGTGGCTGAAACCGAGCTTGTTAACCAAACTGGTCCTGGGGTTGCCATACACACATTTAATCTTATCTTCGTCATCCTTCAATTTTTTAACTTAGTTTTCCGCAATCAAGGCCATATTGGCATCCTCTAATCTGGCATATGCTCAAAGTGAATGATGAATACTTTTCGGATCTAAATGTTTTGATAGATAATGGATGAAAGATAGTCTCTTATGTTGTTTTCTACCTGGTTTCCATCAAATACCTCAATTTAATGCTCTATTATGATTTGCAGCCTTATGTAGCACCTCCTCCTGCCTGGCCTCATCCTGTGGCATCTTCTATATCAAGCAGAGTTTTGATCGAGCTCAGTATGTTAACAAGTGTGATATCTGCCATCACCTTTGCAGTGGGAAGCCTTCTATCACAAATGGTTTTTACAGTCATAATTCTCGTGGCGTTTCTTATAATTACTATAGTATATCCAATTGCATATTATTTAGCAGTGTTGGTTGCCAATCTGTTCGAAGATATGTGCCATCACTATTACTCATTTTGACTGGAGGACTCAAAAACCTGTTTGCCATCATGAAATACTTTATAACAGATGATTTTAAGGCATTGGTGCAGACAGCAGGTATTATGGTATTTGTTATTGCATGCATGACTGCTCTCATAAGATTCACTCTTATTAGGAAACCGAAAGACATGAGGAATTGGGTAAGCTTGGCCATTTTTATTTCTAAATATATGTAGAGGCTAATAAGCGTATGCTATTTTGGTGAACCTTTGAATCTCATTGTCAAGATTTTGTCAATATGCAAACAAGTAATTAATGGTAAACTGTTGGCGTCTTGCAGGATATATGGACAGCTCTTGAGTTTGCACAATCCAAACCTCAAGCCCGAGTAGAGGCAAGTTCTCATGTTTCATTTGTCCCATAGGCTGTTTTTGGTAGCCTCGTGGACATTAAAATATCTTCTTCTTCGTCTTATTTTTTTTGGGATAAGGCATCTCTGCTATTGATTCCTCATCGAATAAGGCATCTAAGCTAGATAGATATGTTAATTGGTTTCATATATTTAAGATTGGTTTTCCAGGGAACAACTGGGGTTACATTTAGTGATGTTGCAGGCATGGATGATGCAGTGTCACAGTTGCAAGAAGTACGTTTCTATCTTGCTTCTTGTTTCGGAATTTTTGGCTTTTTTAATGATATGGTAATGAAGCAAAATTATAAAAGTTTACCATTTTCTACGTAGTATGTGTTTTAGTCATTCTTTGAATAAAATTTATAGTTTTCCAATTTGAAGTATTTATTATCATGAGTAACAAAAGGTCATGTTTTAGTTAATTATTCCAATTGTAGTTAATTAGGAATTAGAACGATTCATGTGAGGTAAGCAAGCCAATAGGATTCAAGGGACTCACCCTGCCAATCAGGTGTGGTTGTGAGGTCATCTGGCCATTTAGATCATTTCTCGGTTTCCTAAGGGTCATCTATAAATAATTCCATCTCCGTCAGCCATGTCACCCTTATGAGAACTCTGAGAGCATTCATGAAAGACACGACGCTTGCGGGTAAGCTCCTTGTGTGCTTGAGAGGAACCGAGGCACCTTGCATGCTACATTAAAGAACTTCTGAAAAATATAATTAAAGATTTCATTTTCGTTGCTTATACATACTTATTGTGTTCATTTGAGCTTCTTGTTCATCTCCTTTGATTGGAGAATATATAGGAAAGATCCTGGCTTGTTTTCTGTTGATTTTGCTCAAGTTTGTGTGATTAAGGAACTCCATATGGTATTCAGAGTTTTCTAATTACTCCTCATGGCAATACAGCAAATTTCTTACAATCTATTGCAATTTTTGAGGATAAATTTCTATCACTTGTGTGAACTCCTACCTCTTCTCTCCCCCTTTCTTCAGCAAATATGTTTTTGTTACTTTTAGTTACTCTTCATGGCAATCTAAAAATTTCTTGCAATCTATAACAAATTTTGAGGAGAAATTTCTATCTCTTGTGTGAACACCTTCCTCACCTCTCCCCTTTTTGAGCAAACATGTTTTTTTGTCAAAAGTAATAGATTAGATGTATTGTCCCCCTTTTCAAATTAGCACCAATTGAAGACTCCTTGCCATTTTTCTTCCTGTGACCAAGAAGGAATTGCACAAGGGAAGTCCTTAAGTTTCATTTTCTTTCATTGTTATTAATGTTTTCTTTTGTATTTTCCTCCCTAAGGCAGGTCGGCTGGGTTTTGTGCTCCCAACATGAAATTAAAGGATAAAGTAGGCTCCTTAAGAGGTCAACAAGGTTGGAGAGTTTCCAACATGGAAATGTAAGATAAAACAAGCTTAAGAGGTCGGTATAATATCCCCTTCCTAGTCGAAGACCCTTAGCCCAATTTTTTTCCCGATGGCTAAGGGGTGATAAAAAAGGAGAACTATAGTCTTAATAAATTATTATAAAGTGCATAAAAAGAAACTTTATAAAAAACACTTATATTAATTTATTAATGACTTAATAAAAATAAAAGAGAAAAGATAAAGTGAAATTAGAAAAGAAAAAGAAAAGAAGTCACTTTATATTTTTATTTCCCCTAGGGGAAAAATGCGACCCATGTTGGGGATGAGATAAATGCCAAAAAAGAATTAAATGTGGGAAAAGGCATTTGATTGGTGGTTGTGGGTGGCTACTAAGCCAAGTTTGCTTATAAAAGCAAGTGTACTTGGCTTTGTAAAACATCTCTTTTATTTTATACAAATTTGAATTTTGTCTGAGCTTTGTAAGCTTTGCAAATCACTTCAAATGACAAAAACCTCTTGAAGTCATCTATGTTGGGGTGATAATGTCAAGTGGGATATCTACCACTACTGTACACCCCATATTATTTTAAAGTTTATGTATTAAACTTTATTATGATGGTGTTCCACATTTAAGAGTGAAGTGCTCGACCAATTCACCTATGCATTTTGATTTGGGTGATCCCTCTCGGGATTGACTATCAACAACGTTTACTTTTGTATAGACTGATATTAAGACTGAGATCAGATTGGAAGATCATTCGATGGTCATTGTATTAAATGATTGAGAGATATAGCTCTGCAATCATCTGTGAAACCAAGGTGTGAAGTGGAAGTGTTGGTTAAAGTCTTGACAATTCTTAATACAGATAATGCTTTATTACAGTGGGGTTTTTCCTTCGGGTTTCCCCACTTAAATATGGTGTTCTCTGTCTTTGTCTTTGTTATTTGCTTTCAACTCTTGTTATTACATTCTGTAATCTGCACAACATAATCTATAATCTTTGACATTTATTATGGATTTATAATCAGTGTATTACTCATTCCTTATAAATCCTGACATGGTATTAGAGCTGGTGATTGTGCGTGTGCATGATTGATCTGGAAGCTTTTAATTTGCTGGAGTGAAGAAGCTTGAAGTCTATTTACGGATCTTTGAAGCCCAAATAGTTCCGCAATTGTCTTCAAGCTAACCAGGAGAGGATAAAGTAATTTTTATTGTTTGTTGAGCATGCATCTAACTCCAAAAGGGGACAACTTTGGAGAAGGCCTTAGAAGTTATAAAAGCAGTTTTGGGGTTTATTATTTCAGGATCTTTGAAATTTAGCAACTACTTCATTGTCTGCAAGTAGCTTCTGCTTTTGCATCAGCAATAGAGGACTAAAGCCCTCATTTACACTCAGATTTGAGGACGGAAACCATCATATCTAAGGGTGACAATTCTATTCAGGGGTTGCAGTGATCATTTAGGGTACAAGTATTCATCTAGTTCAACGAGTGCATCATATTCAGGGCTGTCTTAGCATTTGGCACAAGTATGGATAACCCCCTATGAGAATGAATTTCAGTACTGGCGTCACATTTGGATGCAATTTTCAGTCATAGTGGTATGCATGTTCTTATCTTCTGTGAGAAAAATTGTATTCAGACATTCTAGTGTTTTTATTAAAGCTGATTTGAAATAAATAAATGAAGTCTGTTTTTTCCTACATATTGCGGTAGTTGTTTTTAATTAAAAAATCAGATTATTGCAGCTTTCATAGAAGTGAGTATTTTATATTGCTGCCCTAGGGTTTCATGTAAATATCAAGATTTATTTAAAATTATTTGACAGGGATATTACAATGATATCAGAGCAAATTTCCTCCCACCTTGCGGAAGAGGAAAAAAGGAAAGAAAAATTGCGGTTTTGAACTTCATGTAGGGTAGTGATAGAGAAGTCAGGTACTACCAAAGGGAGAAAAATAAAGCTTTAGAACAATAAGAGGAATTATTAAAGCAACAAGTTCTAGAGGCTGTTTTTGAGGAAAAGACGGAAGCTATAGGTAAGAATAATGAGTGATTTAAATGAGGCTGTATTGACAGGATTTTGTAAGGACAGGAATGGTTAGGTGACATAATGGCTCACCAATCCACACCATGCAAAACATAAATGTGCAAAGAGCTCCAAATGGTGAGGGAAGTTCTTCAGGGGTGAACAATAACCAATGCACTCGAGAGGACGAAACTTGGTTCTATTGCTAGGCCCTTCCAGTGTGATTTCTTTAGTAGGGAGGAAGCAGTTCCAGATGTAGAAATTCAACTATCTATAGCGGATGATATTGCTGCCAACTATGAGGAGTACAGGTACTTCAGGTGAGATTAGAGAGGCTATATCACTCACCAATTTCATCAATCTAAAGAAAAGTAGGGGTGGACCAAGAGCTGAACCTAGACCACAAACTAATAAGAGGGACTGCAACAGTCATTAAAGAAGTTGTCACTCCCTACTTTTACGGCTCTCGTAAGAGTGCAACTTGTACATGGATACAAAAGTTAGATACCTTCTTATCACTCACCCAATGATGGAAGAGAAGGCCATCAACTTTGCAACCCTTCATCTAGAAGGTATATATCACATGAGTGGTGGAACTATGGGGTAATCACACAAGGACACAATCACATCTACTCATATGGTGAATTCAAAGTGATAGGTTGATAGAAAGATTTGGTGAGTTATCCAAAAATACATTTTGGGGAATTAGCTCAACTCAAACAAGCGCCTTTAGTGACATTGTAGATGAATTTTAGAAGCTTTTTGTGATGGTACTGATGTAACATAGAGGAGATCGTTTTGTTCATGGAAGCTTTAACCGAATCTCTTAGGAGTTAAGTGAAAGCTTTCAGCCCTACCTCTCTACAAAGAGCCATAAAAAGGCTTTGGCTTTGGAGACTTTAGCCCCGAAAGGGAGATATTAGCGTATAGGACAACCTACATCATATCCAAAATCAACACATTATGGGCAAAGATAAAACCGTTACAGAAGGGTGGTTTTCAATAGAGAAAGCTACCTAAAACGAGTAAGGAGATAGAAACAAGAAATGAACTCATAAGGAATAAATTGTGTTTCACTTGCAGAGATCCATGGGGACCAGTCATAGATGTTTTTGCAAAGGACAAGTGCACTATATAGAGGTGATATAAGATGATGAAGGGGAAAAAGAGGATCCAAAAGTGGACAAAGAAGAGGAAGAATCGATAGCTAAAAATAAAGGATTAGAAGGGACTCCAAATGGTATTCTTCTACACTTTCGGATGCTCCTAGGTAGCATCCTTTTAGAGTTTGTGGAGTACTACATGGGCATTAGGTAATTATTTTGATTGATAGGTGGGGCAACTCATAACTTTATTGATGAGGGTTTGGTCGACCAAAGGGTTTGAAATCAAAGGATTTTAGGGTTTTAATTTTCTTGTAACAAATGGTTTATTATTCCATGCACTAAGAGGGTGAAGGGATTGGAAATTACTCTTGATAAGCACAAAGTTTGTGATGATTTGTACATGGTGGGCAGAGAAACCAATGTGGTTTTGCGAGAGTGCAATGGTTGCATTCACTTGGAGAATTCACATAGAATTATTAAACTATGGAGCTAAAATTCAAAATCAATGGAGAAGAGGTTGTACTTCATGGTATGGCCAATGGAGCACCTAAGGCTATCTTAGCAAAGCAGATGGAGAGAGCTTTCTGTAAGGGATTAGAAATTACTCTTGATAAGCACAAAGTTTGTGATGATTTGTACGTGGTGGGCATAGTAGAAACCAATGTGGTTTTGCGAGTGCAATGGTTGCATTCACTTGGAGAATTCACATAGAATTATTAAACTATGGAGCTAAAATTCAAAATCAATGGAGAAGAGGTTGTACTTCATGTTATGGCCAATGGAGCACTTAAGGCTATCATAGCAAAGCCGATGAAGAGAGATTTCGTAAGGGACAAGTAACATGGGCAGCCCATTGTTTAGTAAGTATTTTCACTTTTAGTATTGATGATAGATCTTATCATGTGGATATGCAATCTATTTTGGACAGACATGGTACAATATTCAGTGATTTACCATCGAATTGCTATTAGATAGAGGATTCCAACACATCATAGAGCTGGAAATAGGTTCTAAACTTGTCATGATTACTCCTTACCGCCGTCCTAGAGTTTACAAAGAGGAGATTGAGAAGACAATTAAAGATGTTTTAAAGATGGGGCATATCCGGCCTAGTTCTAGCCCTTTTGCTTCTTGTTGTTTGGTGATGAAGGATGGAACAATGAGGATGTGCATTGATTACCGTGCTTTGGATAAGAAGACTATCAAAAATAGGTACTCAATACCAAAGATAGACAAATTGATAGATGAATTGCATGGAGAGGTGTTTTTTCCAAAATTGATTTGAGGTCCGGCAGCTATCACGAAATCAAGGTAAGAGATGAAGTTGTGCACAAAACAACTTTTTGTTGTCATTTTGGGCTTTTTGAATTCTTGGTAATGCCTTTTGGTTTAACGAATGCTTCAACTACTTCCTCAGTCATGCATGAACCATGTTTTTAGTGAAGACTTGAGGAATTTGTTCTAGTATTCTTTGATGACATTTTAGTGTATAGTAAGACACAGGAAGAACACCTAAAACTCTTGGATACAATGTCAAAATTTTTGGAACAACAAGCTCTTTTTGCAAAAGAATCCAAATGCGAGTTTGGGATTATTGAAATTTTATTTATGGGACTGTCATTAGTGCCCAAGGAGTATAAGTTGATTAAGAGAAGATCCAAGCAATATTGGATTGGCCTCCACCCACCACTTTGACACGGTTGGGATTCTTTGGTATTTGTAGTTACTACAAAGCGGTTTATGAGAAGGTTTTCACAACTTGCTGTTCCATGACTGATGTAATAAAGAAAGTAGCTTTGAGTTGGTCCGAAACAACCCAAATAACCTTTGACAAACTCAAAGAGGTAACGTGTTCTTGCCTAGTATTGGCTGTTCCTAATATTTCTATTCCTTTTGTGTTAGAATGTGATACAAAAGGGACATCCCATAGCCTTTGAGAGCTGAAAAATTGGTGAAGTGAAGCTTGGATTCTCTATTTATGACAAAGAGATGTTGGCCATCGTGCATGCATTTGCAAAATTCCGACTATATTGGTTTGTGGTCAAAACTGATCACTATCGTTTGAAGTTCTTTCTTGGCTAGGACTTGAATGACAGGCAACAAAAGTGGGTGAGCTCCAAGCTTATAATTCTGACATAGAGTATGTAAAGGGAAGAATAATGTTATAACAAAGCTTTATCTAGAAAACCTTTTCTATTTTCTATATCTGAAATCTCTGCAAATTGGAAAGTTTTAATCATAGTGGAGTATGTAAAGAATGGCTACACTAATGAGATCCTTAAAGGCAAAATACAAAATAACAGTATAGGGTGGTTGACGATCTTATCCTCTACAAGAATATAATCTATTTGGTACCTAAATACAAGGTAAAAAAATCTATTCGATGGACCATACATGATTAACTAGAGGATAGGAGAGGTTGCCTATGAGTTGGATTTACTAGAGCAGAGTAAGATACATAATGTTTTCCATGTCTCATGCTTAAAATAGGCTTCGGGACAACATATTGTTCCTTCCATTGATTGCCTCCTTTGGGTGATGAAGGCAAACTTGTTTTGGTTCCCGAAGTAATTGGATTTCGAAAAAGAAGTTAAAGGAATGAGATCATCACAAAATATCCAGTACGTTGGAAGGCTTTACCAGTAGAGGATGCTACTTGGGAGGGTGTTGAAATTCTTAAGTATCCCAACTTCGCAATTGTTTGAGGGCAAGAAATTTTGGGAAGGGCGGATTGTAATGTCCCCTTTTTAGGATTAATTGATTTTGATACCCGAAGCCTATTCTTATTATTTTACGTACGAAGCTAAGGGGAAATTAAAGAGGTAAATAAATTAATTTAAATGGTCAAAGTGTACTTTTATATTTTAATTGGAAAAATTACACTTACTATATTTTTAATAAGTGGGGGCCAAAAAGAAAAAAATAGAATGAAATAATAATAGAACAATGAACTTCCATTATGGGGCGCTTGAAATGTACCACTTCTTAGGATAGTCGTGATAAAGACCCTTAGCCTATTTTGTTTGTTGGTGCTTGATTTGATCTCGCCCCGTTTGTTCTAGAAATTTCCCAATCTACCTGGTTCATCGTATTTTCTATCTCCTCGAATGGATGCGTACAAGTTTTATCTTTACCAGGGTGTTATTGTAAATCCTTCTCTATGGTCGTGGATTGCTGTCGAGCCATGAATTATTTGCAAATTCTGTCCTTGAAGAAAGATTCAATTCTGGGCGCAAATGGTGAAGTTCCCCTGCATCTTACTGTTCGACGGGCGTGTTTTCCCTGTCAAATTATATCTCAGCATCTTCAGCTACGTGGTCTCTTTTGATTGGATGAGGCATGTCGGGTTTATTGTATAACTTTTAACTTTTTGCTATGTTTGCAAAAGGATCAATTTGGCCCCGCACCTCCGATAGTTTCTGATTGGTTATTCAACAAGTATGAAGCGGCAGGGAAAAAGTCTTACTTTGACCGAAGGACACGTGGCAATTTTTCAAGTTACAAGCAGGGAAGCGGGTCGGCGGGTCTTTTTGGTGAAATTTGCCACTTTGGTCACATTTGTAAAAAATACCAAATTAGCCCGCGGCCCCGATAGTCTCTGATTGGCTATTCAACAAATATGAAGCGGCAGGGAAAAGTCTTACTTTGACCCCGAAGGACATGTGGCAGCTTTTCAAGTTACAAGCGGGGAAGCGGGTTGGCAGGTCTTTTTGGTGAAATTCGCCACTTTGGTCACATTTGTAAAAAATACCAAATTAGCTCCGCAGCCCCCATAGTCTTTGATTGGCTATTCAACAAGTATGAAGCGGTAGGGAAAAAGTCTTACTTTGACCCCAAAGAAGGACACGTTGCAGCTTTTCAAGTCACAAGCGGGATGGCGGGTCGGCAGAGCATTTTGAAATTTTTTGTTTCAACATTGAAAAGTCAAAGTGGGGAGGCGGGTTGTCGGAAGTAAATTGGAAATTTTGCCTTTTTGTTAAAAAGGGTAAAATTGCAGAAATGAGCTGTGACTCCATCAAAGGCCCAGATTAAGCCACGTGTCGAGCCTGTATTTCAAAGGCGGAGGGGCAAGGCAAAATGTGAAAATTGCGCATTTTCTCCAAAAGTCATAAAATGCAAAAGGCAACCCCAGTCCGCTTCAAATTAGATTTTTCCACGTGGATGACTCTAATCTAAAGTTGAGAAAGGGCAAAATCAACGGTATTTTGCATTTGATTTTGTCGCCATTTTTGCTCCAAGACTCCTGGAGATGCGAATACGCATTGTTTTTCATCGTTTTTGATGAAATTCCTTGTCATTTTTGTCTGCAAAGTGTAATTGAATGGATTTAGAGCTTAATTTGTGAGTCCAAGGAATGTAAAGGTTGATATTTTGAAGTTGGAATTGCTCGGGCACTTGCAAAAATGCGAATTACTAGAGAAGCTAGATGCAGAGCAAAGTTGCAGAGGAAAGAATGGGAAAATGATGAAATGATGGAGGTTGCATGCACGAAGGATGAAAACGTGCTCCCAGTTAAAACAATGATGGAGATATTTGCAATGATTCACCTTTTTGAACAACTGGCAACTTTTTGTTGCAAACTTGTTAAACGTCATTTTCTGGAAATCATGATCAAACATGTAACAAACAAAGGTTCCTCAAATATTCTTTTCTTGGGGGAAAGCTTGGATGTAAATTGAGTGTTATAAAAAGCATGCTTTAGTCATGCAAATGGTTGGGGTTGAATTCTTATGAGATTGAGAAACCCATCTTCCTGAGAGACCATCTGAGAAACCTGTTAATCTCTTATGTTTTAGATTTGATCATGTCAAGTTGGTTGCAAGTCTACAACCATTGACAAGCTCTGAGATTGTTCAAGAAACCGTCCCCTTGAACTAATCTGTGTTAATCTTGGGCAAATTTGTGTCGCTTTATTTCAAGTATGTCTCGCAAATAATATTTCTTGTTCCTAGTGCAATCTTGTGTTAAAATCCCTCCGAATCACACATGATTTCGTCCTCGTGATAGTTTAGTGGCATTTGCAATTTTATTACGAGAAGAGCCTTCATCTTGTAATGAGATAAACAATTTAAAATCACTTTATTGTCATTTTGTTGATAAAGATTGTCCTGTAAGCCTTCGAGTGTATCTTAGGCGTCAGAACTGTGGGTCTTTAATGTTTAATTGAGTCTTTAGCTCGAGCCTTCATATTAAATTCTTGGAGATTGTGTGAAACCGTGCAAAATCTGGGCCTCCATTGATGCACACCTTCAAGCATTTTGTTGAAGGAATATTTTAGCTATCTCAAGCATTTTGTCATTTAGTTTTCCAATTGTTGTGAAGGTTCTCAAAGATCCGGCAAAATCAAGTTTATCTGCTTAATCTCCCACCAAAAATTATTCGAAACAATGAATCCTACGTGAACTACCCTTGTTTGCCTTGTATGTCCACAAATGAATAAATTCTACCGCCAAAATATGCAAAAGCAATTAGGATTCCATAATGTCTTTAGAAACCTTAACCTTGTTCAGAAAATATCACAACTCGTGAGAGTTAAATTGTGGTGCATTGATCATATTTTCTCAAGGTTTCCTTTCAAATTTGTGCAAAGAAGGATATCTTCATTCTTCTTCACCAACAAAGGTTACAAAATGGGTCCTCTCACTCGGTTGAAAGACACAACCTAAAGCGGTGAGGATGGATCAAATCCTTTTCAAGGTGCTATCCATTTCTCCAACATCCGAGTGACCAAGAGCTAGCTGAATTGCCTCCCCGGCTACAAAACGACACACATGATGATTTATCGTCTCTAGGCTTCTTGTTAAATGGTGATGCTGCTCACACTTGCAAAGAAGAATTTTAAAAGGGAGACTTAAGTCTAATATTTTATTATTAAGTGCAAAAAATAAAATAAAACATTATAAAAGCACTTATAATAAATTATTAAGGACTTAATGATAAAATAAACATAGAAAAAGCAAACAAGAGAAAAACACTTATTAAAATTGTTTATTCCTATGGAAAAGTGCGACTAGCTTAAGGAGCAATAAAAAATGGTAAAAAAGGCAAAAGCATATGGGCAAAGTTATCCACACTAGAAAAATGCGACTTGCATGAGGAAGGCCTTTTGGGTGAAAAAAGAATTAAATATTCAAGTATGCTGATTGGTTGTTTGGGAGGTCACTTTTGGGTCACTTCCTTCTTTAAAAGAGGCAAGTTGACTTGCATTAGGGGCTATCTATGATCTTCTAAAAATCTGAAAAGTATTTGCAGTTGTAATTTCTGAGGACGAAAAACCCTCAGGAAAAGTGGAAGGAAGAACAAAAACTCTTCTGTTGGATTCATCTTTTGGTATGTTGAATACTGAAGAGAAATCTGATTGTTGAATCATTATATTTGCCAGTTGGAGCGACCAGTTGTGGACGGTTTTTGCATTGATAAAGGATATAGAAATCAGTTTTGGCATCTGCTGTGTAGAATCTATCTTCAAAATATTATTCTACTAATTATGGAGCTTTTTGTTGGGGTCTAAACCCTCATTCCACTGCTGTACTTTCGGATCAGATGTGCAGCTTATTATTAAATAAAAATCAGATCTTGGGAGCTCATTTTTGGGTACATTTCTCTTACATTGTCCTCAGAAAATTTATTGCTGTTATAAAATCAGAGATAGGTTGTGTTTTGAGTATTTTATCTTGCACTTCCTTCTTCGGTACAAGTCACATTTCTCCATAATAAATTAAGATTTCCATTAGATAAATTAATTATAAGGGCACATTGTTATATGTTTTACAGAATACCCTAGTCGCCATTTATAGAGGAAATTGCAGACCTGCACATTTAGTTGGACGTATTTTTTACTAATTTGTACTTTGAGTGTTTGGGTTTGCCTAAAATCCACTAGGGGTTCAAAGTGTCCCAATTGGGGACATTACAACGCCAAAGATAGAATAATAATTAAACAACAAATTCTATTATGGAGGCGCCAAAGATGGAATGGGTTGCATGACCATCAAGATCCTATTTTCAGGATGGGGCGCCAACATGGGAGAGATAAGATAAGATAAGATATATTAATGTCCAACAAACAACCACAAAAGTAGGTCCATGGGACCGCAGCCCAAACAATATACAAAGTGCGGCGGGAAAACTCAAAACGAGTTCCCAAAAACAAAAGAAAATGAAAGAACCAAAACAAACAAGAACCCCAATGCCAAACCCCCATAGGCAAGGGCAATGAAACAAACGAGGGAGAAAGAAGGGCGAGAGAAGGGAATGGTGGGGGCAAATAAGGACCGGTAGTCTACTTAGAAATGGCAGCCACATCCCTCTTAACGTTCGAGGCTGATGAAAAGAAGCTCTGATGAAATGGCAATCCGAAGCCCTGCCGAGATCCGAGATTAAAGCAATGGCCAAAGAGACAGGTGGAGTCGGGATTCCCTCTGTACGAGTGTGCGGACGAGCCCTGCCTTTGGTGGTGACCAGGGGAGATGTGAAGGTCCAACTAGGGACGAACTGATCTATGCACCGTATCCTGGATCAAAATGACATTGTTGATTAGTTCCACCAATTGCGGGTAGAATTGGAAAGAAGCTTGTAATCCATCTCGTGGGAATGACACTCGGAGGGGGATGAAGAATCTGGTCCCAGAGCAACAGAGACTCACGGATGTAGAGGGCAAGACACCGCTGGTCAATATATTTGAAGATAAAATAATTTTTATTGTTTGTTGAGCATGCATGTAACTCCAAAAGGGGCACCAACTTTGGAGAAGGCCTTAGAAATTATAAAAGCAGTTTTGGGATTTATTATTACAGGATCTTGGAAATTTATCTAGCATGGAAATTCCATTCGGGGTTGCGGTGATGAGTCGGGGTACATGTATTCATCCAATTAAGCTAGGGTGTCGTATTCGGGGCTGTTTTAGCATCCGAACAAGTACAACTAGAACGTCTCCCTTTGAGAACGAATTTTAGTACTAAAGAAGACATCCGGAAGCAATTTTCAGTCATAGCAATTTGTATGTAATATCCCCTTCTCGAAAGCAGCTGGTCGAAAACCCTTAGCTCATTCATTTCGACGGCTAAGGAATAGATAAAGGAAAACATAGTCATAATAAATTAATTTTAAAGTGCAAAATAAAACTTTATTATAAGCACTTAAATTAATTTATTAGTGACAAAATAAAATTAGAAAAAGAAAAGTCACTTTATTTTATTTCTCCCTAGTGGAAAAAGGCGACCCATATGGGGATAGAAAGCAAAGGGAAAATATTAAATAAAGTGATGGAAAATATTAAATAAAGTGAAGAGAGCTGATTGGTCCTTTGTGTGGCTAAAGGGCCAAGGGAAAGTTATAAAAGCAAGTTGCCATGCATGGAGAAGGCATCACTTTTTATCATATTTTCATATCTAAAATTTGGTTGAGCTAATTGCTTTCCATTTTTACCTCAAAGGATGAAAACCCTTTGAAGTGTTGCATTAGAGGACGAAAACCCTCTATTGCCAAGGATTGAAGAACAAAAACTCTTCATCCTTTATGAGAGGGAGCTCTATTCAAGGGTTTCCATTGAGTTTCAAGGATAATTATGAAGTTCTAGCAGTGTTGAAGGTCCTAATTTGCATATTTCTGTTACATCCAGCTAGGGTTTGAAGAAGAAGAGTGTAGCTGATTTTTGGCATGCATTTCCAGCCAGATCTAGGGTTATCTACACCCTTGTGAGTGGAGTTTGACACATTCTAGGGCACGACTGATCCGAATCTCATCTCCATCTTCATTGCCATATTTTTAGAGGTCATTTTCAGCTTGTATGCATCTGATTTGGGCTTTGGAAACATTTTTTCCAGCCTTGTTTGTAAGTTGATTTTCTGTAGACTTTAATAAATTTTCTAGCTTTTCTTGATCTGAAAAATTATATTTTTGGTGTTCTTGCATCTATAATAAATTCTGAATTGTTGGGTTAAAGATTTGGATGATTTTCAATCAGTTTTGAGTATCAATCATCTCCAAGGCAAGTCACATTTCCTTGTAGAAATTCAGATCTGCATTATTTTTGTCAAGTGTACCTTCTATAAATTGCTGTTATAGATTGGATTTGCAGTTGTTCCGTTTGGGGTTAGAAATTATCCCATTGGGGACATTACATTGTATGTTTTTTTTTTGGTGAGAAAATTTGTATTCAACCATTCTCGTGTTTTTATTATAGCTGATTTAAAATAAAGAAATAGTTTGTTTTTTCCTACATATTGTAGATGCTGTTTTTAATTAAAAAATCACATTATTGCAGTTGTCATAGAAGTTAGTATATCATATTACTGCCCGGGGTTGTGTGTAAATATCTAGCTTTATGTAAAGTTATTTGACAAGGATGTTACACCTAAATTTCATTGGGACGTCCTAAAAATTGCAGGCATTGGGAATGCTGTAATGTCCTTGGGTGGTTGAAGGACATTTTGTTGATGTCCCCACCGTTTGTTTCATCAAAACAACAAGAAAATGCTTTTAAAGCAAAATAATTATTAAAAAAGAAACCTATGACCATAAAAGTGCAATGAAGACTTAAAAAAAGGCCCTAAACTACCATCGATCACACTTGTATGAAATGAAGAAGAATAGAGGAGAAGAGGAGAGGAGAGGAGAGGAGAAAGCATGAGTGCTTTCGGTTTTGAGCAAGAGCAAGAGGGTTCGATTTCTCTCATTCTACACTTACAGTGTGTACATTGATTTCCATTTCTATGTTTTTAATTTAAAACTCGCATTATGCCGTTTCATTTACAAACTATCAAATTCATTCAAGGACCAAGGTTGCATTTTTATTTTATTTTTCCTTTTCAAACTTGCAAAGCCATTTGGCTCATGTCCCTTGCTTGTTTTTAAAAATTGTTTATTCTTTATTTAAAATTTTGTCTTTTGTTTATTGAATAATTTTGCTGTTTTAAAATTCTTTTGCAGTCCGAAAATGAGTTCTAATTGTGATAATGAAGCTAACTCGCAAATGGACCATGGGATGGGTCGTGGCCATAGTGGGGGTGTGAAGGAGAAAAGGAAGAGACAACAAAATGTCAAAAACTAGAAGTTTAGTTACAAGTGCTGAAAATTTTATTTGTCCCTCTATGGTGCTGACCTTGAAAACTTTATTGGCTGGTCATCCGGGCTATCTCAAGACACACGAAAAGGTGAGAGGAAGGTTCTTTTGGAAAGGTCTTAAAGAGGAGGTGCTTCAATACATATGGGAATGTTTGGTTTGCCAACAAAACAAGGCAGAGCATGAATTTCCAGCTGGACTATTGCAGCCCTTCCTATTCCCACTCAAAAATGGGAAAGCATTTCCATAGTCTTCATCACCGGGCTGCCCATGGTTCAAGGTAAGGGTTGTTTATATGTTGTGATTGATAGACTCACAAAATATTCCCAATTTTGTCCACTTCCAGCCAAGTATAATGTCAGAGTGGCACAACATAAGCATGGTGGAGCTACCTCATGGTTGAATATTCATGCAAGAGATCACCAACAAGGTATGTGGGTGGTTAGTAGTGATAAAAGGAATGTACCTTGGAGAACTATAGCTCAAAATTTCAGACTTGGTGTTGTTGTCATTATTCATATCAGCCACCACATGATTTCATTTGCATACATACAAGTGGGTAGGCAAGTATTTTTAGTCAAGGGATGGAGCATTTTTCGATTGATGAATGATTGGAAAAATTTTCAGCCCTTAGAGAGGTGTTTTCAGTCATTGCAATGCTCACATTTCCTAATTTTGCAAAGAGGTTTCAGTTTTGTAGCTGTTGTTCCATTTTTAAATTGTTGGTTTTGATAAAATCAGATTATGAGTTGTTGTTTTCAGACTTGAACAACTGCAAGAGTGATCATTTTGAGGTCATTAAATCATTGGAAAATGGTGGTAGATGGTTTCAATTGAAGAAGACAACTACTTCATAGCTCCAAATTGGGTGAAAAATCAGGTGATTCATGATTGTAATACTTTGTTTCCAGCCTACATAATTGTCGGAAATATTGTCATTGATGTCAATGGAGAATGCACAACGATCAAAAGAAAAATAATAGTGATCAGATTGATGTGTTACAATGATCAAATTTAATAACAATGAATGTAATAATTGTATACCAAAATGTGCAGCATTTATTCATGAAGGGACAACATTTATTTAATGGGCCAGCCGACCTCCATTAAGATTAAATGATTTGTTTTTATGTGGTCGACCTCCCTTGAAGAAGGCCGACCCTATTGGGTGAAGAGTCATGACCATTCAAAAGGGAATTTTGGGCTATAAAAGGAAGATTTGTTGGATGGAGGAAGGGCATATTTTGAGCGAATATCATTCGGAAGAAGAGCAGAATTTTATAAGTGTGAAATAAGAGTTATATCTTGAGAAGACAAGCAAATTTGTGAAGAGGAAATAAAAGTCTCCATCATTCGTTGAAACAGCAACACTACGAAGGTGGTATCGTCATCGGTTTGGAGGTTGGTGCCTCATAAAACGAAGAGATTGGTGTCTCTTGCTGAGTTGGTGCTTGGCAGAAAAGATTGGTGTTTGAATTGCTAAGTTGGTGCTTGGCATTGGGGATTAGTGTCTCCAGTAGGTTGGTGCCTACACGAATTATATATATAAGCAAATATTTTGCCGTGGTTTTTTCCCGAAAGGGTTTCCACGTAAATATTGTGTTCCTCTTGTGTTGCATAATTTTTAGATCTTGTGAGATTGCTGCTGTTCTGACTATTAAAGTTTTGAATTATTTTATATCGATTCGCCACCCACTCTCAAAGATAAGCGTGTGTTTAACAATGAAATATCCCTTTCAAGGGCTAAAACTGAAATTTTGGAATTTAGCACCCAATAATGCAGCATAAGCCTTCTTTCCTAAAGAAATTGAGTGAAAGATAATGGCAGATTGACGGAGGAAGAACTCGATCCTACTAGCTCCACGAAGGATTTTCGACTTTGAAAGGGTTTTCGTTTTTTCATTTCGGTGTATTTGCAATCTGCTCGGTCTTTGAGGAATCCCTCTTTGATTGTTTGCCTTGTGTTAAGGTTCATTTTCTTCTCACGACCCGACATCAATCCTTTTTTTTGACTACCTATCCAGATAGGCCTATTGTGGCTTCCGGGCACGTTTGACTTTGAGTGAGGTCCCCTGTGTTCGTAGTCTCTTTATTCTTCCCTTGCGTGTAGAGTTTCTTGTGCGGCCCATTCCGTGTTTACTCTCTTTGGGGTTTTTGGGTTGTAATGGCTAAACTCAACATCGATCTCTTAGGAAAAGAATCTCTGGGTGCTATTGACATATTTCAAACAACATTTAAGGAGATTTATTGTGGCCCCACAAGGAATAATTCTAATGGTAAAATTTTTCAAAAAATTCCTTTGAGGATGCCTAAACTTGATCCTAGGAAAAATGAAAATGGATGTATGCTAAGCGTGAACGGAACATCGGTCATGCAACTTCAAATAACCGAGGTCCAAAGCAGATCATTGAAGCTGGAAAATCGGGGTTTGATTGTTCGATTTCTTGGCTTCCGACCTTCACTAGGAGTCTTCAAGGAATGGGCCAAAAAGGTATGGAACACAAAAGGTGAGTATTCAATTTCGGTTTATCCAAATGGATATTTCTTGATCTTTTTGCTTCACAGATCGGGAACTCATATTTCAAGGAGGACCTTGGTTCATGGGAAGGGCGGGACTATTTATGAAACCATGACACCCCATGTTTAAGCCGGATGAAGAACTTCCCTTAGTAGCCCCTATATGGGTCAGACTCTTTGGGCTTCTGCTGAGTTATGGAATCAGATTATTTTTATGGCAATTGGTAATACGCTGGGCACATTTATGATGACCGCGGATGCTTCTCGTAGTTAGAACAAATGGTATATGCAAGAATTTGTGTTCTGATGGACCTAAGTAAACCACTGCCTACAAAAATTTCTCTAGTCATTGAAGAAGACAAATGGGACCAAGTTGTAGACTATGAAAATATCCCCTTTAGATGTCGATTATGCCATGAGTATGGTCATCTAATTAGAGATTGTAAGTACAAAGCTCCAGAACAACAGGAGGAAGAAAAACCCAAAGAGGACTTTATTATACCGAAGAAGAAACAGATGGCTAGAAAGAATGGTAAGGAAAAGGTGGAAACTAGCAACAATAACAGATTTGGTGCCCTACAGGAACAAGAAGAAGAGGAAGCGGATGCACTTATAGAATCACAAGTACCAGAAACACAAATGGAGAAGCAACAACAAATTCAAGTTCAACAGGATGCTGGAAATCAGACTCAGATGGTGATATTCCAAGCCCAACCCAATAAGTCTGCAAGCGAAAAATTGGTTAAAAGTTATCAGTGGAAAAATAAATACCACGAGCAATTTCAAGAACAAACCAGCCAACAAAAGAGTTAGAAGGGATGGATAAGGCCCTTGTGGTTAGAGGCTCTAATATGTCAAATCAAATGGAGTCTTCTTTAGGTATGGATCAAGAGAAAAATAAAAATAAAAAATGGATACCAATATAAAGGTTGGTAGAAAGTCAAATCAGGCTAAACTTCAGAAGGAGGGTCAAAATATGAGTAATATGGGAACAATGCGGGACTTATCCAAATTTTCCACAGCTCTTCCCAATGAAGTTCATCACTTGGAATATAAGGGGCTTGAAGGGTTCTCCCTCAAAACTTCAAGAACTCTAGAAGAATGATAAATAATGAGCATCCTACGATGGTTTGCATCCAAAAACCAAAGCCTCCATTGATCTTATGAATGTGCTAGTTGACAATCTTTGGCCTAGAGCTAAACACCTATCTATAAGCTCTCAGGGAGCTAAGGAGGTCTAGTCTCTTGTTGGGATCCTAGAGTGATTACTATATTAAATTCATGTGCGAGTAAAGGTGTATTATGTTTACATGTCTATTCCAAAACAGATGACCAGGAGTTTTTATTTTTAAATGTTTATGCTCCTTCAATGATGGAAGAAAAAAGACAACAATGGCAAGCTATGACTTCTATTATTCATTCCTTTCCTCACTTACCAATCATATTAGGAGGGGATTTTAATACTATATTAAATATCCAAGAGAAACAAGGAGGTAATTCCCATATCGATGCTAGTTCGGGGCTCATGACTCATTTCATTCACACTCATCAGTTGGTGGATGTGCCTACTGCTAATGGAATAATGACATGGTCTAATAGAAGGCAGGGTCAGGAGTGTATCTTGGAGAGATTGGATCGATTTCTGCTATCAGAAGATTGGTGGGCTAAGGATTATACTCCTAAGACAATGATTCTTAATAATAGTGGCTCGACCATTGGCCGATTTGTTTGGAAATAGGTAGAACCTTACCATGCAAAGCTCCTTTTAGATTTCAGCTTATGTGGTTGCGTCATAAGGATATTGATAAACTTGTTCAACAATGGTGAATGGAAGGAAGGCCTGTGCACGACACTCAAATGTTCATGTTTGTTAAATCATTGTTTACTTGATTGGGGTTTGTGTTATTTTATTGTTTTTAGTTTCAGCCCTAAGCGAGGACATTACGAGAATAGAAGTCTTGGCCTAGTCAAATGAGTATACTATTTGAGGCGGAGAAGATAGGCTCATCAAAGCTATGTCAAAGATTTGAAGAGGGAGAATGATGAAGGTTACAAGCTTCTTTGCAACTTTCAATCACGAAGATTGGATTGAATGCCTAAGCGAGATGGAAGGGCATTTTGAACTTGATTAAGTTGCGTGGAAAGTGAAGGTAAATGACATGACCAAGCTCAAGGGGCATCCAACCCTATGACGGAGAGAGATGTAGATCGAGGGGAACAAGATAGGTAACACAAATTACCCGTTGCAAAATGATGGTTGCCAAGTTGGATGGAAAATTCTTGCTTGTAGACTACCTATTGGAATTGTTGAAGATGCTACAAGATTTTTAGGAAAAGGGAGCTTAGCGAAAAAGACTACATGGAGGAGTTTGTAATGTCCCCTTTTTTGAATTTAAAAAAATGTTTTAATTTTGGCCCAATCAATTCTTCATTTTAGGAGAACTTAATAATATTATTATTAAATTAAAAGGTATTTTTAAATACTAAAGTAGAAAAAAACCCTTAGTCTAGTTTCATTATTTTTAGTCGGCTAAAAGGGAGAGTTCATCCCTCTTTAAAAGGGAAAAATAAATATCAAAAAAGAAATAAAGAGGCCTAAATGGAATTCCCCACAAAGAAAGGAAAGTAAAGGCTATAAAAGCAAATGTTGGAGCCCATTGTAATCATCGTCTTATGAATTATATACCTCTATTTTAGAAATTGGAGCGGTGAGTTCTCATTTTCAACCTTTGAGGATGAAAACCCTCATTGGATCCTATTGAGGACAAAAACTCTCAATAATCGTGAACCCTTGGGGATGAAATCCATCCTTTGTTGTATTAGTGGCTTCATCCGAGAGTCACATTTGGGCTTCAAAATTCAGAATTTGTAATGTACCTTTTTTGAATTAGTCCCATTTGAAGACTTCTTGCCCATTTTTCTTCCGTGGCCAAGAAGAAATTGAACAAGGGAAGTCCTTGGGTTTCATTTCTGTTTTCTTTCATTACTATTAATGTTTTTCTTTTGTATTTTCCTCTCTAAGGCAAGGTCGACTAGCTTGGAGAGCTCCCAAAGTGAAAATAGAAAATAAAGCAAGCTTCCAAAGAGGTTGGTCTTGGGGTAATTCATCCCTTAGACCTTTGGCGCCACCAAAGGGGTATAAGAGGAATCACATAGGCTCATTTTCATCATCAATTTTGGCATATACACTTTTATACTTGGTTCTAGGGCTGATTGCTCTAATTCCATTATACTAAGGGGTGAAATCCATTAGTGTGGCATCCAAGGAGGATGAAACCCTTTGTTGTGTTATCTTGGAGAACGAAAACTCTCCAAGTTGTGGTGTGAAGGCAATTATTGAAGACTATCTTGTTGGTTTGCAACTAGGGCATCAAGGAAGAGTCAATTCAAGGGTTTCGACATTGTTTGGAGCCCCTCTCCTAGGGAGCGACTAGCGTTAGAGAGCATTTGGGTGCCTTATAGGGCATGAAACTTCATTATTATTTGATATCCATATTTACCATAAGTTATAAGGTTGGTATCTTCCATATTTTGCCATTGTTGGGGTTTGGAGACCTCATTTTTAGTCATTTCTTTTGGCTGTACTTCTATTGTCAATAAATAGTTTTCCAACAAAGTATTTGGTTGAGTTTCATGGTGAAAAGTGCCCTAAAATATTCTTAAAGTATTTATATATGTTATGGATGGTTTCTTTGATGATATTGGGATGAATTTTCATTCTTTTCAAGCTACTTTTCTAAAAATCAGATTGGTGTTCACTGATGTTCCTAATTTCATTTGGCTGGTATAAAAGTCTGAGTCTACTTCACTTGGGGTTTGTGTGAGTTCCTTGCTTGTGTGTTTCAGCCCTAGAAACGAATATTACATATTTTTGAATGGCGGGGTTTCCATTAGTGCTAGGGCACACATTCTAGCTAGGCACGCCTTTTTGGTGCCGTGACATTCATTTTCAGCTTGATCTACCCATTGGAGATTTCTAGATCACTTTTCGGTGGGTTTTCGTGGTTGGAAAAATCTTATTCTAGTTTTACGGGGTAGCTGATATTTTTGTGGTCATTTTGAGCTATCATTTGCATTTTATCTCCAAGTATTTACGAGGATATTGAATTTTGAAGTTTCAACTGTTTCTGAGCAAAAATTAATTCCAGCAGTCTGTAATTTATTGTTGAAGCATTTATTTTGCATGAATTCATCAAGTATTTCATGTTGTTGATGTATTTTTGAATATTTGTGTGTGGGAAGGGCTAAAATGTGAATTCTACCTAGGTCGCTTAGGGTTTTGTGGACCTAAAACGGGTCGCTGCCCTAATTTTTGCATTGAATCAGTTTGCTAAAAAAAAATCAGGTTTTCTACATGTGGTTGGCATCATTTTCAGCAATGTTCTATTAGGGATTTGGGGAATATCCAAAGTCCTCAAATTTGAGCCTGAAAGGGACATCACAGAGTTTTACAAAAATTACAATTTGGCTAGTCACAATGAGATGAACCGAGAAAAGGTGGCAAGATGCGTAAACAAAGCTGCAGATAAACATTTAGAATAAAATTGTAATGTCCCTCTTTTGAATAGATCTCATTGAAGACCTTTGGTCCTTTTTGTCTACCCGACGGCCAAAGGATGTGTCAAGGGTGACTAAGTTTTATTATTTTATTATATTATGCAAAAATTAAAATAAAATATTATAAGTTGCACATATAATAAATAATAAGCTTATCAATAAAATAAAAGAGTCAAATGTAAAAATACAATAATTTTTAATTGTATTTACCATAGGGGAGGTACGACTTGTCCATGTAATGGGAAAATAGGGAAATGTAACATTAGCTTCCTTGGAAAAATGCGACTTGGACAAAGGAGGAAGAATGGAGTTTCGAAAGAATAAAAATTATTACTCCTCCCGAGAAAATGCGGCCTAGTCTAAGGAAAATTTGGGGCACATGTCTAGAAGAAATCACTTGTTGTGATTGGTTGAGTTGGAGGTCCCTTTGGGCCAATTTTGCCTTTAAAAGGAAGGGTCAACTTAGAGGAGGGACATCATATGATCATTTTATCATTCCAGATTTTTATTATCAGCTTTTTGCATTGTTAAGAGCTCTTGCTTTTATCAGAGATTCCAAGGACGAAAACCCTTGTGGATTTCATCTCTTGCGGACGAAAACCCCAAGGGATTGAGAGGGGATTTCACTCAGAAATTTCCAGCGGTTTAATTCTGATTTTCCAGTCAAATTCCAGCAGTGTTTTGGTGATCTTTTTGGTAGCATATTGCAGCAGTTGGATCGACCCAGTTTGGGGCTATTTGGGTATGATTCTAGAGGTATTTACTTCTGAAAAATATTGCCATATATCTCTGAATTTTTATAAATAAAGGAGCTGCAATTTCATAATTTTCTGAGCAAGTTTGGAGGGTTTTTCAGGCAGTTTGTAATCAGATTTAGATCTGAATTTTCTGAATTATCTGGCTGCAAATAAATCTGATTTTTATCATATTTTGGGTTTTAAAATTGCTGGCAATCATTTGGGATAGAGTTTATAATTTTTTGGTATCATTTGCATGGAGATCCATTAAAAACCCTAGTCGCATTTGCTGTAATAAATTCAGCTTTGCCCTAGGTTGTTTGCTGAGGGTTTCAAAAACTGTTTTTTATCATTTGCCATTCATTAAAAATTTGATTTAGGGTAAGAGATCTATTGGGGATCTTTTAGAAATCAACATGATGAGGTCACATAAGATGTAAGATATGTACCTATATGCTTTAAGGGTGGAGAAATAGTTGTCAAGAAGATAACAAAGGGCAGTAGCAAGAAGAGGAATGTTCAGCGGTGGTAGAGATCAACCTTCCGTGAAAATAATAAGCAATGGAATGAATAAGGCTCAAGCACTTCTCAAGTGCCAAAGCAACAAACAAGAAGAGTACTACCTTGGGAAGAGGGAGAGGTAGCTACAAAAGAGAAGAGGAAGATCATCCACTTGAATGTGCTTCAAATGTGGAGAAATTGGTCACCATGCTTATGAATGCCCCAACAGATACAATGATAGTGAAGGAAGAAGAAATGCGGGTAGTGCACAAATTCTACAAGTAAATGCAGACTCTATAACATCACACAAACATATGCAAAGTAACTTTGAGCAAGGAAAGAATTTTCTAGCAAGGAGGAATTTTCTTGAAGGTTAATGCCACCATCTCAATGTTTCTTTATTGCTCATTAGGTTGGAGTAAGATGATCCTTTGTTGCATGGTAGCATTACTTGGCAAAAGAACATGCGAAATTGTGAGTAATCACGAGTCAACAATTTTTCAATGATGTACAATTCAGTGGTAAAACCTAGGATTCACCTTGTTAAACTCATGATTTTTCGAATAAAACCGTCTAATTCAAAAAGATGTCTTAAACACATGCAAATTAAAAATCACTATTTGCTCGAAAAGTTTTTTGAAATTGGTGTTTGAATTTTTGATGGTGTCAAAAATTGAAATGTTTTGAGCCTTTAGACATATTTAACAACATTTCCATCATAGTTGATACAAGTTTCCTGTTTGATGCTTGTTACATTTTTATTTTGATATTTGCAGTCCCTATATATCTGCTCTTTTTGAATATTATATTGTTTTTAGAATTTCCCCATTTTTCCCATTTCAACCCATGTAATTTAAAAACACTTACATTCTGGCCACACTTTGTCATTGATGTGTAAATGGAATGCTACCATGCTTGTTCAAATTGATGATGCAGGCAGTATTGTTGTCAATTGCTTCCAGTATTATCTCATTATTGTCATTTTATGTTTTTATTGATTTAGAAGAAGCATGTATTTCTAGAATCTCCGCACTATGCAAGTGGATTATTGTAGATTGTGTGTTCAAATTCGCACTGAAACCAAATTCAGTGTATATCATGGAAGTCCTGGTAAAACATTATCATGCACCTGTTCATTTATATACATATCTATCTATTTGTCTTTATATTTGTCTATCACATATGTTTATATACAGACACACACAGTCACTGCAAATAATTGCTCAATAAATATTTTGTAATTAAATGCATTTAGAATTTAGTTTCCATTAACTGGATTTGGTCAGTTTTAATGTTATTTTTATGTTTTTTCTTCCTACTTGAAGTGGCTTATGCATATTCTATTCTTTATATCCAAATGATTTTTTTGGTTCATTGATGTCGCTCAGTTGAAATAAGTTGATATATTATCTTCAGCTGGACTTTAGTTTATAATCAATTTCACCTCTATTTTTGTTGTAATGTTTTTTCTTTTAATTTGTTCTGTTGTTATTTATCAGCTAGTGCATTATTTGAAGAATCCAGAATTGTTCGGTAAACAAGGGATCAAACCTCCTCATGGGGTACTCCTGGAAGGTCCTCCTGGCTGTGGCAAGGTATAGGTGTGCCTATTTTTATTATCCTAGACACTGATATTAAGCTGCATGATGTTTCAATCTTGATCATCCTGGAGGTTTTGTACTATATGCTAAGCTGTGAGCCCAGTGAGGGCTTTTGTACTTTCCAGACTTTGTTGGCGAAGGCAATAGCTGGCGAAGCCGGTGTACCTTTTTATGAAATGGCTGGATCTGAGTTTACTGAAATTCTTGTTGGTGTGGGTGCAGCTCGTGTTCGTGACCTCTTTAAAAGGGCAAAGGTGATTTTCTTTTTCTTGCTTTGTACATGGTTTGGCTAGATATTGTTGGTTGCCTCTCAAGCAGTCTTTTTATTCTGAGTGTAAGGGGATTGGAAAGGTTTGGTTTATTCCTTAGCTGTCATGAGGTTGAAACCTAGCTGTACCAAATTGAACAGTATATAAGGCAAATGAAAATAAGTTTCTATGTGGGATTGTAAGGTGGGGTCTCATTGGAAAAATTTTCATTGAACTTGGCTGAGATTTCAAAATCAATCTTTATCTTTATATGGTATTGCAGCTTCTTGTTGTTAAATATCTATTATCATTGTGATTAATGTTTCCTATCATGGCCTTTTGCGGTGGGCATTCATCATGAATAATGTAAAAGCTGCTGGAGAAAAACCTGTGTACAAGATTAATCTTGCAAAGATGTGTTTTACAGAAGTTTTCATGGACAATGGAAGCCTCAAATTACTCATCATGAATGCTTTTCTGTATTGGAGTCGTGAATCTAAAAGTATTTTTGCTGCAGATCAACAAACCATCAGTGGTGTTTATCGACGAAATTGATGCTTTAGGAACTTCGTGAGTACTGAAACCTTGAATTGTATTTCTATTTGATCATTTGAACTTTGGTAGAAATTTCGTCTTATTTAAAATTTATTGCTTTGTTACTTCGATATAAAAGTAAAGAGATTTTGTGCAATGTTTGCAAAATTAATGTCATGCCCCATTTGTTTTTTGCACGTGTTTTGTCCTGCAAAGTATTGTGTTGAGTGAGAGAGACTGACAGAGATAGAGATTTTTGTGTTATTCTGCATTTAAATCTCCTATTGAACATTGGTTCGACTCTCGGCCTACCGGCATGCCAAGAAGAGCTCTCCGAGATGAAGAGAACCCCCTTAGTGTTCTGTTTTGCTCCTCATTCATTGACCTCCGTTGGATGTGTGTTGCTCACCCGAGAGGCATATCGGTTTCCAGTATTGACATGGAAAGGTGCGAATACTCTCTCATGCCACTAGGCCGAGGCCTTTTGTAGAGAATAAAACCCCCTAGAGAGGATGACTGCTTGAGGGACAACTTAGAAGACTGAACCAGGACGTTCAATAAGATACTAATTTTCTTCTTCAACCAAGTTAGGCAGCTATGACTTTTGCATGCATTTGTGTTGCCCTCCATTTCATTACTATAGTGAGTAGTTGGCAGGTGACTATTGATTTGGCTGGCTATATAGCTATCACGAAGGGGTTCACTGCCTATGCCTACTCATTCTGGGTCAGCTCAGTATAAAAATAGAATGGGTGAATACAAAAGTGAGAAAGATGACCAACTGAATGCCAACTACCCTTTAGTTTCAAGGTTAACCTATTGGAACTACCCTGCAAAATGGAGAGTTAAAGTTTTGTTGTGTTGTCTCTTGTTTGAATATCAAAGAGACTAACTGAAAGCCAACTACCACTACCTTTTAGCTACGATGTTAATCAATGGAGCCTCCTTCATGCTAACTTTTGCAAAGCACAATGTTATGTTTTCTTATTGTGCTTTTATTTCCTATATCAACGTACTCTTATAATACTAAATACTTAAATTACATTTATGATCATTAGACTAAATATTCTATTCTAACACCCTTTCTTAATGGCATATGAAAACATGAAATGTTCATCCATCAATTTAATAAACTTTTCAATATACAAAGGTTTGGTAAATTTATTTTGCTAAGCACAAGATAATACTTGAGGGGGTGAATCAGTATTATGATATTCTTTTAAATTTAACACTTAATCTCAGATTTGTAATCACAATTAATTAGTTTCATAGTGAATATATCAAAGCAATCAATGAATGCAAAGCAAACCAACACACTGCAAATAGACACAAATTTACGTGGAAACCCTTTTGGGAGAAAACCACGGAGAAAATCTTCTTTATTATATTTCTCAAATGTTTGTAGGCACCAACCTACGGGAGACACCAATCCCCAAGTTACAATTTTGTAGGCACCAACCTACAGGAGCACCAACCCCTTTTGCTAAGCACCAACTCAGCAAGAGACACCAATCTCTTCAAATATGAAGGCACCAACCTTCCTTACGAAAAACAAACTCTTTCCTATCTTTTATGTTGCTGCTGCTTCAACAGATGATAGAACAAAAATGCTGCTAAGAATATTCTTCTGATTTATTTCAGTCCCTTCACATATATAAATCGCTGCAACTCTTCATTAAAAATAAATCTGCCCTTCACTCCTTTTTATATTTCATATTCTGCTCTTCTTCTTCTCTCCCTTAAACTTGAATGAAGCACTCAAATTGCTTGCCTAAACCAAATGATTCCATCTCCTTATATATCCTTCTCACATCCTTTCGAAAAGACACATCGTTCCAACCGACACAACCTTTCCATTAACACAACTTAATTAAGTGCATTAGTCGGCTAAAACCAAAAATAATTAATGCAGCCCATAATTATTAAATGCACATTAAACAATGCAATTAACCACTTGATAGGAGCACTGCCCCTCCTTAGACAAATCACTGTTATCATTAAATCGCTGCCAACCATCATTAAATCTTCTTTTTCACCATAAAACATGGCATATGAACACCTTAAAATGCTGATATCTCTCTCTTATGTACAGCTGTGTATATCTCGCTTATACCATGATAATCCTTATGCAAAAACGCTTCTTTTCATGTATTTAAACTTTCATTTTCTACCCTTCTATACTGCTGGTTATTTCTGTTACTTTCTACCATTTCTGTCAAAATCCGTCAACAGTTCTGTCAGCTTCCGTTACACGATTCTGTTAACCAAATACATCAATGATTAAGCCTTTGACATCAATGACAATATTTCCACCATATTTGTTGCATGCTCTTGAGTTGAATAAACTAAACAGAGCACAAAATCATAGTTATGTGCTTAATTTCTCACTACAACATAGGTTTATTTATACATTCTAGTTTCCCAAAATAGCTGCTATATAATACACTATCAATAAAGTCTAACTTTTATTCTACGGATGCTTAGTTCTCTAATTTGATTAGTGTCCCAACAAACCCAATCAACTAGTCTACGTGGTTTTAACACTCCAAGAAACCCACTAAGTTTAGTTTTCAGTGTTCACAAATATGAAAACTAATAGTGGTTTACTACTATGATGTAATTTACATAGTTTTGGATGGTGTGAATGATGCATTTTTGAAGAATTATTTCATTCTCCTTGCTGTTATAAAGAATCAGACTGCTGTTCATTGCTGTCATAATTTTCAGTTGGCTGTTATAAAATTCAGTTTACTATCTATTGGGGTTTGCCCTATTTTCCTTTGTTTTCAATAAGATCTGTAAAGGGGACATTGCATCGATCAACTTCAAACTTTACGTTGTGTTCGGGCAATTGCCTCCCGAGAGAACATTTTTTTGCTAGTCCTAGAACATGTAGGATTTATGTGTTTTTACATGGATGATTGTCGATTTGCAAGAAAACAGTACCTATTCCTTGGACATGGTAAGATGAATCATCACCCAAAGGCACCTAGCAGGAGTAAGAAGTATAATCCAGATTGGTGAACCAATCTCTTAGCCCACTCGCATGCTGAGTCGCTTTGGCGTGCACATGCCAGACGAAATTCTAAGGAGGGAATCTCTCACTAGTTTGTGTAGCATAAACATAATCCTCATCACAAGGATTGTTATATTTGGGAATGTTGTCGTGTTTTTGCTGTTTGGATGGCTTCTTCCAATTTGACGTGGGTTGAGGCTTCTTCTTTGGTCGTTGCGGCGATAGTTGCATTGCCAGCTTCTTTTTGCTAAATGATCCATTGGTGAATGCATTATACCAACAATTTTTGAGTTCATGCCTAGTCTCCCCACAAATGCGGCATGTCTTCTCGGGAACAGGAGTTACTCCGGTGGTGTTGTGGTTGATTAGAAGGATTATTGGAAGACCTTGTGGGCTTCTTGCTTCTTTGATGTATTGCCAAGACATGATGCTCCTCTATGCCAGCTTCTCCGTGCATAGACTCTTCTTGCTGCAGCATGTCAACCAACTTCTCAAAAGTTGGTTTCCGATTTTAGAAGTTCAATGATGTCATGAGAATCTTATATGCGGAGGGAAGTGCTCTCAGGACAATGCTAAGGAGGATGATGAATAAGCAATGTAAAAAAATGCTAAGGGAGTTCTCTCCTTCCGGGGAAAGCATCTTGGTAGGCTGGCAGGCCAAACCTTGGATCAATGTTCAATAAGAGATTTAAATGAAGAATAACATATCAAAACTTTCTTTCTCCATGTGTGAGTTTTTTTCCCTCTCTAGTAGTCTCTCTCAACTCAACAAGCTGTTGTAGAGGTTGAAAATGTAAACAATCTTCTATGTATTGGTTTGTGCATGGAACATTGAATGTTCGATCTGTTTGACCACAACATGATCATCACAAAATATACATGTAGGCTTCTTTCAATGTATTCCAATTTAGCCAAGATCTATCTCAGTGAAATCAGCTTACATTCAGCTGAAACAATAGCCTCGTACTATTCTCCTTTTGAAGAAAAAGCCACAATATTTTATTTCATGTTTATCCACAGTATTACACCTGTTCCAAGACTGAAGATGTAACCATTTATTGTCTTCCTGTCATTAACTTATCCAACCAAATCCAACTCTGTCTAATCAGTTAGTGAAAATCATCAAAAATACCAAACCAAATTCTCAAATCCAATGTTTCTTCGACATACATCAAGATCCTCTTTGCTGTGCTCCCACGATCAGCATTTGGTTTTACTAAGAAATTTGCTAGCATAGCTAACAAAAAGGAAATATTAGGGCTAGTGGAAAACGATATTACA
Organism: Taxus wallichiana var. yunnanensis; assembly: GCA_018340775.1. Taxonomy (NCBI): domain Eukaryota; kingdom Viridiplantae; phylum Streptophyta; class Pinopsida; order Cupressales; family Taxaceae; genus Taxus; species Taxus wallichiana. The sequence continues at coordinate 951,214,435 of CM031240.1, forward strand.
AGCTACTTACCAATTTTCGATACAATGATTCATCAACCTACTTAACAGGACCACCTAAGGCTGCTAGTTTCAAGATAATTTCCATAGTGGTCAGCATTGACTTACTATCAGCCATCTTGAATCTATCGAGTGGTCGTCTTGCATACTTGGTGAGTAATAAACACCAATTTTAGTTTGCAAGAATTTAATACCTAAACAATAGCGTACAAGACCTAGGTTTGTCATGTTAAAAGTAGAGAAGAGATCTGGTTTTACTCTCTTGATCTAACCTATAGATGGTGAGATAATGGATACCTTGTTATAGTTATGATTGAAAGGATGAGCCATTCAAAGTCTAGATAGGCGCCCACCCATTAGATCTAGTTATGCGCCACTCTCACCCCATGTAGTGATAGCGATAAACATAAAGATTATGGAATTGACAAAAGAGAAAAGAATTTCAATTTCAAGTACATACGCATAGGTGGGAACAAGAAAAAGGGGCGATTCTTTCTTGTTCATCCCTAGATATAGAGGGGACCAAAAGGGATAGGATGTTTGGCAATCATAAATGCCCTCGGGACCTATCAATTGAGTGAAATCCTTGACCGACTAGATCTACTCGACCTCTAATATGACAAACTATTACTCGATTTGTTGCTATATATATCTAGTTGCTCAACCTTGAATACGATATGGTGACAACACTTCATACTCAGCTTGATCTTGGTAAGCTATATATATATATATATATATATATATACGTATATATATACATAGGGCACCATGACATGAGTGCAATGGATCTACTTGACCCCCTTATGCTATTTGCTCTCCCTATTGAGAGGTGGCCTATAGATACAAGGTCCAATTGATAGGTCGAGGAGGACCAACCAATAGGTAGGTTGGCTGGGTTGCAGTTAATTAGTTATTTAGTTGGTTGGTTAGCTGCTCCTATTCTCTCGACCTAGCAAGTCGGGTGGGTTAGCTGTTCCCACTAGTTCGTTCTAGCATTTTGATTATGTTAGTTGTCCCCATTAGTTTGTTAGCTGGATTGTAATATCCCCTTAGGGCATAAAATATGAAATTCCCAAAAACCCTTACACAAACATATAACAACAATCTGATTTTTTTATTTAAAAACCCTTACAAAAACAACAAACTGAAATCTTCAATTATTCCTCAAATATCATCAAATGGGAATACCCACAAGGGGCAAAGCGAGAAATACTCTAGGAACATGAATATGCAAACAAATAATTTTTCCCACCAAAGTCTGAATTTATTTTTTATTTTTGCAACTGGAAATACAACAGTAAAACAACTGACCGTATGTTGCTAGAACTGAAGGAAGAAAGGCTGTCCTAGGACAGATTAAGACCTTTGGCAAGCTCTAACACTGAATGCTTGGCCTGAAATACCTGCAATAGTCCCCACAAGGGGCGGCCATATTCCAAAAATGGCCCAAAAACGCTGCTGTTACACTTCCCAATGCTGCTCACACTAGTAGATGGATGCCCTAGCTGGAATAGGACTGAAAATCTGCTCTTTGGTGTGTGCCCTAGTTGTTAAACCCCTGAAAACAGCCTTGAATCTGTGCCCTAGCTCTGTAAAACTGATTGTTAGCTCAAGTATGACCTCTGGATGAGATCACCAATGAGAACTTGAGGGTTTTCGTCCCCAAATTTTGAATACCAATGAGGGTTTTCGTCCTCACTAGCTGCAATGTTGAAGCACAAGCTTAACACCCAAAAATCTGAAATGATATGATAAAAAGTGCCCACAATGACCCCCAAGCTGCCTTTTATAATTTTCCATTTGCCTTTCCCAAGTTGGGCACTCCACTTTGGGCCTTTTCTTTATTTTTAATAAAGTAACGCTTATATTTCTATTTTAGCGTTGACTTTATTAAAATTCACCTTTTTAATTAAATAATAATAAAATGTAAGTTTCCTTTAATATAACATAAAGTTACTTTTTTGGCTAACTTAGTCATATTATTATTTTACTTTTAAGTATTTAAAAATACTTTTCATTTTAATAATAATAATATTATTAAGTTGCCCAAAAGATTAGAAATGATAGGGCCCAATCAATAGGTAGTTTGGCCGGGTTGTAGTTAACCAATTATTTAGTTGGTTAGTTAGCGCTCCTATACTCTTGACCTAGCAAGTCGGGTTAGTTAGTTGTCCCGACTAGTTCATTCTAGCATTTTGATTTTGTTAGCTGTCCTCACGAGTTTGTTAGATGGACATTCCCATTTCATAGCCATATATATATATATATATATATATAAGGCATTAAGCATTGATGTGCCCCATGCATAATCGCATTAACGTTTATGCACCCTTATCTAAGTTTCCTCATCCGCCTATGTCTAAAGACCCTAATTTGCTAGGGTCCCCAACCTCAAAGAAAGATTTTTATTTGATTGCTCCAAGATGAAGTGCCCCCAAAAACGACGTGAAGTCGACCTAACATATATATGAGAGGTCGAGGCCCACCTTTCAATGCCCACTCTAGATATATAACTTGTTGCACTAAGTTACCGCTTGTGGTGGTGCACATACGGTCTAAGAATATTTTGGGGCACCAATTGGCTGCTCGCTATCTATATATGGCATCTATGCCGCTCGACCTAACCACTATCTAGAAGCGAAAAGCTAGGCCCTTAACTAACTATTGGGTCGGGTGGTTAAAGATAAAGATGTGCTAACCCCTCACCCTCCAAATATCTATATAGAAGATCTTATTAGCTATAGAGGGCGTTGACCCTATTGTCTCTAACTATATATAGGAACTAGAGATAACCACCCTCACGCCAATGAGACTATCTTGTCTAGTCTAATCTATAGTTGTACTCTGAATGCTTGACTCGACGATATGCTATGGCCTATATAAATGGCTGGTACTCGATCAACAATTAATATCTATGGGATTAGACAATACATTCTTGAAACTCTAGTTAGTAGATTGGGTTATGTGGGTGATCGAGCAGGCCACATAGATTTAAGGTTGGGTGGTGACTAACCCTCTACTTAAGATAACATGGGGAGATGCCCATTGACTCTCTCTCTATATGGGATTCCTCAACCTCCCTATCCATTCTAAATTAGAAAAAGGGGTGGGGGAGTTGGTGCCCTCCCCCTATATAGATAGGGTCGTGTTATATCTAGCCCCATTGCTAGAATGGGGATGGATGCCTCCCTAGATAGATCGTAAGATAGATGGATTTGTGTTGATGGATAGGGCCAGTCTCCCATCCCATCCCATCCCATCCCATCACATTATTGGATGGGGGATCACTAGTCTTGCTTCATGTGATGATTAAGTCATCCAAATAAACAATAGGAATGCCTATATCATTTACCGAGCTTTTGACATAAATAGTGTAATCGGAGAAGGACTCTCAAGCTCTAAACTAAATTTTAATTAAAAAATGCTCAATTTTGAGGAGTCTTGGAGCTTGCTTCAGCATATAGAGTGCCTTAATCAACCAAATATTTTTTTTCCTTGCTAGCAACAACAAAGCCTTTTAGTTGCATGTTGTACACCATCAAATCACCATTCAAAAAGGCACTTTTAAGTTTTAACACCCACTTGAAACATTTTCCGATGAAACCACTAGACAATGGTAGTCACTAGCTTGATTGTTATCATCTTGGTTGTAGGGGAAAATGTCTCGACATAGTCTATCCCCTCCTGCTGTGAAAACCCCTTCACTACAAGCCTTGCTTTATGATCGTCCAGTGAATCATCCATCTTAAATTTGGTTTTATGAGTTTATTTACAGCTGATTTCCTTGTTACCTAGTGGCAAATTAGCGAGTACCCAAGCGTTTTGTATCAAAGCATCATACTCAACGTTCATGTGTGCCTCCTGCTCCGATGTAATGTCCCTTTTAGGACATCAAATGGAAAATAAGGGTTTGGGCTCAAACCCCAACCAACGAACTCTGATGTTTATGACAGCCACCAAAAATTACTTCAAACCCTTATGGAAACAAACTGAAAATGCAATTAGCAACAAGAAGAAATCTGATTTTTTATGACAGCAACTGAATTGTGATGACAGCCAACAATGATTCCACACAAACCCTAGTTGTGAACCAGTATTTATTCTCCTAGGGCAGTGAACTGTAATGGCACTTCAATGGCATCAATTCCCATGCAACACAAGCTGAAAATGACATAGAATGCTTCCAAATATTTTATTCAACCATGGAAATATTTATCCAGCCAATACACTCCAAAATAAATGAGAAATGAGGAGATAAATCACAGCTGTAATTAATTTCTTAACAGCAGAAGTACAGCCAACACATGGCTGGAAATAATGATTAATGAATCCCAAAAATCACTCCAAAGTGTAGATCCAACCTCATAAATTATGAGGAACAATTACATCAACTCAAAATGCCAAGATGTGCCCTAGAAGGCACCAAACACAATACCCAAGCAAGTCGCCTAGGGCTGGAAATGAAGGAATTGCACAAGAAATCTCCTTAGTAGCTCACTTGTGATCTCCTTGTGAGATCACCCCAAGATGAATGAGGGTTTTCGTCCTCAAACAAGGCCAAGAAAGGGTTTCGTCTTTCAAGGCAAGAGAGAGAAGCTTCACAAGCTCCAACTTCAAGAAAATATCAATGATGAATGATGCATGATCCTTCTCAAGCCAAATGATCTCCTTATATATCCTCTATGTGGCGCCAACTTCAATGCATGCTCTTTGTTGGAGGACCAACCTCCTTGGGAGAGTTATTTCTCCTTTATCTTCAACATATGTTTTCCACAAGACCGACCTCATTATGAAGGAAAAGAGCACTTTCTATCACCAACGTAGGCCTCCAAGATGACCAACCTCAATGTAGGAAAAGAGTACTTCTTTCTATCTCCAAAGAAGACCGACCTCATGAAGACAAAAATAGAAGTTCTTCTTGCTTTGTTTGTCAAGTCATCCTTCACAATTATGGCAATGTTTCACCTCCCTTGCTTCCCTCCCTAAGGCCCACGGGAAGTGGAATGGGCCCAAGGTCTTCGTAGTCAACTAACTTGGAAAAGGGGACATTACATCCGATTTTCCTTGTGCTTCCTTATAAGAATAAGGCTCACTCATACTATTAGCAACAAAAGTAGAATCACTACCAAAATCAGATGAGAGATATATACCTTATTGACATTTTTTTGGTCTTGAAGCAGGGTTAGATATGTCCCACTCATCTTGCTTTAAATCGCTTTTAGTAGTATGATGCTACTTTGGTCTCCTTATTGGCACAACCTGCTCAATTGAATCAGGTCTAATCAAATTTAAATGAGCATAATCTCCAACCTGTTCAAGAGGAAAATCAGCCTCCAAATCGGCTTATCTAGCAGGCATTTCAGTCCCTCTATTAGTGCCCAAAATGACTTGAACCTCCTGCAATATTCAGATACTATTTGAAGCTGTGACTTTAGGATTCAAAATAGTCGGACATTTTGTTTTTGCTGCTGGCTGATCCTGAAAGTCAGAACCGAAAAGACATCAAAATCAACATCACTACTGATAGTCACCTTTTTGGTAGATATGTGCATGACATTGTATTGTTTTGATTGCCCACCATGATAAACAAAAACGAATTTCTCAGAGTTATCCAATTTAGTATGAATCTGACTCGGAACATGAACATTTAGAATACAACCAAAGATTTAAAATAAATCTCCGTTTGGATTTTTGCTTGATCAAGCCTCCTGTGGTATGATACCTCATGATGCCTTAGATGGGCCTCTTTTATAAATATAGACAGCTGTGTGTATAGCTTATGTGCAAAACACCATGTGTATACTCTTGTCTGTAGCATATGTTGAGTCATTTCCATAACTGCTGGATTCTCCTCTCAACAACTCCATTTTGCTGCAGCGCATAAGGGGCTTAGAATTGTCTTTGCATTCCTGCACAAAAATAGCAAATACTATGCTACAAAACTCAACAGCATTATTTGTACGTAGAAACATAATTTTAAACCTCTACACAAACTTTAAATTGCTCGAGTTTATCGATAATACCACTCTTGTCTGAGAAAATACAACCTAAAGGTTTTAAAGAAATTTAGCTTTTGTTTCTGGCTTGACCAAGCGTCCTATGATGAGATCCCTTGCAGCCTATTAGATGGGCTTCTATTAAGAATATAGATAGGGGTGCTTACCTCTTCCACTAAAAACTCCATATGCGTACTCTTACCCCTTAGCATACATTTGAGTTATGTCCATCACCACTCAATTGCTCCTCTCAACAACTCCATTTTTGCTATGGCATATAAGGGGCATAAAATTGTCTTTGCAGATGTTTTGCAGAAAAATTAGGAATGCTTTGCTACAAAACTCACCATCATGATCAGTAAGCAAAAACTTAATTTTCAACCTCTACAACTACTTTAAATTACTTGAATTTATTGAGCACCCCACTCTTGTATTTGGGAAATTACACCTCTCTTGCTTTCAGGAAATTACACCCACACTAATGGTTGGTTTTGAGCAGTATCGCCAGTTGCGAGTGCATTGGCTAAAAGTGTGGTTGATCAATGTGAAGAAAAGTTGAAACCGTACTTAACCACAAAAATGATAGCTAAATTGCACAAGAACTCTCAGAAAGAGGACAACAAAGAACCTTGGGAGCCAAACCACAGTTGTCTAGGCAAAGGACATGGGGAAGTGTTGTCAGATGAAGACCCAAAAAAGAGTTAGATACAATAGAGCCTCCAAAGGTCAAGGAAGAAATTGTGTTAGTGCAACATGAGAAAGAAGAGAAATCAGAGTTGCAAGAAATTGAAAGGAAGCAAACCATGGAGGAAGCTGTTCTCAACTAGAAATTGTACCACTGATAGAGATGCTTATGTGTACTCTCTCTTCTTGTTGAAAAAATTGGAACATCTCAAGGCTGCGGGTAACCAATGTCTAAGGTGAACCTCTAGAGAGGGCTCGTTCCCTTGTGAATCACCTAAAAGCAAAAACTTTGACAAGGAAAAAGGGAGAAGGAATGTGGGAAATGGTAAATAAGGGTGATACACCAATAATTTAACACATGCATGTAACTCTGCACACAGAGAAATCAAAGATCCACACACCTACACAACTCTTAGCTATTTTGCATAATAAAGTCAAGAGTTTGGGAGAAAAGAACAGCGGTAGAGGGAATAAATTCCACACTAAGGCAATACGACATCCTATGAAACACAATGAATAATTTGAAAACAATAGTATGAAAGGGCAAAATAGAGTTTTTTTATTCAGAGGTGCAAGTACAAGGCTAGAATTGCCAGAGCAAATCAGCCCAAGTGGTGTGTAATCATTTTACAATAAAAATCTGCCTATATAGACTGTTGCGTCCAAAATAGCACGATGTCTCGCATGTTTTATTTATTTATTTTCTAACCCCTTTGGCGCATGGGACGACAACATGCCTCTTCTATTAATTTATTTCCTTCATCCGCATGCTTAGTTTTAATTAAATCCATCTTTATCCATCCTTGGAGCCACATATATGACAATAGTTTATTTATCTATAGAAAATCCTTATATCTTTGCGCCTTGATTCTATTTTTGGAACAACAACATTGTCTAATTTTATCCCTTCAACTCTTTCATCTTTGGCGCATGGGCAAGACTCTAAAAATAGAACAACAGTTCACTTTTCTAATTATTCATTCATGCACCTTTATCCAAACTCCTAAAAATAGAACAAGAACTCCTATTTTAATCTCTTCCATGCATCTCTTTTCCTTGTGCCAAAAATAGGAAGTTCTTTTATTTCTTTTCTATTTCCATGCACCTCTTCCTTTGGCGCCAACTCCCAAATTAGAACAACAACTTTCTAATTTTATTTTATTCACCCATGCACTTCTCCCTTTTGGCGCCAACTATAGAACTGTCTTTTATTTATTTTATTCATCCACCTCCATGCATATTTACCCCTTTGGCGCAAATCCTTGGTGCATGAATTATGGTAACAGGAGCATGCACCATCCTTTGAATTTCCAAAAGGTGAGCTCCTTGTTGGCAGTCTAAGGTATGGAAATGATGATACTTTTCCTACTTTGGATGCTGAATTATCTTTTGATAATCTGAGATTGGTGATGAATGTTGAGACATCTTCTAATTCTAGTAACACAGTTTGTGACAATCACAAGGTATGGGATCCAGGTGAAGTGCTTAGACATGAAACAATTGTTTTATCAAACAATAAACTTGATTTCCAACTTGCTGAAATTTTCAATTCAGCATCTCATCTTGAAGAAGTTACAAGCATGCATAGGAGATCTCTTGATGAAAAGCATAGGAATAACAGGGAAGCACTGCATCATCATGATAAAGATTATTTTCAGGTAAGTTGGCGAGTGTTTTCAGGTAGGGAAGGAATAAATTTTCAGTGGGTGATTGAAAGGGAAGAAATTTCTGAATCTACAAATATCATCTTAGTGTTACTACTATCCAATTTACAGATTGTTGATTTCGGGAGAATCAGAGTGTGAGTTATGGTTTTCAGTTTTATACAGCTGTAATTTTACAAAAATTTGGGATCCAGGATTTTATTTGATGGATGGATTGCTTCACAGAATAACAAAGAATGACAGGTTTGCAGATTTTAGTTGTATCAGAGTGGTGTAAGCGAAAACATGGTGGAGCATTCTTCAGGTTTATTTGGGATCCTGGTATTGGCATACAAGGTCAACATTGCTTGAGGACAAGCAATTTTTGGGAAGGGAGGATTGTAATGTCCCCTCTTTAACACGAGCTCACCATGAGACCCTTTCTGCCCTAGATGATTTCTCGGGGGCTTAAAGGGAAATGCAAGGGAAGTAGTTTATCATTATATTTTTAAGTTGCTTTATTAAGACTTGTAATATTTATAGAAAAAATAACTTTAAGTCATAACGATTAATTAGAAGGGGGACTTTTTATTATTAAAGTGACTTTATGATAAAGTGTATTCATAAAGATAAAATAGAAATAAGGAAGTCACTTTATAAATTAAAAATCACTTTTAGTCCCACATGGAGCACCCAACTTGGAAAAAGGCAAGGAAAGGTTATAAAAGGAGGTTTGAGTATTCATTTGAGATCATCTTTTGCCAATCTATTTTCTATCATTGCATGTTAAGCTATTTGCTTGCATCAAATCTTCTAAGGACGAAAACCCTTAAGGAGAAGGAGCTTTGGGGATGAAAATCTCTAAGGTTTGAAGGTTGGGGAGCGAAAATTTCCCAGTTTTGTGAGATGGATCCACCCGGGTTTCACTATTGTGATACAATTTGAAAGTTCAGTTTTCGAAAGGTTGTTTTCTAGATCTAGAGCATGTTTTGGTGTTGTTTTCAGATTTATTACAGCCAGGCTAGACTTCCTAAAAATGTCCCTGCCCCTCTTGTACTAGGTCCAATACGTACTTGGTACAAGTATGGTACAAGTATGTGTTGTGAGTACGTATCGACAGTCCAGTGCACGTCTTGGGTAAGGATATCCGTTCACGGGGCCCGATCGTACTCACGGTTTTTTTGTAAGTGTAATTGCTTTGACTTGAATTGAGCGAGAAATTTGCGAACATTCGTGTCAGGGATTTGTAACTCGCCGCCACTCATTCTGCTTTATACACCACCATTCATGCCATTTTGAGGAGCCGCTACTGAGAGATGTAGAGCCAAATTTTTGGAAATATTCGATTAGGTTTAAAAAATCCTAATGTCTTTGATTTATTTAGTTTGTAAAATCAATATTTTCCACGTCTATTGCTTTTTTAAGTTTTTTATTTTAATAAAGTAATTAAACATTAAAATGTTTAATTATTTACTTTTTAACTTTTTAATTATTGAGTTTTTAACTATTTAGTTTTTACTTTTTTAATGTTTAATTATTTAGTTTTTAACTTGTTTTAGTATTTAAAAATTATTTTTATTTAACATTTATAAATTATAAAATTTAAAATATTAAATATAAAATTAAATTTATATTTTAATAACATATTAATGGTATATAATATTATAATATAGCAGTTTTCTTTAAATTTTAATATATACTTATATTTTTATTTTTATGAATATATATTGTACGAATGTACCCACAACGTATTGTGCCCAAGGTTTTTAAAAATTTACCGTTTCAGCATACTGTACCTGTACCCGTACCGAAACAGTCTAGCAGCCAGGGCATCATTCGCAGGTCTGATTTTTAGGGTTTTTTTTGTGTTGGGTCACCCAACAATCAGTTGAGATTCACTTGTGACAGTTTTCGGCTATATTTGACATCCATTTTCATGACTTTCACATTCATTTCCAGCTTGATCTAGGCATTTTGAGATTTTGGGATCACTTTACGGTGGGCTTCCATGGTTGGAAAATTGTGATTTCACTTTCATTGGGTAGCTGGTCTCTTCAAGATCATTTTGAGCATTGGTTTGTGTTGAACTCCAAGTATTTCGGGAGATATGAAATTTTGAAGTTTCAGCTATTTCCAGGTCTGAAATAAATTAAAATAAATTCATATCCTTGTTAGAAAAATTATTTTCTTCCATGTTGATGTTATTAGAGGTCTCCTAGATGTTTTAAGCCTTCTGGGTATTGTGGGTTGTGGGTATTTTGATAAATAAAGTGAAATTTCAGATTGTTGTATTTTTTGGTAAGGGTTTTAAATAAAAATCAAACTGCTGTCATTTTTTTATAAGGGTTCTCTAGGAAATCCAGATTTCTTTATTTTATGCCCTAAGGGGACATTACGTAGCAACATCAACTCTCTCATAAGGTGTCGCTGACCCTTTGGGGAAGGTAATGCACCAATGGTGTCTTTAAGCGAGGTAAGTACCTTTATGTCATTTCAGATTTGAATGCTTGTTTGATGTGGTCATGCATAGCTTACAGTAGGGTAGTATATTTTGTATATATTGCATTGTTTATATATCAGCACTTACCTTACAATCCCATTTTTGGCCTTACAACCTTATACAACCTATCAATCTTTGCAACCCTAGTATTTGCATCATCATCTTACTATAATCTTATTCCAATCTGATTACAACCTGATCACAGCATTATTATCATCATTACTATCGGGAGCTAGTTAGATGACACTACGCTATCCTATATTTAGGTTTTGGAACCTTACAACTCCTATAGAGTGTGGATTATCATTTTCCTAGTTCCACATCTCTAGCAACTTACAACCTCAAGGTGTGCATTTTTAGTATGGTCACCCTCATTATCCATGTCTAAATTAGTGATTATAGAGAGACAAAGGATATTTTATTAGGCCATTCTTTATTTGCATACCATTGGAACCCAACCCTTTTTTGAATTTTGTAGTCATCTCATTGAAAAAGGCCTGTGATGCACTATTGTGTTGGGGTTGGTTGATAGGAGTCAAAGCTGACCATGGTAGGAAAAAGAATCTAACATCCGTGGAAACCAAAGCCTTGACAATGTGATTGATGTAAGGAATTACGTAGTTAGCGAGGAAGGAACCTTATTATACTCATCAAATTCAAATTCTAAAGTAGAACGCTTGGTGGGTGGGAACCGAGTGTACGATGGAGCCAAATGATGAGGGTCTTGGAGTTATAGTCATTCTTTGAAGAGGAGACAAACACCCTCAACAGTATGTTCCATTGACATACGGAAAACTAAGGAGGTTTTTAGCTCTATTGCAATAGCACTGAGATTATGGAGATTGAAGAAGGCCAAAGTTTGCAGTGAGACGATCAAAAGCAGATGTTGGTGATCTCAAGCCCATATGATTCATTGACATCACATTTGGCTTATCCACTAAAGTTCAAAAAATATGTCAAGGGTGCAAAGTTCAACGATAAGTATGCTTACCAGTTGGAATGGGTAGCTGATATGATGTCCAAAGAGCCAATTTCAGTGAGTATGAAAATGGGTTCTAATGACAATTTTAATAAAAGTTGAACTATGACCTATTTTTAAGTATGGTTGGATACAATGGATATGTTGGACTTGGATGAAGTGAGAGTCTTGAGAGATTTACTGGTTGAGGCTATGTTGAAGTAGAGGAAGTGTTGTTGTGACCAATACTTGCTTCACATGAACTTTAAATTAAGGGCACTTGTTAAAAGACGACAAAACTACTAGGATGATAAAACCTTCGACGAATGAATTACCAAATAGGAGCTTTAGTGCTTAAATACAACAGGAGGCAAGAAGTCAAATTTAGGGATGATTAAAATAATTAGGCTTGGGCCATTTAAAATCTTAGAGATTTTCAAGAATGGCATTGTTAAGTTAGGGTCCAGGAGCTTGATGGATCGCTAGTCAAAGACATGGGAAATGGTTCTGAATTAAAATTGGATCAAGTAAGGACCGAAAATGTCAATATGATTGACTTAGGAATTCTATATATGAAAGCACAACTCACCAACAAAGAAGTAAGTACAGGAAAAAGCAAAAATAGATTGTACAACCAACACAAAGGGAAAGCATTAGACCCGAATGATCAAGCCTAGGAAATTGAACCTTCATACAATCAAGGGAAGTCAAATATCAAAACAAACTTGCTCCATGCATAAAACCGCATGATTCGTATCAAGAGCAAACCAAACTTTATGTGTGTGACCAGGTCTGTTCGACCATAACTTGATCCTGTACAATCATTTGTGTGACCTTCGTCAACCACAATACGACCTGCTAATTGTATGACCTATTGTGCCCACTTTCGTATGGCCACTTGCTGCTGACATTGTATGACCTGCATCACTATGACCCACTGCTTCTGCTGCCACCAAATTAGTAAGTCCTGGTGCAGTACCACCCCAAACACAGTATGGACAAAAATACGAATGTACAGTGAATACAAATGTAAGACCTAAAGAGTCTAAATCATGCAAAATGTTCAACACGTTCAACTGTTGCAGCTACAGAAATTTGTATGTCAACCACTCCATCTAGAATCTCTTCTGTCTTCTTGCTTCATTTTAATTTTTATTGTCTTATCTATGAATTGTGTCGGAAGGGACTCTGACTTGTTTAAGAAGGGGAGGGATATCAGTATCTTCATGATTATGAGCGTAATTATATATTTTCGTAGCCGACATTATTATGAGGTTAATGGTTGTATTGTCGGCCTTGTGCGGTAATGACTCATTAGTATGTCTCATTGTGTTAACTGATAAGTCATTGGGTCTTCTTGTCATATAAATACATTGGGAGATGGGGGTTTGTATCAGGTCCTACCTATACTGTACAGCTTTTATTAAACACCCCATATGAATGAAGCATTGACTCTTATAAAAATTTTCAGTGCTGTAATGTGGCATGTATTTACTAGTCTGTATCTGATGTTCTTGTTAGCATAGCTTCTCTACAAACAAAATGAAACTCACCAGTCTATGCTGCATTAGTTTTTGAAAATAATTAAAAAGAATTCTGTCAGTATAATTTGTAAGATCCGTTCATACAGTTTGTAAGATCTGTTCAATCTTGTGAAAACCTGTCCTTGGAAACTGTGCCTGCAATACCACACAAACACTTGAAATTCTGCCTTAAAACACTATGAAATGCTTCGTGCTGGTTTTTATTTTATTAGAATTCTAGGGTTTATATATTAATTTCAGGTCTGTTCCTTGAGATTTTGATCCTGCATTTTTCCCTCCTAATATTCGCAAAATCCTCTCATTCGTGTATAGCTCTGATGCCATGAGAGAGACATACAGAGGTAGGAGGAAAAATCAGAAATGAAAAGTTATAGTTCTTCTGTGCTATTCCTTATTCATAGCAGAAATGGAATGAGTGATCACATAAAGTGAGAAAGTTGACCAACCGACTGCCAACTACCACCACCATATATTTACAAGGTTAATTAATGCACCCTCCCTTTATTGCTAACTTTTATAAGGGATAATAAAACATCACGTCCTTGTTTGAAACGTTTTTGAATAAATTCATTTATTTTTTTGTTTATGAGGAAACTTTCTCATTATTACTTAGCACTTTCAGCATTTCACCTGTAACAAGTTATCATTAACTTCTAAAACACTTCAATCTTTTTCTGTTACCTGGATTTTTTTAATATTGTATGTCATATTTTTCGTGACCAGACTGATTTATGGTAGCTTGTCATGTCGCATATTCTTTGGAGCATTTTTCTTAATTTCTTTGTATAGAGTTGGTCACGGAATTTTTCGTCATTCTGCACCGATCACATTACTAACAGTTTCTTCACATTCCACATTATTACTCAAACAGGATCTCTATCAAGAACAGTTATTTTTAACTGTTTTAGTGATTAAGCATAGTGTGATTTAAATGCAAGCAGGCGCCAGAAACATGATGAGGAAAGTGCAAAGGATACTTACGATGCAAGTACAATGGAAAGGGACACAACACTGAACCAACTTTTGATAGAGCTTGATGGATTTGATACAGGCAAGGGTGTCATATTTTTGGGTGCAACTAATCGGAAGGATCTTCTAGATCCTGCACTTCTACGACCTGGCCGTTTTGATCGAAAGGTCATTCTTGAATCTCTGTCTGTCATTTGTGACCTTTGATTTTATTTGTATTGCTAATCCTTAGTAAATAACTAGTAACGACTAAGCAATTTCTCATTTTCAGTGGTTTTGCTGCTTTCTGAATAAGTTGTTTTTGCTCAGACAAATGTGTTTTTGTCATGTTCTCATTGTTTCCCCCTTATGTATTTTTCTTTTTGACCATTCCATTCCCTTAGTAAATGGATTAAAGTTAGTGTGCATTCTACTCTGCAGAAAGAAAATGCTTCAAGACTAATTAATTACTTATTTTGGCAGATTTTTATTCGACCTCCTGGGCCAAAAGGGCGCTTGGACGTTCTTAAAGTCCATTTTACAAAAGTGAAGATGTCTTCTTCAGTTGATCTTTCTGTTTATGCCAAAATCTTGCAAGGTGCCTATGGGAACCTAATCTGAAGTGAGAATATTAATCTGAATTGGGAATATGTTTTTGAAGGATGGCCAATAATAGATGTACAGGAATTCTAATCATTGTACAGATGAACTAGAATTGAAATAATCAACATTCTTTTCCCTTGGCTTTATAAACTTATGACTTGAATTTTCTTTTGAGGAGAATATGCAAAGCATTCTAAATTTTTCAGTGCGTAATTTTTTTTTCTTGTGAGTTCTATAATAATTCCAACAGTCAGCCTTGAAAATGTCTGAGTAGAGGGAAGTATAAAAACTTTACCAGGCCACTAACCATACATTTTAGGAAGGAAAGAAAGAAAGAATGAGAAACGTAAGGAAGAGGGAAGGGGAAGGGGAATGCAGAGGTGCGGGATGTGGAGGGAGAGGGAGGGAATGGAGGGAGTAAGGGAGGGTGGATGGAGGAAGGAAGGAAGCAAGGGAGGGTGAACGGCCTTGAAAGTGAATTCCATTACATTAGAAAAGCATTAGGGTGAAAAGAACCTTTTTCCTATTAAATAAACTAAATGTTAAAAGCTATTACAATTTCAATGCAATTGTAGGGAAAAAAACAAAATTTGTTTAACGTTGAAAAACATATATACAAGTATAAAAAAGCCATGCGAGGGAAGAATCTTGTTATGCAACAAGGACCATGAAGAACAAAGCTGGAGATCAAGATTGAAAGCCAACAATTTCTCATGTCCATAGCATGTATTGAGTTACTGCACCTGTAATGTCCCCAATTGGACAAATTTTGACTCCAAATAGAATAGCCACAAATCCAACCCAAAATTGTAAGTTGTAGATATATAAAAATTAAAAAAATCCGAATTTATATGGAAAAATGTGACTTGCCTAGAGGAAGCAAATCATTTAAAACTGAAACAAAACTAAACTTTTATCATCAAAAATAGATCAGCTGATTTTATTATTGAAAAGACACATGAAAAGTACCAGATTGGAACCAAACTGAAGGCTGAAATATTTATTAAAAATCTGCAGTTGCACCCTTCACAGACAGCTGAAAACACAAATCCCTTGGCCCAAAAATTACACAAAGTGGCTGATCTGGTATCTAAAAATCTGATGTTGGAACAACAATATAGATCTGATCCAAAATAGCTCTAAAACACTCCAAAACAACTCTCTATATGGGTCACTCCACCATGAACAAGTTGGAAATGAAAGGGAATCACAACAACACTTATTCTCCTTCAAACCCTTGCCCAAATCTGCAAAATACAGCCTTCACACATTGCTGGAAAACACAATAGAACTCTGAAATTCAATGGAAACCCCTAAATGGAGATCCCTTTCAAAAGAAAGAAGAGTTTTCGTTCTTCTTTCAAAGCTCAAATAGGGTTTTCGTCATGTAAAGCTAACATTAAAGGGTTTTCGTCCATTGGAGTTATGCAAAACTTACAAGATATCACCAAAATTCAGAATTTGTCAAAATGCAAAAGATGGTGCTTCCCTTGCAAGTCGACTTGCTTTTATAACAATTTTTGGCCTTTTTGCCACCCACAACCACCAATCAAATTTCTTTGGCTGCATTTAATATTTTCTTTTACCTTTTTTTCTCCTCCATATGGGTCGCATTTTCCTTAGGGAAAAATAAAATAAATAGACTTCTTTTTCTAATTTTATTTTGTCACTTTTCTTTTCTATTTCTTTTTCTTTTTTCACTTTGTCATTAATAAATTAATAAAGTGCTTATAATAATATTTTAAGATGCACTTTATGATTAATTTATTATGACAAGTTTCCTTCTATTCCTCCTTAACCGTTAGAGAATAGAATTGGGCTAAGGGTCTTTGATTAGTTATTTCAGAGAAAGGGACATTTCAGAACCATCTTGAGAGGGCAAATGTAGGATGCGATAATGTTGATATGAGTGGGGATGAGGGATGTAAATTGGACAATGCTAGTGTTGATGCAAGTTTGTTACATAGGCTTCAAAGAAAAACACGAAATTAATCCTACTTGTTTTAGAATCCTTGTTGGAAATAAGATTCAAGGTACAAAATACTTAGGACATTTAGCTCGGTTGAAAACTATATGGCCCTTGTTAACCCACCAATATTTACAATTCAATTCACCAACCTAGTTTATTTCAATTCAAATTTATTTGAATTTAAGTTATCCTGATATGAATTTAGCTCAACCTACCGATATTTACAATTGTTCTAAACTTCTAAGTGATTTGGGATTTCATAAAAAACTCAATGAGGAGGGAAATGTAAGGCACAATAGAAGCTAGACTCTCTCTCAATTACTAAGCATTGGAAACACTTTGATCTCAATCAAATCACACACAAACTAGGGAAAATGAGAAATAGAATTAACTCATTTTTGCATAAACCCCACACAATTAGTCAAAGAAAATTTAACACCAAGAATCACAACTCTAATTAATCTAAGAAAATAGCTGTAGTTCATTCATTAAGCTTGTAACAAAGGTTAGTCAACATAATAAATTGTTCAAGCTAACCAAATTCCACAAGAAAACAAAGCAATTATTCATTTGATAACATCTCTAAACCACTTACTTATATAGATTGCAAAGCACATCTAAGGAGCTAAGTGCAAGAAACATCAACTCATGAAAAGGAGACTAGCAAAAGCTCAATCTCTTACCCTGCAAATTCAATTAAAACTAGAAATGTAAACACTAGTTAAAAACTGAAAGAGATTTGTTGTCTAGGCCTCCATACATGGATCATCAATTGAAAACATAACTCACAAAAACCGTGTGAAGCTCCAAATTTCCTTCTCTATATTGAATTCAATCTGTCAAGAGCGCTTTTACAGTGAATTTTGAGTGTATTTATAGAGGAATGGGACTCAACCATTGCCTCTGCATGCTTTTGGAGCTTCTAAAAAAAAAATCTTTTCTAGAATTAAATCAAGAAAGTTATAATTAAAACTAAAGCTAAGAAGAAAGCTATAGCCAGAACATACTCCCATAATTACATTGATTTTCCACCAAAAATAGATTCTCTGATTTTAAAATATTAGTTAACACACAATCTGATTTAATCCAACAGGCAGTCTCCTTGTTGGATGGGCAACAACCTTTAAAACTCATGATCTATTTTGCTTAAAAACAACCCATACTCTCCGATCTATGTGCTTATTTTCTATGCATGCCTCAGTAATTTTGATGATCATGTGTTTTAGTTTAAGAAACAACACTTAACTTTCTCCTTTTTGTTTGTAGCTTGCACAAATGTTTAACACCATCTTTGCTAATAATAGCTCGGAATTTTAGTCCTCTTGCTTGTTTTCCTATTTGTTTTACTCGATTGAAAAAACATAATTGTTTATCCAGTGTGACTCAACTTCAAAAATGCCATGTATGCTTCAACTTTGAATTGACTATTCGCTTGAAACTTTCAACTAATTCGATCTCCAACACGTGGCGACTATCAACTTAACCGCTCATATGAATCTTTTTGATTTTGGCTTTGACCTTTACTTGGTGCAAAGTGTGCGATGAGAGACATGTGACCACCAATGGTGTTAGCGTATGCGGCGAGACTTAGCACTTAACCTCCCTTCTTAGATGTATTACCGACACTTGTTCTAATTGGTGCAACTAACTTACTGTATGTTTTTTGAAGCTTTGGCGTCGACTTCTATGTTGCCTTAGATCTATTACACGTGTCCTCGATCGGTGCCGTTTTGCACTGGTATGCCTTTGCCTTGATCTTCACTTTTCTGCTCAAAATCGTGATGTATTTAGGATACGTGGCGGTGGTCGGTTTCAACGTGTTCGAAAAGCCTTTTAAACTTTTGGTTTTACGCTTATACCCTTTTCTTCCCATATACCGATGCGTAACACGTGGCACAAATTGGTAAAACATTGTGTTGACTGAGTTCTATTGATAAATTAAATTTGATGGCCTTAAGGCAAAGTAAAACACAAAACTTGATCGTCAACGACGTTTTTAGAGGCAATCTACTTCCTAAAACAACCATTTTTGTGTTTTTTCTCCTAATTGTTACGCACATATGTTCAACACTAAAATATACCCGTGAAAGCACTTTTTGATAGATAAAACAATGAATAAACATGGAACAAACGTGTTTTAACTTTGAAAGCATTTTAAAATCCCCAAAAAGAATGACTAAGTTTTCTAGATCATGAGCAAGTAAAACTTTAAATCCTTGTTACTTAGTATTGTATTAACTCATTTAAAGATCAAGGTCTTTTCAAGTGATGTCAAAGTCGTTTATAATTCATTTTTAAGGCGAGAAAACATTGACAAACTTGGTGTGACCCTCAAAGTTCAGTTTGAAGCTGAAAAATCAGTCTAACAACTCAAAAAGAGGGGGCTGCATTTTCGAATTTTAAAAAGGAATGGGAGTGTTTTGGCTCAACACCTAGGAGGAAGCATAGTACTCCCCAAGAACCTCTTGTAAGATCCAACATTGATGAATCTTTGGTGGAAAGGAAAAAACTAGTAACTTGCACTGAATCATTAACTAGGATGTGCACAAAGGGGACTAAAATGCCCTTTACATATTAAGACAAAGCAGATCCGTAACACCTAAAATGATAAAAAGAAAGAAGGAAGCAAGGAAGGAAGAGAAAAATAAAGGAGAAAAGAAAGAAGGGAAGAGAGGGTGACACATGACCAAGGTAGGTTGATAGGACTCAAAATTGAACCTAGTTACACCGAGAAAAGTAAGAGGGTAAAAGAATCCTTTTGTTTTTAAATAACTAAACATTTAAATGTATGCAATTTAAACATAACTAGATGGGGTAAACTTGGTGGCTAAACCCACTCCATATATTTATGCATAAGAACGAAAAACCACGTGAGGGAAGGACCTATAATACAACAAGGAACTTATAAAGATCGAAATTGGAGAGCAAGATTCAAGACCAACGACTCATTTCTATATCAAGGCTCTAGCTTATGCACTACCATGAGAGGGCTAATGCATGATTGATAATGTTCATAGGGGAATGCCTAAGACCTAGGGGTTGCAAGTTGGAGGATCCTAGGAGGAAGCGTGTCACTTCTCCTAGAACCAATAAGGAAAAAACTAGTAACCTACACTTGACCCACGAACTAGGATGCGAGAATAAGGGAATAGGTCTTTCTTATATACATCGAAGCGAAGTAGAACCTCAACACTTAAAATGATAAGAGTGATATAAACTTGTTCAGGTAAATTTCAAGCAATTTATGATGTAGGGGAATATTGCCAAACACTCTCTCAACTGCTTGAAGGAAAGTTTATTGGTTTTTGCTATGTGTAAACTTCATGCCACTTTGGCCTCTTAGTTTGGCACAAATAGCCATATAGAACGGATATGTAATGTCCCCTTTTCTAAATCATAAATACTTAATAATATTTTGTACATTATATACAAGGAAAGGTCCCTAAATGGGATGCCCCACTTCTATTTTGATGTTTGACTTTGCTTTATTTAAAAGTCACCTTTTACCAATAAATATAAGTTGCCTTTTATAATCAGTAACTTAAAGTTATTTTTCAACAACTTAATTCACTTTATGAATACAACATAAGGTTACTTTTCGAAAACATAAGTTAAGCTGTTAAATTATTTCCCTTTCCACACACGTTATGCCTACGGGAAATAAAAAGTAGGCTAAGGGTCTTCTCTAGACTAATTTTGTGAAGGGGACATTATAGTTCTCCCCTCCCAAACCAGTCTTGGTGATTGGCAATTACCAACACTTGCTTTGCTTTACGAAGCAATTGGCTTTTGTTGCACCCCTTTGACATGAGTAGAAGATTCTACACCAGTTGAAGCTCCTTCAACAATCTCATTGAGTGCATCAAGAATAGTTGAGTCATGAATCAACTAGGATCTAGAAAGAGTACTACTATCTGTGATAGCCTCCATTCTGTTTGTTGAGATGGATGCTTCAATGCTATGGCCAAATTTTCCTCCCATGATATGGTTTGAATCAAACTGTGTATAGGTTGAAAACAAGTTACAACCACCACCACCTACATGGAATTTCATCTGAATCAAAACTATGGTTTTTGAAATGTTTGTTGCCTTCAAAGTGAAACTTTCTGCCCACATCATCCAATGATAAATCCCCCTTAAAATGTGCAAACTTGCAGCTATGCATGACTGATAACAACTGTTGCAGCAACCTGATAATGATATAGCAGCAGCTAAACTGATATTCCTTTGCAAAAATCAATGGTATGTATAATTAAGGAACTGAAAATGCTTTATTAGTAATCATAAGCGGTAACCCCTTTGTTCTCGGGATTGGGAGTCCCCTGTAAAAGCAATTGTATTGAGGTGGTATTAAATGTCCCCAAATGGACATATTCTTACCCTAGATGGATTTCCCACAATTCCTACTAGGGCCAAGTCTGATTTATCCAAAAGCCAAAAATCTCAGTTACCATCAAACTAAAATTCATAATGAAATCAGGCCACAAACTGAATATTTTCTAGAAAACCCTAGTTCGTTGCCCTAGGCGGTGATTAAGCAAAAATAGTTTTCCCACGGCAAAATGCCTACAAAAATTATGAAATTTTGTTTGCAAGTAGATAATGAGTTAGCAAAATAGCATCTTCGATAAGATTCAAAAAATATTATTCGGAATTTATTAGGGCAAAAACACAACATAAGTTGTAAATGCAATAACTTGTAAAATACTCCAAATTTCTAGGCAAATGATAGCTCAAACTGAAGCTTGAAAAATATGCTTTCCAATGAACGCAAAATCAGAAATTTTTAATGGTGGGAAGGCATCCAAAATGGGTATGCAAGTATGGAACAATGTAGATAAACCCTAGCTGTAAATGAAAGCTGGAAATACAATTTCACCCCACTTAGGAAAGACCCAAAAACACCTCAAAACTAATCAAACACTTCAGATCTGATCTCTCCTTGTATTTAGCTTAAAATCGGTGCCCTAGCAATACAAAACCGGAAATGGAAGTTTCAACAATACTCTTAACAAACATGCAATATTCAGCCCTTGTAGGTTTTCAAACAAGTCACGAACCAAAAACAATAAGCCTTGACTCTTGGAAACCCTCTTTGGAAAACACAACTCCTTGATCCACGATGAAAAACCCCTGAATGGAGAATCCTCACAACATAGAAGAAGAGTTTTTGTTCTCCTTCTAGATCTCTAGAGGGTTTTAGTCCTCGAAGAGTTTTGTACTCCTAAATCTCTAGATCTCAATCATATTCGAAAAAATATCGATTCTTTAATTTATAAATTCAATAACTTCCAAAATACTTCAAATTTCTAGGCAAATGATAGCTCAAATGAAGCTTGAAAAATAAGCTCTCCAATGAACCCAAAATAAAAAAATGAACATTTTCCTACCCCAGATGGATTTCCCGCAATTCCCATAGGGCCAAATTTGATTAATCCAAAAAGCTAAAATTTTCAATTTTTATCAAACTGAAATTGAGAATGCAATTAGGCCACAAATTGAATATTTTGAGAAAACCCTAGTTATTTGCACTAGACCAATGATTTAGAAAAAATAGATTTTCCACCTAAAAATACCTCCAAAAATTATGAAAATTTGTTTACAAGTATATTGTGAATAATCAATTTAGGATCTCATATCGAGTTGAAAAAAATTAATTCGGAATTTATTAGGGCAAGAATGCAAGAAAGCTTGTAAATTCAATAACTTGCAAAATACTCCAAATTTATGGGCAAACGATAGCTCAAGCTGAAGCTTGAAAAATAAGTTTTCAATGAACCCATAATCAATTTTTTTCTATAGCGGGAAGGCATCGAAAACGGATCTGCAATTCTAGAACAATGTAGATAAACCCTAGTTGTAAGTGAAACACGGAAAGACAATTTCGCCCCATTCAAGAAACGCCCAAAAACACCTCAAAATTGATCAAACATTTTAGGTCCGATCTTTCCTTGAATTGACTTGAAATCGATGCCCTAAGAATACAAAAATTGGAAATGGAATCTTAATAACACTCCCAACCATAGATGGAAAACTCGCCAAAAACTCGCCGGTTTTCAAAAAACTCGCCAAAAAACCCTGAAACCGGTTAAACCGCCCAAAAACTCGCCAAAACAGGGCTCGCCGAGTTTTGGCGAGTACTCGCCAAAACTCGGCGAGCCCGTACAAAAAACTCGCCAGACGCGGCTTGGACGCGGAAACGCGGTTTTCAAAGGAAAAAAACACGGATTTTACACGGTTTTGGCTCTTTTTAAGGCCCTCAACTCCCTCATTGTCACTCACACAACCATTTGAGCTTGCATTGCTTGTGTTGAGTGGATTTTGGAGCGAATTCGAGGAGAGAATTTGGAGATTTGCATTTGGAGGTAGGTTTTTTTTTTTTTTAATTCTTTGAAGTTTTTCCAAATTTTGAATATATTATTTAGGTTTTATAGATTCCTATTGTGATTCTAAATACATGCAATGTAAAATCGAATGCTTGTACTTTTTTTATACTCATTTGCAGCCAGAGGTATGTAATTTTATTTTATTTTAACGCAAATTCATTGTAAATTAGTTAAATTTTATGTATGTGTATTGTAATCGATTCGTTGTGTAATTCTAAATACATGTAATGTAAAATTGAATACTTGTAAATTTTTAATACTCATTTGCAGCTAGAGGTACGTTTTTTTTTTTTAATTAACGCAAATTCATTGTAAATTAGTTAAATTTTATGTATGTGTATTGTAATCGATTCGTTGTGTAATTCTAAATACATGTAATGTAAAATTGAATGCTTGTAATGTATTTTTTTTACTTACGCAAATTTGTTATTCAGGCATGTTTTGTTTTTAAAATTAAATTAAGTTTACATTTTCTAATTTTTTAAATGTGCATTGTGTTGCAGATTAGAGTTTAACAATGGCATCAGGCTCGGCATCAGGTTCGGCATCTGGATCACTAGCAGGGACCGTTCCTCCGAATGCCCGTTCCATAGCATGGAAGTATGTTGTACGTGGAACTTGTGCGGGCGAAATTTTTTGCACTTTCTGTAACAAGAAAATGAATGGAGGCATCAATCGTTTGAAATATCACCTTTCAACTATTCCTTGCCGAGATGTTACAGTTTGCCCCAACGTGTCAGAAGAGGCAACGCGAGAGATTAAAGCAGAGCTGGCAGAGTTAGAGGAGAAAAAACTAGAGAACGCAAGGCTGAAGGCAGCCATAGCACAAGCTATTAGACCTGGGGCTGCAATGGAAGAGAATTTAGACGATGATGCGGCAACAATTGTGGGCTCTACTCGTGGTCCACGCATACGAAGAGGAAGAGCCGGAAGAGGCTCATCTTCATCGAGTTCGAGCAAAGGCATACCGAGTTATTTTGTGGCAAGGAACACACCTGGAGCACAACCTTCATTGGATGGTGCATTCTGGAACAAAGATATGCACGAGGAAGTGGATAAAGCTTGTGCAAATTTTTGGTACTACAACAACCTGCCATTCAATGTGGCAAAGAGCCCATACTGGGAGTACTTGGTGACAGCGTTGACAGTTGTAGGGAAAGGGTACAAGGCACCCTCTCCAAAAGATTTGAGCGGGAAATTACTTGAGGGTGCGATTGCAGATGCCACTACCATGCTAGAAGAGCACAAGAAACAATGGAAAAAATTCGGATGCACCATTCTTTCAGATGGGTGGACGGATGGAAGGAACCGCACCCTTGTTAATTTTTTAGCAGCTTCAAACGGTGAGATGGTGTTTTTAAAATCTATTGATGCCTCTGACATAATAAAAAATGCAGAAAATTTGAGTGTTATGTTAGAGACAGTTGTATTAGAGGTTGGTGTGTACGAGAATGTTGTGCAGCAGTTATTACAACACAATGTAAAGCATATGTGGCAGTTGGGAGACTACTGCAGGAGAGACATCCATCACTCTTTTGGACTCCTTGTGCAGCTCATTGCATTGACCTTCTTTTGGAGGACATAGGCAAAATTGATTGGGTGAGGCCGGTTGTAGAAGATGCAAGATCTATAACGAAGTACATATACAATCACCCTTGGGTTCTGAGCTTGATGAGAGTACACACAAAGGGGAAAGAACTTGTTCGAGCCGGTGTCACAAGGTTTGCAACTAACTTCTTGACGTTGCAAAGTATTTCTAGTTTGTTGACATCTTTGAAACAAATGTTTGTGAGTCAAGCATGGCTAGACTCACAATATTCAAAGAAAGCTGATGGAGAGAGGGTTGCAAAGATAGTTTTTGATGATATCTTTGCAAAGAGAGCTATAGAGATCATCAAGGTAATTTCAAACTTCGATTTATATTTCATTCCTTTATTTTAATTTGTTAAATTATAAATATTAAATATATTGTTCTACTTTTCACTTTTTTATTTCATTTCTAATATGTATTGTAACTTGTAAGTTTGCAATCTTACATTTTAATTTGTGTGTAGGTGTCAGAGCCGTTGGTGAGAGTTTTGCGTTTGGTTGATGGGGAGCAAAACCCCATGGGGTTTGTATATGAGGCCATGGATAGGACCAAAGAGTCTATCCAAAACTATTACAGGGGGGATATCGTCAGATATGGTCCCTTTTGGGAGATTATTGATCGGAGGTGGAACAATCAACTCCACCAACCTATTCATGCAGCGGGGTACTACCTCAACCCCAAGTATTTCTACTCTGACAGCTTCACAGATGTGAATGGAGAGGTTATGGAGGGCCTTTCGACATGTATTGAGAGGATGATACCGGATGTTGAGACGAGGGACCTCGTTATTTTAGAGCTGCAGAGTTACAAACATGGTAGGGGGAGACTCTTTTCATCGGTGCTAGCTATTCGAGGGAGAACCACACAGTCACCAGGTAATACCAAGTTACTTAGAATGTTTACCAAGTTACTTATTAGTTACATATTTGATTTTATTAATTAATTATAAATTTTTGATTATCTTGTTAAATGTTTGTAGGTTCTTGGTGGGAGGATTGGGGAGGGAATACCCCAAATCTTCAAAAGTTAGCCCTCAGAATTCTATCTCAACCTTGTAGCGCTTCTGGATGTGAACGCAACTGGAGTTTGTTTGAGGCCATTCACACGAAGAAGCGCAACAAGTTGACTCAAAAAAGACTCAACGACTTGGTTTTTGTGCAATACAATCTCCGGCTTCGCACAAAAAAAGTTGAGGCGACATCAGAGGAGCTCATTGATTTGGATGAGATAGATCCATACAGTGAGTGGACTGGGCAAGAAGAGGAAAACCCTGCATTCACAGCGGACGAGATTGCTTCTTTTGAGAGGGAGGCTATGGAGGGAGAAGCACTAGCGAGGACTCGAGGAGATATTGGAGTGGATGACATCTTTGGAGGTGATCTCGACATGCGGCGGAGAGGAGCCACCAAAGCACCACCATCTAGTTCCGGGATCGAGCCGGTTTCGCGCAGCCTTCAGGAGGAGCGTGAGAGGCGCGGCCTTGAGTGTGGGGACTAGTGGAGCCAGAGGCACTAGACCCTCTCCCCAATATTTCTCTAGATTGGGGAAGAGGAAAATGTAATTTATTGTATATTGTAACTTGCATAGATATGAAATTTATGATGATATTTTTCAATGTCAATCATCATAAATTCATATTACTTATCAGCCGGTTGTCGTATTCGCATGATGATGCGATTTTGTATTGTATTTGTATTCAAATCTAATAGAAAACACTTCTCCAACATTTTATGGGCTCATTTGATACATTTTGTAGCTATGTGTTGCTTAAAATTTATGTTTTTTAAAAAAAATTGAGTATTTTTTAAGTTGTCGAATATTCCCGAGTATTGGCCGAATATTGGCGAGTTTTTGGCGAGTTTTTTTTTGGGGTCTGGCGAGTTTTTGGTTTTGGCGAGTTTTCCTACTATGCTCCCCAACAAACATGCAATATTCAGCCCTTATAGGTCTTGAACAACTCATGAACCGGTAGTAACAAGTCTTCAACAACTGTTGGAAAACACAGCTAACTCCTTGATCCGAAATGGAAACCCAAGAATGGAGAATCCTCACACATAGATAGAAAAGTTTTTCTTTCTCCTTTTAGATCTCTAGGGTTTTTGTGCTCATGAGATAATCTCTAAGAGTTTTCGGCCTTAGAAATTATTTTGTAAAGCTTTCAAACTCAAACAAAAATCATAATTTTATAAAATGAAATAGACGCTTCAAACTCAAACAAAAATCATAATTTTATAAAATGAAATAGGCGCTTTACAAAGCCAAGTACACTTGCTTTTATAAGCAATCTTGGCGTAGTGGCCACCCATAACCAACAATCAAATGCCTTTTCCCACATTTAATTCTTTTTTGGCATTTATTTCTTCCCAACACGGGTTGCATTTTTTCCCTAGGGGAAATAAAATTATAAAGTGACCTTTGTTCTTTTCTAATTTCACTTTATATTCACTTTTATTTTTATTAAGTCAATAAATTAATATGAGTGCTTTTAATAAAGTTTCTTTCTATGCACTTTATAATAATTTATTAAGACTATAGTTTCCCTTTTTATCACCTCTAAGCCACAGGAAACAAAATTAGGCTAAGGGTCTTCGACGTGTTATTTTGGAGAAAGGGACATTTCATGAGTACTGGGGTCTCAACGTGTTATTTTGGAGAAAGGGACATTTCATGGTACGAGGGTTGATAATGATTATGACAACAACATTAAGGCTGGAAATTTGGTACATGGCTGTCCCAAGTATGTTCCCTCCTTTGGTGGTAGGAGATCATCAACCCTTGCTCTGCTCTTTTTGTGTGGGTGAATCTTTGCAGCACCTTCCAAGTTTGGTGCTACCTCATCATGTGTCCAGTTGCACCATTCTGATTTTGATGTAAACTTCTCCTTGAAGTCTCCATGTGATGCCCATGATTTCCCTAATAAGATAGTTGCCTTGACACACAACCCCCTTCACCTTGAACCCCTTCTTAGTAATGATCCTCTTAAATAAATATAACCAATGCATGCCAACAATTTCACTCACCTCTTCTATATTGTTATAATGATTACTTTGGATTCCACAAGTTCCTTGTATGTTGTCCCAATCATGGCTGGAGCGTTGCATTTTCTTGCTCAAAATCGGAATTGTAGTGGTTGGAACCCATCTTGTATCAACTACAAACAACTCATTAATGACAATAGGTGGAAAATGCATCTTCCCTGTGATAAAACATTCCTTTATGGCTGCCTTTTGGACTGAAATATACTTTCAATTTTGCATTCAACAAGTAAGGTTTGATCCTCTTTGACTCCCTCGCTATTTTGCTGATGCATGCAATTATTAGAAGTCAATAAAACATCTACTATCAAAGGATCTTTATCTTCAACCGGCATGTAGGAACCATCTTGTTCTTGCTCAATTTCTTCTTCTTGCTTGCATATTTCTTCCTCTTTCCTTCTCACAATGGAAGAATTCTTTTTGTGTTGATCACTAGAAGTAAGTCCCTCAATTATCAAATATGGCTTTAGCTTCTTTGCATTAACTGTTCTACATGTTTAGCTAGTGTATGTGCAACTAGTGAAGCTTCTACTCAAATCCTACCAATAATACTGAGATAATACTTCTTTGGGAAATATCGTCACTCTCATTCAAAACCAGAGTCATAATTTTCTACATTGAAGCTACTACATTTTTGTATGATTTTTATTGATAGTCACAAGGAAATGTTGAAACATTTCAATGATAAGATCATCACATTCAAGATCCAACATCACAACACATGACTTGATTTTTGCCTTAGTTTCTAGATATGCGACCCTCCTATCAAAAGGACTTTTGATGTCCTCTATACCTTGAAAACTTTCCACAATCAGCTGAAATATCTCCCTCATGGTTTTGTTGTTGTATGGAACTTTAGGAGCTGTTATTCTTGTAATTTCACTAATATGTGATAAGTACAAGCCTTACCTCCGATTGGGTGTCTCAAAAGCTTGCGCTTAAACAAAGAAATCATTGAGGGTCTCACCGCCCATTTCACATTGATGTAGTGTGAATGTTTTACCTTGGACAAACAATTTTCCACTTCTTCCAAAATGTTGAGTAGGTCATCCCTTGGCTGAGGCAGATGCACTAGTTTTTCCCCTGCTCTGTAAAGCTTATCTTCCACATCTTTTCTTATTATGCTACATTAAAATTTAGATCTAAGCTGTCTGGTGACAAGATCTAAGCTCGATACCACCTTTGTGATGTCCCTTAAAGGCATATATTAATCAAATTTGGATTTCGTGAGAATCCCTTATGACAAAATAACAACAATCTAATCTTTGTTTGAAATATTGTCATTGATGTCATAAGAGAATGCATAGAATAAGAGTCATTGATGTCAAAAGAGAATGCACAACGATCAAAGAGAAATAATGTCCTTGATGTATTACAATGATCAGATTTAATATAATAACAGTGAATGTAATGAACAACAATCACATTGTATACCAGCGTTTTAATTATGAAAGGGCCAGCGATTTCATCTAAGGAAATAAAAGAAATAAACAAATATTAAATACAAGCCCAACCGACCCATTTGGAAGGAGTTAAAGAAGTTAATTAATATTAATTTAAGAGACATCTTTTGATAGTTGCCCCTCTTGGGAAGAGGCACATTAAGGCTATAAAAGATAGATGAAAAGGTTGAGAAAGACAAGCAAAAAAATGAAATAGATACATCATTTGAGAGAAGTGAAAGAGAGAAGAGCAGAAGTAAAATGAGAATATCATTTGAATAAAGAGTAAGAAGGAAGAGCAGAAATATAAAGCGATCTGATTTCATTAATTGGACCAGCGTCCATGTTGGAAGTATGATTTGATTTGTGTGTATGAAGAGAAGTGGAATTGCCATCATCCGGTTGAAGAAGCAACTACAGAAGGTGGAAGTTTATATTGTTGAGGTCGGTGCCTCACAAAATTGGGGATTAGTGTCTCCAATGGGTTGGTGCTCACGAATTGGCTAAGTTGGTGCTTGGCATTGGGGATTGGTGTCTCCAGTAGGTTGGTGTCTACGAACATTTGTAAAACATTTAATTTTGGGCTAGATTTTGTGGTTTTTCCAGAGAGGGTTTTCCACGTAAATTTGGTGTTGCTATATGTTATCTAATTTGAATACAATTAAATGCTTTAATTGTGGATATAAGTTTTAATAAGTAAAATTTTATCTTATATTGATTCACCCCCTTTTCAAAGTATAAGCGTGTGCTTAACAATTGGTATCAGAGCAGGTTCCTTTGGATATAGTCTAACTGCTAGAAGGTAGATCTCGGAAGCACACATGGCTAGTCATCATGTTCAAGAAGGTTTCTCCACAAACAAGGCTCCATTGTTCGACGGAACAAACTATGCATTCTGGAGCATAAGGATGCAAACATATCTAATGGCCCTTGGTTTTGATATCAAGCAAATAGTAGTAACTGGATATATAACGCCACAAACTCCACCAACGGATACAACCGGAAAGAAGGCTAGTGAAAATAATGTAAAAGCCATGAATGCAATTTTGTGTGGCTTATCAGAATCAGAATTTGTCAAAGTAATGCATTGCAATCAAAGGACATCTGGGATAAACTTCAGATCATCTATGAGGGTGACAACAAAGTAAAAAAGGCAAAGCTCCAAACTCATAGGAGATAGTTCGAGAGCTTGAAAATGAAAGATGAAGAAAATGTTGTGGCATATCTTCTTCATGTGGATGAGATTGTTAACACCATTAGAGGGCTTGGTGAAAAACTTGAAGAATCTGTAATAATTCAAAGGTACTAAGGTCTCTACCATTAAGATTTGATGCAAAAGTTTCTGCAATAGTTATTTCATGTTGCTCATTGATGATTATTCTAGAATGACATGGGTCACTTTTCTAAAAGAAAAATCTGAGGTGTTTGAGAAGTTTAAAGCTTTTAAAGCCTTGGTGGAAAATGAAACAAATTTAAAGATCAAGTGCTTGAGATCAGATCGAGGAGGTGAGTTCCTCTCAAATGAATTCAATGACTTTGTAATGTCCCTTTTCCTCCAAAATTGAAGACAATTGGGATTTCCGGGCAGACCTTCTCCATGGCTAGAAAGAAGAATAAAGGGAGAAAAATATAATATAGTTTTTATTATATTTTGTATGCTTTTATAAAATTAAAATAAAACTTACGGGTCGGCCAAAGTAAAAGAAAAATAATAATTAAGGGGTCGGCCAAAGGGGAAAAGTCATGACTCTTGGCATTTGGCGCCAAGCATGAAAAGTATTATAAATAGGGATGTTGGGCTTCATTTGTAGGTGTGGATTTGAATATTGAAATCTGAAAATTGTGAGATTGTTTCTCATCAATTCCTATTGGGATGCAAACCCCTTTAGAGGTCTTATTCTTGGGACGAAAACCCCATTGAATCTGACTTTAAACATTGTAATCATTGCATATTATTTGAATTCCAAGTATTATATACATTCAAATTTATTCTGTGAATTCCAGTGGTACGACTTGCATTAGAATTGAAATAATTAATTGTATGTGGCAAAATATTTCATAAAATCATCCAAATCTGGTCGCTTTGATAAAAGAAGACATAAATATCAGTCTGCATGCAAATCGAACCCATTTCCCAAGGCTGCGATTTCCAGAATTCCCAGCTTTATAACAGCAGTTCGATTTGGTCAAGAATCAATTCGATTTGGGTTGAAATCATTTGTTGAGTGTTTGATAATTGTTGATAATCATTTCTAAATCATTGTTGAAGATTTTGGGCTCTCTTTTCCATAAGAATCCGCTGCTGTAAATTAATTACAGTCTGCTGATATTTTTATCAGAATTCTGAATTTTGCTCGAGTCCCTAAAAAGGGACATTAGAGACTTTTGTGAGCAACATGGAATAAAAAGGCATTTCTCAGTGCTGCAAGGACTCCACAACAAAATGGAGTTGTAGAAAGAAAGAATCGAACTGTTCAAGAAATGGCTAGAACAATGTTAAATGAATCTAAGCTATCAGACATGTTTTGGAGAGAAGCAGTTAACACCATAGTCTACATTTTGAATAGAGGACAAATCAAAGTAAACAATAGCAAAACCCCTTATGAGTTATGGAAGGGTAGACCAACATCAATCAAATATTTCAAAGTGTTCGGGTGCAAATGCTTCATTAAGAGAGATGAAGAAGACTTGGAAAGTTCGACTCGGTAGCTCATGAAGGAAAGTTCGGGTGATCATTTAGATGGACTAGACTTCAAAGAAGAAGAAGTAGAAAAACAAGAAGTGGAATGGGAAGATACTAAGGCACCATCAATATTTGTTCCAGAAAAATCATGTAGAAAGTCTAATTCTTGGTGATAAGAATACTGGAGTACAAACTAGAAGAAGAATAGTAAGTACATCTGAACAAGTAAACTTCTCTTTGTTATCCAAAATAGAGCCCAATTTTTTTGCAAAAGCTAGCAATGACAAGCATTGGATCGATGCTATGGAAGAAGAATTGAATCAAATTGAAAAGAATGAGACATGGGAACTTGTTCCTAGACCAAAAGACAAGAATGTAATTGGTACCAAGTGGGTGTTCAGGAATAAGCTGAATGAAGATGGCCAAGTAACAAGAAATAAAGCAAGGTTGGTTTGCAAGGGGTATGCTCAAATGGAAGGTATTGATTTTGAAGAAACCTTTGCCCCTGTTGTGAGATTAGAAGCCATTAGAATGTTTTTGGCATATGTTGGTTTTAAGAACTTCAAAGTTTATCAAATGGATGTGAAATCTGCTTTTCTAAATGGCAAGTTAGAGGAAGAAGTATATATTGAACAACCAGAAGGTTTCCTTCTATCAGAAAACAAGGACTATGTGTGCAGATTGAAGAAGGCACTATATGGGCTAAAGCAAGCCCCCAGAGCCTGGTATTCAAGGCTTGATAAATATCTACAAGAACAAGGTTTTAAAAGGGGAGTTGCTGATAGTAATCTCTATATCAAGACTGAAGGTGAGAATCAGTTGATTGTTGTGGTATATGTGGATGATATCATTTTTGGAGGAGATAGTAAATGAATGTCCCAAGAGTTTGCAAAAGATATGCAAAAGGAGTTTGAAATGTTAGGAGAATTGTCATTTTTCCTTGGTTTACAAATTTCTCAATCTAAAAAAGGAATATTTATCTCTATATCAAGATTGAAGGTGAGAATCAGTTGATTGTTGTGGTATATGTGGATGATATCATTTTTGGAGGAGATAGTAAACGAATGTCCCAAGAGTTTGCAAAAGATATGCAAAAGGAGTTTGAAATGTCCATGTTGGGTGAGTTGTCATTTTCCTTGGTTTGCAAATTTCTCAATCTAACAAAGGAATATTTATCTCCCAAACCAAGTATATAAAGGAGATGTTGAAGAAGTTCAGAATGGAAGACTGCACACTGTTAGCACACCCATGGTTATAGGATGCAAGTTAAGTAAAGATGATGAATCTCTTGAAGCGAATCAAACACTTTATAGATCCATGATTGGCAGCTTGTTATACACCACGACATCAAGACCAAACATCATGCAAGTTGTAGGCTTAGTAGCACGTTTTCAAGCAGACTGTTGGTTTGAAAATTTGTATCACAACACAAGCAACAGTTCAAGGGACAACAATCCCTCCTCTTTATGGGAGAGGATCCCTTATTCGCCAAATAAAAGAAAAACGTTCATGTTTACAAATATACAATCTATCAATATTCAAATGAGGATTTTGATGTATTAAATGTTTCCATATTCAATCATTCTCAATACAAAAGATAAAGAGGTGGAAGAATCAATAGTTTGAGGAATGGAAATGGCAACACTTTCAGATATATAGATTGCAGAATAGTATCTTACTTATGCATACATGAAATCTCAAGAGCACATGAATTTATATATATATATATATATATATTTGAATGACCCACATGACATATATGCAGTAGACACAAAGTTCTCAACACTACATCAATTGAATTGAACACAAAGTTTCATATTCAAATATATCAAATCCACATTTATAGGTTAAGGAACAAAAATAGAAAGAACGCAAGAAATGAGAGAGAAGAACTGTATTGATTCCTTGTAGTCCTGTATCTCTACATTCAAAACATCAAAATCGAACAACCCTTTTCTGATGAGAGAAGCCTTATATAGGTGTAAGGGCCGTTGTAACCAATTTTTCCTAGTTCCATTATCTCTTAATTGTCTCCACTTAATTAATGAATTACACTTAAATTAACTTTATTTACAATTTCACATCTTTTTAAAATAATAAATCTAACTTTGAACTACAACGACTAGGAAGGACTTAGGAACAAGGGGAAGAAACACTTGTAGATGATCTTTGTTCATTGCAGTCTTCTTTTTGAGAACTTGATTTCTTAATTCAACGAGGGCTCCAACAATCTCCATGCCTTTGGGAATGGTGGTGTTTCTGACATTTATCCAATTGCTTAAAGAATCTTATATCTCCTCTCCCATATCTGCATTTTGCAATAAGCCTTTGGTTGCTTCTATGACCACACTATGCAATTTACTAATCTCATCCATTTTCTCTTTAGTCACAGTTTTAGGCTTGAACAAGTCTTCTTTGATTAGTGCCCTGAAATTTGCCTTGATTTCTTGTAGTGTGTATCTCTCTGTAGAATTGTCTTTATAAAATTGACACCAAAGATCTGAAATTCAACAAGTATTGCAGATTTAAATGCCTCTCCCTTTTGCACCATGTTCTTAAGTTCATCAATTGCCTCTTCTAGCACTTTCATCTTCCATTCTACACTGAACACCCACTTCTTGGAAAGATTACTCTTTGAATCATCAAAGATCTTATGTGCAAGGAGAATTTGCTCATCCGTATCATTCATGAGTCGAGATCTTGAATACATTCTGACCAAAGTTTAAGTTCCTTCTCAGAGCCAATGATTACTGGGTCAAACTTACTTTGAATCAAAGAAATGTTGTCATACACTTTGTGTGCTTCATCAATGAAATTCAAGCCAGACATCAACATTCCTTCAACCATTGCTTCAATTTCCTTTCCATAAGCAACATGCTTATGAATGTCCTTGATATTTTGAACTTCTTGGAATTATCCACAGAATCACAAATTAAACGTTGTTGTTCTACTTTACATTAGAAAATGACGAGAGATAAGCTAGTGAATGAATTTTGCTTATGCTTAGAATCACAATTGCGGGAAAGGAAAGAATATAAACTCACAAACACCAACAAGTTTTATCTGGAAACCTCCGGAGGAGGAAAAACCGAGTCGGGAAGGGCAATTGCTCTTTCTTCCCACTTTTTATTGCCAATTCAAACAATAAGTACAAAAATTACAATAAGTATGAAAGAGAAGTAGATAATATCTCACACTTCCTCCCAATTACTTGCTTGCTCTGTCTCAACACTCCTTTCTTCTACAAAACACAATTCTAGCACTAAGAACTTCTTGCTCACTTGCTTTCATGCTTCGATGATCTTGTTCTCTTCTACAAACATGTATTTATAGCCTTTCTCATGTCCTCTCGTGCATTGGAGAATGGGAAAGGTCATGGAGGAGAAGAGACACGACTGACAACCTTTCAAATTTTGGGTTGTTTGTTTCATATTTTTGTTTTTTGTCTGAAAGAGCCAGGACCGCTGCCCAATGTAGACCGGCGGTCTTAGGCCGCCACCCTTGGTTGGCGGCGGTTACATGTAACCGCCGCTCTGCTGCAGAGCGGCGGCGGTCTATTCTACTATAAAAAGACAGAACCTCCGTGTATTATTTTTCCTTCTTCGTGTTGATTGATCGATGAAGTAGAGTCATTTTGGATCCCTATGGATCACACCTCCCCTGCTTAGGAGGCTTTTGGTCCCCTGAAAAGCTTAGTGGGGGAGTAGATGAGGAAATAATTCCCTCACTTGCTCCTTGAGTACCATGGGGCCTGCCTTGGTGTCTTTCCTTTCGAGTCGATCTGCCGAGACTCTGCGGACCTCTCCTAGTCTCTTGACCTTTTCTTTGTGACACTACATCCTCCTCGATTGCCTCGTGAGTCAGATGCAATCCTCAATGGAAGGTAGCAACTGTAGTCCTTCATCTTCATCTAGCATGGATGGCTCATATAGGTGCAAGTTCTCACAGTTTACTATAGAGTACATCCTCATAAATGATGGTAAATCAAGTCGAAAGGCATTTTCTCCAACTTGCTCCAATATGGTGAAGGGCCCATATCGTAGTGGCTTGAGCTTCCGTGCTTGACCTTGTAGTCTCTCCTTGCTCAAGTAAAGCCAAACTCTATCTCCAACATGAAGCTTATGTTTCCCTCTATGTTGATCGTGCCTAGCTTTGTACTTGGCTTGAGATTTCTCTAGTTGTTCTTTGACTTTGAGATGGATTTGCCGGATCCTCTCAATGAATTTGTTTTCTCTAGTCACCTTTGTGTCTCGTGTCTCCTCCTCATCCTGCTGCCCAATTGCTATGTCCAGCAGGATTTGTAGGTAGATATCCCAAGCATGCTTCAAATGGTGACTTCATAGTGGATGTGTGTCTTGCCGGTTATAGGAATGTTGAATGTAGGCTAAGGACTCATCCCAAGTCCTTGGGTATTTGTTGTTATACCCTCTGATCAATTGTACCAAAGTCTTGTTCACCACCTCTATCTGTCCATCTATTTGTGGATGGAAAGTTGTGCTCCTCTGTAACCTGGTATCCATCTTGTCCCACAAAGTAGTCCAAAACTTCCCAAGAACCTGGAATCCCTGTCAGAAACAATAGACTTTGGCAAACCAAAATGCACCCATACATTAGCAAAGAAAAGATCTTTGCCTCATGTGCTTTTCTTTGTCTTTTACATGCCATAAGAATACACATCTTATTGAATCTATCAACAACAACATAGAGATAGTCATGGCCATGTTTAGACATAGGTAATCCTCTACAAAATCCA
The DNA here is from genome assembly GCA_018340775.1 of Taxus wallichiana var. yunnanensis. Taxonomy (NCBI): domain Eukaryota; kingdom Viridiplantae; phylum Streptophyta; class Pinopsida; order Cupressales; family Taxaceae; genus Taxus; species Taxus wallichiana. Next base: position 951,251,167 of record CM031240.1, read on the forward strand.
TAGAAATGTCCTCCCACGGACGAGTAGAGTCTTGAAAAGGCATATCAAACCCTCCTTCCTAGTCTTAGGCTTGCTTTAGTACAACAAAGTTTACATCCACGTATAAATTTTGATACTTCTTCTTGCATATTGGGCCGATACATGTACCTTTGCAAGTGGGCTAGGGTCTTACCAACACCGAAATGTCCTGCTACTTTGAGGTATGTGCTTCCCTCATCAATAGAAGTCTTTCTTCTTTAGGCACGCAAAGCTTCCCCCATCGGTAGAGCAGCCCATCCTTGAGATAACAATCTTCAATCCCTATCCTTTCAGTCCCTTGGGACTGCAATTGCTGAAATGTCACCCCAAAGTCTTTGTCCTGGGCATATGCCTCTCCGTAAGCTTCCTTCGTGAAGGGCTCGATCTGAGAGATAGTGGCCAAACGGAAAACTTCTCCTGTGTGGGTGGCCTAGACAACATGTCTGCCACCAAATTTGTACTACCCTTCTTGTATTTGATCACCAGATGGAACTGCTGAAGGAACCCCATCCATTTGTAGTGCCTTGCTGCTGTAATTTAGATTGTGCTTTGCAAATATTGGAGAGGTTTGTGGTTAGTGTGCACAATAGTTTCTTTACCCAACAAATAATGCTTCCATTTTTTAATTGCTTGAACTAGTGCATACATTTCCTTATCATATATTGAATATCCTTTAACTGCTGAAGTGAAAGTTTCAGAATGATAGCATACGGGTTTACCTCCTTGAAGCAACACTGCGCCCATAGCGTAATCATTGGCATCTGTCTCTACTTCAAAAGGCTGCTGCAAATTAGGAAGAGCAAGTATTGGAGCATGACTAATCTTGTATTTCGATAACTCAAAGGATTTGTCTTGTTCCTTACCCCAATCAAAACCCTTACTCTTTGCGGCCATTGTGTGTAGAGGTGTTGCAATGTGGAGAAGCCCGGAATGAACTTCCGCATGTATTGTATTGCTCCCACAAAACTCCTAGTCTCTGTGGCTCTTGTTGGTGTTGGCCAATTAGTGATGGCTTCCACCTTCTTTGGATCCACTCGTAGCTCTCCTCCTCAATCACGTGCCCAAGATAGACAAGTGATTTTTTTGGCAAATTCACATTTCTTCATATTACAAAGTAGTTGTTTCTCCTGAGAACTTGTAAGACTTGTTGTAAATGAGTTAGATGTTCTTCCCATGTGGCACTAAAAATCAAGATATCATCTAGATATCTGATGACACATGAATCTATGAAATCTCACAATACATCATTCATCGATCTCATAAATGTAGCGGGTGCATTGCATAAACAAAAAAAGGAAGTACTAACCATTCATACAAACCTTGTTTTGTCTTGAAGGCGAGTCTTCCATATATCCTCCTCCTTCATTTGACTTGGTGATAACTTGACTTGAGATCGACTTCGTGAAGAATTTGGCATGTTGAAGCTGGTCGAGATCATCATCTATGGGGAAGTGGATATCTGTTCTTTATGGTGATCTTGTTCAAAGCGCGGTAGTCGATGCACATTCTCCAAGAACCATCCTTCTTTGGCACCATCACAATAGGTGAACCGCATGGTGAGGTGCTCGGACGTATCACCCCTTGGTCTAGTAGTTCTGGAGTTGTTTCTTTACTTCAGTACTCTCAAGCAAGGATTGCCTATATAACCCGATGTTCGGTAGAGGGGACTGCAATATTGAATCTCATGCTCTACTTCCCGTTTTGGTGGTAACCCATTGGGAGCTTGAAATACTTCTGAAAAGACTGAATAATACTATCCAAATCATGCTTTCCCTAGTTAGAAATCTCTAAAACTTCTACCCCATCTTGTTTATCCTTTAACAAAAGTAAACAAAACTGATTATGATTTGACTGAATAAGTCGTTTTGCTTGGTTAGCACTCACCATAGTAACCGTGTCTTCTTATGTTGGTGTGCCGGATGTTGTAGTTGATCCCATCCTTGACCCTTGATCCATATCGGTTTTCCCTTCTCATAAATATAGCATCCCTAATATACAAGTAAGGACTCCGAATACAACATCAAAAGCATCAAGTGGAATAACGTCGGCTTCCGAAACATCAATATCTTGGGAATTTATCCCAAACTTGACCTTACATCTTCTTGTTACTGAATTTCAACACCCTTCTTCATGACCCAAAGGATAAGGGTGTGGATGCTCGTAAGTCTCAAGACCAAGCTTTTTACAAGCTTGCTTGAAATCAAGTTAATTGAGAACCAGGTATCAACCAAAGCATTTACCTTAGTTCTCTTGATTTGGATTTTGATGCTGGAATAGTCTACTCATCTCCTCTTCTGGTTGTCCATGTTGGTGGCCGTGCATCCAAGCCTTTCGTCTACATCAGAGTCATCTTCGATTTCCACCTCCCCTTTTTTTACAGTTGTCATGGACTTCTTTGAGTCCTTGGTTCGGTTCTTCGGATGTAACTCCGGATGCAACTTCAACATGTAGCGTCGGTATGACCATTGATATCAGTTCTTCTTAAAAATTCTTGGGATCTTTACAAGTATTTAAAGTAGTGGCAGCTTGTTTACCTTTCCCTTTCCACTTACCCTTGTTACTTGTTTGCCCATACTCTTTTTTCTGTTGATTTGTCGATTGCTTTGCCCTTGGCTCTGCTTCTCCTTGCTTCTTTTCATCATCTATGTAGTATGCTGCACACACGCCTCGTTGAGATCTTTGGGCTTTGTGGAGATGACTTTTCTTGAAGGTGAGTGTGAAGTCCTCCCAAGTACTTAGTCAGAATATCCTCATCCTCCAAGTCCATGTTTAGCAACATGGCTTTGCCTGAAACTCCGTAGTATAGTCTGCACACTTTGACCATTGCCTTGTCTAAAATACTGCCATTTAATCATTTGGTCAGTCTTGTGGCCAATAGGATAGAAGTTAGCTCTAAGTAATTCTTTAAATTCTTGCCAAGATTTCACAATAGGACGCTTCTTCTTTTCACAAGTGGTTAGATGGGTTTCCCACCAAACTAGAGCGTGTCCCTCCATTTTGAGACGTGCAAAGGTGATCCTTTGTGCCTCAGTGACATTATGGATGCTAAAGTAGACTTCTAATTGTTTTAACCATTTATCAAGCAACTCTGCATCTACTTGTCCTTCAAAGCTTTTAATCTCAACTTTCGTCTCAACTTTAAAAGGAGTATGATCAGATTTTACCTTTTCTCTTGCGTTTGAAGTCTCTTCTTCATGCTCTTCCCCATAATCTTCCTCATGGTGGCTCTTCCTATGCCAAACTTTTCAGCTAAGCCTCGAACCACTGAGTCCATGGAGTCTTGCTTGACAGAAGTTGTCTTCTGCAAATCTGCAAGTTCTTCTTGCCTTCTAAACATCCTATCCATCATGGTCTCCAACATCTCGATTCTACGGACCAAGTTCTCTTCCTCCATTTGTCCCGAATTCTCTGTTTCCACTTCTTTGTAGAAATTTTTGGATCATAAGGTAAAGCCTCTTCGCCTTTAGATCTCGTCATTATCATACAAATCCAAGAACGAATACCACAGTCTTGGATACTTGTTAGCTCTGATACCAAAATGATCTGTAAACTCTTCGACTTTGGAATTATCCACAGAATCACAAATTAACGTTGTTGTTCTACTTTCTATTAGAAAATGACAGAGATAGCTAGTGAATGAATTTTGCTTATGCTTAGAATCCACAATTGTAGGAAAGGAAAGAATATAAACTCATAAACACCAACAAGTTTTATCTGGAAACCTCCAGAGGAGGAAAAACCAGTCGGGAAGGGCAATTGCTCTTTCTTCCCACTTTTATTGGCCAATTCAAAACAATAAGTACAAAATTTACAATAAGTATGAAAGAGAAGTAGATAATATCTCACACTTCCTCCCAATTACTTGCTTGCTCTGTCTCAACACTCCTTTCTTCTACAAACACAATTCTAGCACTAAGAACTTCTTGCTCACTTGCTTTCATGCTTTGATGATCTTGTTCTCTTCTACAAACATGTATTTATAGCCTTTCTCATGTCCTCCGTGCCTTTGGAGAATGGGAAAGGTCATGGAGGAGAATATTTTTCCTTTTCGTACTAAGCTGATCTAATGAAGTAGAGTTATTTTGGATCCTTATGGATCAAATGGTTTGGGAGGATGCCTTCCTTTTCTTGTTATCAATTAGGGTTGAATCCATGTGAAACAGTCATTGCTAGAAGGTGGAGCAACAAGAGGGCCGGAGCAAGTGAGCAAGTGTGTTGAGAGAACCAAGGGTGCAGAGTAGCAGATACCTCAAGAGTCGGTGCTTCAATACTAGAAGAAGATATTTCGTTAGCACGTAACTTGAGCTTGGGAATGCTCAATACTTCAAAAACTGGCTTTGCCCCCTTCAATTTATCTCCTTCATCTTCTTCCTTCTCAGTACTTCCTCCTTCATAATTGCTCTTTTCATGCTCCTTTGTCCCCTTTTCTTCTTCCTCTGAAAGTTCAATGATTTGTTCAACCCTTTGAACCTTTTCTGTTAGCCTTGGAGAGAGAGACTGTTTATCTTCTTTTTCAATTGTTTCTTTTGTCTTCTCAGTTCTTTCAGTCTTCTCTTGCCTTGAATATACCTTGACTGAAGATTCTACATGTAGAGGAGAAAGAGTTGGCTGATTCGGCACCTCCATGTGTGTGGTAGAAACTTCCTTATGAGATGTTGATGCTCCTTGAGAAGAAGATTGAGTCACTCCTGCTTTATATGCTTTCATCTTTCTATCAAACTAGACTTTGGTCCTCACCATGAGTGGGTTTATTATCTCTGAAGATCATCCTTTTCCTTTTGAAACCAATTGATTGTGAGAAGGGGTGTATGTTGAATAGTCTTATTGTATTCAAGGGAATATAAGTCTTCATCATCGTCCGACAAGTCTTCTGGCATTTTGTAAATTCTGAAATCTTTAATGCATTGCAAAGAAAGCTGGCCAAAGTATCTTCTTCTCACCTCATAATCATCTGAACAATCTTCCTAATAATCTTCTAGGGTAGGCAAGTGATAAAAATTCATCCTAAGGTTGTTGGAGATGAAGCCTTTAATGTCAATATAGGACCTTTTGTGAAAAGTATAAAAGTTGAATGCAAATATGGTCCTTTCTACATTCTGAGCATCTAATGTTGTCCTGCAAGTATAATTCTCCAAAGTGATCGGGAATTGAATACATTATCTTTTTGTCCTTGCGAGTTCTATGCAACATATCAACTTGCCCACAAACTTTCACTAAAACCAGTTTATAGTTACTGATTACATGGAAAATTGTTAGTTGACCTGTCAAAACCAGCCAATCGATAAATGAGAACCTTCTAAACTGGATGAACAAACTACCATAGGTTGAGATTAATTGTTTCACTTGATAGATATCCTCTCGGCTGTATTGCCTTTGAGAGTAGTCGACAATGTACATTGTGAAGGCATCATTGATTCTTCGAAATGATACTTGCTGTTTTTAAGAGTTAGTTGTGGGTAATAATCATACATTCGTGTATTCTTCTTTTCATCCACTGGCGTAAGACCTAGCTAGACCTTGTATGTTGTAATGATATACATCAAATATGAGGTCATGTAGAAAGATTTGCTCTGCTGTACTTTGACTAATTGTTCACGGAGGTTTTCACAAATAATCTCTCCCCAACTCAGATTCTTCTTTCCTTCACAAATAATGTTTATTAAAGGACAAATCGAAAACGAAAATCATTGGTTGAGGGAAGACCCATGATTCTAGACAACAAAGTGATTATATCGGACAACTCTTCTTTGAAATCAACCTTGTACATAACCTTAGGTAACCTGGATGCTCCTTTTTTGGAACTTTGAACTAAGACTTAGCTATCATTGTTTTATACTTCTCCTTATCTCGTTCAAAAAGGAATTGAGCACTGTGCCCTAGTGAAATCTTGGCATTTTCAACAACAGGATCCTAAAGGCCATAGTTAGAATACTCGCACTTGGCAAATACTCGATAGACCCCCAAAAAAAAACTCGGCAAAAACTTCGGCAATATTCGCCAATACTGACAACTTTAAAAATACTCAAATTTCTTTAAAAACATAAATTTGCCAAAACCGTATTTGCAGCATTTTCTTTCATTCTAGTAATGCTTTCGCTCCAATGTTTTCTTTCATACGAGTTTTGGTGAGTATTGGCTAGTTTTTGGAGAGTACTCACCTAGTTCTGGCGAGTTCTCTCCAAAACTCGGCGAGTTAATTTTTGGCGAGTTTTTTGGCGATTTACTCGTTTGCATTAAAGTTTGGCGATTACTTGAGGAATCGGCGATTACTTGAGGAATCGGTGATTACTCGAGGAATTTGAGGAATCGGCGATTACTCGAGGAATCGCGATTACTCGGCGAGTATTTCAACTATGCTAAAGGCAACATTTCTATAATTGACACCCATTTTAGCAATCACCAGTGTGAGGATCTTTGATTTCTTTTTAATTTGGATCAAAAAAAGAAGCACAAGCTAAAATGGTATCTGCACATTACTGAGATAGGGAAACCACCGACATGAGCAATCCCACTTTCTTTGATGCATTGAGCCATGGGAGTGGGGTTTGCATCGAAATACTAGCTCGAAGTCATTGAAATCAATTAGCCGAACATCGCTATCCCCAATATTGGGTATTGATGTTTCGAGGGATGAAATGTGTTCATAACCGCCATAATGGTACTTCACGATGGCAAGGGTAGGAAACCGACGTTTGGAGGAATGGGAACTCAACAATAGTTTTCAAGAAGAACGGTATGATAGGGCAAAAACCAATTTGATATCGAAACCTTTGCGAAGGCTTCAGAATCACTCACCTCGACTGTAGAAAGAAGGGTGCTCCTCCTAGGATCATTATACGCAATTTAAGTTTATGAAAATGATTGGAGAATGCTTTAAAACGGCTAGAAATGGCTTCGAGGGCATAGGAACGAAATGCGAGGACTGTTGCAATTTTGGACTTGTGATGATAAAAATGACTTACTTTACCTCATTTATACTTTTCCATTCAAAAAAGGATGTGAATAAATGCTTAATGCAAGAATGCAATGTACTATGCTGGGAAACAGTGGGTTCAAAGAACATTTTACCAATTTTCCCTTCGTATTGCAGTTATGCGGGAATGCGGGGAAATAGAAGCACAAAAAAACCAGGGACACGAGGAGATCTCGAGAGATCTCTGCAACATAAAGGAAAGGTTTAGCGTGCGTTGAAGACGGGCTTGCATGGAATAATAAGCCGGGATGCACATGAGACACTACAATACAAAGAAGCCCAAGCAAGTGCGGGAGAATCGGGCTATGAGAGAACACAGGGCCCATGGGACACGGGGACACGAGTTCTCCAAAAATCCGCAAAGCCCATGCAATATAAAGAATGAGTGCAAAGTTTGTGGAAGTAAGACAAGCTGTGGGAAACAAAAGGATGTGGGGAACCAAGACTCGGACAAAACAGTTCACCGACAAACACCAAAGCCTGCAACAAAAGACTTAATGAAGTGCGGAAAGGTGGGGATCTGAGAGAACTGTGGCCTAAAAGAACTAGGGACACGGGTTCTCTAAAAATCCGATTTTGCCGCAATGTAAAGGAAAAGAACAAAATACTCAAAATACCCAAAAATGACTAACTGTTGGGATTATTTCTCTTCCACGAGACTTCACAAATCCAAACAAATCCGTGGCAAAAGTCACTTTACAAAAAAAATAAATTTTTTTCAAGAAAAGGTCACACATTTTTTGGGTAAGTGACAACAACTGGCTCTTTCTAGGGATTGGGTTGACTTGACGCATAGTGAAAGCAAGACAAAGCAAAATACACCAAAATCTTTGGTTACATGACAAGTGCTTTATCCATTGGGCAATATATATAGAAAATGGCAATACAGAAGACACAAGAACAAAATACACAAGACAAATAAAAAACAAAGACTATATAAGACATATTTACAAGACTATTTACAAAGGACTGCTGTTATCATCAAGATTGAAACATTTCAAGTATTCACCACTATATAGTAATGGAAGTGAAGTGCCATCCATATAGCTCAAGTAATATGAATTTTCACTGCAAAATACCTGATTTTGAAAGGATCAAGCCAAAGAGAATTGAACTTACCGTGAGTTCCTCGAGGTTCTCTTCTTTTGTCCCGAGTAAGACAATGTTTCGAACTTGGAAATCTCTAGGTCGGCTTTTTTGTCAAACAGTTGTTTCACCTTGTTGGTGTGCATCAATTCATTAACCACCTGCAACATGTCCTCATCTAATTTCTGCAGGTACATCACTCTTTTCTCCATAGCATTGGTGAACTTCTCATTCTCAATAGCTTTTGCTAAATGCAATGCAGGCAACTTTATTGTTATTGACAACCGAGCTTCATTCTATACACCAATTGAAAAGGAGACATTCCAAAAGCTCTCTTTGGTGTAATCGTATCTCCCCAAAAAGCATCATAGAGTTTCTTATGCTAGTTTCTTTGTGATTCATCAACAAGCTTTCTAATAACTGTCACCAGATTTTTATTAGTTGATTCGACCTGCCTATTCCCTTGTGGATAGTAATTAGAAGAGTGTGCTGAGGAAATTCCATACCTATAGCAAAAATGTTAGCTCATGTGAAGAAAATTTTGGGGCATTATCCATGACAATTTTGTTTGGAATTCCAAACCTGACCAAGATGTTTTCTTTGATGAAATCACATACTACTTAAGAAGTGGTTCTCTTAATTGGAATGGCTTCCACCCGCTTCGTGAAATAGTCGGTGGTTGTCAAACATGCGTGTGTCCTGACTTTGGAGGTAGGATTGAGGGTTCCTATAAAATTCAGCTTCATTGTTGAAAGGGCTCTTAAATCACCACTAGTTTGAGAGACAATGTGGCCAACTTGGGTCTACCCACAAAGGTTTAACAAGCTTTACATTTTGAGACCCACTTGGTGCATCCTTGAAAAGTGTTGGCGCAGTAGAGCTGCACGGGAATTTTATGAGCCGTTAAGAAAATGAAAAGTGGCCTCCACATGGCTGATCATGGAAAGCCCTCAACAATCTTTTCTGCTGCTTCTTATCCACACATCTGAGAAATCTTCCATCAATCCCTCTCTTGAACAATGAATTGTCCCAGTAGATCATGTGCATATGCTACTTAATATCTCTTTTTCTTTGGCACTTAGGTGTGTCGAGCACTCTCCATAAGGAAGAAAATGAGCAATGTTTGCATTCCACTCATATGTTGAATTGCGAAAAGAACAATTGGGATACTAACAACTTCTTGAGATGATTCATAATTTGGAACCATTGGCAAGTAATTCACAGAGGCCTTTACCTCGAACATGCTTGGTTGGCTTGATATCAAGGTCATACTCTTGGACTTTTGCTACCTAGTTGCCTCGTTTTGACGCAAATTCTGTTGTGTGAAAATTTATTTTACTATTGTATCAGACACAAACACAATGGAATGGGAGTTTAGGATTTAGAAGCGGAGGCTGCTTCACTCCCTTTACCACAAAGCAAAAGAATATTTCTCCATTTGAGTATATTTCAGTCCACGAGCCTTCAAGACATAACTCATGAAAGCTATATGCAGTTCGCATCATCTAGAAGTCTTTTGCACTAGGACAAGCGCCAAGGTATGCTCGGAGGCATGGCAATAGATTATGAAATCTTTATCAAAATCTGGACAAGCAAGAACGTGTGTATTGGCAGTAACTTTCTTGATGTTTTCAAAAGGACCCTTCCCCTTAGTAGTCCAACAAAAAGATTGCTTCTCTTTTATCATTTGGGCTATGCTCCCAGTTAATTCTGCAAAATCAGGGATAAATCTTCTTAGAAAATTAATTTTTCCAAACAAAGAATGCACACCTTTCTTGCTTGTCGGAAGAGTAATTCTTTGGATTGCATGAATCCGCTCGATCAATGTTGATTCCATCCTCAGAAACAATATGCTCGAGCAACTTACCCTTTGTGACACCGAAGATGAATTTCTTTGGATTCAAAGAAATTCCATGGTCTCTGCACTTTTGAAGCACATCTCCTAGGTGCTGAAAATGATCTTCCCTCTTATTAGAGAAAACGGTTAGATCATCGAGATAGATCACTATGCATTTTCCTTTCAAATCACCAAAGGCGAAATCCATTGCCCTCTGGAAAGTTGCACCTGCATTGATGAGACCAAACAACATTCTTTTATAGGCAAAAGTGTCCCATGGAGTTGTGAAGGTAGTTTTGTGCTGGTCCTAGACATCCACCTCAATTTGGTTGTAGCCTAAAAATCCATCGAGCATGGATAGCATTTTTGATTCAAAGAACAACTTGCAAGATTTGATCCATCATAGGGAGAGGATAATTATCCTTAAGAGAGACTTGATTTAAATTCCTGAAGTCTACATAGATTCGGATTTCACCACTCTTCTTTCTTATTGGCACAATGTTAGCTACCCAAGTTGAATGGTGAATGGGAAAAATTATTTGAGCATTCAACAATTTCTGAATCTCCTGGTAAATTGTACTTGCAATTTTAGGATTATTTTGTCTCTGTTTTTGACGGAATGGTTTGATTCCTGACTTTAAGGGAATATAATGTTGCATTTTCCTTGGTTTAAAGGTTTTCAAATCATCATACGAATAAGCCAGTACATCTGCATACTTCTTTAGTAATTCAACCATTTTCTTCCTTTCTTCCTTAGTACAACATTTGCCAATGTTGACAAATTTGGGCTTCCCTTCACTCCCTATGTCAACTTTCTCATACTCATTTGATTGATGGGCTTCAGGTGATACCTTGGCTTTGATATGCCTAGCATGCTTGTCAAATAGATCTACTACACTTACTAGACCCCTAGGTATCTTATTGCCTTTCGGTTGTATGCAGCCATCTTTATCGATTCTTCTTCAATGCGCTTCAAACACGAGAAGATGAAACAAACTCGCGATAACCACTTCACTTCCTTGAAATACAATGGCGATTGAAATTCGGTGTTTTGCTATCATCATTGAATGGATGCCCAAATGCAACTCCGTATGGAGTCACCCTTGAAGATTAGAGAGTTTTTGTCCTCAATTTTCAATACTTTGGAGGGTTTTTCGTTCTCAAATGTAGATTGAAAGGAGGTTTTTGTCCTCAAATGTAAAAGTTGAAGCACAAAGCTCAAACTTATCAAAATAAAAGATAGATGTAGTCAAAAGTGAGCTTCAAGTGACCCCTTATGTTATTTTATAACTTTTCATGATACACTTACACTTCACGAGGCAATGTCCCCAAATGGGATGTCTCACTTCTATTTTGATGTTTGACTTTACTTTATTAAAAAGTCACCTTTTAACAATAAAACATAAGTTGCCTTTTTATAACTATAACTTAAAGTTACTTTTTCAACAACTTAAGTCACTTTATAAATATAACATAAAATTACTTTTTGACAACTTAAGTTAAAATTTTAAATTATTTCCCTTGCCACACCCTTTAAGCGTTGAGAAATAAAAAGTATGTTGAGGGTCTTCTCTGGACTAATTTTGAGAATGGGACATTAGAGTGTCTCGATCTCTTCAACTCCCTTTGTTATTTCTCATTGTCATGACTTAGTTGTGGTCGTCATTATTGTGACACAGTTTTAAAGTTTCTAAGGAGACCCTTCATATGCAATAAAGTAACTCTTGCTTCAATGGTGATTGCTTCTTTGGGGACGACAAAGGCACCACCTCATATTTATTTGTTCTCTGGTTACTTGAGACCGACATCGCTCTAAAACAAAAATCTCAAAGAACTACTCATCATTTCTACTTTGTTCTATGATTAGTGGAGGTTTTTTTAACTTTGTTTGTGTTATTCTTGTGCTACTAGTGGCACTTTTGAATTTCCTCTTATCTAGTAATGGAGGAGAGCAATATATTATTTTAGTTTTCGTAGGCATACCACTCAAACTTTCTAGCACAAGAAAATAAGATTGGTTTTGGGGAGAGAAGGGCATAATAGAAAAATAATGTATGTCATGGGGGTGACTTCAATCCACACGAGATGGACATGAAAGTATGTGCATGTGAGAGAGCAATAAGAAAGGGCCTTATTCATCTAGAGAGAAGTACATAAAAAAGTATACTTGCGCAAAATTTTGTCATGGAAGTTGAGGTGTTGTTGAGGCATATGCTACTGACCTAATCTAAATGACAATACAATGTTAAAACACGTGGAAAGAAAAAGTTGAGTTGGAAAATGGAGTACTAAGGGCAAATGAAGATGTGGATAACACTTTGTATTAAATGTAGAAACCCTTCCATCGCTTTCTTTATAACAAGTGTACTTGGTTTTAATTGTCTAGATGACTGTTATATTTTCCACAATGCCGTGATTGATGTTAGTTTAGCTTTGCAAGTGATTGGGGCTTTTATAGTGCAAGTATTATTTAATTTTATTGTGGGGATTTTCATCACACAAATTACTTTAATACTCAAGTCATCACCTCGATGACTATTTTCCATAAGTCTTCATTTCTTCTATGACCTTTCACTTATGAATATTGGTAATAACAAGGAAAATGGATCAACAAAGCACACAAGCACCTCTAACTGATGTTAATACTAGAGATAAGGTTAATGTTAAACACATCAACCTTTAATCTTGTACCCCAAATTTATGCTTTTGGATTGCCAAAACTTTCGGTGCATGTAATGCCTTATAAGTCTAGATTGACCGACAATAATTATCGGTATGTTACATAATGAATATCTTACTTTGATAATGATTGTAAATTAAGGTAGGCTTATAATGTATTAGAGGCACCAAAAGTTTTTTTCTTATTGAAGCATGACTTTTTAGGTGCCGTACGTATTGAAATGTTGACATCGTCCTATTTTTGGTACTAACATCACTAGAGGTGGTTGTGTGCTTTGTGGGTACCCCTACCTTGTTTTCATGACCGAAAGGTCTCATGAAAAATAGTTGTTTAGGTTATGACTTTACTCCATGTAGTGAAATACAATCTCACAAATAAAATATCTAGAGATTTTAGTTGCTCAACAATATGAAATACCTAAATGACGTGTCTTACTAAAGAAGATTTGAAGCCTTTGTGACATTGGTGAGAAGAAACTTGCACATGTGACAATGAAGAGGTCTTCGTACCAATAAAGCAGACTATAACCATTAGAGGTGAAATTTGACATTTTAATATTAAAGATACTAATGCAAATTCCAATTCTTGGAAATATAAAGGACATAGAAATGAAAGGCAAAAGTCTAGTTGGCAAAGAGATGCAAGGGAAAAGCGAGTTCTTGATAATTACTTTAAAATCCGGTCATCGAAAAGTTGCGAGGGTAATTGAATTAACCTAGTTGCAAGGAAAATTTGAGTTGGCAAAGAGTTTTTTGAAAAACCTAGTTGGTGAAAGATTTATTGAAATATGCAATGGCCCTAGAACTTTGGGGGTAGCAAGTGATGTGTAATATCCCCTTCCCAAAAATAACAGCTTGAATACCCTTAGCCTATTTTTGGTTTCGGATAATTACTAAGCAATGGAAAAGGGAGGAAACTTCCTAATAATTTAATTCGAGTGCATAATAATTTTTATTATAGGCACTTTAATTATTTTATTAGTGATAATAAAGTAAATAAGCATCTTATTTTTATTTATTCCCAAGGAGGAAAAAGTGAACCATATGGAGAATAAAAAAGGGGGAAATAAAATATTAAAAGAAAAAGTAACACTTCCAAAGTGGGCGAACTCTTTGGGCCTTTTGTATGGAGCTTTGTGCCACTTCCAACCATAAAAGGAGGTCGCCACACATGGAGGGGCATCTTTTTGGCTATTGTGAATTCTATAGTTTGGTTTTGGGCAAATTGCTCTTCCAATCCCACTAAAGGACGAAACCCCTTTGGTGCACTTGCATTAGAGGACGAAAACCCTCTCTTGCTAAGGTTGAAGAACGAAAACTCTTCATCCTTGTGAAGATCCTCCATCTTAGGAGTTTCTATTGAGTTTCAAGAAGTAATTTCAAATTTCCAACAGTGATTGAAGACCCAATATTGCAGATTCGTGGCAGCTCCAGCTAGGGTTTGAAGACAAGAGTGTTGGGGCAGGTTTCTACCTTCATTTTCAGCCTTATTCTAGGGTAGCGACCCCCTTGTGGGTGAAGTTTGACACATTCTAGGCACGATTGTTTTTGATCTCATCACCAACAACTTTGCCATAATTTTGGAGGCCATATTCAACGTGGTTTTAGACGGCCACTTTTGTAAGCTGTATTTCTGCAGATCTATAATAAAATTCCAGCTCTTGTTTTGGGTCCCAAAATTCAGTATTTTGGTGTTCTTGCATTCCTAAATTATTATAAATACGAAATGTCCCACTTTCCTAAATAACGTCATTGAAGACCCTTGGCCTATTTCGTCTACCCGACGGCTAAGGGGGAGATCCTAAGGGTGACTTAAGTCATTTGTAAGTTATTATAAAGTGCCTTTAATAAAAATATATATATATATATATATATATAGAGCACTTATAATAATTTATATGACTTAATAATTATTAAATCTAGGATAAAAAAGGCCCAAATGTAAATTGTTATCCATCCTAGGTGAAATGGCGACTTGCCTTAGAAAGGAAAAGAGGAACTTAGAAAAGATAAAAGAGCATTGTATTTTTGTATCCTCCCTATGGAAAAATGCGACTAGGCCTAGAAAGGAGGGAGGGTGGAAAATGCATAGAAAAAATCATTGTTTGTTGATTGGTGGTTTAGAAGGTTGCTTTTGGGCCTTTTCTTCCCTTAAAAAGGAGAAGTCGACTTGCCTGAGGGTATTCCATAACCATTACATTTTCTGAAATTAGCTTGTGTAAGTTGAATATTGCAGCTGCAATTCTGAGGACGAAAACCCTCAGGGAAAAGAGTGAAAGGGGAATGACAACAATTCTTTGAGCTCATATTTTGCATTGGAAGACTCAAGTCAAATCTGGTTGTTGAACCATTATTTTATGTACAGCTGGAGCGACCCAGTTTTGGGTAGATTTGGCATTTTCGAAGGCTCTAAAAATCAGTTCTGTACCTGCTGTTGGGAGCTGAGTTTCAGATATTTTATTCTTCTATTTTGAGAGCTTTGTGTTGGGTTTCAGACCTTCATACGCTGCTGTAATCACAGATCTAATCTGCAGCCTTCTATCAATAAAAATCAGTCTTTTGGAGCTTTCAAACTGGTATTTTAAATCTGCAATACTTTCCTAACTTCAGCTCAATAATTTCTGATATTTAAATCTGAGTTTTGCTATTATTCAGAGGGTTTATATCTCCCTATCAAGTCGCTGTGTTGGGTATTTATTTCCAGCTGTTTGCAAGGGGTTTATATATCAGTTCTAGGGCTGTTTTTAGCATCATAAAACCAGCGTATTATCTTGGGGTGGGAAAAGTATGAAGTGTGATTGATTGGTGTGAAGTCTTATGCAAAACCCAGTCGCATTTCTTAAGAATAAAATACAGATCAGCATGATAGAAATCTGATTGCATGTTTTAAGCTTGCATTTGGTTGTGGATTGGCCTAGAAACAAAATGGAGGTTTAATTGCCCCATTAGGGGACATTAATATTTTGACAAAAGATTTGAGTAATTTAAGATCAGATTTAGAGGTTTTTGGTCTCTATAGCAGCTCGCCATATCTAGGGTATTTCAGATCTGTATTTTGTGGATAAATTGCATTGCTGTCCTAATATTTCTTCATCCAGATTGCTGTCATAAATCAGAATTTTCAGGTGTTCCCTTTTGGGTTATAATACATCCCATTGGGGACATTACAAGCCTTGTTGGCAAATAGTTAAAGGAAGAAATTGAATTGGCGAAGAGATGTAAGGGAAAATTGGATTACCTGATAATTGCTTTAAAATTGAGTTACTGAAAAAGTTGTGAGGAAAATTAAATCAACCAACTTTTAAGGAAAATTTGAGTTGGGAAAAGTTTTTGAAAAATCTAGTAGGTGAAAGATTTATTGAAATATGTAGTGGTCATAGAACTTTAGGGGGTAGCAAGCGACACATATTTCGAGCTAAAGATAAATTTATGATGATTGTCATACATGTTAATCATACAAACAGGTCGATTGTTGTACAAGATGGCCATTGTATGTTATGGTTGATATATGTAATACGACAATAACATTTTTGATAAATTTTTTACAATCTTTGAAGAAGACAATTTTTGATAAAATTTGACAAAACCCTTTGAATCATTTTCATGGATGCATATTTCAATGTTTTTAGCCAAATAATTGTTTGTTGGACTAATGATTCTTTGTTAGGTTGAGAGTTGCGTTGTTTTTGGTTGAACTTATTCTTGAAGAATTGATAAAGTTAATCAACGGTTTAGAATAATTCTGATTTTTTTTGCCAGAAGTTTCATGGTGGTGGTCTAAGCCATTTAAGATTAAAGATATCTACTACCAAATAAAGCCTATAGAAGGTACTTACCTCCAAATGAGGACCACAGTTGGGAACAATCAATCATAAAGAAATTTTTGTGTCGCCAAACAAAGATGGTTGTTGTAGCCAAACATCATCAGGAGAAGAGGATTGTAAATCAAGCATTGTTAGAAGGCAATCATTTGCCACATAAGGTCCATACTAGAAGAGAAGGTTGATGACAAAAATTCAGGCAAGGAGACCATAGGGAGGAGAGGTTAGTTGACGATAGGAATTTGGTCAATAACAACAATTTGGCTAAATAAAATTGTTGATGGAAATATCTCTATTTTTTGAGCTTTCAAGAAGAATTTGAGTTTGGCTAAATTTATGCAAACAAAGGTAATTGGAGCTATTTTTTGGTGGACGACATTCAAAGTTTGTTTGCCATTTGTGACAAATGACATTACCCCTTCCCATCATGGCATCAACTATTGTCTTCCTTGAGTGTCAACAAGGATATTGACTAGTTTTATTCGAAGGCATGATAGATAAATAACAAACATTTGCTTGAATAAAGTAATTTAGGAAAATTATAAGTTGTGTGAGTTACGCATTATGTTTAATAAGTCTATTAGATCACTTATAATTTTTAGTTAAGCCTTGGTTGGGTGGGTGGTTAGTGATTGCAATTGCCATACCCATTGGGCCAACATGTATTTTATGGTCAAGTCTTTGGTACAGATAGGGAACTTTCATGTTGATTCTCTTTGTAATTTAAATGTCATATGATGCACATTGCCTTATATGAATACATTTGTGATTCCAAATATATTTTTGTTATGTATTATATTTGTATTTTCGCGCAAATGCAACCTACATGGTCACCTTGTAATATCCCCTTCTCGGTCGAAGACCCTTAGCCCAATTTTGTTTCTCGATGGCTAAGGGGTGATAAAAGGAAAACTATAGTCTTAATAAATTATTATAAAGTGCATAAAAAGAAACTTTATAAAAACATTGTTATTAATTTATTAATGACTTAACAAAAAAAAGTGAAATTAGAAAAAGAAAAAGGAAAAGGTCACTTTATGTTTTTATTTCCCGTAGGGGAAAATGCGACCCATGTTGGGGATGATACAAGGCCAAAAAATAATTAAATGTGAGCCAAAACATGTGATTGGTGCTTGTGGGTGGCTACTAAGCCAAAATTGCTTATAAAAGCAAGTGTACTTGGCTTTGTAAAATATCTCTTTCATTTTATAAAATTCTGATTTTTGTCTGAGCTTAAGAGCTTTGCTAAAGAATTTCTAAGGACGAAAACTCTTAAAGATTATCTCTTGAGATTGAAAACCCTCTGGAGATCTAAAAGGAGAACGAAAACTCTTCTTCTATGTTGTGAGGATTCTCCATTCGGGGGTTTCGATTGAGCATCAAAATGCAAGGAGGTAGTTATGTTTTCCTATAGTATTCCAACACTTGTTGAAGACTTATTGCTGCTGGTTTGTGAGTTGTTTGAAGACCTACAAGGGCTGAATATTGCATGTTTGTTGGGAGTGTTGTTGAAGCTTCCATTTCAAGTTTTTGCATTACTAGGGCATCGATTTCAAGCTAAATTAAAGGAGAGATCAGATATGAATTGTTTGATCAGTTTTGAGATTTGGCCCTAGTGGGAATCGCTGGAAATTCATCTAGGGTAAGAATGTCCATTTGGGGACATTACACACCTCTTCTCACAACATGCCCACAACGACATTGTAGTTCTTGACGTATTGCCAATTCTAACACTTAATGGTAGAGCACCGAGTCTTAACATGCTCTATCTTATGTCATATTGTGCTTTCTCTATCGTGGCATCATGAATTTGTGATTTGTCTCAAATGTTATGCATATACTAATGCTTGTGTGAGCCATTCTTGTATGTTTTTTGTTGAAATCCTCTTTGTAATTTGTCCTTGATGTCAAGAAAATCGACGCATAATTACCTCAAAAGATTTTCCATTTGGATGAGGGTCGATGAGGTTCGTTTTAAAGGAGGTTAGAGCCACTAGAAACAAGGTCATCTTGGAAAGGGCTACCTCTTCCGGAAAGAGTCATGAAATAGTCAATATACATGCAAGAGTTTGGTTGGTGTTATGCTACATCGATTGCCTTGAGAGGCTTTTCAATCTATCACTTGTATGGTACTTCTATGGAGGAACCCTTTTCCTCATTCTCGTAAAGCGTGCTTCGACTTTCACCCACACTAGATGGAAATGTTTAACTCTTGGAGAATGAAAAGAAACCTAAGCCTCTTATTGTAGCTTCTAAGGAGTAGGGATTTGGTAATTGCTTCTGCTTCCATGTTTTCATTTTTCTACTTTTTGAATATATTGACATTCTAATAATTTTGCAGTATGTAATTTATCATTAAAATAACAACTCTTTAATTTTTCTTGACTTTGGCATGTTGAAGGTTTTGGATATTTGTATTGCACATCTGGATTAATAACTTATGGTTCCACTCCCAACTCTAAGTAATCGACTAAAGATGCTTATACTTTTTATTTCTACTAAAACTCAAACTCTTTGATATCAACTTTGAAAAAGCTGATACATATTGCCTCAAATTGTTGCCGAGTGGCATGCAGCAAATCAATATTTGTGGCACTGCTAAAGTAAGGTTGACTGGTCTGTGAATTCCTTGACTCCACAGTTATAGCCTCTAATCTTACCTCTCATCATTAATTAATTAAGGTTTGTAAGTTCCTTGTTGAATTTGATGCTCAACTTGTTCATATTCTTACACAAAGTAGGTCTTTGTATATTCACTATTTCTTTAGTGTGATTTGGTATATAACTATTTTAACCCTAGGTAAGCAGTTGGTCCATTTTATTTTCCCATTGATTGACTTTTGAGGAATTGTGTGCTGAATTTATAACTCGTGCTTCAAATTCTTCTTGAATTAGGATGGACTGGAGCAAAACTTGCACAGCTTGTTCAGGAGTCTGCTTTGATGGCGATTAGGCACGGCCATGATTCAATTATTCAACATGACGTGGACATGGCAGTTGACAGGCTTACTGTGGGGCCATTACGAAAGGTGAAATTGGCTTATCCGTTGCGGAGGGCAGCTTCTGAAGTTGGCTTGGCATTGACATCACATCTTTACGGCGCCTTGAGAATGCCAATGTTGAAAACTGTGTTCGAATATCTATGGTTCCACATGATGTATGTTTTTGTCATGCCATAATTTCTTGACAATTAGATTCATTTTCTTAGTTCTGACAGATTTCTGATCTCATGGTTGGTTAAATGTTTGCACTACTTCAATCTCAGTAAATCTTACCAAGTTCTAATAATCTTTGCCTAATTCTTTGTGCTTTCCTGTACATATGTATTGGCTGTACAAGTGCAAGTATTGAATGCTTGATGTTATAGCTATGTCTGCTTGATGGTTCGTTGCCTTTTGTTGTACACAGACTCTCTCACGGACAATTTTTACTAGATTTGATGATGATGCGTATTATGTTTTTGAGAGACGACCTCAACTTCTGCATCGACTGCAGGTTTGTGTTCGTTCTTATGTTGGCTTAACATATTAAAGAGAGTGCAGACAGGCTAGTTATATTGGCACTTAAATGTATTGTTAGCATCTCTATTTGTGTATAAAGTTAAAATTATGAGGTGTTTACATTGTTTGGTTCAGGTAATGCTTGGGAGTAGGGCAGCTGAGGAGGTGATGTTTGGGCGTGATACATCAACACTGACATCAGATTACCTTCCAGATGCATCTTGGCTTGCCCGCAAAATCATTTCTGTGTAAGAACTTGTTATCTTTGAAGGGAAGTTGGTTTGATGTTCACTGTTGCTATCTTTGTTTGCCATACTCTATGACATTAAGTTATAAGCTAAACTTGTGATCTTCATACAGATGGAACCTGGAGACTACTATGACCATTCATGCAGAACAAGCTCCTTGGGCACGTGCTCCAGGCATTTCTGGCCCAAAAGTGGACTTCGAATCTTCACTATATACTGACTATAACTTCTATGAAGAATCGCTCAACTTTAAAATGGATGATGACATCAACTACAGGGCTATAAAGCTGCTTAATGACATGTATAGACGTACAGTTACATTGATACGACACCATCATGCAGCTTTAGCCAAGGCTATTTATGTAAGTTGGTTACTCTCCTCTTGATGTGTCTTAGTGTAAGTGAAAAGATGAAGAGAGGCAAAGGTTTGTTGTTTCCAATGGGACCCTTCTACAATGTGTGCATAATTGATGAGTGATTACATGTTTTATGCCAATTGACATAATTTTATGAAAGGAAGTTTTATCATTGTAAAAAGATCAGGTTTTGATCAAGGCACATACTTCACCATTTTGACGTTTATGTGACTAATGATAATTTTGTTGTCTTTTTGTATTTACTCTAAGAATGATATGATTTCTATATTTGTTTGACATAGGGTCTATTTGTATTCCCTCAGCTACCTCATGAGATTCCTTCTTCCAGCCTAGAGGAGGCTCAGGCCACAACTTTTTCAATGGCTGGTCTTGCCATAATTATAAATCCATAGGAGACCACAGAGAACTAAAACATCATTTGAACAACATGCATTACTGATCTTATTTAAGCTTTGATGTAAGGAATAGACAGTGATGGCTTAGGTGTGGTTCCCCTCCTCTTCTAGGAGTCCAGTCTTTGTTTCTTTTGTTTCCATAGGGATCATTTTGACATGAAAAAATCTTTTTTTGGTATTTGACTGAATATTTCACACATGAAGTTGAACATATTTATTTTTGTCACGAGTCCTTTTCTCTAAAGTTATTTTTGCATCTCCCTTGAATGTATTTTTGCAATTGGCCCCCTTGCTGAAATGCAGGGAATCAAAGCCCTCAGGTTCTTTTGGAAGGGAATTTTCACCATTTGGGATTTGGTTTGTTCCTTGTTTCCGGAACTCAAGAGGAAATTTAAACTCTCAAATTCAGACTTTCCTTTTGTGCTCAAACTCCAAGAGCTCGTGCTAGATGTCATGCTTCACAAACAGGCCCTTCAACTGCTTATGGCTTGGTGGCATGACTGGAAATGGAATGTTGACACTGCCTTTAAGCATTCTAACCCATGATTGCTTTATCGATAATGAACCCGTTCTCTCCATCCCTTGGCAGGTTGAATTCTCGTTGGGGTTTGAATTCCTCTCCCAAAACATGGCTTTTTCGTCTCGATCAGGTGTGGAATTCTAAACTTGAGCCTAAAATTTGCCACTTTCAGTGGTGTTTTATATACCAAGGCCTTTCTTAACTAGACGTGTCTATTGTGTGCTAAACCCGAGACGTTCAAACATTTGTTTGGTTCATGCCCTTGTGCCCAATCTGCTTGGTGTTGGATCCACTCCCTCTTGGATATGAGTGTCGCCAACTTGAAGGTAAGAAGCTGTTGAAGCCCATTTACAAGAAAGAAATGTTGGCTATTCTTCATGCAGTCAAACTATAGAGACTCTATCAAGTGGGAAGGCACTTTAAGGTGAAGACAAATTATGACAACCCGAAGCACTTTCTCAAACAAAGGTTATCGTTAGAAGAACCACAAAAATGGATCACAAAGATGTTGGGGTATGACTTAGAGATCATCGTCAAGAAAGGGAAGGTGAATGTAGTGGTAGATGCACTCTCAATCAGGGATGAGACCACAAAGGCATTTTTGTATGCCATATCCATATTGTAGGTGGACTAGATGGATGAGGCAAGATCTGAATGGCAGTAAGACACATACACAAAATCTCATTCAACAACATCAACAAGATCCTAGCATTTAAGATAAATTTGTGTGGAAAGGGGACTCCTATTGTACAAGGATAGGTAATTCCTAAGCAAAAATTCAAGCCTAAAGCAAAAGATTTTGGAGGAGCTCAATGCTTCTCTAGTTAGAGGACATTCATGATTCTTGAAAACTTATCATAGGGTCAGTTGGGGATTTTTTGGGGAAGGGCTCAAGGGTGATGCACACAAATTTGTTTCATAATGTTTTGTGTGTTAGCAGAACAAATGGCAGACAATTAAGCCTCATGCTTTTTGCAGCCTTAATCTATTCCTAGCTGGCATTGGGAGGAGGTATCCATGAATTTCATCATGGGATTGTTCAAGTTAGAAGGAAATGTCGCCATAGTGGTCATAGTAGTCCAAATATGCCCATTTTTGTGCCTTGTCAAATCCTTTTCAGAGCAAGTAGACTGCCGATAACATTTTAGAGACAATGTTGAAGGTACATGAGACTTCTAAGAGTATAGTAAGTAATCACGATTGCATAATTATGATTTTTGGACTGATTTATTCTATTGTATAGATATTAGCGGCTCATGGCTCATAGATGGGAAATCAAAAGTGGTCAATAAGTTCTTTGAAGGGTATCTCGTACGCATCCAAAATTGCACGGTGCTACATTGACGGACACGGTAAGTCTCCAATGATGAAAGAATTCTTTTCCAGAACAACGATGAGATTCAGATCCTCTCCCTTCACCTTTAACATGCTTGTTTTAGCTTATTTCTTCATATTTCTAAGTTTGTTAGCTTGACGTGTCTTCGCAAAACCACTTTTCGCCCCTTTTTCTACTTGTTTTTGTCTTAACTTACGCAACAGCGAAATTCATTGCGTAAACTGACGGTTTTGTCAACTTTGTTCGCGAGCTCAAACCGTGTTTTGGAATGTGTGTTTCAAATTTGTGAGTGATTTTCTCACACGTTTCTTGAACGTTTCGCTTGATTTTTGGCTTGTTGGATTCGTATTGGAGTCTTCTTCTCATTTTACTATCTTTAGAAAGTTAACTCCCCCTTTTCTTGATGATTTGGCACTTCTTGAATGACACGTCTTCTTCTCGAGTTCACTATCTTTAGAGAGTTAACCCCCTTTTCTTGATGATTTGACACTTCTTGAATGACATGTGTTTGGACTTCTCTCCTTTTTTATAAAAGCCCAGTTTTCATTCAAATGTAGGGTTGGAGTTTTGAGATTTGTTGTGTAAAGTTATGTTACCAATATCCTGTTAGAAACTACACAGCAACCGGTTCATCACTGTTATTTCCAATACTGATTTTCATCAATTTTTTGCAAAACATGTCAGCTACAACCTGCTCTTTGTTCATCTTGTCACAACCAACATTGCATACCTTGGATCATCCGGAAAGGAAAAGGAAGCCGAGGAGACAATAAATTCATCATCACACTTGGGAAGTTGTCACAACACAACAATAACTAGGTTGGGTGCATTTTTGTTTCTTTGAAGCATTTAGAGGATTATTGTCACTAGATTAGAATAAACACATTTGTTTTAAGTGGTAGAATTTCTTATTTCTTCGTTTCTAGTATACAAATCTTCCATTGATATCTTCTTCCCTGCCTATCCCTGTGGATCTGCAAGGGAAAGAAGTTGGAGGAAGGTTATGTGCCTATACTTCTTTATCATTTCTTCATTTCAAAACATCCATACATTTTATTTTTATTTTTGTGGGAAAAGTTTGGGTAAAGAAGAAATTACTTCGAGAAGCTTCCTTTCTTCTCGTGAACCTGAGGGAGAAGTGGCTAGAAGAAATTGGATTTCTAGAATAATAATTGTAGAATTCATTCTCAGTTTAAATTAGATTTAGCTTCACTTGCAATAGAGGAATAACTACATCCGGCTATTCCTTGTTCAATTTATTTTAATTTAGAAGTAGATTGTTTATTTAGATTAATTTCTTTGTCTGTGTCTGCAACATTTTATTTTAGTTAAATTCTTAAAAACTAGAAAACACAAAAAGATAGTTTAGAAGTTTAATTAGCTTTGTTCATTTATTTTATTTAAAAGATTTGTTGAAAAACACAAAGAATTAGTTAGCTTGTTTTGTTTTGCTTTAATTAAATCATAGCAAATTGGATTTAATTAGATTGAAAGGGGAAAACAATTGTCTTTTGTTTAATTTAAATTCATTTGTTTCATTTTGTTGGTCCTCAAATCTACACCCTCTGGTGGCTTGACAACAATTCTCTTTATGGAAATAAAGTGGGGAATTGGCTTGGAATGGTCGTAGACCGGGTGGTATATCGTTTTGTAGTCGGGATGGGTCTAACACTTTCCTTAGGGATCAAGCTTTGGGATGATTGAGGGGCACATACAGAGGAGATGGCATCTTCCTGCTACTTTTGGTCCTGCCTTGAACCAGGGTGAGAGGACCCAAGGTGTAACTTGAATGGGAGAGGGGAGATGGGATCTTTGTTCCCTCAATTTCTTTTTGAAAATGGTGGGTCAATCTGGGATAAACATGGCCAATGGACACAACACTCACTCTCACGAGTTGTCACAAAAGATGTTGTGTATGTTTACTTTGCAGACACAGGTTACTAAAGACAGTGGGATTTGATTGCTCTTGCATTCTCTAGATGGTAGAATTTGCAGCTAAGGGGTAGTCTCAGTGATATTTAAAGACAAAGCAACAACAACAATGAATGGTAGATAAAATGGGGTAGGATTACTTATGTAATTTTTGAATGAGGGGGATTATAGGAAGACAAATTCCTTGCAATCAAACATTTAACACTTAGAGCAACCTGCAATTCAGAAAAGCACAAAGAATTGAATTAACCAGTCATAGTTTCTATAAAGGAAGATTTGCATTCATTGATCCTCAATCAGATGCAAAGCTTTGACACAATCTTTAAAATACTTGACATAAGAACTCATGCAAGCATTCTAACAAAGTATTTATTGTTTCATCCCTCGTACGCCCAAGATACACTCAAAGGCTAACAAAAATCTATCAGACAAAATGGTTAGAGTAAGGATTTTACAATTAAATCCAATATTGTAAAGTAAATGCTTACAACACAATATCAAACTAATGACCAAAGCACAACCATTAAGGACAAATCTAGTGTATGACAAAGAGAAACAATAAACACAAGACTGCAAGTAGAAAATATAACTCATTAATGGACAATTCCAAACACAAAACCCAGAAGACATAATTTAAACTCAAAAGCGGACATATTTCATTCAGATCTTAGAATTTCTTAGCAAGGGAACATCAATTGAATGCTCTCAAATCTTGTCAATGGTTGTACATTGCAACCACCTTGACACAAAAGTTTGGGAAATTGAGATCAATATGCATTTCACAAAGGAAACATGCAATATTTACAATTGAATCTCTCTACCTTCTTTAAAAATAAAAAAACTAACCCCCTTGAATATGAAGACAAGTCCTCATATTTATACAATTTTGATTTGTTCTTACAATTTGATTTTCCCCCAAAAATAGTAATAAAATTTCCCCTTGTTTGTAAAGAAAATATTTTGATCAAAGCGAGAATGTTCTAACTAAAAATATCTGATTTAGTATTTTGGGATCTGCCATATGCTAGTCTATGGTTGGTCTGTTGGGTCGAGCTATCGCTGTCCAGTGCAAAATAGTTATTTGATCTTTGCCAGTGCGTTTATGCTCTTTTTATTTGTTGACAAACTTAGACGAAAATCTAAACTTTTTTCTATTTTTCTCTTACAAAACACCATCAATTTCTGAATTAGATGATGCCAAATTGAAGAGCTCGAGGAGACCTTTCCAACGAGACCAATTTTTCTTAATTTGGAGCTCTAGATCAAAAGTTATGGCCATTTGAAGTTTTTGCGTGTCAAGATGAACAAGAGAGTGACACGTGATAGCTTTTGATTGGCTTCGGCTTTTGTTCACGTGTGCATTGTTTTTTTTTGCTTTTATGTGACTTTGTGACAGATACATTCCATTATGAAATGCGACCCAATTAGAAAATGCCACATTCATTCACCTTTTTAAACTGTTCTTTCACTTGATTACTCTTCGTAAAACATGAGCGAATGAAAAAGCTCCATGTTTTTCGCAGTGTAGGGCTTTTCTTTTATATGTACTTAGCCACCTTGAAACGCGAGCCAATGAAAAAGCTCCATGTTCCTTCGTGATGCCAGATTTTGATAACCTTGGTTGATTCCTACGAAATGTGAGCCAATGAGAAAGCTCCACACCTTTTGCAATTCAGACTTTTAGATGGCCTTGAATGACCTCAACGAAACATAAGCCAATTAGAGAGCTCCACGTTACTTTGCAATTCAGTCCTTTGATAGCTCTTTTTGACAAAGTGCGAAGCTCTAGCCAATCGATCATTCCACGTTCCTACATTGTGTCAGACTTTTTAATAAGCTTAACTGACAGACGCGAAATGCGAGCCAATAGAAAAGCTCCACGCTTCTGGTAATGTCAGTTCTTTCTTTAGCCTCTACTGACAACCGCAAAACACGAGCCAATAGAAAAGCTCCATGTATGACACGCGTTCACCTTTCATTGGTTGTGCCTTTGCATCGCAATTTCAAACTTGAGTGGACTTAGAAACTTTTGGCTTCATAAAAATGTTGCCACATATCTCGCCTTGACTCACCTGACCATCTGGACCCGAAGACATATGAAACTTGGTTCATTCCGCGGACTTGAGGTTCATTGGAGCTCATCTGCTTGAAGAGTGTCGGAATGCCGACACGTTTACATTTGATGCCCTTGATCTGTGCTGCTTGTCTTATCCATCCTTCCGCCACGTATACCATTTGACTTTTCAACCTTGCCCAGACCCGAAGCTTTTATAAAACTTGGTTCATTCCGCTGGACTTGAGGTCCGCAAAATGCTTTGGCTATGGAAAGCACCGGAATTCTTCCACGTGTCCTTTGGGCATTTATGAATTGCTCGGTGGTGCAGACATTTGACAACCAAATGAACATCTATCAACCTTTTGAAAGTAACCCGCCAATGCTTTTAAACTTAGTCTCCCGTGGGTTTTCAAATGCCAACGGCTAGTGCTTTTGGAAGGAGGAAATTGATGGCTGTTTTAGACATCCCAAGCTTTGCAAAAATGGCTATGTCCATTTTAACTGAATTAATTAACCAGTCTTGCAGCTTTATTACTTCGTGGTTGGGTTGCATTCTTTTGGGCCTTCGTAGCTTCAAATTCTTGGAGCAGTTTGGATCATTTTAGTGTTGATTTGCAGGTTCCTCATGAAATATGTAGACATAGTCCCAATCACCCGTCTGTCTGAAGCTTTTACTTTAATCAACCAGACCATTAAACCAGTCCCCGACATTTCTATTGAATCTTCTCTTTTAATTGGCTAAGGCACAAAATTTATAACAAATTGATACTTCTCCTTACTCAGAATGATCTTTGAATCAAGGGGAACAATATGAAGCACACATAAGAGTTAGATTTATGGAAAATCTATGAAAAAGACGTGTTTGATCCAAGGAATTGGATTGAGCACCAATAATGGCTCTTGCTTGGGGATGGGCACCCCTTATGGGTGCCACAAGAACAAAGACCAGACCAGATGCCTAATCCATTGGGTAAGGAGTCATGGGGATAAAACATGCAAGACTTTTCGAAAAGATACATTGCATTCATACCAAGATACTGACATGTTTCGAAACTTGGTCACTTCAGAGACCAGGAGCACAAAAGGGAAACAACAACACAAACAAATGGAAAAACAACACAACTATACACTATACAATGATCATACCTGATCCTTTGGCTCAATCCAAAAAGTGTTTGAGATGCCTTCCATTAAAGGAAACTCCAACAAATGTCCTTCCAAGTCCTTCAAAAAGAAAGTATGTTCTCCAATCTTGATATCAATAGAATAGGGTCCCATCCATAGGGCATCAAACTTTCCATGTTTGCCCTTATCTTCGTGTCTGCTGTCCCATAACAAGACTAAGTCTCCAACATTGAAAATTCTTGGAGTGACCTTCTTGTCAAATATTTTCTTCAGTTTTTCTTTGAATTTAACATGTTTTTGGTGGGACTCTCTTCTGACTTCATCTAATTCCATGATTTGATTTATCCTTGCCTCATATGGACTTCTCCATCTTCAAATTGTTGCATAAACTGATATGAGGAAAGTTGTAAGTGTAGGGGAAAAAGGGCTTGAACTCCATAAACTAGCTCAAAAGGGTTTTTCTTGTAGACCTCTTAGTAGTAACTCTGTCTTCCCACAATGCAAACTTGAGTTTCTCACCCCATTTCTTTTTATTGGTCTCTAGTGTTCTTTTGAGGATCTTTAGCAGGTTTTGTTGCTCGATTTTGCTTGGCCATTTCCTTGTGGATTATAATTTCGATGCATAAGCCAAATTTGCCAATGGTTTATTTCTGAAGCTCATGGCATTGTCAACAATTATCTTGGAAGGAACACCAAATCTGCAGATTATGTTATTAAGGATGAAATCCAAGATTACTTAATGAGTTGCCTTTCTAGTGGGAATGGCCTCAACCCATTTGGTAAAGTAATTAGTGGCTACCAATATCCACTTATGACCAACGCTTGAGGAGTCTGACATTGTCAACAATTATCTTGGAAGGAACACCAAATCTATAGATTATGTTATTAAGGATAAAATCCATGATTACTTAATGAGTTGCCTTTCTAGTGGGAATGGCTTCAACCCATTTGGTAAAGTAATCAGTGGCTACCAATATCCACTTATGACCAGCACTTGAAGAGTCTGAGATTTCACCAATAAAGTCCAAGCCCCATTGTTTAAATGGAGCTTCTATTGACATAGGCTGCAAGGGTAGGGCCCCAAAAGCTTTCAATCTTCTAGAAAATTGTTGACAAATTTCACATCTTCGAACCAACAAGGCAACATCTTTAAATAATGAAGGCCACCAATATCTTGCCCTTAAAATCTTGTGAGCAGTCACTCTTCCAAAGCAAAATGGCCTCTACACACTCCCCCATGAAATTTTGCAATTTTTTGGGGGCCTCTTCTTCAGTGATACATCTAAGTAAAACTTTTGGATTCTTCCAAGCTAATCCATGATCAGTCAAGATATACTTATGAGAAACCAACTTAAGTGTCCTTTGATTCTTATCTAAGTGCATAGGACAATTCAAGTTCATCAAATAATAAACTATATCTTTATACCAGACTGAATTGCTCACCTTTTGATGAGGGTGTGGCCCATCTTCTTCAACATTGTGGATCTCTACCACCTGTAAATTGCTCTCTACCATCAACCTTGCTAAGCCCAATCCTCGAACAAGCTTGGTAGTTTGTATGTCCATGTCATATTCTTGAAGCTTGTTAACCCATCTGCACCTTTTACTGGATATTTCCATCTGAGACAAAATATCCTTTACCATTATGTGAGGCACATATGCTATAATTTTTGAACTTAGAATATAAGGTCTGAAGATTTTGGTTGCTTTGACCAAAGCAAAAGCTTGTTTTTCCATGACAAAATATTTCAGCTTAGACCCTTGCAAAGCTTTGCTAAAAAAATGCAATAGGATTTTCATGGCCTTCTTCATTCTTTTGTAATAACACAGAGGCAATAGTAAGTTTAGATGCAAATGAAAATATTTGATTTTTTTTTTTATAACTGGATCAAGCTAATACTGGGGCAAGTCTTGAGTGCTTCTTTTACTCCTTTGAATGCTTGAACAACCCCTTCTTCCCATTTGATCACTTGATCTTTCTTTAACATATTGGTGATAGGCAAAGTGATTTCAACAAAATTAGAAATGAACCTTCTCACAAAATTAATATACCCAAAGAAAGATCTGAATACCTTTCTTTGACAAGGGGATAAGAACTTGGTCAATAGCTTCTACTCATTCGAATCAATCATGACTCCTTGGTGAGAAACTATGTGTCCAAGTAACTTAGCTTTTGCACACCAAATGACATTTCTTGGGGTTCAATGAAATGCCATACTCCTGCATTTGATCAGGATTTTCTCTAAGTGCATTAGGTGATCTTCTCTTCTTTTGGAAAACACAGTGATGTCATCTTGATATACAACAATGAACTGGTTTATAAAACCTGCAAAAGCAACGTCCATTGCTCTTTGAAAAGTAGCCCCAACATTCATCAACCCAAATGACATCTGATGTAAACATAAGTACCCCAAGGAGTGGTGAATGTAGTCTTGTATTGCTTTGATTCTCTTACCACAACCTGATTGTAACTAGAGAAGCCATCCAAGGTAGATAACATTTCTGAACCAGTTACCTTCTGTAGCAAATTATCCATATTAGGCAGGGATAATTATCTTTAAGTGAAGCTTTATTCAGATTTCTAAAATCGACACAGTCTTATATCACCATTCATTTCTCAATATCATATTTGAACAATTTGCTCTTCTTTTGTTCACAAATCTACCTTAAAATACTAAAGGGGTCTTAGGGTTTAGTAGAGCTTACACTTGGAGTTCATTAGTGGTGCATTGGGTCACTTGGAGAATCAAAAATAAGAAATGAACCGACAAGGTCTTCCTTAGTCTTTAGAGTCCCTAAGTTTGGTCTACTTAGGTCTTCTTTTTATCCTTCTTGAGTTTTCCCCACAACAATCTATCACAAGGTGGTACAAGTCGAGAATAGAGACTAATGCATGACAATGTTTCCACATAAGGTAAGTATCTCTATCCCTATTCTCTTTCCTTTATTTGGTTGATGATTGTTCATATGTATCATGTATTAGATAGGATAGTGTAACATGTCCTTATCTTTTACATTATAGTTCTTTATATTACAGCTGAATGACATTTTACAACCATTAGTTAGATAGCTCTTGCTTTGGCCTAGAGGCCACCCCTAGGATCTAGTTAAGTCCTACATCTCATATCCCTAGTGACTGACTGTAGATCAACCATTTTAGATCCATTACAACCCCATATCTTTGTTAGCCTTAGACTGCATTGTGGAACCACTGTTTGTATGTGTGTTGGCTCTAGTATGGTCTTCTACTTTATCCTAATTTAGACAAGATCCTCATATGGATCTTTTTAGCATACATAAAAGGTGATCTGTCATACTGCAATCTGTTGTTTCAATTATGCTTTAGCAATATAATAGTTTCATTACATCATATTGTTGAAATCACAACATGCACCCTTCAAACCATACACCAATTGTTCAGAGTGGTCAGGCTAATATGCCGATGAGCCCAAGTATTACAACTTGTTAGCTTGACCAATCTGATTTGAAGTGGCATTCTGCTTCTACAAATTTAGACAAATTGTTAGTGGTAGCCTTTCTTATTCGAAGTGCTATTGTTAAAAAATGTTGCAGCTTTGTTGGAGGCCTCTGAATGTGAAGATCACTGTCTAATAATGAGGTAGTTATTTGTGTTGTGTAGACACTTGTTGATTTATAAAATCCTTGCATGATCTCATTTCTTTTTGTTTTTTGTAAATTTTTTTAGTATCAATGTATTGACATTTTGTGATGTGTTGTTCCGATGCACAATAAGAGGCCTGTGTAAGATTAGCTTGCTGTATGTTTGAGTTACGACATGTGCAATAATTGTGTAAATTGTTGTCCTCGTTTGGCTGTTTGTAATGTCCCCTTTTTGAAAGTAAAGAAGAACAAAGACCCTCGTTGTGATGAAGGGATGAAGGAAAGGGGAACATGGTAAGATTAAAACTAAGTGAGCCAAAAAGTAACTTTATGTCGGCCACTTATGTTTTAATTTTAAAATAAAAGTACTTTTCCAATTGAAGTGGGCTGACACTTAATTAGAAATTAAAAGAAAGGGAAGGATATAATAGAAAATGGAAGGGCTCATTTCTAGACATCGGCATCCATCTATCATCTTGATTTCGGGAGTTGAGCACTTGTGCTTCTACTTTCAACCATTGAAGACAGAAACCCTTGTAGCATTCATCGCTTGAGGATGAAAACCCTCGCTGTGATCAAAATTTGGGGATGAAAACCCTCAATTTTTGTTGTTGGCTTCACACAGAAGTCATATTTGTGCATAAGGACAACTTGGAAAGGGCTAGGGCATCATCACTGGCTGGCAAAGGGGTACAAGCACCATCATTGGTTGGCACAAGGGGTAGAAGGGTTGTTAGAGCTTTGGTAGAAGTTTTCAGACCCTCTCCTAGGGTGGTGACTTGCATCTTGGAGGAGTTTGTGGGCTTCTAGGGCACGACAACCCAAATTTCAGTTGTATTTGGCTTCTTCATAATTTTTGGAGTTGTTTGCACTCTTTTGTGGTTGTGTTTGGGCTTGGAATCATTATTTCCAGCCATGTTGGTGAAGTATATTTGCTGCTGTCATATTTTAATTCCAGCTGGTTTGAAAAATACAAAATCATATTTTCCCGTATTCTCGTGTTATGTTTGTTCGAGCTCTTGAATAAAATAATTTGAAGCATTGCTTTATTTATTTCTAGCTGTTTTTGCATGCACGATGCCATTAAAAAATAAACATTAGATTGTTATTAGGGTTTGAGGATGATTTTCAGTTTGCTAGTTGAATTTGAAGTATTTGAGTCGTAAGGGTTTGAAGGGAAATTAGAAATGTTTCCAGATCTGCCCTAAAAGGGACAATACACAATGGACGTTCTATTTGAATTCTGGAGACTTTTAACCCAACGGATTCTAGGCATTGATTATCATTAATTTGACCACTTCTTACAATATTTTCATTAACTATGTATCTTATTGAAATCAACATTTAGCTTTGCAAATCCCTTGAAAGTTTATAAGATGTCCTCTGTTCACTCTTTTTGTCCTGAGAGCAATTGGCCTATGAATCATGGATATCTTTGCCATAATAATCTGTTTGCTTGCATGCAACCTTTGCGCAATCTTAAACAACCTTGTGATTCTTCCTTCTAGTGACAACAAATTGGATGGGAAGTCATAGTGATTAGGATGGTTAACTGGGTCTTCTATATTGTTCCTGTCAATCCTTTATTACTTTCATGCATTTAGGTTGTTGAAGGGTCTCTCCCTTGGGTTTCGCACAGCATAAAGAGTGACAGGTTAACCTTCTCATTTGTTGTCTTAAATTTACCCCTAACCGGTGAAGAAGCATGCAATTTCCCTGCCTTATTTCCTTATGTTCACCCCTTCACACAACAAAACAGATTTGAGGTCCAACAAATTGGCGCTGTTACGGGGAAGTATATTCAATTACCCTGCCTTACTTTCTTATGTTCAGCCCTTCACACAACAAAACAGACTTGAGGTCCAACAAATTGGCGCTGTTACATGGGGAAGTATATTCAATTATGCTGCCTTACTTCCTTATGTTCACCCCTTCACACATTAAAACAGATTTGAGGTCCAACAAACTGGCTTTGTTGCGGGAAGTAATTAGTTCACTGATTCATTCACATATACCCCCACACTTACAATCTATTGCCAGGGTTCTTTGTGCTTCATTTTCAGTCTCTGTTCCATATGCAGTTTGCTTGCATTCTAAATTGTTTAATTCCATAGTTACCAGATCCTACCGGGTTTGGGATTTTCAGGCGGCCTAGATAAATTGTGTCTAGGTCGGTCCAATTTTTTTCCCAAATTTTTAATTTTTTTGGCAATAAAAAGACACCCAACACCCTTTAATATTATTTAATAATAAATATATTAACATTTTATATAATATTATCAATATTTTTTTCTGTATTTGTCAAAATTTTCATATTTATAAATTATGCTCATATATAATATGTATATATTCTGCATTGATTTTTTCTGAATCTTTTCAAGAGATACAGATTATCGGATTTTTTTGCCCCTTGAATGGATCCAGATTTGCGGACCTGGTAACTATGGTTAATTCACAATTGGCTTGACAACTTTGCCAACAAATTGTAGCTGTTATGATCTCTGTGGTGTTAGTCACTATATTGTACATTTGAAGATGAGAGATCATTTTATTTTAAGATTTTGACAAAACGTCAAATCTGAAATCAGTATGTCTAGCTTGTATATACCTTTGTAGTAATGTCGACTCCTTGAGATTGATCTCTGGTTCAGCTTGTGTATTTGGTAAATTTCTGATGTGTTGTCCTTTGCTCAAATTTATCTTTAATCAATATAAATTTGCAAAGCTGGAGGGCCTCGCTCTACTTTCAGGGTAGATTCATCTAAAATGTTGCATTCAAAACTGCAACTCGTAAAATCAGTGTCCACAGATAAGTAAATTTGGAAGCCTATGGAGGGAGGTATTTCTTATATTCAGATTTTTGATTCGTGTACCGTTGTGTCTCTTCTGAATAATTGTGGTGATTTTTTATTCAAGACATTCCTGAAGATCATAATTTTGAATCTAATAATTCTAAGTCTTCAAGTAGAGAAGTCAGTCACAGAGATGCTTTCGCTTTTGTTTTCGGAAGTACTAGTAAAATTGCATCCTCAGATAAGGATCCTAGTGCCTTCTCATCTCCGTGAGAACCAATAGAGTGTCAGTCACTCCTTTTGCCCAAAGAGTATGCTGCCCTTGATACCCCACATTCAATCAATAAATCTTTTGGGAAATTGAGAGTAAAAGCAAGAGAAGAACCCTTTGATTATACTGTTCTTGATTTAGTTCAGTCAAGCTAGGCTCTGCCTTTGACTCCTAGAAATCCAATTAATATGCAAAATCAGTTTAGAGTGAATAATAGAATGGCTATGAATAATCCTGATTTGAATACCTTTGACTCCTAGAAGTCCAATTATAATGCAAAATTTGTCTAGAGTGAATAATGGAATGGCTACAAATAATCTTGGTTTGAATGACATTGTGCACAATGGAAGAGCTCCTCGTCCTCTGTTGGGAGCTGACAGATATAGGTATATTGATTTCTCATTAATGCGAGGCTTCCCTAATGAAGTTCCAACAAACCTTAGACTGATAGTGCCCAAATTTCAGGAAATAATGCAGTCTTAGTTGAGTAGCACTTGAGGATCTTTGGTGCTTTAATTCATGACTATGATTTGTTTATGAGGATGTTGTAATCAAATTGTTTATTCACATCTTAGAAGAAAATGCTTGTGATTAGTGTAATGCTTTGTCTGATGAAAGTATTGATTCTTGGCATGAGATGAACAAAGCATTAAAATCTTAGTTTGGTAATAGAACAGACACACGGTTTCTGATTGGTGAATTTGAGAATATAAGAAAGCATCCCAATGAGTGTGTGCAAGACTTAAATTACAGATTAAAAAAGTTTTGATTAGATTGCCTGGAAATGTTAGACTCAGGGATGATACGTCTGATAAAGTTTTGTGGAGCCTTTGATGCCAAGGTTGGATTTTATCTCAGAGATAAGGGTCTAGCTAATTTGAGGCAGGCCTATGCCATAGTGGTAAATATTGAGAATAATATCAGAGCCACCAGGAAACCTGCAAACAGGGGTGATGTAAAACTCCTCCCATGTGAAAAACAACCAATTAGTAACTCTTTTAGTTTTGATTAAAAGTTAAACAAGGTGGTCGGAGCCTTGAAGGAGCTATCATATAGAGTGACTCGGAATGAAAAGGGACTGCCTCGAGTTCCTAACAAATAGTATATTAATGATAGCCACATAATCAAAATAAGAAGTTTGCCCACGAGAAGCCACATGATAAAGGAAAGAGGCCATTTGACATAGAAGACCTGAGCATACAAATAATGAAAGAGAAACTCCTAATCTGCTTGCTACCAGTGTGGATGAAATAAATCAAATTGAGCATTTTGAGTGGTGTGATGAGTGTTTTATGCCTCATCCATCTTGCATTGTTGCTGCAGTGGTGGCTTGTGCTGATAATGACGTGGATAGTGATCATGAGAGTTTGGAGTAAATTTACATGCTAGATTTCAGCGAAGACTCAATTAATGCAGCCCAAACTTATGAGTTACTAGTGCATGATTTTGAGTATTTGAAAGCTCAAATAATTAAGATGTATAATGGAAGAAGAGATTTTGAAGAAGACATCCTTGTTTTATCAAACATTGTCAAAATTCAAGTGAAGAGTGATTACAACATGGGAAGTAAACAAGATCCAGACAAGGTAGAAGCGTCCAAGGAAACCTCAGCTAAGAAATTAAGAGATCAAATTGACAGTCATAAAAAAGAGCCTCCTGCTGCCTTAGAGCTTAAAATAATCCCACTATGGGGCACCAAGCAAAGAAGATTTGTACAACTGAAAGGTAAGACGCCTTTGCTCACTAGCGGGAATAAAAATCCCCCTGTTCTAAGAATCCTGCTAGGAATAAAAGGCAGAGAGTAGAAGTTGAGTCAAACGCCTTTGCTCACTAGCATGAATGAAAAATCCCCTTGTTCTTAGAGTCTTGCTAAAAATAAAAGGTAGAGAGTAGAAGTTGAGTCTGTTGACCCAACTAGAAATATTGCCTCTACATTCTCTGATTTGGAACATTCATTTGCTCAAGATTTTGCCTCATGCAACCTTGATATTAATGCTACTACATTGCCCCCAAATTTGCCCATACTCAAGTGTAGTGCTTGTGATATGGTTGTTGTCTTGAACCAATTTAAAATCACAGTCCCACTAGTTGAATCGTTGCACATTTTTGAGCATAAAAAGTAAAACAGAGTTTTTGCTTTCCTTAGAACCCAAAGTTCTACCTCTTCATCCGCCTTCATTGTAGTAGCCAAAGAAGTAGGTGAAGAACTAGAAGAGGTACCTGAAATTTATTTGGGAACAACACTTGTGGAAAGTCAGCTAGATGTACATCCATTTTATACCACATTGCTTGTGAATGGATGATTGTCTACATAATTGCATGCTAGTTTCAGGAGCCTCTTGTAATATAATGCCGTTGGGTGTCATGAATGAGTTGGGTATAAGGATTTCTGCAGCATATGGCAGATTCTACGCCATCGATTCTTGTGAGGTGCTTGTGATCGAATTTATGAGAGGTTTGGTAGTTTAGTTTTTGCATACCGTGGGAAATTCTTGGCTATTTATGTTGTGGTTGATTGCCCTCCTAAGTGGGGTATGTTGCTGTCACGAAAGTGGGCTGCTTCACTATGAGGCAGTATTCAAATGAGTATGTTTTATGCCACCATCCCTCTTGAAGGAGATCAAGTTAAAATTTGCAAGGAAAAGGATGACGCACTTAATTGAATATCGACAAAGAACTTTGAATGAAGTGTTGTACACTGATGTGGACGTAGAGAACTTTGTGGGAAATACTTGTTTTATTGACAATCAAATTGATCCAAATTGCTGTTCACAGGTTAATAATGTTGATTTTGATAATATATGGATTGTGGTTTTTCATGAAGCATGTTCAAAAGAAGGGGCAGGGGTTGGAGTTGTGTTGTGTTCCCCACAAAGAGCTACATCTAAATTTGCATATGAGCTGTATTTTGAGTGCACAAATAATGTGGCTAAGTATGATGCCTTTCTAATTAGTTTGAATATGGCATCCAAGTTTAATATCAAGGATATTGTTGTCGAAGGGGACTCATAAGTAATTGTACAACAGATACGAAAAGTATATGCAACAAAGAATGAAAGGATTAAACAATATAGAAATACAGTTTGGGATTCGATTGAGTTTTTTAATTAATTTAATATAATGCATATGAAGTGGTCACTTAATACTGTTACAGATCAGCTTGTGTCTCATACTTCTCTTTATCAAAATGAGAAAATTGCCCCATTTTATATGTATGATGCAAAAATCTTGGTGAGGTCATCAGTTCCAGACAATGTAACTCATTGGCAAGTATTCAAAGATGACAATTAGATTATCAAGTTTATGACTGACACGACTGAGTTGGAAGATCAACTTATCAATTTGGAGCCTTTTGTTGAAAATCATGATGGAAGAGTACTCTTGGGACAATAATTTATTTAGTTGAAGACAAATAAATACCTAGGGACTGCTGACACTTGAAATAGCTTTTGATTCTACTGATAGAGTGAAACAACGAGATGTTCCAATAATGCAAGATACTGATGAAGTTAGCTTGGACTGAACTGTTGTGTTCAGATCAAATTTTATTAGTAGAAACATGAAATAAACTGAAAAGCAAGTTCTAATTAATATGTTAAGAAAGTATAAGGACTACCTTGTTTAGTCAGATGATGAGTTGAAAGCGTATAAGATATTTTTCAGCATTCTATCCTTTTACAGCTCGATGCAAAACCTTTAGGAAAAAGCAGAGGTGTATTAGTCCTACTTTGGCTAGCAAAAATGGAGAGTGAGTTAAGAAATTTGAAGGAAGAAGAAATTATTCAGCCTATAAAATTCTGCTTGTGGGTTGCAAACTTAATTCCAGCAAGAAAAAAATGGAGACATTCGGTGGTGCGTGCATTTTACAAATTTGAACAAAATGTCTTTGAAAGACAAACATGAATCACTTATTGCGAAAATTCACTAGATTAGAATTGATGTTCATGCTGGATGGACCCTTTGGGTATAATCAGGTTGTGGTCAAAGAATTAGAGAGATTTAAAACATTTACCACCCTTTGGGAACTTATGTGTATGTACGCATGCCATTTGGTTTCAATAATACTGGAGCCACATTTTATAGAGCAATGGATTCTGCTTTCACGTGTTTAATAAATGAAATCATGGTTGTATATCAGGATGACATCAATGTTTTTTTAAAACAGAGAGCTGAACATACGGGTCATTCAGAAAAAGGTTTTCATAAATGTAGAGAGTATGGTATCTCCCTTAATCCAAAAAGTGCATTTTTGGTGTGTAGAGAGAAAAGTTGCTTGCTCACATTGCTTCAAATTTGTTATGATTGGTTCAGAGAGAGTCAAGGCCATTGATGACATTCCTCTCTGATGCTCTAAAAAGGGTGTTCAATCATTTTTGGGTAAATCAACTTTGTTAGGCATTTTATGTCTAACTTTCCTGAGATCACTATCCAAATCAAATGCATGTTGAAGAAGGATCAAGTGATCAAATGAGCCACAAACGTTGAGCAGTCATTTTCTGATATAAAGGAGGGGCTCTTAAATAAGCACCAGTGTTCGCCAGTCATGATTATGGTAAGAAGCTTCAAATTTTCTCTTTACTTCTCAACATATGTTAGTTGTCATGTTGTAGAAGAACATGAACAACCCATAGCATTTTCTAGCAAAGCATTGCAACATACTGAGCTAAATTACACTCATGGAAAAGCAAGTGTATACTTTGATCAAAGCGGTGAAGGCTTTCAGATCATACATACTTAGCTCTAAGGCTTCACACAATGGTGAAAGACAAATTGACTTAGCTGGAAACTTTAGGTAAAAGATGCAGATGGGTGAACAAGTTGCAAGAGTTTGACATTGAGGTGAACACTAAAAAGCTTGTGAGAGGGAAAGGATTGGCTACGCTTATGGAAAAGTCAAATCTTGATGTTGCTGAAGTTAATATGCAAGATGAAAGTATTTGATCAACTGGAAATAATTTGAGTACATCCAATTGGTACAAAAACATTATTTTATTTGGAAATTTGAGTTGTCCTCCTGATTTGGATAAAATACAGTGCAAATCTCTTAGGCTTGCTATTCAGAAATATGTGGTAGCTGAAAAAGGATCAGCTTGGAGAAATCTTGGGGGTATCTTTATGCGGTGTGTAGACAAAGAAGCATTTATATATGAAATTAATTGTAGATTTTGTAGTGGGTTGCGTGGAGGCCATTATGCAACTAAAGTCTTTGCACATAAAATTATTAGAGCTAGTTATTGGTGTCCTTCATTGCTTAAATATGTAGTAAAGGCACTTAGAAAGTGTGACCCATGTCAAGTGCTTTGCAAGAAGATAATAAAAGTTTGGTGCCCTTCGTCTTGTTCTAGTAATCATGAAAGCTCCATTTCAGCTACGGGGAATGAATTTGATTGAGAAATTAGCGACAAATCCAACTGTGGTTGTAAATGGATTTTGATTGCAACCAATTATTTTATAAAGTGGGTTCAAGTTATCCCAACGGAGAATGCAACTCACAAATTGGTGATGGATTTTGTGATGTCCCCTTCCTAGACAAAT
This sequence comes from Taxus wallichiana var. yunnanensis, assembly GCA_018340775.1. NCBI lineage: Eukaryota > Viridiplantae > Streptophyta > Pinopsida > Cupressales > Taxaceae > Taxus > Taxus wallichiana. The sequence continues at coordinate 951,291,289 of CM031240.1, forward strand.
AAAGACAGTTTGTGTTTTCCAACAAACCCTTATACCAAATATGCAACAAACTGATTTTTGTAGCAGGTTGATTTATTGCTTTTACTTAAGAAAAACCAACAATTAGAGATACCCACAAGGGGAAAAGCCTTTAGAAATCCACTTGGCACATGACTATGAAAGAAAATAATTTTTACAATCAAGAACTGAATTTATTTCTATTATATTTCAGATCACAAAACATGAAAAATATTGCGTATGATAACAACAAACTTTCGACAAATGACATCCAAATAGCACAAAAGACCAAATGATGTGTATGCAACTTGGGGTTTAAGAAATCTGCTCACGGATGATGCCCTAAACACAGTTTTGAAACCCCAAAGGGTGTAAATAGCCCTAGAAATAGTTGCAAATGTCTCCAAAGACCTTCCCAAATTCGATTCCAACTGATAGGTGGCTGCTCCATTGTAGAAAACATTGAAAATCTGATCTGCATATGATGCCTTAGGTGCCAATCTTTGAAATCACCTTGAAACAATGCCCACTCTGAAAATATGGCCTTTAACTCAAAATATTATCTTTAGCTCAAATGTGATCTTTGTGTGAGATCACCAAGGAGAAATTGAAGGCTTTTGTCCCTAAATTCTGATCACAATGAGGGTTTTCGTCCTCAAGTGATGAATGCTAAGAGGGTTTCCATCCTCAATAGCTGAAAGTAGAAGCACAAGTGCTCAACTCATAAAATCAAGATGGTAGATAGATGATGGATGTTCACAAATGAACCCCTCCATCTTCTTTTATATCCTTTCCTTTCTTTTAATTTCTAATTAAGTGTCAGCCCACTTAAATTAGAAAAATACTCTTATTTTACAATTAAAACATAAGTGGCCAACATGAAGTTACTTTTTGGCCCACTTAGTTTTAATCTTACCATGTTCCTCTTTTCTTCATCCCATTAGCTTGTGGGAAACAATAAAATAGGCCAAGGGTCGCCCTTCGCTTTAATTTCAAAACGGGACATTACAATCTTCCCTCTCGAAATTGCCTGCCCTTAAACAAGCGCAAGCATGGATGCTCAACTATCACTGTGCCAATATGGTGAGTCAAAGTTGTAGTTCTTATAGAGCCTAGACCCCATACTGTCACAAATGGGATAATTTCTACCAAAGAACATGGTGTGATATATCCCAAATGGAAAACAAGTGCCATCCAACCTCAAGATGATCCCCCAAAATTTGTAAATGCTTGAAAACATCCACAAAATCCTGCAAAGTTGAAAGATGCCATATGCTCACATCATTGGGCTGCTGCTGTCCCACTTTGCTTCTTTTATGCAAAGAAGGTTTTGAAATATCAAACCCTTGGATTCCAGTGGTTCCTCTCGTGACTTGGTGAGTTGTTCCTCCCAATGTTTGATAAAAATCAGACTATAGATGAGCTGGAAATTAGTTGCAACAACCATGAATCACTTGCATTTTTATCCAACTAGGTACCTGTGTGGCTCCCATAAAAATGTCCTTTAGCCGAACCCTTCTTCCAACTTCTTTCATCAAAGATTTTCCCTCATTTTGTGCAAGCTTACAGCTGTCCTTATCTAATAACAACAGTTCTAGTACTCTGAAATTGTCATCACAACAAAAAAATTGATTTCCTTTTGCCCGATCGAGGGGGTGAACCATGTAGGAGCAGAAAATGCCATTGGGAGTAAGTGCATTAATGGGATAGAAGTAATGTAGGAGGATATCATCACCCCTTGTTCTCCTCATATGCATGCCAATCATTAAACTCGCATCTTCCGTTTGCTTTTCGTACATATGAGCATGTTGGACTGAACCACACTTATGTATCTTTTTTCTATCATCTCCATTTTTGGACCTACACATAGAATAGACATATTAATGAAATCAAGAGCTTCCACCAACATCCCGACAAGTGCTCCATCATCCCTCATAGACATGTCGTTCAACTCTCTTCCAATGCTTACATCTTCTTCATAGTTTCCATTCATGTGATGGACTTCCAATGGTCCATTCTTGCTGTCCCACACATGGTTGTAGCTGTAGTATTGCATTTTCTTGCTCACATACGACATTGTAGTGGTCTGAAACTCTTTTATAATAGTAGCAAATAATCCCTCATTGATGGTAGGTAGAAAATCCTTCAACCTTGTGACTGAAAACACTTTTGTGACTGTCATAAAAAGTGTTAAGGCACAGGTTCTAGTGTTTTAAAACCGGCTGAACGGAACCGAACCGCCGGTTCGACCAATTCAATGGCAAAGGGAAGGAACCGGTAGAAAAACCGGATTGGTGACCGGTTTCGTACTCAACTGGTATGAATCGGTTTGAACTGCTTGTGGCAAAAAAAAAAAAAAGAGATTTAAAACACTTTTTTTTTTTTCTTAAATGCAACTTTTAGTTGTCTTTATTCTAGTTTAGATGATCAATGATTTGATCATTGATATTAGACATGTAGTAGCTTGTAGCATATTTTTTTCCTACTCTAAGAGTCTAGAGGTCATTTAGAGCCTCATTGTTTATGCATTTTTTTTAGATATGTATTGCATTTGGTGTCATTTTGCTATATTTACCCTTACATGGTATATACATGAGAAAACTTTGCATATTTTGTCTCTAATTGTTTGTAATCATGGTTTGGAATCTTTAAAATATATTGTTTTTATTAAATTGTAATACTTTATGTATTTTTTAGTAAACCGGTTCAAGAATTTTAAACCGGTTCGGTTACGTTCTAGTTCGGTCTGACCGTTGACTGGTTCCGATTTTTAAAACTTTGGCTGGTTTTGTTGCAAACAACAGAAAAAAATAGGATAGCAGCTGTGATATTTTATGTCATATTTACCATATTCGCATTTAATATTGTCAAATTCGGTTTGCACCGAACTTATATCAGATGACGAATTTGTTCGGTTCGGTTCGAATGTCAGTTTTTTCAATTAATAAAATAAAAATGCTTAAACTATCAAAACCCTATTTCCATTGTTTGACTTCAAGCTGTGCTGCAAGTGTTATGACTGTGCAAAGCAGTTGGGTAGGGAAACAAGTCCTCACTATGTAAGTGTAAACTGCATCTTTTGAGCAACAACCTATATAGGAATTGTGTTCAACTTCAAGGGCCATTATCTGCATTTTACAGGTTGTTCCAGGCATATTGTGAACTTTTTTCAGTATTACAGCACCTTTATCTGCATTTTACGGGTCCTTTAGGGCTTCAAGCTCCATAAATGATAAAATTCCTTCATCCCTGCGGCTGCAAGTGAAACGGGCTGCAAGTGCAACATTAAAGACTTATTTAGGGCTGAGCCTTTAAAGTTTAATCTTCATCTATTTATCGTGCATGTTTTTTTATTTTGTAATATTGTATTTACTATTAAAATAGTTCAATAGTATTTAGTCATATATTTTTTAGACTGAAAATAAAATGCAAGTTACAAATTTTATTATTTTAGTCTTTATGACTAGATAGTAGAGAGGCCTTAGTTATAAGTTTTTATCTTTTTAATAGTTAGGTTATGTTATAAATTTATTATTTATGAAGTATAATATAGTATTTTTTTTTTATGTTATAATTTTGTAATATAATATTACTTTTATAAATAATAGTTTGACATTCTATTGGTTTTTCCTATGTATTTATTTTATGTAAATTTATTTTTTGTGTAATAGATATTTTTTTTTGAAAAAATGCCCATTATATTGAAATAAATGTTGAATTACATTTTCTACCATGCCAGGCATGGAAGCTATTAGCCATATCCCTAGCACTATAAACAAACGTGACAATATAAATATCATTGAGAAGAGTCAATTTGTGATTTTCCTGATTTCTTCTTGAATCTTTGTTTACCACCAAAGTGGAGGTGTCCCGTAGCGGAAGATATCCTTGTTGTCAAGAGCCCAATTTTCCAATCCATCAACAACTTTGTTATTATGTCTGGGGATGTGGGTGAACTGAATTTCTTGAACCTTTTGCTGAAGATTTCTAATTTCACAAACTTCCGTAGAAATTATCCATTGCGGAGGATGACCATTCCTAGAGTCATTCAATAAGTTCATGATTCTGGAATCTGATTGGATTTTGATCTCTCGCCATCCTATTTTAATAGCCTCCTATATTCCTCTACGAATAACTTTAATTTCAGCCATGTTATTGGTAGAAGCTCCTAGTTTTGAGCAAATAGGAAATGAATTTCTCCATCTCTATTACGACCAATCCCTCCCATGGCTGCTTTGCCAAGATTACCCCTAGAAGCTCCATCTGTATTTATCACCCCATCATAAGTTGTTCCCTCTTGCACCAGAGTAGCCTGACCAACTTTCTTTTTCGATTCATGAGGAAGGGTGGCTTCTCCGGGATCCAAAGAAAGCTGCTGGAAGATATGTTCCCATTCTTGAGAGGGTTTATCAGGAATAGAAATCCTATGTTTGAGGCTCTCTGTCAAGTTGCTTTTTATTTTTTCCCAAACATATATTACTTCTCTGCTATTTTGGCGAAATATTCTATAATTCCTCTCTTTCCACGTGTTCCAAAGGAGTAAAGAAATTCCACTCCACACAGCTGGGATCAAATTTTGTCCTGTGGGAATTGCTTTCTTCCAAGTATCATTAATCTGTGCCACAGGATCCCAAACTATTCCATTGAAGTTTAAACAACCGAGTCAAATGTGTCCATAATACAAAACCCATGGGCATTGAAAGAAAAGATGATCCAAAGTTTCTTTGTCCTGAGTACAAAGAGCACATCTAAAAGGTCCTCTGAAACCTCTTTTTTGGAGCCGATCTCCAGTTAAAAGCCTTTTGTGAATGATAAACCAAAAGAAGAAACTTACCTTAGGCCATATCTCAGGCTGCCATATACGCTGAAACAAGGCTTTTTGAGGATGAATGCAACCTAGTAATGAGGGATTCATATCCAGAAGCTACATCATATTTCCCTGAGGAGCTGCCTCCCCATCCAAGTTCATCATGATCATCTGACAGTAGAAGTGGTCTTTCTGCCAGAGTTTTGTTCAACAAGGTCTGATCTTCCTGCTCTATCCTCATAGGCCAATCCTTAGGAGGTCTCCATTGTGTCTCAATACCCCAAGGCTGAATATTTGTCTGTATGTAATGATTTATCTTGATCCATCCCTTCACTTGCATTTGTTCCTTAATATGCTGGAGTTGAGGTAAGATATTTAAAATGGGGGATAAATGTGTAATAGATTTTTACTTTATTAATATGGATAACTATTTTTTTAATATATTTTTAAATTTTGTGAACGAAACCGAATTGAACCAAATCTTTTGCAAAATCCCAAACTTCCAAACTTTGTTGCCCATCCGAACAATCTGAACTTTTCGAACATGGTAACTATGCTTTATATTATTCACAAAATTCATAAATCACAGTGATATAGGGGCTGGAATAAACCATATAGTGACTGAAAATTCATCAACAATAACAAACTGAAAATTACTCAAGTGTGTGACTAAAATTACTTGTATGGCTGTATACAAACTGTTGAGCTAGAAGCCAAATGAGGATGACAACAACAATCCAACTTGCAATAGTGAAGCCTTTTTGAAGAAACATATCCTCCTTGACTTACCCTTCACATCATGCGACTGAAATTTCCTCAAAAATAGCCTCAAACTGAAAATTACTAACTTCAATGACTAAACTACTTGCATGGCAGCAAGTACATAAAGATCTTATGGCTTAGCCACTTTCTCTATCAAGCATCTTGCTGCCCCGACAATGGTGACTATCCTCGTAGCCTTGCCCTTCTTGTATTTCCAAAGATCACGTGGATCCCAAACTTTCATGTACAAGCAATTTGGAACTTGTATGAAAGCATCTATGTGCCCTTTGCCACCGAAAGGGTTCTTCACGTAGTTACTGAGTCCAGAAATTCGGATCCGTTTGTGAGGGAAAAAAATCTGAAAATACGGAACTCTTGAAAAAGTTCGGAAAAATTTGATGCGGAATATATACATATTATTTAATTTATTTTACAAGCATAATTTATAAATATGAAAAATTGACAAATATAGACTTTTTTATTAATAATGTAATATAAAATGTTAATATATTTATTACTAAATAATATTAAAGGGTGTTGGGTGTAATTTTATTGTAAAAAAATAATTTTTTTTTTTTTTTTTTTGGAAAAAACGAGGCTGACCTAGATCGAATTTATTCAAGCTGCTGAAAAATTTGGATTTGAATGGATTTTGTGCGAGATCTAGCCGGATCTCGGTAACTATGGTTCTTCGCTTCATGACCATTTTCACTATGTTGTCCATGATGACCACAAATTTGCCATTATATACCATGAAGCATCAAACTTAACATAAGGTCATTCTTTTCAAGATGTTGCCCATGATGACAACACATCCGAAATGACATGTAGGAAGCAAAAAAATCCACAACGCTTCCATACATTCGGTTGTCCACAACTTGTTCATCTTGTTTAGGGGTAAAGATACAAATCCTCCTTTAACAACAGTTGAAGCAGTGGTTCAAGCCAAACTTGTGGAAGAGAGAATCGACGTTCCAGGGAGCTGAACCTTAAGGTCAGAGGATTGCCCACTCTTCCCTCTTCCGACCCCCTAGCCATTGCTTCGAAGTTCCTCATAGATAACTTGGAGTTGCCCGAGGTTCAGTTAGATAGAGCTTGGATTGGTCTGGCATCTACTCTCTTTATCCATTTCAAGTCAGCTGATGACCGCCTTAAGGCTCTCAGAGCCAAGTGGAAACTTTTCTCTCTACCCAATAAGGTCTTTCTTGACGAAGATCTTACTAGAGAACAAGTTGCCGAACTCAAGAAATCTCGGGAAATTGTCATGGCAGCTGAAAAGCAGGGAAATGTGCGGTGATTCCTAACCTCAAGCCAGTGGTTCGGGATTCTTTCCCCCTTGGTTGGGCTCCGGATCCAACTCTAGTTCTAGATGACGGTTCCAGCGGGAGAAGGCTCGGAAGCAGGGCCTCTCCATCGCATGTTGGAATGGAAATGGGTCCTTTTGGTCTTCTCCTGGCCTCCTGCATGATGCTTTAGGTCTCTCGGACCTTCTCTTTGTTACGGAGACACATGCGAGCCCGGTTCGCCCTCTCCCGAACATCAGTGGTTACTACTGGCTTTCTGTTTGCAGACAGGAGACTTGGAGTTCGCGGCGCGTCAGAGGATTCGGCGGGGTTGCTTGTTTAGTCAGAGACACTCTTCGGAGCAGGATTTCTATTGTCGCTGAGGATGAGTCTGCCCGCTTTCTTTGGGTACGGATCAGACGTAATTCTCCCCTCCTGAGAGACATCTTTATTGCGGTCTGCTACTTCCCTCCAGCTTCCTCTTCATTTGCCATCCACAACGGCCCAGATGGAGACCCCTTCTTTGACCTTTATGTTGGTATATCTCAGTTCTCGGGCTCTGGGGAGGTCATCATCTTAGGGGACTTCAATGCCCGTACCAAAAACATGCAGATTCCGAGGCATGACAGGACCGACGATGTACTTTGCACCTCTGAGGTGGATCCAGAGTTGGTTTCCAGCGTGATTCTGAGGACACGACAGGGCCCCTGACTTCCTATGGCTGACACTTTCTCCAATTAGGGGAATCTCATGACCTACTGATCCTGAATGGCATTCCTCGCTTTCCTGAATCCAGTTCTTCACCTGCAGACCATTTTGTGGTGGGACTAGTGTGGTTGATTACGTCATGACTACCCCCGACTTGATTCCTTACATACACCACTTTTGTGTCTTCCCCATCCCTCTTGCTGACCATGCGACCCTCTCCTTTTCCCTCCAGGCTATCCCCCAGGACACAGGGGATCCCGACACCTTTTCCTCCTGCCTTCGTCTGCTTCTCCCCCCCATTCCCCACTTCACCTCACTCACCTCGGATCAGATGTTTAATACCCTCTCCCGCGCTATTCTTGAGGCGGCCACGAGTTCCTTCCCCCACATCACCCACTCCACCCTACGCCATGGTACATGCCCTATGAACAAATGGTACGACGAGGAATGCAAAGCCTTCCATCGGAAACTCCGCTTTGCTTTTCTTGCATGCCCTTCCCTCCTTCCCCTCCTTGAAGGCGAGTTTCGTCACCTCCTTCGACATAAGAAACGCACATTTATCTCTCATAGGCGTCGTGAGCTTTGTCTGTCACTTATCCACTCTCCTAAACATTTTTGGCGCACCATTCTTCCCCGTCATTTGCCTTTACCCCTGGACCTTGATCCCAATTCCATGTTCACCCACACCTCCACTCTTTATGACTTCCTGGGCCAGCCCCACATCCAGGTTCATTCCCCTCCCTCCCTTTGCCATATTTTCACCCACACCAATGTGAGGAATGCCATTCTTGCTATGAGTTGCAGTAAAGCAGGGGATGAGGAAGGGTTCCATGCGGAATTCTTCAAGTATGGTCGGAAGACGCTCCTCAATTATCTTGTGGACCTCTTCAATCAGGTGGTTTGTACAGGTTTTCCAGTCTCTTGGTCCCACCACATCATCCACCCCATACACAAGTCGGGGCCCACTTCCGACCCCAACAATTACAGGACTATCATGGTGGGTCACACATTCTCCAAGCTCTATGCTACTGTTCTTCACTTGCAGCTTTCTGAGTTCCTCGATCAGTACCATTGTAGAGCTAAGGGGCGCTAGGCTTCCGACCGACTTACCAGACTACCGACCACATCCTCACTCTTCGGGCTATCATCGAAGAGGCTCGCCACCGCTCTTCCAGAGTTTTCTACTGTTTCATGGATTTTCGAAAAGCCTTTGATTCTGTTCTACAGGAAGTCCTTTTCCTCAGGCTCAGAGATATAGGCATTTCCTAGACTTTTCTTACAGCCATCACGCGCCTGTATGAGGAGGTCCTTGGCCGCCTTCGCACTTCTGCTGGCTTGTCCGACTTCATCAGGAGTACCATTGGTGTCAAACAGGGCTGCCCCATCTCTCCTACCTTATTTGGGATCTATATCGATGAGCTTGAGGACTTTCTCAGGGATCATATACATGAAGGTGATGGGTGCCTTCTGTAGTAGGTTCTGATTTACATCCTCCTCTTTGCAGATGACGTAGTTCTCCTTGCTTCTTCTGTTGAGGGTCTCCAAAGGCAGCTAGATGCCTTAGCCCTTTTCTGTGATCATCGACAGCTGACTGTGAATCTTGGGAAAACCAAAGTTATGGTTTTCAATTGTCTGAAGACTTCAGACCTCCACTTCTTCTTTAAGGGTGTGGAGATTGAGATCACTTGCTCTTATACCTACCTGGGGATTCTTTTCTCTGGGCCTCGTTTTAGCCTTCGTCCTGCTCTCCAACCCCGGGTTAATAAGGGCTATGGTTCTTTGGCGATTCTTGAGAGACAGTGTTTCTGCCACCACTTTCAGGACATTCCTTCCAAGATGTCCCTCTCGATTCCCTGGTTAGGCCCACGGTTTTGTATGGTTCGGAAGTTTGGGGTCCCTCTCTTTTGGACTCAGATTGGGCCACTATCGAGCGCGTTCAGATCCTCATGCTCAGACGTATTATCAGGTGCAAAGAATTTGTTCCTCACAACATTATCCTCGCTGAGTTTGGGGCTCGCCCTTTTCATTTGGAGACCATCTTCAGCCTTGTGTTGTTGATGCACCGTATTCGGGGGTATTGTAGTTCTTTTGTTGACAAGGACAAGTACACTTATCTTGCCTACTGCTCCTTTGAAGCTATTGCTTCCTCGGATCACTGATGACGATCTCATTCGTTGGTATGCTGCGTTTCACGCCTCTTCGAGTCCATTGGCATCTAGATGGACCATCTCCCACCCTTTAACTATTCTTTGGATGCCCCGCCCATCTGCTACCCAACCAACATGATCTTCATAGGATAATCAGAGATGATATCTACAGACAGTTCATCCAGCACACATGGACCAACCCGGGGGGTTGCGTCCGAAGATGTCACTCTATGCGGCACACTTTCTCGAGATCCGTGATGGGGTCATTTTCAGACCCATGTACATTTCCCGACATTGGTTGCAGGCCCTTCATATCTCTCTGGGTCAGTTTCGAGTGGGCTCACATCGACTCCGTATTGAGACTGATCATCACTTAGACCGCTCGGAGCGGACTTGCCTGCTTTGCTCTCTCCAGGAGGTTGAAACCGAAGAACACTTCATTTTCAGATGTCCTGTTTACTATGAGATTCGTGGGCGATTCCATTGCCTGTTCCGCGAGCTTCCTTCCTTCACAACTTTCTTCAAATACTATGATCAGAGATGTCTTGCTCTCTACCTTCAGGAGGCCATCAGGCTTCGGGACAGGCTCCTCCATCCTCCCCCCCAACGGATGGCTACTAGACTGATCACTTCCTTCTTCCCGTTGCTCTCCCCGGTGAGGGGTGCTAAGCGGCATTTGGTCACGTGTCTGGACCCCGATCTGCCTAGGTCTACTCAGTCTCGTGACTCGTTTCCTTCCTTTGTTGGGGTGTGGAGCATGTTTTTGGTCTTCTTGAATCAATGTTGAAGTGTTGGAGCTCAAATGGTTAAGTTTGGAGACTTCAAGAGCATTCTCGCATGTCGTTTCTTGTGGACGTTCTTTGTGCGCCATTGCTGCCGTGCCGTTGCCGCGACGTTGCTTTATTATTAATTGGTTGTTAACGTCGGGATTGTTTTTCAGCCGTGGGAAGTTGAAAGATCATGACTTTCAAACTTCTAGGGTCGGCTTTAGGACTTCTTAAAAGGATTGTAATCCTATAAATAGAGGTGTTAGGGTATCTTGAAGATATCTTGAGTGTTCAAGAGGTCTTGAGTCTTAATGATCAAGAGGTGATCAAGAGTGATCAAGGTTATGCAATTGGGTGTCAATTGTGGTTTAGATGTGGTTTAACATCTTTGGAATTCTGTTGTGAGTTCATAATTGAGAGAAGACTGTGAGAGTTGTTTTACTCTTGTTGATAATAAAATCTAAGCAAGTTCTTGGTGGACGTAGCCCACATTGGGTGAACCACATTAAATCTTGTCTTGTCTTCTTTTGTGCATTATTTATTTATGTTGGTATAATTCTGCTATATAGTTTCCTACTGCTGTGGTTTGAGGAATTGTTTCCGCATATTTGTTCTCTAATTCCTAACACCTTCCACCCGAGGCTCCCTATCTCAGGCATGTCCTGGCCCCTCCACATAGACAACGATCCACTAGGCCTACTTTGAGGCACCGCCTTCCTCCCGGATGTCGGCTCCCCAGGCATTCCACAGTCTCTGCTTCTTGTCGTCGGCGCACTGCGAGTTACTCCCATCCGGCCTTGAGTGTTAGGTGATGTTGTTGGGGATGTTGCTCCTTCTTCTCGCTCCCTCCCCACACTATCATCTCTCTCTTCTTCGTTTTTGGTCTCTCGGCCTCTGTTGTTTCCTTCTCCTCCTCTCCTTCTCTCATTGTATTTTGGGTGACCCATTTGGGTCCTCTTGTTGGGTTTGTTTGCTTTGTACTCTGCAGTCCCATTGACCTACTTTTGTGGTCATGTGTTGGACATTAATAACATTATCTTATCTTATCTCTTGTTGGATGAAGAATGATTGAGATATCTTCAAACCCTCTATCCTGCGACTCGAGAATTTTTGAGTTAGGATTGACATTTTCCTTCTTAAGACTCTTCACTTTTAACAACCGACGCCCTTTCTGCCTTGACTTCATCCATATTTTGTTGACACATGCATGGAGCATCTTCATAGTTTTTGCCAAAGTCATGAACACTATCAACTTGCTTCTTATTGATTGTTGTTTTGAAAATCACAACAAACCGAACATCAACATTATTATACCGCCATTGGGCGTTAACCACAAAATTCTCTCCACAATCTTGCAAATATGACTTTCCTTCTTTCTTTGGCTCATGCTCCATGATTTCTCCCTCATCGTTAAGGGAGAATTCTTTGCCTTAATTTCCCGTAGGCGTTGTTTTGCTTGAGCGGCTATCAACTTAGCTTCCCTAGTTCTTCTTAGCCATTCATCACACCTTTGTTGGGTCTTCATTACATCCTCTCGCACTTGAAAATCTGAATTCCTTTTTCTCTTTAACCCCAACATTTTGTTCATTCGAATCTATACCTTTTCCTTTGGAGGATTCTTCCTCTTCAACTTGCATGGTGGATTCCTCTATGGGTTGCTCCTCAATCTCGAGCAACTCTGATTGCTCTATTTCCTCATGTTCTATCATTACCATTTGGAAATTCTTTTCCTCTTCCTTCCCGTAGTCTTTTATTTTACCAAACAGCCCAAGGCACGTTGGCACATCACTTAGCCGAGTGAGCGTTCATTCGAAGCGCAGCAAAGGTACTAGCTCTCTCTTTTATGACAACTTTGTCAAGGAGTTAGCATGATAAACACATATAAACCAGATCCATAACAAACATGTAAGGATAAACCATAAACATATCTAGATCTTAACCATAGTGTATAAAGAATCAGACAAGAACTAATATCAGATTTACCATACAAGATCCAGAAATAGATATGTCAATAATCATTATCCAACCACATAGATCCATTGTATTAATTCATCAAAACACGAAATTGAATATATACATAACAAAAGTATCATCATAAGTCATACTTGCTCATAAACCAATAGCATAACACTAACAAAATGTGGATCCCTAAACGTGCAAATCAATACATATTTATAGGAGTGGGGACTTGCCCTTCACCGCCTAAGCATCCTCAAAATAGGCTGCATGCTAAGAATACCCGTGTCGCTTCCTAAAGACAACCAAAGAGCATGCAAGCTCTTCTAACAATAGATCATCTATAGATAACTTTAGTTCTATTCCTATTATTAGCTCAAAACACTACATGTTGCACATCCTACTACTTGTCCCAAAATAGCCTTGTGTAGCCTCCAAGTCTTCTTGTTCAGATTCGAATCGCTAGTTCCTTGCTCCAAAATAGACTCTGCCTGCATGGCTTCTTCTCTTGTGTGGCACCCACTCTATCTCTATATTTAGAATCTTGCCCCGAACTAAGTCCTCAACCCTTCAAGTAATCCTTGAGCGTACTTTTCTACCCCTTGCGCGTGAAACACCGCCATCCATGTGCACACTTCCCATACTCCTTCCTACGCACATTTCTTCCAAAGGTCTTGTGCGCGTATGCGCTCTTCAATACTTACTCATATTTTCAGTGGCTCAACACTTCCTCAAGACATGCTGCAAATCTCCTTGTGTAGCTCGTGGTTTAGGTCTTGGCCCAATTCCAACTTAATCTTTCTTCAATCCCATAAAGTTGGCAAGTGGTAGTTCTTTCCGGATCTCAACTAGAAGGGCTCTATATTCAACGTAGTTGGCAGCAATGTCATCCACTATGGAGGGCTGAGTTTCCTCACCGGAATGGTTTCTTCTTTTGGAAGGAAAGTGGGCTGGAATGTTGTAGACGAAAAACCACTCACGGTTGGTGTTGGATTTTATTGTTTGCCCATGAAGACCTTCCTTCACCATTTAGATGTTGCATGGTATGGATCAATTTTGTCATCTTATTAGCCAATCTCTCTTGCTCTTGGAAAATCCTCTCAAACCTAACATCATCAAAAATTATGTCCGCCATTTTATCTTCTCCTTCTGAATCACATGCTGGTAAGATCAAGTGCTTTGATACCACTGTAATGCCCCTTTCCTAAACAAATATAAAAAGTTTGGGTTTTTTAATAAACCCTTATACCAAATATGCAACAAACTGATTTTTATTCAAACCCTTATCAATAAAAAAGTGCAACAGTTTGATTTCTTGCTTTTAGTTAAGACAAATTGACAATTAGAGATACCTTAAGGGGCAAAGCCTTTAGAAATCTACTTGGCACATGACTATGAAAGAATACATTTTTTACAATCAAGAATAAAATTTATTTCTATTATATTTCAAACCACAAAACACGGAAAATACCCACATATGACTACAACAAAGTTTTTTGATAAATGACGCCCGGATGGTACGAAGAGGCCAAATGACACATATGCAAACCGAGATTAAAGAAATTTGCCTAGGGATGATGCCCTAATTGTTGGTCCGAAACCCCAAAGGGTGTAGATAGCCCTAGAAATGGCTGCAAATGTCTCTTAAGACCTTCCCAAATTCGATTCCAACTGATAGGTGGCTGCTCCACTGTATAAAACACTGAAAATATGATTTGCATCTAATGCCCTAGCTACCTGACCTCCGAACTCACCTTAAAATTGTGCCCTAGCTTTGAAAATCTGGCCTTTAACTCTAAAAATCTGATTTTTAGCTCAAATGTTATCTGTGTGTGATATCACCGAGGAGAAATTTGGGGTTTTCGTCCACAACTTGTAATGACCCTTTTGGGGCAGAAAACATATAAAAGGGGTTTAACGGCTATCCACAATAGATGTGATCTGAAAACACCTTCACACAACAAACTGAAAATAGCTGAGAATATCTTAGAATGATGTAATGTCCCCAAATGGACACTTTTCAACCCCAAATGGATTTTAGGAAAACCCCAATCCAAAGAGCAAATTTTAAATAATTTATAAAATATTTCAATGCAGATCTGAATTTTATATGAAAATGGCGACTTGCATAATATAGGAAAATCACTCAAAACTGATGCAAAACCACTGAATATTTAATGGAAACAAATTAACAATTTTTGCAAAGCTGGAATCATGAAGAAAATACCAGATTTGAGCTTCAAACATGCTGAATTTATTTTATTAAAATCTGCAGATAGTTACTTGCAGACAGCTGAAAAGTGTATTTCTTCCACTACAAAAATTATGTAAAATAGCTGAAATGATCTCTAAAAATAAGATATATGAATCGCAATTAAAATATGATCATAAACAACTTCAGAAACCCATAAACCAGCTCCTTAGGTCGCTCCATATAGAAATGGTTGGAAATGAAGGGAAGACTCAACAACAATTCTTCTTTAAAAACCTTGAATAGATTTGACCTTTCAGCCCTCAATACCATTGGAAAATTAGCTAACTCCTTGATATGTAATGGAAACACTGTGTGTGGTGAATCCACTCAAATAGGAGAAGGATTTTCGTCGTCTCTTCTACTAGATCTCTTAGAGGATTTTCATCCTCAAGAGATTTTTTTAAGGGTTTTCGTCCTTAGAATTTTTTTGTTAAGCTGAAAGGCTCGGACAAAAATCAGATTTATGTAAAATAGAAAAAACATGCCTTCTACAAGCAAGTAGTCGGCTTTTATAGATGAACTTGGCAAAATAGCCACCCCATCTTCCAATCAGATTGCACCTCCCTCATTTAATGTTTTTCCACCCTTTTTCTTCCTAGGTGTCGCATCTTCTCCTAGGGGAGAATAATACATATAAAGTGATATTTCTTTTTTCTTATTTAACTTTATCGCTTTATATTTGTCTTTTCTATTTTTAAATTGACTTTATCATTAATAAATTAATATAAAGTGTTTGTAATATTATTTTATTTTTCACTTTTATAATTAATTTGTTTATGATAAGTTTCCCTTTCTAACACTTTTTAGATGTCGGGAAACAAAATCGGGCTAAATGTCTTCGACTGATTAATTTTAGGAAGTGGGACATTTCAGTCCTCCCTTCCCCAATTGCTTGCCCTCAAGCAATTCCAAACTCGTTTGTCCAAGTGCCATGCACAAGAGACAAAATAAACTGTAGTGTTCTAGAATTTGGGCTCTTGTACTGTAATTGAGATATATCTTGCCACCATATACCTCTCTCAAGATGATCATATACACAAATTTGCATCAAAGGTATCACATACTCTATATTGCAGATTTCATCTTCTAACTCATCATTTTTCTCAAGAGTAAAAGAAATATGAATTTGCAGCAATAAATAGGACATTATCTCACTTATTCCATACCTTTTAATGACAGCAAAATCCTCATTCCCTTTTTCTTTCATGATATCCAAATAACCTTGTTGTAGGAGAACATCTTCTTGCCCAAAAGTGAATGCTTGGAACACCAAAAAGAGTATCCCGGGCTGCGTACTTACTGCTGTCCATAACCCCAACAATTTGTCCAACTTATGACTGAAAATGTGCATCTTACCATCCAATGAAGTGATGACAACTGAACATTCATCATGAGTGATTAGAATAGGCTTGAAAAACTGAAAATTACCAGCTCTAATGGTTGCCTTCTTGTTTGTGGCAGCAGATCTGATGTAGGGCAGTCTGAAATTGATGATAGCAATATTGCAAAGACTCACAACAGCAAGCTCAAGATTCCAAAAATTAATGTTTGTATCAAGAGTGATCAGATTTCCCTCATCGACTTCTACCTCCTTTAGGGAGCAACCATGTGTAAATCTCATGCCAAGTTCTTTTTCATCATTTACCCTTACCAAATTCATGCTTGAAACTTCCACAATCAACCATACAGTTGGCAGCCCATCACTCAGAAACTTTATGACAGCAAGATGAAGATTAGGCAATGGTCCCAAAATAGCCTCTAAAACAATGAAAGTGGTTTCATACCTTTGTGTAGTGATCCTACTTAGGTAAGGACCAATTAGATGACTGGGAATTCGACCATGCTCGTTCTTCTGGGGCTGAATACCATAAGGATATAACTGTTTTGAAAATGCTGTTGTATATGCCTCGTAAAAATTGCATTGACTGCCCTTTGCACCCTGAATTCTCTTCCTTTGAACCATATCCTCAATATTTCTCTTGAGCCCTTCAAGGCCCAACTCTGGATTTTGTCTTGCACATTGATATGAAAAGACAAAAGAACTAACAGAGTGGCTTCAACATTAGAAACTCTTTTCTTACCGGGATCCCAAATCATTGTGTGTGCACAAATCTGAATTTGCATCAAGGGATTTATATGTCTTATGTTGCAAACCATATCCATAATTCTATCTCCCTTCCCATAATGATCCATAATTTGGCATGACATAAGCAACAATCTTTCATACCTTAATCTGTCCTCCGAGTGTTCATCCTTCCTTGATGGATAGACATATGTTGAGCTGCCCCCAACACCACTGTCTATGTGCCTTAGATCTCCAAAAATAGGAGCAACAACTGCTCTTTCCTTATCACTTGCATCCCATCACTGAGATCAACCTTGGACTCTTCCCCTTTGCTAGGGTAACCACTAAGGTGTCTATCAAATGGAAGTGGCATAGTAGGAAGCATTAAACACCTGTTAAATACATCTGAAAGCTTACCAAAGGTTGCTGTTTTGGAAATTACAGCAGGCTGCAACCTCACGCAAGTGTCCATGGAAGTCTCCTCATGTGCAAGTTTCTCCATAAGGTCTCCTTTGACTTCTTCACTTGGGTGTTGATCTGATTTGTCTTTATGCTCCCTTTGAATTGCTGTTCGGAAGGGACAACAAGATGAATATCAACATCTACATTCGGAATTTGGTCTTCAACCACAAAACTCTCTTCCTCCACTTGTAGATCTGGATTTTCTTTCTTCATGGGGGTAGACTCCATGTTTTCATTTCCTTGCTCATCAAATCTTTCTAGAAACTTTTGTGTGAAATCTTCCAGGGAGGCAATGGATTCAACCCCTTGGGTCTTCAACAATTGATGCCACCACTTATGTGCTACTCCATCCATGTATCTAGAGATGAGCATGAGGGCATCATCCCGACACATAGGCTTCCATAGCAAATATCTCTCAAACTCCTTCAAAGACCTAGTAGAAATTTCACTAGTGCCATCTAAAAAAGGGACTTGGGTTCACTTATTTTTTTTTCTTGGTTGCATTTAGATCTGATTTCTATTTTTTTTTCCTCACAGGCTGGGAGGACACATTGCTATGATACCAAATGGACATTTTTCAACCCCAAACGGATTTTAGGAAAACCCCAATCCAAAGAGAGGAAAATGGCGACTTGCATAAGAGACGAAAATTACTCAAAACTGATGCAAAACCACTGAATATTTAATTGAAACAAATCAACAATTTTTGCAAAGATGGAATCATGAAGAAAATACCAAATTTGAGCTTCAAACAATCTAAATTTATTTTATTAAAATTTGCATATAGTTGCCCTCGGGACAACTGAAAAATGTATTTCTTCCACTCCAAAAATTATGTAAAATAACGGATATGATCTCTAAAAATCAGATATATGAAGAACAATAAATATATGATCATAAACAACTTGAAACCCATATACCGATTATAGATGAACTTGGTGAATAGCCACCCTCATCTTCCAATTAGATTGCACCTTCCACATTTAATGTTCTTTCCACCCTTTTTCTTCCTTCAAAGGGGTCGCATTTTTCCTAGGGAGAATAATAAATATAAAGTGATATTTCTTTTTTCTTAATTTACTTTATCACTTTATATTTGACTTTTCTATTTTTAAATTGACTTTATCATTAATAAATTAATATAAAGTGCTTATAATATTACTTTATTTTGCACTTTTATAATTAATTTATTATGATAAGTTTCCCTTTCTAACACCCTTTAGGCATCAGGAAACAAAATTGAGCTAAAGGTCTTTGACTGATTAATTCTAAGAAGTGGGACATTTCAAATGATTAACCAATACAAAATCTGCAGTCTCCTAGGGCAGCGAACTGCCTATGAGATTCGATTCCACTTTTCACTATGCAAATCAATGTAGAATGCCACGAAATAATTTATCTAAAGCAACGACAATATTTATACATCACAAATACATCAAAAGATTGAAGAAATATCTGATCATCATAGCTGAAATTAAATATTTATAACGGTCCAACCAAACCGAGGGCTAGGAAAAATAGCAAATCCTCACCAAAATTCTTCAAAGTTCAGATTATGGCCTTATAAATTATGCCGAACAAGAATATCAAACCAAAATAGTGAAATCAGTCCTACAACATACCAAACCCTCCACCCATGCAAGTTGCCTAGGGTAAGAAGGGGAAAAACCAGCAATAAACCACCTTGAAGTACTTTGGAAACCCCCGTATGGGATTCCCCTCAAGCTTGAGGAGTGTTCGTTCCTCAATCTTCCAACAATGGAGGTTTTCGTCCCCAAAGTTGAGCCACACTAAAGGTTTTTGTCTTTAGTGGAGAGTAGGGCACATTGTGCACAAACCCAAGATATCAATTCTTAAATTAAACATGCATAACCCTTCAAATGAACCTTCATGTCCTTATATATCCTCAAGTGGCGCCAACATCAAAATAGAAGCCCAATGCATAGGCCGACCTTCAAGTAATTCTATTTCTTCATTAACCTCTATGTAGGCTCTCCAATCAAGGCCGACCCATAAGGATTAGAAGTCTTTGAACCAAATAAGAGGCCTTCATGCCCAACTCGCCATTAAAAGTATTTAAAAATACTTTTACGCCATTACATCAAGTAGAATTCATCATACATCAAACAAAGACATAATGGGAACTAGAAGAAATATGAATGCAATTTTCATTATGTCCCATTTAGGGGACATTACACAAATTCTGATTACAATGAGGGTTTATGTCCTCAAGTGATGAATGCTAAGAGGGTTTCGTCCTCAATAGCTGAAAGTAGAAGCACAAGTGCTCAACTCATAAAAACAATATGATAGATAGATGATAGATGTCCACAAATGAACCCCTCCATCTTCTTTTATATCATTTCCTTTCTTGTAATTTCTAATTAAGTGTCGGCCCACTTAAATCATAAAATTACTCTTATTTCAAAATTAAAACATAAGTGGTCGACATAAAGTTACTTTTTGGCTCACTTCGTTTTAATTTTATCATGTTTCCCTTTTCTTCATCCCATTAGCCTATGGGAAACAATAAAAAGTCTAAGGATCTTCGTTCGCTTTAATTTCAAAAAAGGGACATTACACATTATTTGCAGAACAATATAATCACCTAGATTTTGTGTGCCCTATAAAATTGTAGTAGATAATGTCGTGTGCTTCAGAGCGGCCCCTCTGCTGAATATGTGTAATTAGTTTGTGATGAATTTGACATACTCTTCAAATTACTGTCTAAAGGGAATGAACAAGTTGAGTCCAAAGTGGTAAAAATTTGATCTAGATTGGGAGAAGAACACTTGAAGTGAATAAGAGAAAGTGGGAAGAGAAGTTGAGATTTGTTATCTGGGCAGATATGATTACTCTAAAGAAAGCCATGGGCAAGAGTTGTTTTGAGTTAGGTATGAATGCCATGCTTGCAAATTTGAAGCTCCCACTTTTTAGCTATTGTAAGAGGTAAAATTTGATGATATTGACCTGCATGCTGAGAGAATTAATCAACTTATTTGGTTGGATAAAGTTAGAAGGCAATCGCATGAGAGGTGCACGAGTTTTAAAAGCAAAATGAAGACTGTTTTTGACAAAAATGCTATAGCAAGGGATTTTGAGCTAGGTGATTTGGTCTTTCTTTGGGATAGTAGACATGAAGAGAAAGGAAAGCATAGGAAATTTGATCTTCTATGGATTGGACTGTTTGTTGTAGATATATGCATTGGAGATAACACACTTCTTGCGGAATTTTCATGATGAAATGTTAGAGTTGTCTGTCAATGGCAAGCACCTTAAACATTTCTTCACTTAGTTGCAGCTGCAACTTTGAATCCTTTGTATAGTGTACATATGTGTATGTGTGTTTCCTTTTTATTTGTTGGTTTGGGTGTTGGTGCTTTTTTTTGTCTACTCTTTTTGGGAATCAGTTTGTTGTCTTTGTTGCAAACCTTGCTCTTATGTGAAAGTTCATTCCACTAAATTGCTTACTACAACCATCTCCCCATGTGCTTATTGATAAACTAATCAACCCATCAATTCCCTATGTTTAAAAGCTTTGATCTATTTCTATCACGAGTTATTGGATCTCTGGATACCCACAGGGGTTGCATGTCCTACAGACAAAGCTAATGTTGTCACTTAAATTGGTTCCTTTCCATTTTGAGTGCCCGGTGAAAATCTTTGTTAACATGGAGGTGGACTTCGTGTTTTTAGAGCATGCGACTACCTCAATGACTATTCAGAAGATGGAAGAGATTTCAAAGTACTTGGAAGTGTTGCCTCCAACTCATTTTGAAGAACCAAAACATATCACCCTTGTTTCATCACATCATTTTAATTCTTCCTTGGTCTCTTTTAGGTGGTGTTACAGTCTACAGAGCTCATGTCCCTTGAAGGAGCTTTGGGAGAAGTTGAAAGCATTGACACACATTCTCCAACTTTTCTCTTCTTTACAATCCATTTGAGATCACATCTATTTTATGCCCATGGTGTTGGTGGCTAGACCTTAGCTCCACAAATGTTCACAATGCACCTTAGGGTGTTTTTGAACTCTTGCCGTCAAATTGTGGTCTTTCTAAGGCAATTTCAACTTTCCACAGTTG
This sequence comes from Taxus wallichiana var. yunnanensis, assembly GCA_018340775.1. Taxonomy (NCBI): domain Eukaryota; kingdom Viridiplantae; phylum Streptophyta; class Pinopsida; order Cupressales; family Taxaceae; genus Taxus; species Taxus wallichiana. The sequence continues at coordinate 951,312,582 of CM031240.1, forward strand.
GATTTGAGAGATTCTTGGATTTTTGCATACATTTATGGTTGGCCCTTGATGAATTTCAAACCTCTTTTGCTTTGCAGTCATCTTGGGATGTTTTTGTAGTTCCACAGTCGAATTTTCAGTGTTTCATGACTTGCACAATTGCATTGGATCTTTGATAATGGCACTCGCCTTTGTTTTTACTACGGATATTAGTCCCACATTGGCCAAGTAGAGGGGAGTGGTCATGTTCAAATACAAAACCGCTCTGCTATGGTAATGGAGCTAAGGCTCCACATATTCAACGCTTTTACAAGGTGTGAAAGCAACTAAGTGTTCGACCTGAGCTTAGACAAATAGGTTGAGGCACGAGATGAAGTGGCATAGGACATGTGTCACGAAATCGGAAGCTCATGGGTCGCAAAGTTTGAAGGTTGTAAGTGGTGCTAGATGGCAAGATTTCAGGAACTTGGTAACAAGATAAGTCAGAAGAGACAACGGATAAAGCTTGTGAATGAGCTTGGGAACATGGGAAATGTGATTGGACCACGTGGTGCAATCATGAGCGTTGAGACCTAGGAGAATTGGGAGCACGTGATTGGGATACATGGCTCTATCACTGGTGGTCAGTTGGAAGGTTGAAGTCAGATGGAGGTCGAGAGGCTCGGGAGGTGAAGGCACGTGGTAGGGCCATGTGGCCCAAGTATGGGTTAACTATGAACCAATGAGAGCCCGAAACGTGGCATAATTTCTGATGTCTGGGCACATGAAACATTGAAGTTGAAAAAACAGAGAGCAGAAGCGCATGAAACAATGGAACGTGATTGGGCCAATCACGGGTCAACGAGAGACCCAATCAAAGTGTGACATGTGGCCCGATGAAAAAAAAGTAAAGGTGATTATAGTTGGGAAATTCAATTTTTGCACAATTTTATTGGAGTGGGCAATAAGTAGAGTTCTACTTTTTGGCCTATAAATTTTGATTGGGAGCTCCTTTGAGAATGGCTAGTATTGGTAGAAAGATATTCAAAAGCTTTATACTAGTTCTATTTTGAGAGGATCTGTTGAGAAATTTGCAAGTAGTTTATGATTGAATCTCTTGGTCTCTTTTGGTCTCACAATATAATCAAATGGTATAGTGTTCCCAAAGTTACTTCTAGATGCTTTTGATATGATTTCCCCTCTTGAGAAAGTGCTTCAAGCTAGATATTCCCTTTGTGGTGCCACCTAAATTTAATTAGGAAGTTGAGTAATCCATGGATAAAGATTTGAGCTCTCTTATCGGCCTCGTGTGTGAAATTCTGATATATTGGACAAATGGAAGCTTCATGTTCACTCATTCTCCTGATTTCATGGGCGTGCATGTGCTCGTTTGCTTGGATCTTCACTTTTGCTTTCTCGGGGATGAGTTTTATGTTAGAATTTTCTTGTTTCCAAGCAATGTTTGTGTTTCCCTCCATTTTGATTTGGCAAGAGTGATCTGGGCATGCTCCTTTCTCTTCATTCATTGGTGGATGGTTTGATCTCCCTAATGTTGACAACTGGCTCCTGTTCAACCTCTGATTGCTCCTAGAGGAATATTTTGAGTACCTTTCCACTTTTGCAAGGGGAATTGTTATAAATTGAAGGTCAGATCCTTCATCTGGGTCTTTTAGTTTACGAGCAAACTTTGTTTTGATAATTAGCATTCTCTTTTTGCAAATTTAAGCAAATTGTTAGTGGTAGCCTTTTTGATTTGAAGTGCAATTGTTATAAAATGTTGAACAAGTGTTGCAACTTTCTTTGAGGCTATTGATTGTGAAGATGACTGTCTGGTAATGAGGTAGTTATTTGTGTTGTGTAGACACTTGCAGTCGTTGATTTATACAATCCCTGCATGATTTCATTTCTCAATGTTTTCTGCAAATTGTTTCAATATCAGTGTCTTGACATTTTGTGATATGTTGCTTTGATGCACAATAAGAGGTCTGTGTAAGATTAGTTTGTTATATGTCTAAATTATTATGGAGTGTGCAATAATTGTGTAAGTTGTCCTGTTTTGGTTGTTACTAAATCATTCTATTTGAATTCTAGAGATTCTTTGCCCAATGGATTCTAGGCACTAACATGGTTAATTTGACCACTTCTTACAATCTTTCCATTAACTTTGTACCTTGCTTAAATTTCCATTTAGTGGTGCAAATTCCTTTAGGTTTCAACTATTATAACTTAGGATTCAGGTTTATATGCTTTCATCTGTTCATTTTGCTTGTCTTCAGAGCAATTGGCCTATATATCATGGATATCTTTGCCATAATGATCTGTTTGCTTGCAACCTTTGCCCAATCGTAAATAGCTTTGCGATTCTTCCTGCTAGTGATAGCAAATTGGTTGGGAATTCATAGTGGTTAGACTGGTTAACTGAGTCTGCTACACTGTTCCTGTCAATTCTTTACTACTTTCATACATTTAGATTGTTGAAGAGTCTCTCCCTAGGCTTCCCAGAGCCCAAAGAGCGAAAGGTTAACCATCTTCTCATTTGTGCCTTAAATTTGCTCCTAACCTGTGAAGAAGCATGCAATTAGCCTGCCTTACTCCCTTCTCTTCATCCCTTCACACAATGGAACAGATTTGAGGACCAATGGTCTACTAAGAAGCTTATAATAACTGTTCATTTCTCGTGTCCATTCTAATGCAAAAAAAACTAATGTCTTCTTATAAGAACAATTGAGGACTAGTTAAGAATAAAGAAAGTAAGTTTAACGCTTAAAAATTGTTTTCAAGATAAGCCTACACTCAACTTGAGATTAAGATAAGATTAAACTTATCCTTAAAGCAAATCTACAATCTAAAAATATATGTGCATAGCCAATTAAATATTAATAAATAAATAATTAACAGACACTAACTCTGAATAGTCTTCCCAATTACATCGTGCAATAACTGGCCAAGGATCTTGTGGTTAACAATTGCTAAAGAAGGTAACTGTAAAGCATCTAGCATTTCAAAAGGCTGCCTCAGTCAAGTCCTGCATTATTTTTTAAGACCAATTGCAGTCTCACATTTGAACTGTAAAAGCTGTAAAATTGCGCAGAGATCACTGGTATTGAGGTGCTAATAACTTCTTCCCCTGCTAGAATTTTCTATCAAGTCTCTTGTACTGTTCAAAGTTGAGTGTGCTGTGGTCCAATAAGTGTTAAAATTATAACATATGGAATACAAAAGCTCAGGATCCTATAGGCAAGTGGGGCAAAGTTTATTCCAAGCCTCACATAATGAGATTTTGATGTAACAAGGCATATAACATTTCCAGCTGCGGTATAAATGATACATTTTATACCTGCACTATTTCTGAACTTAAAGTGTTTCTTGGATATGGCAAAGGTACTTTTGAAAACCAGTAAAAGATTCCATGCCTGCAACAATCCCATATTTTAATTATAAGAGTATAGTCAACTTCAGGCTTAAAGCTTGAGACTAGAAATTCATTGACAGTCAAGTGATGATCTTGAAGGTTTGCTCCAAATTCCATGAGATTGTTTTGCCCAATTTGGAGTGCATGCTCCTGAGCAAGATGGCAATACAGTACAATCTGCCGGTGAAGGATTACCTGTTGCACTACATGACTATATGTAGCCTTTAGAATCATAAGATTTTCATTTTAGCTGTATCTATTAGCTCTCTCATCAGACAAGACCTGTTATCGTATTTAGACTGCACCCCATCCATATCATCATGAAAACAAGAGGTATGCCTTCAATTTGAATGTTTCTTTAAATGTTCTTATCCCCACAGTATACAAATTAAAGCCAAAAGTTTTATGACGTGAGAGAGATTTTTTTGCATAAATTTTAATCCCAGTCTTCACTAGGCTTTGAGGTCCTTCATATCCACAGCAATCATTGATCACCAGAATGTTTAGGCCTCTTCCACCTAAATCAAGCAAATCCTTTCTTTACAAAGTACTATTCTGAGGGCAAAAAGCAGCTCTAAAGTTTATACGTGTGATTATTAATATCTATGTAATTCATGGCAAAGGAACATATTAGATGACCCTTATGATTTCTCAATGGACCTCTTTTAGTTTTTTTTTTTTTTTACATACTCTCCCGAGTTTACAGTTGATGCTCTGTCAAAGACTCAAACATCAGCTTGATTATATTTTCGTTGGTAAGGATCCATCGTAATCCATCTCGCTTGGACTTGCTAGGACCAAATCCTTTGGCAGCGGATTATAGATTTCTGACATTATTATATATATTTTTTTGTTTCTACAGTGCAGTGGTTTGGGTTGATTTGATAGAGGACAGATTGTAGAATAGATTTCTCTGGTTAGGATGAAATTCCCAGTCGAAAAGTAAAGAATCACTGTGAGAATTAATTTCTCAATTCATGAAACGTGAAAGTTAGGTTCTAGATAAAGGCCAATCCTGGCGGATGTCCAGGACATTGTGAATTCATAAACAGTTTGCTTTCTGTATTCTGGTCTTATAATTGAGATTACTGCATTATTGTTTTGGTTCAGTGTGAAGATTTCCTACATATACTTCATGCTGTTGAATAAGAACCTATAATTTATCATATTTACCTAAGCTTAAAAAATAAAATGCCATTATTATTAAAAGGGCCTCTTATTGCTATAAAGTACCATCAAGTCTTGTTTATGAGTGTTGTGTAGGAAATACCCCATTGTGTTAGTAATGTTTCTAATGTTGATATTTCTCATCATTTCAAGGGTTTCTGCTTTCAATGACTTGGTTGTGCTGAGTACATAGATTGTAAGTTGAAGAAAGCAGGTAGTGGGGAAGGTTGAGCAATATATGCAGTAACTCACATTCTTTTGATTTTGAGCCCATGTCTAATATTTTTTCTTGGGCGTGTAGGTTCTTATTGAAAAGGAGGAGATTAGTGGAAATGACCTTGATCACATAATTGATCAATATCCTGCGGATACACCTGTGCACCTTGTAGAAGGGGAGGATAATCGAGGAAAATTACCTCCAAGGGGTGGAGTTCAGCAACTTACGACAAATGTATTGGATGCAACATGGGGAAAGACCATCCAAGAAGACAATATTAGCTCAAAGACCACTATTTAAGATATATCGCTTTTTTCTAGTCATGCTACAGTGATTTATCTCCTCTGTCTCACATTATTAACCAGATGCAACTAGTTATTTGCACAACATTATTTGCAGCCTTTGTATTTTGACTGCAACGATTTATTGATTTTTTTGGATTTGCCAAAACTATTGCTGCATCTTTTCCAGGTTTGTCTCATTATTTCTGATTCATTATCTCTGTAGTTGTATCTACATTAACCGGCTTTGGACACATTTTTGATATATCCTGATTAATGTCCCACAGATAGATTATAACTACATTGGAAGAAGTAAATGATGTATTTTTGAGCTATCCTGATTAATGTCCTACAGATAGATTATAACTACATTGGAATAATCAAATGATGTATTTTTGAGCTGACAGAGAGATTTTATGTCCTTTTTATTTAAGGCACTGTTGGCTTTGTTTGTCATTTCACACGTTTCCTTAGATAAATATGAATCTGTGATCATGCTGGAAATTTAGGTTTATTTTAACAACATCAGGGTTAGATGTATTTTTGAGCTATCCTGATTAATGTCCTACAGATAGATTATAACTACATTGGAATAATCAAATGATGTATTTTTGAGCTGACAGAGAGATTTTATGTCCTTTTTATTTAAGGCACTGTTGGCTTTGTTTGTCATTTCACATGTTTCCTTAGATAAATATGAATCTGTGATCATGCTGGAAATTTAGGTTTATTTTAACAACATCAGGGTTAGTGCACATATATTTGCTTATGTTTGCTGTCCTCAAGTGCAAACCGGAGAGTGTGTGTGCACAGAAAATAGATGCAATGAAATTGTCATATGTAGTTTAGTTAGAGGAATTTTCTATGGTATAAATCGTGCATTGTGGAGTGGCAGAAAAGACTCTTCTAATGCTGATACTTATTTTGCTAAATTAATGCTTAAATTGATATCTACATTTGTAAGTTCAAGATGTGCAATGTAGTGCAAAGTTGGAACAACCAATCATTACATGCTGTTCGGCTATGATATCATTTTTTGAAGTCCAATAATATGCATCTCTCAAGGTCCATTGCAGAACATTTTTCAATTTGAAAATCCTTATATCAGATGCATCAATTCATTATAAAATATTTGGGATTCCCAATGCATAGAAGGCAAAGTTTAAGACTCTGGGATGCAATAACATAATGACTAAAATCTAAGTTATCACACTGTACATAATGAAAGCTATTCTTTGCTGGAAGAATACTACTAATTTAGTCTTTCTTCAAGCTGTTCCTATTATGTGCTTACCGTTATTCAGATACCAAAGAAAACAGTTTTCAGAATCCAGGCTACTCAAAGGGACTTTCTATGGAAAGAAACAGAGGGCACATACAAATTCCGGCAGTGATAAGGAGGTTAATCTTCAAACCCAAGAGAACATGAGGGATAAATATTAGAAATATATCGCCTTCAATCAAGCAATGATAATGAAATTGACTTGAAGGTTTTGGAATATTGACTGCATTTGGACTGGAATGATTTAAAGTAATTATGATTTGGACCTCACTTTGCATCATGCACCATCTATTGGAAGTTGCCAACCACCAGCATAGCAAGATTCATAAAATTAGGCACATATATTCTTTAGGGACACACTACTTGGACACCTGGTATGGATACCCTCATCTGTCCAAACTACATATCTACAGTCTCCCGCCTGTACTTCAGTCATATGTATTCTGCAACGTTGAGGCTTTCAGTAATCACACATGAAACAAGGACCAAACGACTGGTCTCCTTCAGCTAAAAGACCACAAATATATTGCCCTTACCCATAGCACTGAAAACTTAATTTGGCCTTAGACAAATAGTGGGCAATGTACAACAAACCAGGTAAGCACTGACAATGTAGTTCGTCCTTAAAAATGCAAGTCCCATTTTTGACTTGTAAAATCCAGGTCTTGCTGCCATATTGCTACATGTATCCTTCAAATGTTGTCCATCAGGGTTGCCGGGTTTTGAACTTGTGACCTTCCCGCTTATACCACAGCATTCCAATCGCTGCATGATTGCTGTGTCCATTATGCAATGATGCATTCGACAGAAACCATTTGTTTTAACACCGCTGTGTGAGGGTGATGTCAATATTATTTTAATTTTAAACATGCATTTTTAATAAGTGCGGCCATGGATAATAGCCTCACCCTATCACTCTCTTGTCAAGACACCGTTAACACAAAACAGTATGCATAAAAGATTGATAAGGTTAAGGAAAAGTTACCCCTGATCTGAAATTGAATTCCTATTTGTGGTTACTGATACATGGCAAGTTATTGACAACAATCTTCAAATGAAAGACTGGTTCGGGCTTTAAATATATGTTTCATTTGCAAAAAAAATAAAAATAAATACTGATGTTCAATATGGAAGGCCATAGTGCAACGTTTTGGGTTTGTGCTTCCAAAGGAAGATTTATCACTGCCTCACTTAAGAAATCACAGGGTCATCACAATGAGATGAAGCTACTTCTAATGCACCAACTTGCCCATGGCTTCATACATTGGTATATGTTGGTGGGTATTTTCTAATTCTCCGCATATCCTAGTCTCGTGATCAAACAAATAAAAGCACACATTGGGGTTATAGCCTTGGGCGATCACTATAAATATGGTTTATTGTCACCTCAGAAAACTATGGAATGTTCCCTACCTAAGGCTATTTGGTTAGAGGAACCCAAAATTAAATGGATGCCCCTAGAATATGCCTTATACAAGTTCAATTGTGATAGGGCTTAAAAAAAAGCTAGGCTAGGCTAGTATCAGTGAAATAATATGCAATTCTTAAGAGGAACTCATAACCACAACCTACTCCTAGTCGAATGACATCTCCACACAATGTTGCATTGAGGTCTCCACATAATGCTGCAAAATTATAATGTACCTTATAGGGTAGATACGAAAAAATTTGGATTTCCCTTGAAACCCTTATGATTCAAATACTTCAAATTCAAGTAACAAATTGAATATTATTTTCAAACCCTAACAACATTCTGATTTTTATTTTTGTATGATATCATGCATGCAAAAACACCCGAAAATAAATATAAAAACCCTCCAAATTATTTTATTCAAGAGCCGGAACAAACATAACTTGAAAACACCAAAAAATATGATTTTTGTATTTTTCAAACCAACGCCAATTAAAATGTCAGCGACATATATACTTTTACCAACATGGCTAGAAATAATGTTTCCATGCCCAAACACAACCACAAAAAATGTAATCAACTCTAAATATTATGGAGAAGCCAAATACAATCTGAAGTTTGGGTTGTCGTGCCCTAGAAGTGCACAAACTCCTCCAAGATGCAAAGTTGTCACTCTAAGAGATGGTCTGAAAACTTTTGCCAAAGCTCTAGCAACCCTTCTACCCCTTGTGCTAGCCAATGATGGAGCTTTTATCTCAATAATGCCAACGAATGATGATGTGCTAACTAACCCTTTCCGGGTTGACCTTATGGACAAATATGATTTTTGAGTGAAGCCACCAACAAAAATTGAGGTTTTTATCTCCAAATTTCGATCTCAATTAGGGTTTTTATTCTCAAGTGATGAATGCTAAGAGGGTTTCTGTCCTTAATGGTTGAAAGTAGAAGCATAAGTGTTGAACTCTTAAAATCAAGATGATAGATGGATGCAAGATCCCAAAATGAACCCCTTTATCCTCCTTTTATAACTTCCGTGTCCTCTTTTCTTTCAATTTTGGTGGCCGACTTACTTTAGTTATAAGTCACTTTTATTTTTAATAATAAACATAAGTTGCCTTATATTTAACATAAAGTTACATTTGGTGACTTAGTTAAATCTTTAATTTTATTTTAAGTATTTATTTTTAATTATATTTTAATAATAATAGTATTATTAAGTTGCCCAAAGATTATAAATGACCAAATACAACTTAAATAATATTATTAATTACCTTTAATTTCTAAAAGGGGACATTACCATTTTCCTTCCCCAAAATTGGTTGCGCTCAACCAAATGCAAGCTCACATGCCCAAGTACCATCATGCCCAAGTGACGAAACATGTTGTAATGCTCAAGGAGCCTGGATCCTGTGCCTATCAAATGAAAAAGCTCTTGCCAAAACATGCTCCCACACTTATTGTCCCTCTTCCGATTAATGTCCTTAGGCAACTTGTGAAATTTAAAAGCTTCCTTGATGAAGAGATCAACCATCACCTCAACTTGCCATCTTTGCCTTTACCTCTAAAAAAATTATATTAACGAATTGATTCTTTGCATGTTCAGCTATGTTTAAAGCCCTCGATCTGTTGTAATCTCAGTTTTAGAGCAAAGAATTGATGAATAATCAACAACTAGACAAGCTAACACAAACTCCATTGTGGCATCCTTACTCTTCATTCCAACCTTGTCAACTATGGTGGGAGAACATCCTATATTCACCAATATGAATGTAACTGAAATAATGTGGTGGCTGTTAATGATGATGACAATAGCATAAATGGTGCAATTTGGCGCATAGCTACCTTGGTGGTTGTCATGAAAAATGCCTTCAGCTGAAACTTCTTTCCAACCTTTTCCATCAAGGATTTTTCCAAACTTTCACTAAAGTGGAATTTTCTTGCAAAAATCAACAATTTGGGCAATGTAGGGGCTGGAAACAACCATACAAGTACTGAAAATACCATACTAGTCATCACAATCGATTGTATGTTGAAGGAATTTGTAAACTCCTTTGTATGTGAGCAAAGGGAGTAATCAAGTGGTTGGTGAAAGTGATGGAGCAATATTGAGAATCAACCTCATTGCTATCCCAAATGTATCAAGCAACTCTTTTACCTTTGTTTCCTTATCAACCTCTCTCCTGTGTGCTTCTTGGGTTTGCAAAAAGATTCCTTTGACCCCTTTATCTTCATCTACAATCTCATATTCTTCATCATTTACTTGGGTGATAACAAATTCAACTGCTCCTCCTTGTCTTCTTCGTTCCTCATATTCTTTACCCAATCTACCATGGGCGTTGTGATGCACACAACCCTCTATTGACCATTGTGCCATTGAGAAGGTATCCATTTTTGCCAAACTCTCACTTCTTGTTGTTATGCTATCACCTTGTTTCACCTTGTTGATTTGTTTCTCATATATGTGAATATGTTGGACTGAATCACACTTATGCCTTTTCTTCTCTTTGTTCTCCTTTCCACGACCTACACATAAAGCAAACACATTAAAGGAAATAAGAGCTCTCAACATCACTTCTTCATTTCTCATAGACATGCTAATTAGCTTCCTTCCATTGATTGCATTCCTCTCATAATTCTCACTCATATGATGGACTCTCAAAGGTCCATTCATGTTGCTCCAAGCATGGTTGTAGTTGTAGCATTGCCTTTTCTCACTCACAAACAGAATTTTAGTGGTTAGAAATTCTTGTATAACAACTACAAACAATTCAACATTGTTAATAGGCTGAAAATTCTTCCATCAGGTGATTGGATACTCTTTTATGACTATCATAAAAGTGTAATAGGGGTTGGATCTTGCAAACATAAAATAAAAATGATACAACAATGTCATATCTTTGTAAATCCTTGGCAAAATTCAGCAACGACAATAATATGGGTGTTGGAATCAACCATATAGTAACTGAAAATACTTCAACAACCGCATCAAACTGAAAATTACTCAAGTGAATGGTTAAAACTACTTTATATGGTTGCATAACCTTTGTTGGGCAAGATGGAAATGTAGATGGCAACAACTCTACAACTCGGAATAGTGAATCCCATTTGAAAAAGCACATACTCCTTGAATTCACCTTCACACATCCAATGGTGACCACCTCGTATGTAGGTTGAATCCATCAAAATCATGCCAAAACCTTGAAGAATAACAAAACATCTATTATGTTTACCACCTTTACACATCAAGAATCTTTTTACCTCGACAATGGGGACTATCTCTATGACATTGTCTTTTAATGTAGGGCTTGGTCCTGGAGCGACCTTTCTTGTATCTCCAAAGAACACCAAGATCCCATACTTTTATGTACACAATTTTGAACTCATACGAAAGGATCTATGTGGTTTTTGCTACTCCATGTGTCCTTCATCTTATCACCATTTTAGTATGTGGCCCATGATGAAAAGCTTCATGCATTGACATAATAGGAAGCAATAAATCGAGACACCTTCATATTTTGCTATTCTCAAGTGTTCGCCTTCTTTTGTTGAATTGCCATGTGTTGAGATATCCTCAACATCCCCAACCTTGTGACTTAAAATTTTGGGTTAGGATCAACATTCTCCTTCACCTTGAACTCTTCACATTCAACAAGTGAATCTTGTTGACACATGAAAACACTAGAATTCATTAAAACATCTTCATAATTCTCCTTTAAGTCATGAACACAATCAATTTGCTTCCCATAGGTTGTTGTTTTGAAAATTCCAACAAGCTGAAAATCAACATTAGCAACCGGTAAATCCCTTTTCTCATGTGCATGCCCCTCAACATGGTCTTCTTGGAACTCCACCTCAAAACCTTCTTGCAGATATGATTTTTATTTCTTTAGTTCATGCCCCAAGATTTCTTCCTCTCTCCTCATCACCAAGGGAGAACTCTTTAAATCACCCTCAAAAGGTAATGACTCAACTTTGCAATGTTAGGAAGATTGACCGATGCTTGAGATCTAGGCTCGGGCCTTGATCTACCCTTGCTCACTCCTATGAACTCCGCAAGTGAAATGGCATCACAAATCTCATTCGAGAAGAGCCCTATACTCCTCATAGTTGATCGCAATGTTGTGACCCATTCAATGTCGTGTTTCAAACTCTAGAATTACTTCTTCTCTTGGGACAAAGGTAGGATGAAAAGGCCTAGCAACAGATCCAAAATTTGACCCTTGGGGTTGCCTCATATTGTGAACCTCTGACGAATTGCCCTCACCATTATGATGTTTTGGCGCATAAATTATTTTCAAGGTCGGGGCTAACAAATCCATAGTATCCGCCAACCTGTCTTTCCCTTCGATAAATCTATCAAACTTAGCTTCTTTAGAACCTCATTTGGCTATGTTAGGCCCTTCAAGTGGGTGATCTGAATTTTCTTTGCTTTCTTTTGATAGAAAATGTATTATTGGTTACTTTCTTCCATGAATACCCTTCGGGTTGGGAAGATCTTTGCTCACAGTACCACTCTAATGTCCCTTTTAGGGCATCTGGAAATTTTGGATTTTCCTTGAAACCCTTATGATTCAAATATTTCAAATTCAACTAGAAAACTAAAAATAATCTTTAAACCCTTAGACATTATGATTATTGTTTTTATATGGCATCATCCATGCAAAAACAATTATAAATAAATACAAAAACCATCCAAATCATTTTATTCAAGAGATGGAACAAACATAACAAAAGAGAATACATAAAATTTGATTTTTGTATTTTTAAACTAGCTAAAGTTAAAATATGACAACAAATATACTTTACCAACATGGTTGGAAATGATGATTCAAGCCCAAACACAACCATGAAATAGTGCAAAAACTCCAAAAATTACGAAGAAGCCAAATATAACTGAAACTTTGGTTGTCATGCCCTAGAATCCCACAAATTCCTTCAAGACGCAAGTTACCACCCTAGGAGAGGGAGATTAAACTTTTTCCAAATCCCTAACAACCCTTCTACCCTTTACGTCAGCCAATGATTGATATTTTATCCCCCTTTTTGTCGGCCCAAAGATGATGTTGTAACCCTTTCTGGGTTGTTGTTATGCACAAATATGACTTTTGAGTGAAGCCACCAACATAATCTGAGGGTTTTCGTCCTTAAATTTTGATCACAATGAGGGGTTTCATTGTCAGCGACGAATGCTAAGAGGGTAACACATTTTCTTAGACCTTCTATTTCTTTTGGTTGGTTTTTGATTGTGATATTGTCTTATGCTTCTTGGATTTACGTCTCTTGGTTGAGTAAGAGGGTTTCATGTTCCCATTCTTGGTCTGTTTGATTCTTGGATTTGAGAAAGTTTCGCACTATACAAACACTATCGCTTTGGGCATTAGTGTCACTTTTAGGTGCTTTTCTCCATTCTCTTTCATTTTCTAAATTTTCGTTAGGTACTTCACGTTGAGTCTTTTCTAATCTTCATTTCGTGATTCGAAGTCGGCCTTTGGTGTCGGTAAGTGTCAAAAATTCAAAAAGGAAGTCACACACACACACACACACAACTTAGTCACTATTATTAGGTGTTGGGCAATTTGGGCTATTATTTCCTATCTACTATTTTGGGCAAAGAGAAATATTCAAATATTTCATTTGGGATGCATCATTCATTGCATAAGAGGGGCTATTTTTGAATTGCATAGGGGGTAAATTATTTGTAGTCCTTTATCTTGGTGTGTTTGCACAAGGAAACATAACTTCAAGGGACAATGTTCTCTCTCTCTCTCTCTCTCTCTCTCTCTCTCTCACACACACACACACACACACACACACACACACAAGAAATACATAGAGTCTGAAATATAGTGCAACGCTCGGTGACAATCATATTGGGGTGACCGTCGAGGTGAGTATGACTCAAGCATATGCATTATTTATTTCATTTAATGTTTGCTTGAGCCTTGTGCAGGTAGATAGGGTTTGTTTTGTAGGTTCAAGTGTGAAAACAAAACTCTATAACAAAGTTAAAGAGACAAAGAGAAAAAACGAAGACCTTATCAATCCTTGAAAATATCGAATCGAGCATTTTCCGAACATTAACATCAATTCAGACACTAGCACCTGCAGGTCTTGTCCACTTTGGGCATTTCGTCAGAAGGAGTTTCAGTCCTAATTTTCCAAATGAAGCACACTAGTCTCGATCTAGCGTGTTTCACTTAGTTTCTAGCCCGAGAATCATCCCGAGATCTTAAAATACAAGCTAATTTAGTTTATCTCCTTATTGTACACACTTGCGTGGTTTTTGCATGATAGATCTTGCTTGCTTCTTTGTTATATCCATTTGATCTCAGTCCTCCGATTATGATTCAATTCTATTAAATTATCGGTGAATCCATTTATTGATTGAACCCTAACTTTCCCTAGGATCCCTAATTTATGTGTTCCCCATGGCTTATTAAAAGGTTTTGCAAAACTGCCATCCCAAATCTCCTTCCCCTAAGTATGATCCTTTTCCTATGACTAATCTTGACCTATTTTCACAAATGCCTAAGAGGAAGCTTCCTTCTACTGTACTCACATACTACTCTGCTACATATCTTCCTAAAATTCCTCTTCTCTTCACAAAGCTTATCAACCCTCATCCTGATGTTTCGCTCCTAACCCCTATTGAGGCTATTAGTTCTTGTGAATCTTATTGTGATGGTGCTTAGATATTGTTACAAATGATACATATGTTGATGATTTACTTAATTTTTCGATGAAGGTCTTGTTAATGATGCATGTGATACACATAATTCTTTTGATGTTGTAAATTCTATCTTTAATGACCCTCACCCCCGCTTCTTATTCCCTTCCACTTATATATATGTTCAAATCATTAGAGCTGATCATATTGCTATTGATAATGATATTACGATACCCTCTCCTTCTTCTCAACCAAGTGTTTATTCATTGATTATTGTGACTCAAAATTCATATCTTTCTTGTAATTCCCTGCCTTGTCACATCGGGTTGGTAAGCCATCTAAGGACCCTCAATGTTGTAAATCTTGATTGTAGGTGTTTCACACGAGTTAACCACTTACGTGCTTGATGGGACTTGTTGTGAACCCTAGTTTGGTATGCATTACCCCTTTTAATTCAATTGACATGTGATCATAACCTTTCTAGATAATGGTATTTCAATTCGAGTAAATCCTGAATACGTAATTGGAGAGTTGGGATGCACCTTATGAGAACTTCATTTGGGTATTTGTAAGTAAGTTAATTAACCACCATTTTCCATTATGGATGGTATTTTCCATGATTTTGATTCTCGACCTAGGTGTCACTCAAGCCATAATTGTGGAAAATGTCATAATAAATACCGATACATGTAGAAACTATTTTTTCACCCCTAGGTGACCCAACATACATTAATCACATTATCACTATTATCATTATTATCCTTATCCTAAGTACATTATAAATTACCATCGTAAAATCTCACTTACTATCGTAAAACCTCATTTACCCTCCCCTAACCACCTAAAACTAACCTATCCTAATTTATCCTACCCATCCCGAGCCTTTAACTTCTTACTACTACTGAATTGCTCACCATTTAACAATCTTTACACAATTCACATACAAAATCCTTGTACACAATTCACGAGACAATCTTTATATCTTTGAGAAGGTGATCCCCAAACATTGATGAAGACTCATGGATGACGGTGAAGAATGCACACTCTTTGAATTATCCATCCAAGCCATGAAAAACCATCATTCATTTGATCTTCCATTTCGCACACATCAAGCGAGAAAATGAGACAATCTGCGAACTTGAACTTCCTGCTTCCTACGAGCACCTAACTACACCGAAAAAGGGAAACTTACCATATATGGAAAGAGGGGGTTACTATTTTTAGTAAATGGAAATTTACCTCTTTTGATCCTGTCGGTAAGTTTCGTTTTCCAAGTTATCCCAATGTATACTGCTCCCTCTAAAACCACCCTTTGTGATGACTTACTATTTATAGCCAGTGCCTAAATAGGGAACTTAGTATTTTTAGTAAGTGGCCATTTTTACCATTTCTGTCATTGGTCAATCATTCTTCTCTCTTGGGTGTTCGTGGTGCACACTATCCTTGCCCCAACTGCTTCTGGAGGTGGCTTACCAAAAATAGTAGGCACCTGTGTAGGAAGACTTACTATTTTTGGAAAGTGGGTTTCCGGGCATCGGTTTGTGACGAATTTTTTTTTTTCTGATATGGTTTGTTTCTCTGAGTTCTCTTCTAGATTTTTAGCTCAAACCGATTCTTTAGGTTGAGAGATTTTAAATTTCATTTTTTTGCCATGGGAAACTTGGGTTTCTTCGCTAACAAAAATACAGGGTGTGTTTGTGAAATCTTTCACTTGTATTCTCATGGCCTCTGAAAAACTAGAAGCTTGCAAAAATGACATGTTGATCCGTGCCTTGGTTTATTAGATACGAGAAATTTTTCCTTGCGGGTTTGAAGTTCTTCGAGTGAGAAATCTATGTTTCTTCTTCGTTTGAATTTGTTATTTTCCATGATTGTTCTTGTTTAGATCATGGAGATATGACACTAATAGATTGAGAAATAAAATGGTGGAGAAATATTTGAGCAAGAAATCTGGCATAGTTTCGGGAGCGAGATGGAGAGATGTGAGAGAATGAAGGTAAAATGGTTACCTTTTGAATTTTCAAGTTTTTGAAAATGGAGGGAGGATGTGGGGCACATTTTTAGCACCTCATGTCCCTTTGTTTTTGGTGCAATAGGGACATAAAAATGTGCCTTTCCCCTAGCATGACAAGTGGCGAGTGTTGATTGATGAGAGAAGTGAAGGGGGAAGCCACATTTAAGCACCTAAGGGTGAAAAATGGTCGTATGAGGGACCTGGAGGATAAAAGGGGGTGGGGCACATTTTATTGTCCCTATTGTCCCATTTTAAAGGGAAAAAGGTGATAAAAATGCACCCTAGCCTCACAGTGACAAGTGGCATGCATGCAGGAGTTGGTGGAGGAGCTGGTCAAACTGGTCAAAGGGGCTTAACATGAGTCGTCGGGGTCATATGGGTGTCCAAGAGGCTAAATAGGGGTGGGGCGCAATTTTGTGCACCTCATGTACCTTTTAAAAGGTGCAATGGGGACATGAAAATGTTCCTTAACCTCAGGTTGACACGTGTCCCATTGGAAATTTGGTTAAGTATCGAAGAGCGTACCTTGAGAGCCGACTTGTGAAGGTCATATCTTGAGCTCCCGGATGAGTTTTCGGGTGCTTCCTTATATTATTTTGAATGAAAAGAAAATAATGGGAATAATGGTGATGGTTGCAAGGATTGAATCATATTGAAAACCTCAAAATTTCTCCTTTTTTCTTGGGACTGACATCTGTGTGCAAAAGAATGAGTTTCTAGAGAAATGCATGGGGTTTCAAGATGTCTGTATTTTCCACCATGTAGAGTATTGAAAATTATTTCCATAGGTACTTTTTTGGGCTTGAAAATCATTTTGGAGCTCCCATAATCTTTCTTTGAATTTCAGGTCCTCTTTCGTGTGCAGGCTCCTTCAGACCCAAAAACCCGTTTTCATTGAATTGGTTCCAAAACCTTTGAAATTTACCAAAATAATCCAAAATCAGTTCCAAAACATTTTTAGCTCTTGAATACTCCTCCATGATTTGTTTTATCCTTTAGATCCGCTCTGGGGATGATGCACTAGTCATAGGAAGGCTAATGATAGCCCTTCCCAAAATGGCTCAAAACTCCATTGTTGAATGCTTTGCTCCAGAAGTTCCTTGAATGATTTTTATTCCTAAATCACCTAGGGGATACATGAAAATAACTTATGGGTCACTTTGATGACATGATAGGTTCGGTACTATGGATGAAATGACGTGTGGGTGTCTCTGGGAAGGTATGACTTTCAATTTTTTTGACACTGTGGCATAGTTGTCCTATTTTCTAGTGAATTTTTCCTGCAAAAACACAGGACAACAACTGGCTCTAGCTTGGGGACATGTTATGGACCAAGAATAGTGAGGACATGACATGAGAAATCCTAGAATCTCAATTTATAATATGTTGACCAGTGCCTTATCCATTAGGATTTAAAACACATAACTTAAGAGATAACAAGAAAGGAAGAACACATAGACACACAACGAAAGGAAACATAGAACAAAGAGAAAGGAAAGGAAATGCACAATAGGAAATGGAAACACGCACCTAAAAATCACCTATGGTAAAGGTGGAGGGAACTGCTTTCTTGAAACACTTTCCTTTTTAGGAGTTTCCCCCAAGAGGTAACACTTAGTGATGATGTTTTTGAAGCCGTTGACCGTAGTTCAAGGAATTAGCCTCCTCTCCTCAACTTCTTATGAAATCCAGGTGCTTTCATGATCATCTGTGTACTTTGTAGGGATGAGCCTACACGAGCTTCTTGATGCTCAAGTATTCGCTTGGAAATTCCATTGCCTTCATTCTCTTTGTGATTAGTTTCATAGTGCCAGTTGCCTTCCGTGTTTTTCCATACTATATAAATTGCATTGAATATCTCATCATCATTCCATGGATGATTGTTTTTGAGTTATTTAAATCTTCTGAGATCTTTTCATTTCCACATCCATGTTTATTCACACATTTTCTATAAGGAGCCTTGAATTCATATTTTTACTCATATCAATATGAGGTGTTTGAATGTTGAATGGAGGATCAAAGATGACCTTATATCCATCTTTTATAGCCAAAACATGAGCTAAGAGGTTGAGACTTAGCTTAGGATCTCCTGTGTCTTCTGCTGCTTGCAAAATGTATTGTACTAGATCCTTATTTGAAACCTCCCAAAGCTCACCTTTACCTTTGTTCAAAGAATCTCCATTATGAATTTCAAGGTAACCATTGGGAAGTGTTGTTTCTTTATTTTTACCATCATGGCATTCTACCACTTATTTTCAAGAGGAATCTCAACTTTGAGGGCTTCAAAATTCTTTGCTTAAGAGAAAGAGTCCTCTTCTTCAAATGGGAAAGAAAAGACCTCAATTTCATCATTTATTGGCTCATGAGGGGCATTAGGTTCTTTAAATTTATTTGATTCATCATGACTAATCTCTGAATCAGTTGAGGGATTAGGATTTAATTCATGCTTGTCTTGCAACTCCATATCTTGCATCATGAGTTCGAGAGTGAGCTCGGGGTATTGTTTCTTTAGTAGTTTTTAGGGTTTCTTGCATGGATTGTTCTCTCAAACCATTTGAGGGATCATTAAAAATTGTATTTATTTCTTCTTTATAGAAGGCATGATCAATGGAATATTCATCTTTGAAGGGGAACGAGGATATCTCTTCTTCCTATGTAGGTATACAAGCTAGTTTCTCCACTAGAAATTCGCTAAGAACAGTTTCATCTTCTTCATACCTTGCATCATCTAGAAATTCGGGGCTACCCTCTTGTAGCTTAAATTTCCTCAATGCTTCCCCTAGATCCAAATTCCTTTGTGAAGGAATTTCTTGTCCTACAAATATTGGGATCTCGTCCTCCTCTTTAGTTGTTAAAAATAATTCATCCTTCTGTTACTTTGGTATAGAATGTTAGCTCCTGGATTTCCTACTTTTTGCACCGTGTACCTCATTTTATTCTCTGGAAGTAATTTATCCATGTATCCTTTCACCGGGATGGTTGCAGAGGACCACTTCATTTGGATTTTACCTCCCAACTATTGACAAAAATTCCTACTCAACAACATTCCAAATGAAGCCATAAGATTCACTACCAAGATCATTACCGAAACCTTTTTGTCCGTAAATTTGGCAAGGGCCACCTATGCATATTTGAAATTTTTGACAAGTGGTAATTCTTTGGACTCCATGGATTAACAAGATCCACCAAGGTGGAGTCATGGCGAGTTTAAGATCCTTGACAACCTTCACAGACATCACGTTGTCAAAGGCACTGAATCTATTATGTAGTTGTTCAATACATATTCTCTAATGAGAAGGAGACATAGAAAGGATCAAATTTTTAGTCTTGGATGCACTCAAAGAAATCATGTTTTGTTATGAATATGTAGCTGGGTTTGGTAGCATTCCTTTAGAGCTAAGAGTTACAACATTGGGTTTTGAAATACCACTCTTGATATATTAGATGAATCTCTCAAATTGCTCGGGATGATTATGCGGATATTCAATTTTGAGAGATCTGCACTTTGGTTCTGTTCACATGTTCTATGAAGTCAAAAGGAGTAGATGTGGGCAAGGGGGATGAAGGGACTGCTTTTGGAGTCGAGATAGGCTTGGAAGTGGGTGTAGATGTTTGGGGAAATGAGGGTATTTTGAAAGGCACACTCGAAACTTTTAAAGAACTAGCTTTTATAGGATTAAATTTGGATTTATAAATGGAAGAAGCATTAGAATAATTACTTGGAATAGTGGGTGACCTCCCACTTTGGTCACATGATCATTTTTATCCAATGCAGACTCCACGTAAGATGGAAGAGGAGATCCTTGACTGATTATTTTTTACGGAGTCACTACAGGAGGAACTTCAGTCTTCTTTTTTTGCAGTAGTGGAGGAAGATGATTCTTTTTTAGCTTGAGAACGTGGGTAAACAACACACATGAGAAACTAGGTGCATCCATGTCATCTTCCTTGTCACCTCCAAAATATTCACAAAATATAATTTTTGTGTCATTCTCCATTTCTTCAACTTCCAAAAAATTGTCGTCTACGTTTCCTTGGTCAAGCTCTTCTTCATTTTTTGAATCCTACAACTTACATTGATAGGTGGGGCCTCTAAAGTAAGCCTTTGGGGTGCTCTTGGGATCTTATTTCTGTTATTCCTTTGAGGAGATACTCTTTCAAAAAATTCCCTCTTCAACAATGTCATTTCATTTGCTAATTTTTGCAAGATGGGTCCGTTCTCTCGTCCTTTGGACTCTAGGCTTCACCCTTTGAGGCATTCTCAATTTTTCTAGAGAGGATGAGATCAACATCAAGTTAAATGGACATTCTTTGGGCTTCTGAAGTATTCCTTGGTTAAAATCTTCGTAGGAAAAATCCTACTTCTTGTGATTGAGCATTAACAAAGAATCTCTTAACGTTGTTTTCAGATGGTGAATCTTCTTTTGGTATATTCATGAGCAACCGATCGAAACGAGCCATGAATTATCTGATATTTTCCTTTTCCCCTTTCTTAATTTGTGCCAATTGAATGAGGATATCTTGTGACAGTCATCAATAGATTTTAATCTTTCCTCTAACTTACTTTTGATGTCATTCCAACAGGTGATGGATTAGGAAAGGAGGTAGAATCATTCTGCTACTTTTTCTTAGAGAGAATCCACGAAAAATATTACAACAAAATCTTCATGTTCGACACCAAAAATCCCACATGATGTGGCGAAGGCCGATATGTGCTCTTCAGAAAGTTGTGTGCCATCACCTTTGAACTTGGTAAATTTCTTGTGGGAATCTGTCGCTAAATTGTGAAGAGGGGGTGCAAGAGCAAGTGAACTTGTATTTCTTCCCCATGGAAAAAATGGTTGAGGTATTTCTAATTTATCTACCATTTTTTCCCCTACTTGAGCTTCAAATTCTACTCCATAAAATTCTTCTTCAAAATCTTATTTTGGTTCTTGTTCTTCTTGATTAGGAAAATCAATTTTCAATGGCGTGCAAAATATGGGAGAATTTGTAGGAGGAGTTTCAACAGGGGTTTGGATCGGATTACCAGATGAACCACTTGAAGACCTAGATGGGGAGGAAGCTTGAGAAAAATAGTAAGGGTTATCTCTGATTTTTCCCTACTGATTTTGTAAAGCCTCAAAATTGGGATCAATAATTCCTCTCAACCTACTCGACCTGGTGTATCTTTTTCCGGCCGGTTTTATGGGGATCTTGCAATGCGAATATTAAAGGAAATTATGGAATACAAAGATTATTTCAACTATGAACTTTCATTTTATCCCTTTTTTTGTTGTTTTTTTTTCAATTTTTCATTTTTTTGCATTTTTGGAATATTTGAATTTTTTTGTATTTTCTTGAGGTCATATTTTGGGTGCAGATGCCGCCAATCTGCCCCATGGTGTGCACAAAAAGCTGTTGGCGAGAAAATTTTTGGGTGAAAAAATCTATGGGTTTCTTGCCAATTCTATGGGAATCAAAGTCCCTCTACTTGTATGGTGCATATCCACGTTTACATGTGTGATGAAATGAGTTTCTTTGGTGGCCTTGCGACCAGGGATCCAATAGGAGTACTCCACTAACCCTGTGGAAAAATCTTTTAGTTACTTGAAAGTTCAAAACTTTTCTTGGAGATTGGGAAAGGGAGTGAGAAAAATGACGGAAATTAATGTTGCGGGTAGAATATCAGATTCTTGCACACACTAATTAGAAATTTCAACACACATTTATGAGAAGAAAACAACAAAGCTTTGATACTACTAGCTAGAGGAAACCATGCATACAAATATGCACACATTCATATGCCTTGGAAAACTAAAACTTCTTCCTTTATTAACATCTCAAAAAAGTTGTACATAACATGAGAATGGATGAAATATGGAGGGGAGAAGTGGAAGAATTGGATAACTCTTTTCTCTTTCACAAGGAAACAAGAAAATGCTCTCTCATGAACTCACAAATTTGCAACCCCTTTGGAATGGGAAGCCTTTACATTTTATAAGAAGAGAAGTGACTCTTCATCTACCCCCCAATGACCCTTCATATACCCCCTAATGACCCTTCATATGTCTTTACACAACTTAAAACTTTTCACCTTCCTAGAAAAACATTAAGTCCCTTTTTATAACATAAAGGTGACTTATTACATTAAAAACCTAAAGTTACTTTTTGATTACATTAAAGACATAAAAAGTACAACCCCAACAAATAATTAGAATGAGGAGAGAGAAATTGGGGGATGAGAGGAGAGATATAGAGGAGAGAGAGACTTGTGAAGGAATGCTGAAGAATATCCCACCGTCAAAGGATTCCTGGAAAGCTCTACCGAATTGATCTCAATGCTTTTGAACTCTTTGTTGTGAATAATTTTCTTATGTTGTGGACGGGTTCTTTATTTGTGAGCAAGAAACCACCTTTGGATGAGCCAGGGACACCGTGAACTAAGTGTTTAAAAACATTGTTAAATGATTCCTTTATTGACCACGATCATTTCTCATGAAGATCACTTTGAAGCAGTTGAAGATGAAAATCAATCTTTGATGGCCACAATATTGTATTGATCAAGGAAAGCTCTAATGAAAGTGCATTTCAAACACTGAAAAATGATGACCACAAACTCCTCGTACACAATTCACATAAAATCTTTACAAGTCGATAAGGTGAACCCCAAACACTGATGAAGACTCCATGGATGACAATGAAGAATTCCCACTTTGTGAATAATCCATCCAAGCCATGAAAAACCATCACTCATTTGATCCTCATATTGCACACATTAATGGAAAACTAGGATAATATGTGAAATTGAACTTCTTGCTTCTTGGACACCTAATCGCATTGAAAAAGAGCAACTTACTATATATGGAAAGAGGGGGTTATTATTAGTAAATGGAAATTTACCCTATTTTGATCCCACAGGTGAGTTTATTTTTCCAAGTTATCCTTGTGTATACTACTTCCTCTGAAACCACCCTTTGTGATGACTTACTATTTATAGCCAATGCCCAAATAAGGAACTTAGTATTTTTAGTAAGTGGCCATTTATACCATTTCTGTCATTGATCAATCATTCGCTTTCACGGGTATTCGTGGTGCACACCTTTGTCTTACGCATGATTGCTTCTAGAGATGGCTTACAAAAATAGTAGGCACTCGTGTGGTAAGGATTAATATTTTTGGAAAGTGGGTTTTCGAGCATCGGTTTTTGAGGAAATGAAATCTCTTGATATGGATTTTTATCTCTATAGTGATCTTCCATATTTTTAGCTCAAACCGGTTCTTTAGGTTGAGAGATTTTAAATTTCAATTTTTTAATCGCAGGAAATTGGGGTTTCTTCATTGCAAAAATCTAGGGTGTGTGTGTGAAATATTTCACTTGTATTTTCATGGTTTCTAAAAAAATAGAAGGTTGCAAAAAATGGCATGTTGATCCGTGCCCTAGTTTTTTAGATATGATAAATTTGTCCTTGCAGGTTTCAAAGTTCTTCAAGCGAGAAATATCTCATTTCTTCTTCGTTTGAATATGTTATTTTTCATGTTTTTTCCTGTTTAGATCATGGAGATATGAAATTAATATATTGAGCAATAAAATTGTGGAGGAATATTTGAGC
This sequence comes from Taxus wallichiana var. yunnanensis, assembly GCA_018340775.1. Taxonomy (NCBI): domain Eukaryota; kingdom Viridiplantae; phylum Streptophyta; class Pinopsida; order Cupressales; family Taxaceae; genus Taxus; species Taxus wallichiana. Next base: position 951,336,583 of record CM031240.1, read on the forward strand.
AAAAAATCTAGTAGAGTTTCGGGAGTAGATGGAGAGATGTGAGAGAATGGAGGCAAAATGGCTATCTTATGAATTTTCAAGTTTTTGAAAATAGATGGAGGAGGTGGGGCACATTTTTATCACCTCATGTCCCCTTTTTTGGTGCAAAAGGGACATAATTTTTTTCCTTTCCTTTAGCATGACAAGTGGCGAGTGTTGATTTGATGAGAGAAGTGAAGGGGAAGCCACATTTAAGCACATGGGGCAAAAAAATAGTTGTATGAGGGACTTGGAGGTTAAAAGGGGGCGGGGAAAATTTTATCTTCCCTATTTTACCCTTGAAATGGAAAAAATGTGCTAAAAAATGCGCCCTAGCATTATAATGAAAAGTGACATGCATGCGGGAGTTGGTGGAGGAGATGGTCAAATTAGTCAAAGGGGCTTAACATGAGTTGTCAGGGTCATATGGGTGTCCAAAAGGCTAAATAGGGGTGGGGTGATATTTTGTGCACCTCATATACCTTTTAAAAGGTTCAATGGGGACATGAAAATGATCCTTAACATTTGGTTGACACATGTCCCTTTGGAAATTTGGTTAAGTATTAAAGAGCATACCGTGAGAGTTGAGTTGTGAAGGTCATATCTTGAGCTCCAGAATGAGTTTTCAGCAATTTCCTTTTATGATTTTACATGAAAGGAATTTTTTTATAAGAATGGTGATTTTTTCAAGGCTTGAAATATACTTTAACTCTTACAAATTTCTCCTTTTTTCTTGGGACCGTCAGCAATGTGCTAAAAGAATGAGTTGCCTAGAGAAATGCATGGGGTTTCAAGATGTCCTATTTTTTCCACCATGTAGAGTATTGAAAATTATTTCCATAAGTAATTTTTGGGATTGAAACTCATTATGGAGCTCCCAGAATATTTATTTGAAGTTCAAGTCCTCTTTTGTGGTGCAGGCTCCTTTAGGCCCAAAACCTATTTTTATTGAATTGGCTCCAAAACCTCTAAAACTTCCCAAAATCTTACTCTTGAATACTCCTCCATGATGGGTTTTATCCTTTATATCTGCTCTAGGGATGATGTACTAGTCATAAGAAGGTTGATGATAGCCCTTCCCAAAATGGCTCAAAACTCCATTGTTGAACACTTTGCTCAGAAGTTCCTTGAATAATTTTTGCTTCCTAAATAACATAGGGGGATACATGAAAATAACTTAGGGGTCACTTTGATGATAGGATAGGGTTGGTGCTTGTGGATGAAATGACTTGGGGGGTTTCTTGGAAAGGTACAACTTTCAAATTTTTGGACAATGTGGCATAGTTTTCCTATTTTCTAGTGAAAATTTCCTGTAAAACATAGGACAATACCTTCCAAATTTAATAAAACATGATTTTCGGTGACTCACAAAACACCCCTTTGAACCCCGAAATGGGAAAGTCGAGTTGTGATTATGTTCCTTGTCATGTGGAGTGTTGTATCAAACCTTAGAATGCCCTCAAATGACCATTTGTGTACTTTTGTTACTCCTCTAGGAGCCATGTGAACCCTTTTTGTGACTTTGAGAAGATCTGAAAATCAAACGTTGGGTTTGGTTTTTACTTTCCGTTTGACTCGGGTGAAGAAATGGATATCGACATCCATAAACCTCTAGTATTTATCCATGAAAATTTCTTACTGCAACCACTAGTTTTGAGAAAAACATTTCACCGGTTTGTTTTACTGAGGGGTTTGTAGGCCTCTCGGTCTCTCGCTTGACTAGGTCAAACTATCCCAATTATGACTGGTGGCTCCAAAAAAATATTCACTATTTGTGTCATGTTTGTTAGTTCTAATTTCCATCAACTCTTGTGAATTCCTTGTATATAGGAGAGTGTATAAGAATTTCCTCATGGTGCGTTCACCCATTAGAAATCAATTTTTGAATGCAATTTCTTAGCCCTCAATTTAAAATTGGATGTTTTCGTAGACTAGTAGGAAAATGTGAAAGAATGTCGTAGGACCCTCTTCAAGTCAATTAACTGACGAGTAAACTTGTAGACACTTATATATGACTGTATGGAACTCTCTTTTGTGGCTTGTTTTGAGAAATTTAACTATCGAGAAAATGGTGTTTCTCTCTCTCTCTCTCTCTCTCTCTCTCTCCTCTAGTTAGGAAATGAAATGAAATGAAATGAATGTATCTCTAACTCTCTCTTTTTGCGTGTTAAGTATTATAATCATGTGAATGGAAAACTATGAAAACATGAATTATGCTAGATTTTGGGTAGATGTCATGCCAATAATTTTTCTGACCATAAGGTGGTTGCAAGTATTGAGACAAGGAGAAAGTGAAGTGTTATTGGTGATTTCATAATAACATGTTATTTGGAACAATGTAATTGTATAGGATATATCAACAATATTGTTATATATAGAAATGTTAATTATTGAATTTTGTGATGAGTATGAAATTATTAGCGTTTTGGGGTGTTTGGAAAATGGGCATTTGGTCATGGGTGTTAACTTGATTCAGGATTATGTATTGTTAAGGGGGTGGATGTATATGCTAACTGGAAATGAATTGATCTTTTATAGTGTGCTCCGATGTGAAATTAATGATTGAATCTCTTGTGTGTTGTACTATTTACTTTGGAATTATAGGAAGGAACCTAAATAAAAGGTCAACCTTAGAGTAAAATTCTTGTATGATTTACCCTCCTTATGTGATCACCTCAGAATGTAGGAAACTAAAATTTTAGGATGATCCCAACTCCTTATACTCAATGAAACCTCTTAATTTAAAGGAAATGAGATCCCAAATTCAGGTTACCATAATAACATGCATGCTTATCAACAATGTCATGAAACCAAACTATAAGAATGGTAAGTAATGGTTAAACATTGTTTAGTGTATTTGGGTTTCCTCCTAGGAATTCTAATTGTGCATGTACAAGTTGTGTGGCACGCTTTAGTTTAAGGTATGGAGTCACTACGAGACATGTGAGATGTAACGTCTAAGCAACATAATTGTTTAGTTTTGTTGAGGCTAGGAATGGAGGGATAGTAAATGGACATACTTGGTAGGATATGGGTAAATATGAAATATAAAGTTGTAACACTGATGGGTGATTATACAAAATGTGGCAAACCGTAGGGTGAATGGTTTCTCTTAAGTTAGTACCTCAAGAGAATCCAATTTTAAATCTAATGCAAATCTTTTTAAGTCAACACATGAGTAGAATGAAGGGTTTTAGGTGACAAAGATAGGAGTTTATTTTGAAAGACATCTTAGAGGATTCATGTTATGAATGAATTCCATACCTAATTTTAGCTACCAATTTGATTTACTATAATATGATATTAAGAGTTAATTGTGGAAAATAGAAAAATTGTAATTAACGCTTAGTCTTTGAAAGTGTATTCATGAGATGTTGTTCTAGGAGAAAAGTGAAATTTAAATATTTCTTATAACTTGATTAAGCCTTCTTATGTTGTGGGAAATGAATATAAGTTGCTCCATGTGAGATCGAGCTTTGAGAAAACATAAAATTTTATTTGAGAAAAATAAACTCATGACGTGTAAACATTAATATGAACCCATCCAATTATTAAAGTATATGAAAAAGAAAAGAAACATTGAACCTTAATCCTTTAAACTATATACCTCTTCCCTCTTGATCTTATACTAGTTCTTATTGTGTAATGAAAGTATAATGCTAAACCAAGTAAACATGTTCCTTAGAAACAAATCCTTAGGACAAGTACTAGTAGCCTCATGTGTGTTTAAATGTTCCTATTAACAATCATGATATATAAATTAATTTCCATAAGAGAAATGAGAAAAATCAAATGGAACCATTATAGGTAAAATGTTAAACGAAATAAAGAAATCATAATCTATTTTAAAGAAGAATTAAGGTTTACATGTTAAGTGCTCTTCAAATAATTAAGTTCAATAATGAAATAGGATTGTAATAAATATGTAACCATGAAAATGTTGTGTTATGGAAAGTTCCTATCTGTAAGTTTATATTGTAGTTGGATTGTTGTTTTGTACTTTTTCATTTGGGAAGATGTGGTTTTGATGTGCATCATATTTTTTCATGTGGTTATGTTTCTTCTTGTTGGGGTGAGGTTTCATCATTGATTATTGGAGGAATAAGGTGTAGCTAGTGAAGGGAGGAATAAGGGGAAGTGTGTGTTTTGTTTTAGAGGAACCAAAGGAATTCATGGATAGTCTTAGTGGAGGGATAATCACATTTTATAATGGAGGGATATGGGGCTGTCGAATTTGGTGTGGTGTGTATGCTTTGGAGGAACCAAAGGCTAGCCAAGATTCCTTCTTGGAGTGATAAGGGGTAGTTACAATGATGACCTCTCCCCATTGTAAGCCTCGTAGGTAGGTTTGAAATTGTGTTTCATCTCTAATTATGGTGTTTATCCCTTCCTCATCATGTTATAAATGTGGGTTCATGTTGGTATAAACGTCTTATGTGATGTCGAGTTATCCTAATGATCCCATGTGGTGTCATGTATCAAGTAATGTAAGAAAAAAAAATATTCGGTATTTTTATTGTTGTATTTGTGTGCTAAATTATGTGGGGATTAAATTTCTTCATCCACCTCTTGTGTACCTCATAATGATTTTAATACTCATTTTCCTTTTCATTAGGTGCAAAAATCCACAAAAACTAATGATGCATGTGTGTCCACTCTTGATATTTCTAAAGATAGTGTACATAATAATGATCTTGAGAATAATGTGCATGTTGTTTGTATCACTTCATCTATTGATCTTGTTGATAGAGGTGTGCAAACTTATTTTCATCTTGATTATTCTTCCCTTGCTCTTACTCCTAGTTTTCCACTTGTTGATCTAAATATTGAATACCAAACCAATAACGTACATATGGCTACTTATAATGACAAGATTCATCCCCTTAATGTTTATGCAATTCCTCTCCAAGAAGATATTTCTTTTATGCATGTTGTAGGTGATTTAAAAATAAGATCCATACTCTTACCCTTGAGAGTACGGCCTATTATGCTAGTATTGATAATAATTCTCTTCATGGAAATCCTATTCCTAAGAAGATTTACAATTCACCTTTTCCTAAGGGTTTTACTTTGCCTACTTTTACACTTTTTGATGGAAAGGGTAATCCTTATATACATCTTAAGGCTTTTAGATTAGCTATGGATTCACATTCTAATGATAGATTACTTCTCAAAGCATTTCCTAGTAGTCTTACTTGATGTTGCTTCTCATTTGTTGCATCATTTTCCTAGTGTAGTCACTAAAATATGCACTTATTACTATTACATTACGCCTTTAGTATGTGTTCTATAAATGATTTCTAATTTTGGTAACTAGGCATTGGTGACACCTCTTTTGTCCTTATCTTGTTTTGTTTGGCTTTGTTTACGTCCTCTATCTATAATTTACATCTTTTTTTTTTGATTCACAGAGATCCCTGTTCTCGTATTTAGTCTTGCTTATGTTTGCTTGCTTCAGGATAATATCACCTAGACATGATAGTAGTACCTAGATGCTAATTTCCTTTTGGGAAATTCTGTCCTATTTTCTTGTTTTTCTCCTTTATCATTTGGATTTTACTTTGGGTCTTTTAATATATTATTTTCATGACCTAGGTCGGATTTTGGTGTTACTATTTTTGAAATTAAAATCAAAGGATGTTTGAAATATTGTCATTGATGTCAAAGGAGTCATTGATGTTAAAGGAGAATGCACAACAATCAAAGAGAAATAGTACAATGATCAGATTTAATAAAGGAGAATGCACAACAATAGTACAATGATCAGATTTAATAAAGGAGAATGCACAACAATCAAAGAGAAATAGTACAGTGATCAAATTTAATATAATAAACAGTGAATGTAATGAACAGTAATCACATTGTATACCAACAATTAATTGATATTATATTATGTTATGGCTACAAGTGGCACTCACATTATGGGAAACAATTTAATGAAGGGGAAACATTTAATTAATTGATCATTCAATCTCCGTTGGAATTAATTAATGGGCTAGCTGACTTGATTATAGGAGTTAAATTAATTTAAGAAAGGACACATCCTTTGGGAACATTGCCCCTCTTGGTGAAGAGATGTGAAGGTATAAAAGATAGATGAAAGGATGGAGAAAAGGAGTATGAGAAATAGATCGATATATCATTAAAGTCTAAGAGAAGTGCGGGAAAAGAGTAGAAATGTATTGACGAATATAGTGAAGAGAAGAAGAAGAAAAGTGACATTGCCATCATCCGGTTGAAGAAGCAACTACAAAAGGTGGAAGTTTATTTTGTTGAGGTCGGTGCCTCACAATTTGGGATTGGTGTCTCCAGTGGGTTGGTGCTCATGAATTGGCTGAGTTGGTACTTGACATTGGGGATTGGTGTATCGAGTAGGTTATTTCCTAAAATTTTTTATAAAGAATTTAATTTTGGGCTGGATTTGGATGATATATCAAAGAAGTCTTATTTTTTGGTTTTTCGAGAGAGGTTTTTGAACTTAAATCTATTATTGCTTTATGTTATGTTATTTGAATGCTTTTAAATGCTTTAATTGCGGATATAAGTTTTAATAAGTAAAAATTTATCTTATACTAATTAATCCCCCTCAGTATAATCACATGCTTAACTATTTATATTAGATCACATTCCTTTGGATATAGTATAACCACTAGAAGGTAGATCTTGGTATCACACATGGCTAGTCCTCATGTTCAAGATGTTGATATGAGTTAATGTTGTAATTGATGTAAAGGTGAATGCACATTAATGAAAAATGTGTATGAGGTCTAGGAGTGCTAGAGGATGTTTTTATTGATGATAACATGGTCAATCAAGTTGTAACATGATGGAAATAATGGAAACAATGAGATTTGCTTTTTTAAAATGGCCTAATCGGGTGGCCTAGTCTGCATGGATGATAAAGCATGATGGTTTGAGATGCATGATGGCTTGAGGAACAAGGTAGAGGCTTGGAGGTCATGAATGAAGAGTGTTGATACACTCATGTGAGTCTGAAAGTGTAGGTACATGTTTGAGTATGGTTTGAAGGTACTCATGTATACCTAGTGTAGGTGATTAGAGGCCAGATGAAGCATGAGAGTGAGCTGCATGGATATGTGATCTCATAGAGGCATGAAAAGGTATGAGACATGTTGTCTCAAGTATGATATTCCATTTTGAAGAGCTTGGAAGAAGTGGCATGATCTCTATATACTTGTTTGAGGTCTAAACTAGACCTAATTCTAGTGCTTGATGGCCTATTGGTGCATGACAATCACTTACAGAGGTGTGTGAGCCCTTGGATACACTTATGAAAGCATGGAGTACTATGTTAAACATATTGAAGTAGTTTGTAGTGGTTTTATTCATGGTTATTGTGTTATAACACTTGGTTCTAACCCGAACTAGGAAAAACCCCAAGGCCTAGTCATGAAAGTAAGGGTGGTTGAGAAGATGTAGACCTATTTATGAGAAAGTGAGAATTTGAGATGTTAGTAGAGGGTGTCTTAGTGATGTGGGAAAACGTTTAGTGTTTCATGATGAATATTTTGCAAGATATTATGTTTTTGGTCTCTTGGACAAAAAAATTGTCAAGTGGACAAATTGATGGGCATCCACCAACATTATAAGACTCTAGGTCCTTCTTCTCGAATGATATAGCTCCATTTATTATGCATGCATAAAATAAAAATATATGGTGGCTAGAAGGACTAGGATATAATATGAACACTCCACTAAACCTGCGAGAAAAAGCTTGTAATTGATTGCAAGGGAGGAATTTGCTGAGAAGGTAGGAAAGGGAGTGCAAAAACAGAGGGGGAAATCAATATTTTAGGTAGAAAATAAGATGCTTACAACCATTAATCTAAGTAATTCAACACACATGGATATATAGAAAGAAAATAACTTTGCTATGGAAAACAAGACAAGATAAGATTAAGAACACAAAGTTTCAATAATATTCTTATAAAAAGGAAAGAAACTCCTTTCTTCTTCATTGATGCTTTGGAAAAATTGTACATAGTGAGAAAAAAAGAACATAGAGAGGAGAAAAAGAGGAAATAGCTATCTCTTTTGTTTCTTCACAAGTAGTAATCTCTCATGAGCATACAAAATTGACAACCCTTAAAAATGAGGGTGTCATCACATTTTATAGACTTGAGAATGACTCTTTGCTTATTCCCCACATGACTTTTCATTTGCACCCCTTTCAACATGTGACTTTTCATATTCCTAGGTGTAGGATTAAGTCCCCTTTTATTAATTAAGAGTGAATTATTACATTAAAAACTAAAATCAAATTTAAATGAATAATATATGAAATAGGAATAATACAAAATGAAAAATTTCTACCCCAACGAAGGAAATGAATATGGAGGAGGGAGAGGGGAGAATAGAAGAGAGAGAAAGAGAGATAACTATGCTGATGAAGATGCCACTTCTTGCTATTTTGCTTTATTGGATGATTGATCCTTTCCAAGCTCCACTAGAAATATTTTCACTTCCTTGAATTTTTTACTATATTGGGCTGCCGCAGTGTCGCCTTCTTTGTTTGTGGAATGTGAACATAACTCAGGGACTTGAGCCAACCATATGAGATATCATTGATGCTTTTTCTCTTTGTGAACCATGATGGATGTTTCTCTACAATGTTTGAAATTGTGGCTCTAATCTTAGATAGAGACTCCAATGTATTTTTGTTGAAGGAAAAGGGGTCCCGACCTTTTTTTGGACATACTCCTCAAATGGTCTCAATAATTCATCTACGGTAGTGTTCTCATCAAGAGCAAGAACTCCAAGTTTTTTTACTTTGATGTTGACATTGTATTGCATCTTGAAGGCACACTCCTCATTTGAGTCTAACTCATCAATGGCCTGATTCAACATTTCATATCGAGAGGCAAGGGTTCTTGCCCACACATGTGACAAGTCTTTTGATGAAGAATTAAATAATTTCGAGAAATAACACATGGGAGTGAGCATATCCCATCTCCATCACTAATGGATGAACTTAGTCCCAATGTTATTTTACCTTTTCTAATATTTCCCTTGTCATTCATACTTTTCTTTTAGTGGCGCACATGTACTTGTACAATGAGATCAACTCTGGAAGAAGTAATTTTTCTCTCTCGATGATCATGCTCATCCATTTATCATTTAATTTTCCATGTATGGTGAAGGAATGTATCTTCTTAATAGAATCCAGGTCGAAGGTATTGATTGGGGTAACTTATTCAATTAGGAGTGATGATGAAGAATTTGGGTCCATGAAGTGTTATACATATACTGAGAGTGTTTGAACGTGGTCTTCCAACTGATCAATTTTCACCTTATACTCTCGATTGATCACAAGGATGCGAGTGGAAGACTAATTGAACATGTGAGCATCTCCTTCATGAGTGGCTGGGCCTAGGGGAATGGTTCTCATTTTGTAGTCAGTTGGTGTCATCTCTTCGATAGGCTTGATTACTTTAGGTCTGACTACTTCCACATATTGATTTCCTGTGGCACCACTGAAGAAGCATGAACCCGATTCTCGCATAATTTTTCTTCTTTCCCTTTGCTAGTGCTGAAATTCCTAAAAAATTAGGGACGATTACTTGCTGGATTGTACGAGCTTCTTTGGTGATCCTCTCCTTCATCCAGGGAAACATATCATCTGTTTAAGGCTTAAAATTGATGTAACTACTGTCTCCTTCTCGGGGTGAGATGGTACTATTGTCCAAAAATAAATCCCCTAGTTATTTTGGTAACTTTCATCCCCATTCTAGCTCGAATTTCCTTATTGTAGGTTATGTGCACTTTAGTTGCCTTCTTGGCTACAATTCCTCTCGTGCTCATGCACACTCCCCCTTTCCGCGCTTTTCATCCCCCTTCCTTTTCCTCTATATTTTCCATTTTCCCATCGTGCCCCACTCTCCGGGAATTCAATTTCCTCCAAACAACTCATGTACCTTACACGTGCACCTAGGACTTGCTTTTCAATATTTGGATAAATCCTTTGCACAGTCTCCACGCCCCTTTCCTTTCATGCTTCGCGCATCATTCTTTCAATGTTCACGCCTTGCTTGCATACTTGTCTCCTATAAGTATGTATCCATTTCTACCATGCATGTTACTTTTGTGTGCCCTTCCTCTACTTTCCTTCCGTGTCTCTCTCTTTCGCATGCACCTTCATGCATTCTTCCATGCTAGTTAGTGTGCCACATGGCATATGTCAGACATTGAGTGAGCTACACACAACCAATCAAAGTGCATAGGTTTGGGTGCCGAATCCTTACAATGAACCATTGCATGAAACATGGCAGAAAAGAAAAGATAGGTATACAATTTTTTGCCCTTTAGCGTTTCGTATGCACCACTTATCATTACATGTCGAGCAACTGTAGAAGTCGAACAATATAAATTTTTCTCGCAGAGCTCAAATTGAGGCACACGCTTGGTCTTGATTAAAAGTCATTGACATTGGCTATAATGCATAACATTCAAATTCAAATGTTGGCTATATTGGGTAGGTGAGAAGTAGAGATTTTTTTTAGCGATTAATGCAAACTCAACCGCCATATTTTCTACAGATCTTGTCTCCTTCCTTTTCTACAAGCAAATCGGGTATACAAAGGAATATTTGTAGGTGGATTCACATGAATTCATTACTTGCTGTTGGTGGTTGCAATTCAAATGCAAATTTCCCTCTTCTTCCCCGTACTATTCTCTCCCTCTTCTATAAATGTAAGAACCATGCTCATAAAATGGTTAATGATCATTGTTGTAGTGCTAAGGACTTCTTTTTTATGTATTTTTGAGTTACAGGCCTTTAGATCTGGTCTCATGCTTGTTGATATCGGCCTCATGTGCCATTGTAATTGGCTATGCATCTCTCGAAGTAATGAAAGCTTTATTTTGTGGATATATTTTTCCTTAGCATTTTTTTACTTCTCTTTGCCTCTCTTTCACATTGTGTGTTTGTTGTGTTATCTCACGTCCCTTGTAGGTCCATCTTCTTATTGTGCCCCATGAAAATGATAGAATGTTTGTGTTTTGGAATGTGACACACGTGCATGTCCTTCCTCTCCGCATCCTTCTTCATCTTTTCTTGAAACCAACAATTTCCATTTCCCTATTTTATGGTGTTATCACCTCCATTAGTTTAGTTTTTCCATTTTCATGTTCTCCTTATACACCTTGTTCCTTGACATCTTAAGCATAGGAATTCATTTTAGCATTAGGAATAACAATAGTAGTGGAAATATGTAGAGGAACCGACCTTCTCCGAGTTACGTGTCAAGTGCGCAAGGTCCCATAACTTGGAGATAGTTCCATTGTTTCCTTAAAGACTTAGTTCAACTTGATTTGAGATGGGTGTAGGTTTGAGCACCAACAGTTTTTGGCATGCCCAATGGGACCAAAATTGAAAGACTAAATTTCATCATTGCTAAGTTCTGGTGTGTGACTTAGTGATTTCCAGCCTTTGGAGGCTTATTGTAACATGTCGACAACTCCTAACACTCATATTTATTGTTTGTAGTAGTATGAACTCCTTTCATGAGAAGGATACATATAAGACAAAGTGTTGCAACTGAAGAATCTTTTGAGTACCTCTATCTCTCTTCGAGAAGAACATGTAGTATACCTACCATGCGTGCATCTCCATATCTAGCATGCCGCACACTATCCACTAATCATATCGGTATACATGCAAGACCTACCATTGCAGCTCCACCACCTCCAAGAAACTTTACTAACTTTACTAGTGGAAGTCCTCTCATTTTGAAAGCACAACATGATATGCCAATAACAACACTCAATAGTATTCCATAATTCACCGGTGATAATAAAGTCATCCCTGTTGAGAACATCCAGGATGTAGCCAATGTATACTCTGTTTATTTTATCACACATGATGATATAGCAGTAATGCTCCTCGCAACGCCTCTAAAAGGAAAAACACTTTATTGGTACGTAAGCCCGAGACTCGCATCTAATTCCAACTAGGATGAACTTGGAACAACTCTATACAACTATTTTGAAGATAATTTAGATCACTTGCCATTGGTGGAGAAACTGATGACAACTAAAAGAGCACCTAATGAGAAGATGACTTATTTTAATATCTAATTTCAAAAGACTTGGGACAAAATCACTTAAGTGGTAAGGCCCATCACCCTCATGCTAAAAAAGGACACCAACTTGAAATGGAAAACAAAAGGAAAGGAGAGATTCAACAAGATCAACTCGGAACTTGCTTTCATGCCAACACTCATCAATCCATATTATTCCAAGGATTTCATCCTTTATTCTTATGGAGTTGATGCGAATGTTGTTATTGTCTTGATGCAAGAAAATTGATAAATGCCGGAGTAGCAAAGTGGCTTTCTTGAGTCAAAAATTGAAGGATTATGAATTGAAATACAGTCACATGGAAAAAAGTCTATGCCATCATGCATGTGCTCAAGAAATTTAAAATTATGCTCACCACAAATAATGTCGATGTGTTAGTTTCACATTCAGTGTAAGAGACTTCATCATGGGAGCATAAATCAATGAGAAAAGAGAAATATGGGTGACCAAGATCATGGAGTTTTATGTGAGTATCAAAGCCACAAAGCTGGTTAGAGGTAGTGCACTCTACAAACAACTTGTTGAGGATGCACATAATGAACGTGAGACTTCATTGTTTCTTGATGAAGATCTCCCGCATGAATAACTGAACAAAATGGAGAACCTAGCATGCACAATTGGATAGAAGAGATGGTAACATTCATTTCTTCCGCGCATACAATCATGGTATAAACAAAGAAAATATGTGACATTTGAGGCTGTAATTTATTCCATATGTGATGATTTATGGTGTTCTCTTCAAAAGAAATCTTGATGGCATCGCTAAGGTGTAATGATGGTGTGTATTCTAAAAAGTATTAGTAGAATTTCACGATGGGTTCTTTGGTGGAAACTTCTCTGCCAAGGCTACAACAATCAAGATCATCAATGTAGGATAATTTTGGCCTACCCTATTCACAAATGCACACAAGTGGGTCATGAAATGCAAAGAATGTACTTTCTTTATAGGAAAAAATAAATTGGACGAATTTCCCCTCTTACCAATCCAAGTGGATCAACATTTTGTGCAATGGGGTCTTGACTTCATAGGCATGATCAATCCTCCTTCAAGCACTGGACATAAGTGGGTGTTGACAACTATGAATTACTTCACCAGATGGACTGAAGTCCGCACTCAAGAAATCAATCAGTCAGTCATCCTTGAATTTATTAAGGGCATTGTAACAAGGTTTGACATCCCTCAAACAATTATTTATGATAATGGAAAAGACTTCCTTGATACCAAAATATCGATTGGCCTCTTAGTCTTGGTATTTATTTGAATACTTCTTCCAACTATTACACTAAAGGAAATGGCTTAGCATAGTCAACAAATAAGAACCTGATCAGAATCATGAAGCAAAAAATGAATATCAACCAGAAGTAGTGGCATATAAAGGTCTCACGCACTCTTTGGGTAAACAAAATAATAATGAATAAAGCAATAGGTACTTTTCCTTATAAAATTGTCTATGAAAAGGAATTTTGACTTCCTTTATCTCTTGAGTTTCCTTCATTAGAGATTGCCCAAAAATTAGAATTTGAGGGTGCGGATCAGAGAGAAATAAGAATGGTAGATATGATTGAACTTGAAGAATTAAGGAACTCTGCCATAATCAAGGTAGAACAATATTAACAATCATCAAATAAATGGTTTGATAGAAAGGCTAGGCCTCAATATTTCAAAGTTGGTGACTTAATCTTAAAATGGGATGTTGAGAGCCAAAACAGGGCACCATTCAAAGTTTGATGAACTTTGGAGTGGCCCATACATCATCAGTTTGTGTAAGGAGGATAAATATTTCAAGTTGTCTCATCTTGATGGAGGTTCTCTATCAATCCCAGTCAATGAGATTTATCTTAAACCATTTCGTTAAGTATTCTGCATCATTGTATATATTAGAGTAGTGTCAATTCCTCTAAGTGCACCGTGTTCACATTGTCTTGTCTATACATAGTTCTTTCTTCTCATGTGATCCTCGTGTGCACTCTTTTGTTGCTTCTAGGATGCCATTTATCTTCAAGCGCAGCAAGTAGTTTTGTAGGATTCAAAACAAAACTTAGAAAGTGCTTCAAGTGACTTCAAGGGGTGGTTCTTCATAGTTGTAGATCAGAATTTCATGTTTCTAAGTAGACTTCATACCTAATGGACGCCCTAGGCTACTGATATCCTTCATATAGGAGGCATATGAATATGAAATTCACCAAAATATTGTCTAAAATAACTCCCCTAGTTATTTTGGCAACCTTCATCCCCATTCTAGCTCTAAAGTTCCTTGTTGCAGGTTACACGTACTTTAGTTGTCTTCTTGGCACAACACCTTGGCTGGAATTCCCTCGCACTCATGCGTGTTCCTTATTTCTATGCCTTTATTCTCCCCTTCCTTTTCCTCTATCTTTTCCATTTCCCCCTCGCGTCCACTCTCTGTGCATTTTATTTCCTCGCAACAGCTCATGCACCTTGTGCGCGTGCCTTGGACTTACTTTCCAATATTTGGCTAAGTCCTTTACATAGTCCCCATGCCCATTTCTTTTCTTGTTGCCGCACATCATTATTTGGATGTTCACGCCCCACTTGCATACTTTTCTCCTATAAGTATGTATCTATTTCTTCTACATACATTAATTTTGCACCTCCTTCCCCTTTCTTTCCTTTCGTGCATCTCTCTTTTGTACACACCTTCATGCCTTCTTCCATGATAGTTCTTCATGTGCCATGTGGCATATGTCAAACATTGAGTGAGCTACATGCAACCAATCAAATCATGCCAATTGGTAACCAAATCCTTACAATGAACCGCTACATGACACATGGCGAAAAAAAAAATAACTATACGCTTGGCCTCCATTCACCCTTTTTATGCGTGCCACATGTTATTAAGTGTCGATCAACCCGTAGACATGAAAGGATTATAAATTATGTTACTGAGATCTTGGATCAAGGCATGATTGGTCTTGATTAAAATTTGCTTGACGTAGGCTACATTGCATAACTTTCAAATTCAAATGTTAACTGGATTTGGTAGGTGAGAAGTAGGGAAACAAACTTTCAGCCATTAGTGCAAAGATCAACCACCATATTTTCTGCAAATATTATCTCCTTCCTTTTCTACAAGAAAATTAGGCATAGGAAGGCATATTTGCGAGACGGATTCGTAGGCATTCATTTCTTGCTATTGGTGGTTGTGATTCAAATTTGAATTTCCCTTTTCTTT
Source organism: Taxus wallichiana var. yunnanensis (assembly GCA_018340775.1). NCBI lineage: Eukaryota > Viridiplantae > Streptophyta > Pinopsida > Cupressales > Taxaceae > Taxus > Taxus wallichiana. The sequence goes on from CM031240.1 coordinate 951,351,894, forward strand.
CCCCTACTTTTCTCTCCCTCTTCTATAAATGTAAGAACCATGATCATCAAATGGTTAATTGCCATTCTTTGTAGTGCTAAGGACTTCTGTTCTTATGCATTTTTGAGTTGAAGGCCTTTAGATATGGTCTAATTCTTATGGATACAAACCTCATGTGCCATCAGAATCGATTGTAAATATTTGGAAGTAATGAAAGCTTCGTTTTGTGGCTATCTTCTTCATTAGCATGTTTTTATTTACTTCTCTTTACCTCTCTTTCAGGTTGTGTGTTTTTGTGCTATCTAATGTCCCTTGCAGGTTCATCTTCTTATTGTGTCACATGAAAATTATTGAATGTTTGCATTCTAGACTATGACATGCGTTCCTATGCTTCCTCTCTACATCCTTCTTCATCTTTGCTTGAAGAAAACAACGTCTATTCCCATCTTTTATGATGATATCAACTTCATTAGTTTAGTTTTCTCATTTTCATCTTCTCCTTCGATCCGTGCTCCCTTGGAATATTTATCTTAGGAATTGATTTTCGCATTAGGGATAATAGTAGCAGTAGAAATAGGTAGGTATGTTTCAAGCGTGCAAGGTCCCACAACTTGGAGACAATCCTATTGTTACCTTAATGACTTAGTTCAACCTGATCTTAGACGGGTGCAAGTTTAAGCACCAATAGTTACATCTTGCACATGGGGAGGAGGATTGGTGGTGAAAGGTTGAGAACCATGGGGCTTCGAGAAACTAAGATGTGACATGGATCATTCTCTTTAAGTTTAATTATTATAAGATCCTTTGTTGATCCGACCTTCTTATGAAACCTCCCGAAGTAAGGGACCTCTGTCTCCACTACTTAATGCTTTGAAATATATCTTGAATGGATGAGCCCGAAGTATTCTCCACAAAATTTTTGAAGAGTGATGTGATGCCTATCTTTGAAGGGTGTCGAAAATTCCTTTGTGATGCATGTAACCCTATTCATTTTAAACCATTATTTTGATATTCGATCACAAATTCCATCCACTCACTTGTGCATCCCAACTCACGGACATTACATATTACTTATGAAAAAGGTGAAGCCTTCAAAGTTGCCTTATATTTTGGATCATAAAATTCTATGTCATCATCTTTAATTCCTTATTCATACCAGTCAAACCCGAATCTTCTCATTTTTCCAACTGTCATCCATATATGGCCTCTTTCCATGACATAAAAATCATCTATGTAATTTACCCAATAATATTTGATCTGCGGTACATGATATGACTCTGAGAGATGGAAAGTGTCTAGATCACATCGAATGTCAAAGTCTACCCTTTGTGTATATGAATACAAGCTTAGGGGTGTGAAATCATCTTCTAGGTGTGATGCATCATTGACACTCTTACAGGTGAAGATTCCAAGTGAGATGGGAAAAGAGACATTATTCCTTTTCTGATTCTTGAGTTTATTATGAACATATGCTAGTTATCTACAAAGCTCAAACAACACAATATTGTCACTAAGGTACCAAGGTAATCAGAGCAGAGAAATACCATAACCAGAAACTCAGATGTATGAGAAAGTGGTAAATTGTGTGAAGTATGACCCATATTTCTTGATCAAAGAAGTCTGCTTGTGGCGAAAACCTTGAGTGAAGGTTCCCCTCCAGTGTCCTGATGATGAACATGGTGAAGGCATCATTTACCCTCTTACAGTATCGATTGGTCTCCTTTAAAACCAACTGATGATATATTTCAAATGCAGGGGCCTTGGGGTATATTTTTTTAGAAAGTGCCAAACCTTTGAAAGGTCTCCAGCATGCGAAAGAACACACCATATATGAACTCATCATGAATTTATTTGAGAACAATACTTGGAGAAATTGGTGGTATAGGTTGTCACTGATGATCTGTCCCCAATCAATCCTCTGTTTGTCTTCCATGATCATGAATATGAAGAGAGCCATCCAGTCTTAAAATTCCTTTGAGGTTTCTTCTCCCATCACCCGATTGAGAAGAATGATTTCATATAAATAACCTTCATTGAATTCACCTCACAAAAATACTTTGGCACCTGTGAAGGTTTTCTCACTTGTTTCAACCATGAACCAAGAGTGAGGCCCATAAGGTATGGGTATTTTTGATCTATTCTTTCACTATAACCTCCTTTAAGATGATGACCATGTTACTCCAAATTGGGATCTGAATTTAATGGGAGATGGATCTGAGAGAAAGTAATGCCATGGATGAGCCATTGTCTACTCATATGGTCTTGTTATTGGGATCATAGTGTTGTGAACATGCCAAAATCAATTACACACTCTGCACTAATACTGGATGTTTGCCTGCAACATACAAACTGCTCGTGAAAATTTGTGCTCTATGAATCTCTTGGTTCTCCAAAATTTCAATATTTGAGATCATTGAGGTCCATGTGGGTGACATTACTATCCCCCATAGCTGAGTACTCAGAAGAGAGAGCTGAGACTAGTTCAATGCCTACAAACTTGAAATTCATATTTGACACTGAAACTTCTCTGTGTTCGGAATGGGAGTTTACTATTTTTACTAAATTGATATTTTAAAATTTTTTCAACCTAGGAAACCTTTGATCAACTTTATATTTCCTTTGAGTGTCCACTCAAAACTTTGGAAAAATATGCACTCTCTGTGAAGGTTTGTTATTTATAATAATCTCTTAGGTAGAGACTTACTATTTTTGGAAAGTGGATCTCCCAACCTTAGATTTTGATGAAATAAAAGTTTTTGATATGGTTTTTTCCTCTTTATGTCACATATGAATTTTCAAATCAACCCGATCTCTAGAACAAGAGAAAATAAAATTCAAAAATTTGTGAGTGGGAAACTAGGGTTTTATCGCTGCAAAATATGGGAAGTGTATGAAAATTATTTCACTTGGGTATTCAAGGCTCTTGACAATGTATATGAATTCAAAAAACCCCATGTCAATCCATGCACCGGTCTTCAAGATATGAAGCTTTTCACTTCACATGTTACAAAGTCATTATGATGAGAAAACGTGCCCGAAACCTTTTAAAATTGTGTTTTTAATGAAATTTCTCTTGAAGTGATCATGGAAACATGTGTGTAATGGATGCCAATGAAAAAATAATGTGTAGTAATTCTAGATTTTTTTTTCCATAGTTGGGTGAAAATGGAGAAATGTGGGGGAATGAGGAAAATGGCTAAGTGTTGGTATTTATAGGTGTGAGAGAGAGAGAGGAAGGTGGGGGTGAATTTTTATGCCCCATAGGGGACACCAAAAGTGCACCTTACTCATAGGGTGACACATGGAACACATGCACATGTGAGGGAAAACGAGAAAAAGTGCTTAATTTGAGCTCCCAGGGTCAATTTTTGGTCACATGAGGAACCTAGCGGAAGCATGGGAGAGGAGAAATTTTTCTTCCCCCTTATCCTCTTATAACAGGATAAAAGTACACAAATTTTTTTCCTCATCCTGGTGGTGACACATGGCAAACATGTAGAGCGAGGAGAGGGGGCTCAAAATTTAGCAAAAAGTGCTTGACGAAGGATTCCTGTGGTCATCCGGGTGTGATCACAAGGCCTAAGGTGGGGGAGTGAATTTTTATGCACCCTTGGTCCCCTTAGAAGGGGACCGAGGAAAAAAATGTTCCTTAGCCTGGTGAGGACAAGTGGCACACATGCGAAAGTTGGAGCAGGGGCTAGAAATTTGGTGGAAGGTGCTTATCGGAGCTCCCCAAGGTCATGTTGAGGGTCCATGAGGCTTAAGGTATGGGGGATGATTTTATCTTCCCCCTTTTCCCAAAGAATGGGATAGAGGGACACCAAAAGTGTGTCTCATCCTCATGGTGACACGTGTCACTAAAAAAATTGGCTAAGGACAAAGCTTGTACCTTGGAGGGGAGATTGAAAATGACATTGTCGGAGCTCCCAAATGAGTTTTTAGGAACTTCATCATATGATTTTAATAGAAACAACATTGATAAGAATGGGATGGGTATCAAGGTCTTATTAAGCTTGAAAACTTCTAAAAAATGACCTTATTGATTAGGACCACCAATTGTGCCTACGAAGAATGAGTTGTGGAAAGAAATGCATGGGTGTTGTGAAAAATATGAGATTACCACCATGTATAGAATTGAATCATATTTCCATTGATTATTTTTTGACCTCCAAATCATTCTGGAGCTCTCAAAATCATCTCTCGAAGTTCAAGTGTTTTTTCACAGTGTAAGTTCCTTTGGCCTCAAAAACCCACTTTTGCTGAAATGTCTCCTAAACCTCTAGATATTTCCAAAATATTCCTAAATAAATTTCAAAATGATCTTGGATCATGAATACACCTTATAGATGAATTTAGGAATCTAACTCAGCTCTAGAGAATATGCACCGGTCTGAGGAAGGCTATAAATAGCCCTTCCTAAGCCTGCCGAAAGATCTACTTTGAAATGCCTTTGTTTTGAAAGAATCATTCGAAATTGTTCTATTATTTTCCACACATGGGATATGGTGGGACCATAAACATAAAAATTACATGGATAGGGGATAAGCCCTGACATAGGGGATGGGCTGGCCTGGAGGGGTGTTAGGGAAGGTTTACAATGAAATTTTTTCAGCACTAGCATACAATTGTCCTATTTTCAAGTAAAGTTTTCCCTTACAAAAACACATGACAACAATTGGATCTCACTTGGGGACTCATTCTAGATAAAAAAAAGTGATGAAAGGATGAGAACGAACTCCAAAATCTCAATTTACAAATCAAACATGTTCCTTATCTGTTGAGTTTCACATAGTCATTAACAACAACTAGCTTGAAAGGAGTATACACGCACACACAACACAGGAAAGGGAAATAACACACACAACATAAAAGGGAAACAAAAACCTATATCACCTTTAGTAAAATGTGGGGGACAACCCATTTTCCCTTCTTGTATAATTTTAGATATTTCCTGATGTGGGGAAAATCCAAATATGTTCCATCTAGATACGATAGATAAAATACATTCTCTCCATGTAAGTTTCACAAAACTGGTATGGTACGTGCCATAAAGAGTCAAACTTACCATGGCTTCCCTTAATCTCTCTTTACTTGACCCAAAGTAGAACAAGATCTCTAAATTTGAATTCTTGAGCATTCGCTTTCTTGTTGAACAAATTCTTGGCCTTTAATTGATGATCTTTGATTTGGTCCACCACCTTAATCCTACTTCCTCAAGAAATTGAAGGAAAAATATTATTTTTTCGATAGTATCATGGTATTTCCCATCATCCAATGCTTGGAGAAATTTGAGTGTTGGAATTTGCACCATGATTGGAATCTATACCTCGATCTCATAAAGAAATTGGAATGAAGACATACCAATTTCTTTCTTTGGCATTATCCTATCCACCCACAATGCATCATAGAGATTTTTGTTCTAGTCCCTTTGGTTCTCATCTACTAGATTGCGAACTACGGTCACGATGTTTTTATTGCTTAATTCCACCCGACCATTCCCTTGCAGATAATAGTATTATGTGTGTGACAGAGAGATTCCATAGTTGTAGAAAATCTCAGTTAGATCTTTAGAGGAAAAATATGTGGCATTTTCAATCACAATCTTCTGGGGATACCAAAACAAACAATGATATTATCCTTGATGAAGTTGTATACTATTTCAGTATTGGCTTTCTTTGTTGGGATGGCCTCTACCCACTTGGTTAAATAATTGGTATTTGTAAGTATGTAGGTATGACTACGCTTGAGTGAGGATTTAAAAATCCAATGAAATCAAGACCCCATTGTTGGAATGGTTCTTCAATCACCATTTTCCTAAGAAGAAGCACAACAAGCTATGGTATCTCAACAAATTATTGACTGCTTCACATTTGGAGACCCATTCTTAGGCATCCATTTTTTTTTCCAAAGAATATCTTCCATAGAGGATCTTGTGTGTTGTTACTATTGCCAAAAAGTGTCCTCCACACACTTTATCATGATATGACTTCAACAATTTCTCCTGTTGCTCTTTATCTACAAAATTTAGAAAGAAACCATTGAATCCCCTCTTTTAGAGCACATGATTCTATTTGATTAATTTGGTTTCCCTTAGCTTGAGATTTGTTTTTTGATCAAGGTGAGGAGGGAGATCACCATAGGTTAGGAAGTAGAATATGTCCACATACCATTCATTTGTTATGCTCACAAAAAGGACTTGAGGTAAATCCTTGCTAACACATTCATGACACAAATATTCTCATGTATAATTTTTAGTCATGAGTGGATCATCGGATGCAAGCAATCTACATAACCCCTTTCCTCTTACAAATTAGAATTTTTCATTTCCAAGTCATACTCCTCGATTCTCACCACCTAGTTTCCTCTTTTTGTTCATGGATCTTGTTGAATGAGAATGGAATTGATAGCCAATCTTAGCACCATCACTACAGTGTGTGAGTTCTAGATCCTAAATTTCTTTATCACCTTAACCACAATATAGGTATGTTTTTCCAACTATTTGGGTAAGTGCAGCAAGTTGGTGGACAAAAAGGGGTCATAAGTGGACGTCATATTGCAAAAAAACAAAATCTCAACTTGTAGGGATTATTAGCAATACGCACACTCAAAATTAGAAAAAATTATATAAATATGAATCGTAGCATCCGGAATCTAGTTTCTAAACTACTATTTTTTAAAAAACAAATAAGTTTAGCTATATTAAACACTTAAAATTATATGACTTGGTTTTTGTTTTTGAAAAAACCTATAAGATTGTAGTCCATTTGCCCGCGATTTGGATGACCAAATCCTACTATTTTTTTTTCATTTGGTGAAAAGTTAGATGTAGTTGTCTATCTTAGAATGAATTTTATTTTGTATTTTTTCGAGAAATATATTTTTTATGATTTTTTCCATGAAAGTGGTCTGAAAAGACTTAGAAAATGGAGCGCTTTCCGTTTCCCGCCATAACTATATCAAAAAATATTGAAATCATATATATATATATTAACGTGTATAGAATTTCTCCATGCTTGGGATGGTATAATTTTTATCACATTTTGATAAGCGAAACAAAAGTTGCAGTCTTAAATGTAGACATGAACATTCGCAAGAAAAAATGTCTTAAAGACCTATTGTTAGTAAAAAAATTATAAAATGATATTTATCTTATTCTATTCACTTTAAAATCATTATTTCTATGGAGCTAACAGTCTCCCCTACGTGATGACACCATTTTTGTGAAATGTTTTCAGTTTTTCAGCATGGTTCAAGTTTGTGGAAGAGAAAATTTGAAGTTTTTGACCTTTTACACTTCATAATGACCTTCCATAGCTTTGGTTGGGGAAAAGCAAAGATTTCCGAGCCTTATGGTCAGATTTGATGATACGGATGGAACCGTGATCGTAGTTTACAAACCGTGACCGCGGGTTTTAAAACAAGAACCACGATCACACTTTATAAAATATGAGCACGGTTTATAAAGCGTGACACAATTCATAAATCATATTTACACACATCCCAATGTTCTAATTACCATGTGATTTTTACTGTTTGACTTTATCATACAAATTACTACAAAATTCTGTCATTTTCTGCACATTTTTCTTATCACCGGAAGTAAAACATCATGTGAGACAAGAAATGAAGTCAAAAAAGGAAGTCATTAAGTAAAAAACACCAAAAAAATAAAGGAAAAAAATTTCAAAATGCTGAGCGAATGCGGAATCTCGTGAATCAAGAAGAGGTTCATCTTTAACCCCTACTATTGTAAGCAATGAGGAACCAGGTAATGTTTCTACTATCAATGTTGAAGTTGAATTAAATACTTGTGATGAAGATGTTTTTACTGTCAATGTTGAAGAAGAATTAAATACTCGTGATGTAGCAAATGTTGAAATTGAAGGAGACAATGAAAATGTGAATAAGGAAATTCAGGTTGAAATTGTAGACAAGAAAATTTGACAGAAACACCTCCTAGGATTTTCCATAAGAAACCTAATTATTTTATTGAAATTGATGAAAACATTTTGAAACCAATGTGTGACAAACTTTTTGAACGAAAAATCAAAAGAAAAGCCACTGAAATTTGGGATAATCATTTTGAAATTTTAAATGATTCCCAAAGATGTCATTTGTTGGTTAGTTTGATGAAATTGATTAAAATGAGACCTACATTAAACACCTTAGGATTGACAACATCTAATATACGTGGTCAAACCTTTACAATTATTGAAAACCTTCATGATGCATATCACACTATTGGTGTCAAGAGACACACTAGGGATAGTAATATTGTGCGTCGTGTACTTGCTACTAGTGTTGTAAGTGAATCAATAAAAAAATATTGTTTGATTACACAAACAAGTCGAATGTTGCAAGTTAATCGAAAAACTCTAATGAAAGCAATTAAAAGACGTAATATCCTTCAATCACTCAATAACACCAATTTTTGGGCATTTTCTGTTAGAGCACCGCATAATGAAGAATATAATTTTGACGCTATAAGAGAAGTTGTTATTTAATTTTGGCATGATAACACTAGATTTTCACCTAATATAAGAGATTTTGTAAAATGGAGAGTTGGTTCTACTAATCGCGAATCGCATCCAAAGCATTTCTTAGATATGAATCAAACTCATTTTTTTCGTAAGTTTGAACAAGAGCATCCGGAAATTAAAATTAGTCAACATTTTTTTGAAATGTTGAAACCATTCTATGTGAAAATCAACCATGCTTACACCACTTGTTGTTGTAGGTAACATGTTGAATCTGCGATGCATTATGCTAAATTTTTATGTATTCATTCTATTTTTCATTTCAAACTATGTTATCGTAATGTGGTGTTCAAGTTCCACCAATATCTTCCAGGATTTCATTCCTACGATATTTTGTGAAAAAGAAGTTAGAATTTTTTTATAGTCGGGATTGTTTAGATGGAAGTTGTGGTACATGTGGCGCATTACCTAAATTGGAAAGTTACATCCATGAGTAAATGAAGGTGCAATAGGACATAATTTAGTTGAGTTTGATAAATATAAATCAATTGCATACCAGTTGAAAGATGGAAAAGAATCTAAACGGTGTGAGATAGTTACAGAACATATGCCTATTTTTCAATTTATTAGAAAATTTAAGGATGAAATTGTTTATGAGTATGCTAGGTATACACACAGAGCTCGATGGTTGGATGAACAGTTCAAGATATGAAAAGACACATTTCCTGTTGGTACTATTGTTTAAGTGGTCGATTTTGTAGAGAATTACACATTGCAACCACAAATGGAGGTTCAATCAAAATATTAAAACTCAGTACAAGTTGCCATTTTTGTGCATATAACATTTATACATTCTCATGATAGTACAGAGAATGATCAATTTTTTTAAGAGAGTACCACTTTTATATCAGTGATGATCATACTCATTCTACTAAATTTTTGCAAGGGTGTTTCCAGTTATTTTATGGAAACTTGTCTGATAGGGACATCCACTTCAAACAACATTATATATGGTCAGATAATTACACATCTCAGTTTAAGAATGCATGAATTTTTTATTGGATGAGCAGGATGCACGTCAAGATGGGTGTGCAACATATTTGGAGTTTTACTGATGCTGGACATGGAAAATGAGAGCATGACGGTGGAGGTGCATGTATGAAAAGATCTCTTACAAGAGAAGAGTTGAAGTACAAAGATGGTGCTAAATTGAAAGATGTAAAGAGCATAGTGGAATGTTATATTGAAAACATGGCTCGAGGTTCTCAAGAAAATTCCACACAGCCACGAGATATTTTTGGTTGATAGAGGAACAACAAATTGATAACTACAAGGATTGTATGACACTCACTGGGTCCAATGATATGCACTCATTTTGTAGCTCAGATGCTACTTCGTGGGCGACATGGACAAGAAAGTTGACATGTTTTTGTGCATCTTGTATCGATTTTGTCACTGCCGAGTGTGATTCACAAGAATGGGTGGATGGATAGATTTTTAGGCCTCTAACTCCACTTCCTAGTTATCAACCTACACAAGTATTACAAATTTTTTTCGTAGATGAAGTTGCAACATCCAAGGAATTTGAATTTTTTAAATTTTGGTGCAACAAAGTATTTATGGTTATTTATAATTTTTGTATTGAGTTATGTCCATTGAAATTTTAATATGTGTAATTTAAATTTGAGTGAAACCTTAATTTTGTAGGACGTGTTTGCAGTTATTGCATGACGAGTAAGACAATGAAGAAGGAACAAACTATTTCTTATGTCATTGCATCAAGGAAAGAAAGAAGTTGACTGACTGGCTGTTATAGATGGTGAAGATGTTGAGTACCCTACTGGTCAATGGTAGTTACTGGAACTTGGCTTGACGGTATCCATTAAAAACTCATCTGTTTGGGTGTTTGAAGACTTTGAGACACACAGAAAATAATCTTATATTCACATCTAGTTCTAGCGACAAATATTCAGATTGTATAGATATTGAGGAAGGCCTAATAACAAGATTCTTTGGAAGGTTCGAGAGTCAGATCATGAAGCAATCTTGTCCGCTATTAAGAGTAGATCTGATCTTGATGGTTCATTGGAATGAATTTATAATGCTCATGTCTGGTATATATAATTTCTTTGGTATATATAAATATGTTAGATAAATTTAAGTTCATATATTTGATTAAATTTGTGTATTTTATATATATCTAGTATGGTTTTGATTTGAAACTTAAATTTTTTTGAATAACACTTTTATGTGTAGGTTAGTGGTGCTAGAAAAGATTCCACCTTCATGTGGTTGGCACTTTTAGCATAGAATTATAAATTCTCAAAGAAAAGAGAAGCTTTCATTATTTTACAAGAAAAGAGAAGCAATTAACAACAATTTATGTACCTGTGGAGGGGGTTCTTGGCTTTGGAGGAGGTAGCCCAGAAGGACTTGGAGCTTAGAGAACCAAAAAGATGCATGCCTAAGTGTTTACAAGACCATCCCTACGTGTGTGCATACTTGGTTTGGTGCCACGACCCACCGTTTGCAAAATATACCATTTGACAGCCTTACACTGGCTCAAACTACACTATTCTGCATGTTTGCAAACATTAGGGCAGCGAGAGAATCGATTGGAGAAGGAAAACCTTGATAGGCTATTGTAGAGGGTCCTTATGCTAAGGTGTAGGATCGACAAGACGTCTCTAGGTTCCACAGAGTGCGCATAGCCACTCGTCAAAGTTGAACAAATATTTTGTCTCAGGGCTCTTAAGGGACTACACCCGAATGAGGTATCTTGAAAGCAACGACATTATCACGCACCGAAAATATGCCTCCTCTAGTGGTCACTCGACCACCTAGACATTTCGACAATGTTGGTTCAAAGTGCCATGACCCACCGCTTGCAAAATATACCATTTGACATCCCTACATTGGCTCAAATTGCACTATTCTATGTGTTTACAAATAATAGGGTAAAGTGAGAGCACCAATTAGATAAGGAATAAACCGAGACATGATATTGTAGAGGGTCCCTACTCCGAGGTGTAGGATTAGATGAGACATCTCTAGGTGCCATAGAGTGCGTGTAGCCACCCATCGAAGTTGAAGAACGTTTTTTGGTCTTAGGGCTCTTAAGGGACTACGCCCGAATGAGGTATCCCGAAGCAACGCTGTTGTTGTTGTGCACCAAAACATGTCTCCTCTAGCATTCACCTAGCCACCCGGATGTGTTGGTGCGCATTGGTTTTGTGCCACGACAAACCATTTGCAAAATATACCATTTGACAACCTTACATTGGCTCAAACTGCACTATTTAGCACGTTTGCAAATAATAGGGCAATGAGAGCACCGATTGGAGAAGGAAAAAACTAAGATAAGCTATTGTAGAGGGTCCCTACACCAAGGTTTAGGACTAGATGAGACATCTCTAGGTGCCACGAAGTACGTGTAGCCACCCGTCAAAGTTGAATGAGTTTTGTCTCAAGGCTCTTAAGGGACTTTGCCTGAATGAGGTAGCCCGAAAGCAATGATGTTGTCACACACCAAAATGAAGCCTTCTCTAGCATTCACTTGGCCACCTGGACATGTCGGCATAGTCGGTTTGGTGCCATGACCCACCATTTACAAAATATACCGTTTGACAACCTTACACTAGCTCAAACTGCACTATTTCGTGCATTTGCAAACAATAGGTCAACGAGCACCGATTAGAGAATGAAAAAACCAAGACATGATATTTTAGATGGTCCCTATGCCAAGGTGTAGGATCAAATGAGATGTCCTTAGGTGCTATGGAGTGCACGTAGTCACCCGTCGAAGTTGAACGATTTTTGGTCTCAAAGGCTTTAAGGATTATGCCGAACGAGGTGTCCCAGAAGCAACGACATTGTCACACACCAAAAAAAAGCCTCATTTAGTGTTCACTTTTCTAGTCGAATGTGTCTGCACAGTCGGTTTGGTGCCACGAACCACTGTTTGCAACATATACCATTTGACATCCTTACATTGTCTCAAACTACACTATTTGGCATGTTTGCAAACAATAGGGCAGCAAGAGCACCGATTGGAGAAGGAAAAAATAAGATAAAATATTATAGAGGGTCCCTAAATTAAGGTGTAGGATCAAACGAGACATCCTTAGGTGTCACAGAGTGCGCGTAGTCACCCGTCGAAGTTGAACGATTTTTTAGTCTCAGGGCTCTTAAGGGACTACGCCCAAACGAGGTAACCCGGAAGCAACGACATTATTGTGACCAACATGATGCCTCCTCTAGCATTCACCTAGGCACATAGATGTGTCAACATAGTCCTGCTCGGTGCCATAACCCATCGTTTACAATATATACCGTTTGATAGCCTTACACTGGCTCAAATTGCACTATTCTCGCGTTTGCAAACACTAGGGCGGTGAGAGCCCGATTGGAGAAGGAAAAAAATGATACACGCTATTATAGAGGGTCCCTACACCAAGGTTTAGGATCGACAAGACATCTCTAGGTGCCACGGAGTGCACGTAGTCACCGTCGAAGCTGAACATTTTTTTGGTTTTAGGGCTCTTAAGAAACTCCGCCCGAACGAAGTAGCCCAAAGCAACGACGTTGTCACATACCAAAACAATGTCTCCTCTAGCATTCACCTATCCACTCAGATGTGTCAGTGTAGTTGGTTTGGTGCCACGACCCACCCTTTACAAAATATACCATTTGACATCCTTACACTGTCTTAAACTACACTATTTGGCGCATTTGTAAACAACAGGGCAACGAGAGCACCAATTGGAGAAGGAAAAAACTGAGACAGGCTATTATAGAGGGTCCCTTCACTGATGTTTAGGATCAAACAATATGTCCTTAGGTTCCATGAAGTCTACGTCGTTACCCATTGTAGTTGAATATTTTTTTTTGTCTCAGGGCTCTTAAGGGATTATGCCCGAACGAAGTATTTAAGCAACGACATTGTTGCGCACTAAAATAATGCCTCCTCTAGCATTCACCTAGCCACCTAGATGTGTCAGTGCATTTGGTTCGGTGCCACAACCCATCGTTTGCAAAATATACCGTTTAATGACTTTACACTCGGCTCAAACCGCACTATTCCGTGCGTTTGCAAACAATAGGGAAACAAGAGCACTAATTAGAGAAGGAAAAAGCTGATGCAAAGCTATTGTAGAAGGTCCCTACACCAAGGTTTAGGATCGACAATACATATCTAGGTGCCACTTGAGTGTGCGTAGCCACTTGTCAAAGTTGAACAATTTTTTGGTCTCAGGGCTCTTAAGGGACTACGCTCGAATGAGGTAGCCCGGAAGCAACAACATTGTCCCGCACCAAAATGATGCCTATTGTAGCATTGAACTAGCCACCTAGACATGTCGGTGTAGTCATTTTAATGCCACAACCCACTGTTTGCAAAATATATGCTTGTTTGTGACCTTACACCTGTCTCAAACTACACTATTTGGTGTGTTTACAAACAATAGGGCAGAGAGAGCACCGATTGGAGAAGGAAAAAACTGAGATAGGATATTGCAAAGGGTTCCTACACCGATGTGTAGATCAAACAAGACATCCTTTGGTGCCATGAAGTCTATGTAGTTACCTTTCGAAGTTGAACATTTTTTGGTCTCAGGGATCTTAAGGGACTATGCCCGAACGAAGTAGCCCGGAAGCAATGATGTTGTCGCGCACCAAAATGATGCCTCCTCTAGTGTTCACCTAGCCACCGGACGTGTCGGCATAATTGGTTTGGTGCCACGACCCACCGTTTGCAAAATATACCATTTGACAACCTTACACTGTCTCAAACTACACTATTTGGCACGTTTGCAAACAATAGGGCAGCGAGAGCACCGATTGGAGAAGGAAAAAATTGAGACAAGATATTGTAGAGGGTCCCTATGCTGAGGTGTAGGATTGAACGAGACATCCTTAGGTGCCATAGAGTCATAATTGTTGAAAAAGTCATGATTCTTTAAATGAGTAAAAGAAGAAAAAGAACAAGAACAAGAAAAAGAAGAAAGTTGTAGATTCTTCTCCTTTGCAACAGGTTCCTCTTCAACAAACTCATTCCATTTTCAACAAATTTTTCAACAATTACAACTTTTTCAACAATTACAACTTTTTTAACTTTTTCAACTACAACTTTTTCAACAATTACAACTTTTTCAAGAAATTGTTGAATCAGAAATTGAAAGAGAAGAAGAAGATGGTTATGCAATTATTGGTTATTGTGAATACTCACCCAACAAAGATCCTGAATAATCCATAGATGATATGAATAGTTACTCTTGTTTAGTGTTCACCCACTCATAAAAAAATAAATAAGCCTCTTCTTCTACTTCCCAAGCAAAACACTTTAATCCTCAAATGGTGAATCAATAGAAAAAAAAAAAAAAGAGGAACATCATTTCCTACTTCTATGGGGTCATCCAAGAAGAATCCTAATACTACTTTAGCCAAGACTCCATCTACCTCTTTGAGTAAGTCTCTTGCACCTCCTCTTGTCAAATCGATTTCTATTTCAATTATTCCTAAGAATGAAAATCCTACTCATGTCAAGGATTCCATAGTTCCTAATGTGCCTACCACTTCCTCATATTTTTACATCAGTGACCATTTTAAGAAAGATAAAATTCAAATATCTGAATATGAGTACATAAGAAAACACGCAAGCATTTTGATAAACTCGTCTAGTTTAGCAAAGGAAGTAGTAAAAATACATGTTCCAAGAATCCTACCAACACTAAAGAATCACTTCCCACTCCTAGAACCTTCTTTCCTTAAAATCCTCCTCTTCTAGGAAATAAGAACCTTTCTATCTTTCCTTGTTGGTCAATGGGTATAAATTGAATAATTGCATTATTGACTCGACGCCTCTGACAATGTCATGCTTATAAAATTTGCTAACTCTATTGGTATTACTCTCAACCCTACTATTGGCCATTGTTACTACATGAAAACAAAATAATTACCTCTTTTTGGCTAGGTGAAATATTCTCAAGTAGAATTTGCAGACTTCCCTGACAAGAAAATCAAGATGGAAATACTTGTGGAAGACATGCTAGCTATGTATGGTATATTGTTGAGCCAAAGTTTCTATCACGATATTGGTGGGGATATAAATATGGATTGGTTATACACCACCATACTCATCAATGGTAAAATGAATAATATCCTTCTGATAAATAAAATTAAATACATAGTTCAAAAACCAAATGACCCAAGGGAAGACATCTTATTTCAAGATTCAAGGTATGAAATATTTTTCATGACTTAAGAGGAAAATGATAAGTTTCCCATGTTGATGGAGGAATACACATGCTTCCCTTAATTTCTTAACAATTGTACCATGCAATGTTGCACCATAGTAACGTTATATTCATATATGTTGCACCATAAGTTTTTAATTTTAAATCAAACATACGTATAAAACTAATATACATAGAATATACATACATAGAAGGATACCATGTGCAATGAATTTGAATCAAACATAGAAGTAATATCATTATAAAACCAACACGTGGATATATAATGTATCAAACTAAGTGTCTTTAACGCACGTCTCTAAAAACATAAGTTCATAACATGTGTACATCTCAAACTAAGTGTGTTGGATGCACGTTTCTGAAAATATAAGTTCATAACATGTATACATATCGAAATAAGTGTGTCATACATATAGGACCACATGCGGTCACATAAGGCTATATATCTAATGTCCTTTGAAGAATCATGACTAGGACCATGGCCCATATATATATATATCTATGTACATCCAAGTCCTATGAATCTAATCATGAAACATATTCCCTCTCTTTTCCTTGCTAGAAGTAGCATGTCCACGACCTGGGGATGTAGTGGAGGGAGATTCCACTACGGATTTCATCCATGTGGTCCTAGGCATCTCTAAGTAGGCCTGCAACCTAACCTGCACATTCATAAACAACAAGTTTTTAACACCCAGATTTTTAAAATACATTCAAAATTTAGAAACTTAGAATTTAGTTAAAATACATGTGAAATCTTACCGCAATGTCATGATCCCTATCAATTTTTCGTTGACGCATGGTAGGGACAATAGTAGACTCACGAGGGGTAAGCTACATACAAATAATTAAATTTCAAATTAAATATTTCATGTACAAAATTTGATATTGTAGATTTAAGTAATAAGAAATAATTCCTAAATAAGTTTAACAAATTTGAAAAAAGTACCTCGAGTTAGTGGATCTTCGATGCTATGGCGGCAAAGATCTACAAAGTGACCTCCACAAGTATGCATATATGGAGGAGTCTCTTTGGTAGTCATAAGCTATACAAAAAACATGTACAAATCAATATTAATCTACATGACTACCACATAACAAAGCCAAAGCATAATCCATGTGAACTTTCACAATTAGAAACAAAGTGTAAAGAGAAACTAACCTACATAAAAGTCACATGAGGCATGCCAGTAGCCTCAGTTCCTAGAGCAGATGATAACCCACCAGGCTCTTATGTATAAAAGACAAACATATATTAATATGTACATGTACAGTGAAACATTATAATAATAAAAGTGCGAGTAATCAAATGAAATTTGAAATTTAAGTACAACTTAAAAATTACATTTGTAACATACCCAAACTACAAGTAAAGCTAGCATGTCGATGCGGATGTTTCCTTTCACCGGCTCTTGCTATTTAAAATACGATAAAAAATTAGTTTTTACATGTATGTACATAACGTACAATCAAATACACACATATTTTAAAATCTTAAACATGAATCAAACTAATTTGTATATATATATATATATATATAATATTTATTTGACATTTACCTATGAAAGACCAAGATCCTTTGCACCAGTTCCAAAAACATCCGCCATCATCTCATCTAGAGAAAAGAAATCATGTGATCTAGAAAATGATGTCTCACCAGAGTGCATATGGCACCACATGATCCACAGTAGTGTGGTGCACTAGAAATGGCACCTCCACCAACATCACTAGGTGCAATCTACTCACTATGTTAGGTTAGAGTGTCAGTGAGCTCCCTCAATACATGTAGTGTGTCAATATCCACAACCTCCTTCATTGTAGGAGGGATAACTAAAGGAAGTGGGGTTTTGGGGCATGGGGGATCCTTGGTTGACCTACGTGTGCACCAGGTCTACTCTGTGCAAAGCCACCACCTTGCCCATAAAAATCAGAAAAGTCAAAATAATTTGGGACCTCATTAAGCATGAACTCGCAATATAATTTCTTCAAAAAATAGAGAGGAACCTCATTGTTGTTGCATGGTGGATAGTAAAAAACTATCCACCATTGGTCCCAAAAATTGTTCTTTATTCAATCATCATGGCACCAATGGATTGGGAACTGTTTGCAAGTAGCTGCGGGGTGGGGGGCATTAGTTCTTGGGTCAATAAATAATGCACAAATGCGGTCTTTTCCATTTTTTTAATCTTTTACGGCCACATGGGATAATTTATCCACATACCACCGCCTACAATCACCTCTAAAGGTATTCCGTTTGTCTATTTTGTTGGTTGCGGAGTCAACTTCGCCAATCAATGTTTGCAATGTGTTGGCTAAAGTCATGCGGGGATGATTTGTGGCATGATTTTGTCTTATAGACTTAATAAGGTTCTCAATGACAATTTTATTTTGTCGATTCTTCCGATGATATTAGCTTGTGTTCCTGTTGGGTGCATGGGGACAAAAAGAGCCACAAGAGGCGGATCTATGTTTAGAGGAGGGTTTTGTGGAATGTTTGGAGGGTTTTTAGGATTGTTTGGAGGGTTTTGAGGAATATTTTGATGGTTTGTAGGATTACGAGCTTACCGAGTAAATCGACAAAACAAAAAAATTGTATACATAAACAAAAAATTGAAAAACCCATGAAAATCAAAAAAACCTAAAATGCAAACAAATTGATCAAAATCAAGGGCTTACCTCTTTGTCTTGGTGGCATGGTTGAAATTATCATGATCCAGAAATCCAAAGACTAATTTTTAGGGGGTATTCAAAGCATGAGTGCCAAAGGTCTAGGAGAAATTGCTGTTGGAAAGGAAAAATGGGGGAAAATGAGGACTCACGAGTCTATTTTTTTAATTCTCAAAGGACCATGATCACGGTTTGAAACCACAAGTGCGGTTTTAGGTTCAAAAATCACCAAACCTATAAAAAATAATTACGCGAGCTTGGTTTAGAAACCACGAGTGTGGTTTATAAACCACGATATTGGTACCTAAATTTTAAGTTTTTATGTCCATTTAATTGTCCACCAACTTGTTGCACTTACTTGGTTATACAAGTAAACTATTGATTCTTCATAGGTGAGCTCATGAAGGAAATGGGAGCTTGTATACCTTCTTCATTCTGTTGCACCAAAATGGCGAAATCGTGTGCTCCAAAGGATAAAATTATAAGATGAAATCTTTATCAAAATTTGAGCACACTAAAGTGGGAGCCTTTGCTATTTCTTATTTTATTGCTTAAAATTCCATTTTCCCTTCTTTGTTCCATTTGAAGTTAGCTTGCAGCTTCATCATGATAGTTATGTGCTTGGTCAACTTGGTGAAGTTTGTGACGAAGCGCTAGAGGAAGTTAATTTACTAAAGAAGGAATGTACTCCTTTTTCTTTGTCGGGAAGAGAAACATATTGAATATATTTTATCCTTTTTGGATTAGTATTTTCCCAAGGATTTTACCTTAGGTGACCTCAAAAATGATTTTTTTGGGATTTAGGGATATTCCATGTTACCTATATTTGATGAGTACCTATTCAAGATGGTGAATATGGTATCTTCGATTCTTTGAGAAGATGATGAGATCATCCAGGTAAATTACAATATAATATTGAGGTATTTAAATGCTAGGTCCATCTCCCTTTGAAAGGTTTCTCCGCATTGATCAGACCAAAAGGAATTCTATTGTATGCAAAAGTACCCCAAGGTGTTGTGAAGGTTGTCTTGGTTTTATCTTCTTCTGCCACTTCAATTTTATTGTATCCGAGAATCCGTAAAAATGCAAGCATTTCAGACCATGTGACTTACTACAAGATATTATCAATGATTGGGAGCAGGTAGTTGTCTTTCAAGGAGGCCTGGTTCAGTTGTGAAATTCCACACAAATCCTTATCTCCCCATTTTTATTTTACACTAGAATGATGTTCGCTACCCACGTGGAGTGGTGGATAGGAAATATGATTCTTACATCTATCATCTTTAGTACCTCTTCCTTGATGGTATCTACTATCTTCACATTGTATGGCTATTTATTTTTCCTGAAAGGATTGGATTACGTATTTAGAGGAATAGAGTGGTGCATTTATTTTAGCTAAAAATATTTGAGCTCATCATAGGAATAGGCCAAGACATCAGAATATTTATTCAATAGCGAGATGAACCTTATTTTTTCTTTAGGTGAGCAACACTTTCCAATATTCACCATTCTGGGTTGCTCTGGGGTGCCAATGTTTTCCTTTTCAAACTCGGCTGTGCACCGTGATGAATATTTTGTCCTTTCTTTGATGAATTGATCATGCTTATCAAATCAATCCTCCAATGATACTAGGTACTTTGGGATATTTTTCCCTTTTATCTTTATTATTCCCTTTAAATAAAATCCTTCGACTCCCTCTTTGTATTATTCTATCACTGACTCCTAGTGGGGATTTTTGATTCCCTCATAGATGATACTACTTAAATTTTCCTTTTTCTCTAGGAAATTGAGGAGATGATTGTAATCATTGAAGACTTGGTAATTGTTTACATTTTCCAACACGCTTGGTTTGAAAACCATCTCGACAGTCACCTTGTCCTTATCAAGGGACGTATGTCGAGTCATCAATGAGGCTAAGACAATGAGAGAGTTGGAATTTTCATTCTACTAGTGAGGAATGATATGGATGGAAAAAACATAGAAATATTTTATGTAGTCCCAAAATTTATTTATGTAGTGCTTGAGTCTTGAGTTTTTTTTTTTGATATTGATCTCTTACTTGCTTGACTATAACTTTAGCATCTTCGAGAAGCTTGAGATCGTTAATACCTATGGACTCAACAACATACATTTTTAGGAGGATATCCTCGTAGTCCTGTAATTTTGTTAGTATTTTCAAATTATAGCTTGTATGCAAATGGGAAGAATTCACGAGGGAGAGGTCAAGACAATGCTAGCTCTAGACCCTACATTTGAATGAATTCCTTCAAAAGCCATGGTCCATAGTTGATCTTCTTCATCTTCTGTGAAATGAGGAAGGTCTTCATCTCATTTAGAGGTGATGAAGTAGTTCCCCATCCCACTATCTTAGAACATGATGTTTTCTCTTGGGTCCTCCAAATTTTGAACTGTATAATTCATTTTTCACACAAGGAGAAAATTTTTCATTTCCCCTTTAACTGGAATGGTTGTGGTGGAAAAATCCATTCGAATACCACCGCTAAAGTACATGTAGAAACTTATACTCAAAACTATACCAAATGATGTCAGGATTTCTACTACTAAGATGGTAAACAAAACTTTCTTATCCGAATGTCTACCAAAGCCACTTGTCCATCCTTGATTCTACCCACCAAAGGAAATTACTTAGATGCCATAGTGTAACAAGAATCATTTGTATGTGTCAAAGTAATTCTTAAGGCATTGGATACTTTGATAGGCATGACATTGTTAGAGGAACCTCGAGTTTATGATAAAATTGTTTAACTAGTAGCCTTTGACGAGGATGGATAGGTAGAAGGGTTTTACTTTATTAGTTTTGTATGCACTAAGTGTGAACATTTTATGTAAAGGAGGTGTAGGTGGTGTAGGTATTAGGACCTTAGGATTAAGATTCATAGTGTTAGATTTTGGGCTACCACTCTAGACAACATTGAAAAACCTCGTCAATTGATCCGGGTGTGTTTACAAGTATTAATTTTCAATGATATAAATTTTGTCTTTATTCCATGTTCGATGTAATTTAATGGAGATAAGGTGGGTGAAATCGCTGTTCTAGGGATGAAAAAGGTTTTACATTGTAGATATGGTGCTACCTTAGGGGCTTGAGTATCTTTGGTGGATGAGGTAGCGGGTTTAGAAGGAGAGGAAGTGGCTGAATTCGGTTGAGCCTTAGAGGATTTTATAGGAATAGCCTTGGGTGATGGATTAAATTTAGGTACAGGAGTAGATTTAGATGTAGAATTTGAGCTAGGGGAAAACCATAAGAATTACTTGCCACGTTAGATGTCTTCTTGTTTACTATCGGGTATGATTACTCCTTTGCTGACTTCATTTATGGAAGAAGTGGAGACCCTCTACTGATTATTTTGTTTTGTGGGAGTACCACTTGAGGATATTCCTTCATTTTATTATTTGCAAAGTGGATTTTGAGGAGGAATATTCCTTTTTTAGACCGAGAGTGAGTAAACACAAAATATGAGAAGCTCGAGGTTTTTGATCATCCTCATCTTTGTCTCTCACCGAGTAGTACTCAATGAGACCATTTTGAGTACCACCATCGGCTTCTTCAATCTCAAAACATTTCCTCTTTCAATTTATTCTTCTTCTTCTAGATCCTCCACTTCTTCTTTTTCTACTAGTTCTTATGCATCACATGTTTTGCATTGATAGGCGGTGCATCAAGAGTGAGCCTGCGAGGTGAAAAAGCTATCATTGGCCTATTCAAGAGATTGGTCTTCTTTGGAAGATTCCTTATAGTGGTTTGAGAGAGTTTATTCTTGAGAGAAATTATATTATTTTCCATTTTTGAATCATAGGATATGTGGGAGTGGAGCTAGAAGTTTGAACCTTTTGTTTTCTGTTAGGATTCTTCACCTTTCATGATAGAATCAGATCATCCTCCATTTCAATGGTGTAGTCTTGAGCTTCCTTCAAAGTTCTAGGCTGAGATCTTATGAGAATAAACCCAACTTCAGGTAGTTGAGCACTTATAAATAATCTTTTTAAATTATTTTCCAAAGGCATAACATCAAGAGGTATCCTCTTGATAAGCCTATGTATATTGCTATGAAATCCCTCATGCCTTCATTATATTCTTTCTTCATGTGCACTAGTTGTACCAAGATGTCTTGACAATATTCTATATAATTGAGTCGATCTTTGAAGCAGGGTTCGATATCGTCCCAATAATTAATTGATCTAATAGGTAGGATGTAAAACCATTCTAGCACTTTGTTTTACAAGGACTCCACAAACAATATGATATAGACATCTTCATGTACAAAACCCAACACACCACAAGAGGTGATGAAGGCTGCTACATCTTCTTCCAGGAATTCTGAGCCATCTCCCATGAAATTTGGAAAGATTTTCCTTGAACCTCATGACAGCTCATGAAGGGCTTATGGGAGTGCAAGTGGGACTATATTCTTGTCCTATGGTACAATATGTTGTGGTATATCCTTATCACCCATTAAATCTTCATCTTCCACTTTAATTATTTCTCTTGCTTCTTCTCTAGACACACAACTCTCACTTACGCTCTTTCTTGAGCTCATGCTTTTGCCTCGATTTTAGATATTGATTATGATTTGGATCTTACTGCTTTTTGGTCTCTACACAAGTAAAGTTTTAAAAATCTTCACTCGATTTATAAACTCTATGTCCAATGTGTTAGGAAATAACTCTCTTTTTTTCCTCTCTTGTGCCTCAGTCATAATATTTTACTTTTCAAGCACTCAAAACCTTCTGGAAATGACACCATTGGATAGAGCTCTTTCTCATCTTTCCAGAAAGGTAAAGTTTTCCTCCTAACTCCATGTATTTTTGAAGTTATGGCTCGGCGGAGTTTTTTGGAAAAATTTTCCCCTGAAAGGCCCATGGCCAATGAGATGCCGCCACGTGGCACCTAGAGTGGTGGAGCGTGGGGAAATTTTGGAAAATTTTCCAAATGACCAAAAAGGTGCAAAAATTTGAATTTTTGCCCGCCAACCCGATTTGGCCTTGTTTTGCCCTAAAACTTCAAATGGCCATATCTTTCGATCCAGAGCTCAGTTTTTGTGTTCTTTATATCAATGGAAAGATGGTGAAATTATCTACAAGATTATGGGGTCATTTTTGCATTTTTATGGATTTTGGAGAGAGAAAATTGAAAAATGCCTCCGCACGTGGTCATGGATGAAATGACGCTTTCAACCACCGTTTTTAATGAAGAATGGCTCGCATTCTCTCCCAGCATGGCTAAAAATGTTAGGGGATGGGTCTGTAAGGATGCCCATGCTGTTTTGAATGTGTTTTGGTCAATGGTTGAATCCCTTCCATGTTTTCCCATGTTTCTCTCTCCTGGGCTCGTCCCTTGCACTGTAAAAGCCAGATTTGGCTCATTTTCAAAGGGTTGAACATTTTTTGTGTATGCAGTCCCCTTTCTCACCTGGAAGTGATTTTGGTGGAATATTAGACCTTTTCTAAGAAATGCAACTCATTTTTGCCTCCCAGGTGTTGTAATGCAAGTGATTTTGATGTTAAAATAACAATACAGGCCCTGTGATTAATTTTTCATCCTCTGCTGGTGTTGTTTGACTAATTTCTGATTCTTCATTACAGTTATTAGTTTGTGCATGTTGTTTTGTTGCATTTTATGAATTGTGTCAATCTACAGAAGTGAGAAATGCTCACCACTCCTTTGGTGCATCACCTATTAGCATTAGTTTTAGTTTATCTGCATTCTCTATCTCTGTCTCCTTTGGAATTTAGGGTAGGATTAGGAATTTAAACCTCTGCAACTTGTAAGTGATAAATCTGATCAGAGGAGTTGAGGAACCAACCTCTAATCTGGAGATTCCTTTCCCATTTTACAAGTCCCACACTTGGGGAGAGGATTCAATGTTGTGCAATCACACTGGATGTCTAAAATATCAAACTAGAAATCTGATCAACATCCAGGGGTGCTGCTGATTTGCAACAATAGTTTTGGCATGCCCGGTGGGACCTTAGAGGTCTTCATCTTCATTGCAACAAAATTGATGTGCATTTGTTGCAAGTTTCTTGCTTTAAAAGAGCTATAAATTACACATCTGGCGACTCCAAGGAAGAAGAATCAGCTGGTTTTAGCAGTGCAGACCTGAAAACTCATGAGAAGAATCAACACAAGGTCAAGAGCTGGAGAGGAAGAGGTGTTGTTTGAATATCTGTAGTTATCTCCAAGAATAAGGCAAAGTGGGAGGAGAATCCAAAGGTCTCCATCTCCACCAAACAGAACTCTCTCAACTCCTCCACCTGGTAGGCCTTTCATTCAATCAACAAGGGTTCTAAGGCCAATCAGAATGGCACAAAACAACCCCTATGTCAATTTCACTCGGCAAATAGCCCACTTGCTCTCAATGCACAAAATCCAATCCTGGGCTGCAAAGATCAAGAACATTCCATACTTCACCGGAGAAAATCAGACCTCACCGGTGATCATGTTAAGGATATTGCTAACATTTGTGCAATCCATGAGATCAATGAGATGCAAAGTTGTCAAACTCAAACCGCCGCATCTTCATTCAAAGGGAAAGCTTTGCAATGGTTCAGAGTCTTGCCTCAGTTCTATTCAAAATTGGAATCAGCTATGTATAGCCCTCCATGAGCAGTTTGGGGAAAAGGGAGACAACTTGTCCCTTTTGAGCAAATGATAACTATCAAAAGAGCTCCCAATGAGCAAATTGACTGATTTTAATTTCAGATTTCAAAGGACTTGGGAGAGAATTCTAGTGGCAGTCAGGCCAACAGCAGAAGGTGCTTTTCTTTATTACCTTAAAGCTTTAAATTTTGATATTTCTATGTTAATTCAGTCCATGGGAGGCACAACTATCCCCATTGCTTATAGCATTGCCATTAGAGCTGAAAATTGTTTGATTCAAGCTGGCAAGCTGGCTCCTAGGCCTCCAATGCCATTATTTCCAAGTTTAGAGAGCCCAAGTACTAGCCAAGTGCCTAATTTAGCTTCTATTCCCACTCCTAGAAATTAGAATTCAAGTGAAGCTTCCACTTCATCTTCTAGTGCCTCAAATGAACTTCAAGAAGTCATGAAGCAATTGCAAAATCTAGGTAATGAGCTGGTTACACTCAAAAGGCAGCAAGCTCAAGGTTTTAGACCTTCCTTCCAGCCTCAAGCTTAGCCTAACAGGCAGCCATATCAACCTCATAGACCACCCAATCCAGCTGCAAATCTAAATCAAGCAAGGCCTCCTGCCAACAGACCATTTCAGCCCTATAATCCCAATGCTACATCTGCATCTAAAGCATTAGTGCCAATACAAAACAATATAGCTCAAGAGTATGATTGGTGTTTCCCATGCAATGAACCTCA
The DNA here is from genome assembly GCA_018340775.1 of Taxus wallichiana var. yunnanensis. Lineage (NCBI taxonomy): Eukaryota > Viridiplantae > Streptophyta > Pinopsida > Cupressales > Taxaceae > Taxus > Taxus wallichiana. The sequence goes on from CM031240.1 coordinate 951,377,621, forward strand.
TAACTAGTCCATGTGCTTCAATGGTGCCTTGAATCAAGCATTAATGGTGACAAAAACTGGTGTGGAGGGTGAAGGTAGTCAAGGAAATAACCAAGCAACAAGAAACATTCCAAAGAAAGCAATCAGCTCCAAATGATACCACACTTGTAAACCGGCAGTGTAAGATTTTTGTGGCATGAATCAAACGATTTCCCAAAGTGTTGTAGCCAACACAAGGTCAAAGAGAAGAAATTTGGGTGAAGAACAACCATTGGCCCCAAGTAATTCACGACCTTCTGTCACTCCACAAACTATTGGCAAACAAAATGCAATCCCAAGCACGCAAGGATTGCCTAAAACAGCCCCTAGGCCAACCCAAATGCCAGTTGTTGCTGCCCATGTGCAAGGAATGAATGTGCAGGCCAAGGGACAAGCAGAGGGATACTTCATCTCCATTCAGTATCATTGATCAGATGAAGAAGACAAATGTAAACATATCAATGTGGGAATCACTATCTATCCCAGGCCAAAGAGATTTGCTACAAGCTGCCATGAAGGACTGGTCAACTTCAAATCAGCAAGTCCAAATGCAAGAGAAGGTGCTCACAAATGCTGCCCAGCCTGAGGGGAATCATGGAGGACAACAAGGTAAAATATTGAAGCCCCCTCCATTCTATGTTTCATTGATCATTGGGAACCAATTAGTACACAATTGCATGATTGATTCCAGGGCAAGTAGTTCAATAATGCCCAAGCAAATAGCTGATCAGTTGGGAATTCAATATGAAACCATATCCAAAGGGGTGGTGCAGTTGGATGGGACAAAGTAATAATAGTCGGGGTGATTAAAAACTTGAGTCTTACTTTGCATGCCTGTCCCAACGTGGTTGTTTTGCAAGATGTCTCAGTAATAGACCTTCCACCACTCTTTGCCCTATGTTTGTCAAGGGATTTCACAGCTAAGATTGGAGGTTACTTGTCTGCTGATTGGTCACACATGCTGTTCAAAACAAGATATGGAACCAAAGCCACAATCAGGTCTGAACCTATTGCAAACTTTCACATTGAGCCTTACACTCCAAGTCAGATTAATGCCAATTGTTCAGTGTTTGATCAAGAAGATCATCCAAGCACTGATGAAGCTGACACCAAGGTTGGAAGCATCCTAGATTTAACTCTTGATGAATGGGCAAGCAAGGTGCATGCTTTTGATCCTTATCAAGAAATAGAAGAATCTGAGATGGGAGTCTATTGCATACATGAAGAAAATCAGCCTATTCCTAACATCACCAAGCCAAACCACAAAGATGACAATGAGGTATGGTAGTTGTTTTTTGATGGATCAAGGAGTAGACAAGGTGCAGGAGGGGGATCCATGCTGGTTTCACCTCAAGGAGTTAAGTATTATTCAGCTTTTAGATTTCAGTTTGCATGCTCTAATAACACTGTTGAATATGAAGCCTTGGTGCAAGGACTGCATTGGGCAATCAAGAGAGGAATAAAGAACTTGCAAGTCTTTGGTGACAGTGAGTTGATTGTCAACCAAGTTAAGGGGCAGCATGCTGTCAAGAATGATCTACTCAAGTGCTACAAGAACAAGGTGTGGGACCTCATTGAAGATTTTGAGGGCTTTAGCATAAAATCCATTCCTAGAAAAGAGAACCAAGTTGCTGACAGGCTTGCAGCAGTTGGGGCAGCCTTTGACGTTGTGGAGAGCATTCAAAAGGACAAGGTACAGCCAAACATCCATGTGATTGTGAGGCCTTCAGTGCCAAATAACAATGTAAGTTGGCAAGTGTTTGAAAATGATCAGCAAATCATCCATTTCTTGCAAGAAGAGGCTGAATTCTCAGCCAAAAATCAGGAAAAGTTAGAGCAGCAAAGTATGGTGACCAAGTGGTGCAGCTGAGAACCAACAAACTACCAAAGGGACTTATTACTTTGGAGTCCATTTTCAATCCTAATGATCAGTTTAGGAAGGAGAAAGCAAACATCCAAGTGAAGGGAGAAGATTCAGTGTCCATCTCAATAGAAAGAGGCAAATCACTCCAAATTGGTAAGATGACAACTGAGCAAGAAAGGTATGAGTTCATATAACTTTGTCAAGAATTCCCTGATGTGTTTGCTTGGAGCTATGAAAATTTGAAAGGTTTCAATCCCGAGTTAGCTCAACACACCATTGAATTCGATCCAAATACTAAGCCCATCAAAGTAAAACAAAGGCCACCAACCCCACATGGAGCCTCTCATGAGAAAAGAATTGAATAAGTTGATAGAATCAAGAATCATATTCCCTATCAAGCATTCTAGTTGGGTTTCCAACTTGGTTCCAATTAAAAAGAAGAGTGGGGAAATCAGATTGTGTGTTGACTTCAGAGATTTGAATAGAGCATCTCTCAAGGATCATTATCCACTTCCTTCCATGGAGCAGATTTTACAAGTTGTTGCTGGCTCCGAGAGGTTTTCACTACTTGATGGCTATTCAGGGTATAATCAGATTATGGTGAAGGAAGAAGATCAGTTCAAGACAACCTTTACAACTAAATGGGGAACTTATGCATACAGGAAAATGCCATTTGGGCTGTCCAACGCTGGAGCTACCTTCCAAAGAGCAATGGACATGGCATTCAAAGGTTTGATTAACAACATTGTACTGATATATCTTGATGATATCACTGTTTTTTCAAAAAATACAGCAGACCACCTCTTTCATTTGAGACAAGTGTTCCAAAGGTGTAGAAGATTTGGAGTCTCCTTGAATCCTAAAAAGTGTGTTTTTCTAGCCCATGAAGGAAAGCTCCTTGGCCACATTGTCTCCAAAGAAGGATTAGCAATTGATCCGAAAGAGTCGAAGCCATAAGAGCACTGCCATTGCCAAGCCACAAGAAGGCCCTTCAAAGTTTCTTGGGAAGAATAAATTTTGTTCGGAGGTTTGTCCCAAATTTTGCAGCCCTTGTTAGACCTATCACCAAGATGCTAAAGAAAAGCATGGCTTTCAAATGGATAGCAGAAGGAAAGGAAAGTTTTGAAGCAATCAAAGAAGCCATCTCTCAAGCCCCAACTCTCATCAACCCGGATTTCTCCAAGGATTTCATCCTCTATGTTTGGAGGTGATGATACTATTTCTGCAATTTTGGTATAGTAGAATAAAGACAATGATGAACAGCCAATTGCTTTCTTCAGCCAAAGCCTGGAGGACTATGAGGTGAGATATTCTTTCATTGAGAAGCATGTTCTTGCAGTAATCAGGAGCTTGAAGAAATTCAAGCATCTAGTTTCAAACAATAAGGTCCAATTGTTGGTTTCTCATGCGGGGGTTAAAGACTTCCTCCTCAACAAAGACTTGAATGAAAAAAGGGCAGGTTGGATTACTCGTGTCATGGAGTATGACATTGAGATCAAAGTCACCAAGTTGGTAAGAGGAAAAGGATTGTGTGAGCAGCTGATCTTGAGCAAACAAGAGGAATCATGCAACGAGAAGGAGGTTGTTTTGGCGTTGCAAGACAACCGTGAGCAAGGAAGCACTCAAGAGGAAAATAATGGTGTCCCCACTCCTTGCTGGACCCAAAGTATAATGCACTTCCTAAGCACAGGCCTATGCCCTCCAGAGATGAACAAGACCCAAAGAAGACACTTCAGATTGCAGGCTGTCCCATATGCCCTTGTTGATGGTGTTTTATTCAAAAGAGATGTGAATGGAGTACTGCTGAGATGCATTGGTACAAATCAGATTCATAAGGTGCTGGAAGAGTTCCATGGTGGACCAGCTGGTGGTCATTTTGCACCAAGAGTGACAGCTCTAAAGATCATGAGGGCTGGTTATTATTGGCCCAAGATTTTCAATGATTGTTATGCATGGATCAAGAGGTGCAAGAATTGTGCATTTTTCACAGGTAAAGAGAGGCTAGCTGCCCTCCCATTGCATCCAATTTCAGTTGACCAGCCATTCATGCAATGGGGTTTAGACTTCATTGGAGTTATTAATCCCAATTCGAGCCAAGGGCACAAGTGGATTTTAATAACCACAGATTACTTCACCAAATGGATCAAGCAAAGAGCACTCAAGGAAGCAAATGAATCTAGCATCCTAGACTTCTATGAGGGAATAGTAACCAGATTTGGCATACCACTACAATAATATCGATAATGCATTGGCATTCATTGGATCCAAGGTGACTGAATGGGCTGTCAAGAACGGGATCTACCTAAGTACTTCATCAAACTATTACCCCCAGAGTAATGGCCAGGCTGAATCTACAAACAAGAACTTGTTGAGGATCATTAGGAGGACTCTTGATGAGAATCAGAGGTCTTGGCATACCAAATTGAAATCAGCCTTATGGGCTGATAGGATAACTCCTAAAAGATCTACAGGTAACTCTCCATTCAAGCTTGTTTATGGAAGAGAGGCAATTTTGCCCATATCACTTGAGTTGCCAACATTGGAACTCATGAAACAGTTGGAGTTGTTGGAGTTTGAGCCCATGGAAGTCAGATATGCAGAATTGATGGAGCTCCAAGAAATCAGAAATCAGGCATCCCAAGCAATGGAGAAGGATCAAGCTTTGATAAAGAAGACCTTTGATAGAAAGGCCAAGAACAGATCCTTCCAAGTTGGAGATCTAGTGTTAAAATGGGATGCGGATAGAGAAAAACCGGGAAGGCATTCAAAATTTGATGCCATTTGGAGTGGCCCATACATGGTCACAAAGTGTAAGGACAACAATGCTTTCCAGTTGTCTTCATTGGATGGCGAAGAACTGCAGATTCCAGTCAATGGAATCCATCTGAAGCATTGCTACTGAAGGAAATGCTTCACCCTATACATATTAGTTTAGGTTTTTCATTCCTCCAAGTGCTTGTGCACATTGTTTTGTTGTAGATTAGTTTTTCTTTCCCTAAGTGCTTTGGCACAAGCTTCATTGTTCCCGGAGATGTGTTTTTGTGCCTTGCTCCATCGTGTGATATTCCATCTTCCTCCTTGCAGTTGTTCTAGTCATTTGGGGTATCAAACAGAGAATTCAATGACTCCATACCCAATGGATTGCTTCAGAAATCGGTAACTTCATCCAACAGCAGTGATGACCCTCCGAGTCGCAAAATTGTTATCCAAAATGTGCCCCCCTACTCATTTTTTTGTGGCTAACTCCTCTCATTTTTTTCCTCTCTTGTGCCTCAGTCATAATATTTTGTTTTTTAGGCACTCAAAACCTTCTAGAAATGACACCATTGGATAGAGCTCTTTCTCAGCTTTCCAGAAAGGTAAAGTTTTCCTCCTAACTCCATGTATTTTTGAAGTTATGGCTCATGAGTTTTTGGAAAAATTTTCCCGAAAGGCCCACGGCCAATGAGATGCCGCCACGTGGCACCTAGAGTGGTGGAGCGTGGGGAAATTTTGGAAAATTTTCCAAATGACCAAAAAGGCAAAATTTGAATTTTTGCCCGCCAACCCGATTTGGCCCTGTTTTGCCCTAAAACTTCAAATGGCCATATCTTTCGATCCAGAGCTCATTTTTTCACGTTCTTTATATCAATGGAAAGCTGGTGAAATTATCTACAAGATTTGGGTAATTTTTGCATTTTTATGGAGTTTGGAGAGAGAAAATTGAAAAATGCCTCTGGCACGTGGTCATGGATAGAAATGACGTTTCAACCACCGTTTTTAATGAAGAATGGCTCGCATTCTCTCCCAGCATGGCTAAAAATGTCAGGGATGGGTCTGTAAGGATGCCCATGCTATTTTGAATGCATTTTGGTCAATGGTTGAATCCCTTCCATGTTTTCCCGTGTTTCTCTCTCCTGGGCTCATCCCTTGCACTGTAAAAGCTAGATTTGGCTCATTTTCAAAGGGTTGAACATTTTTTGTGTATTATAGGTCCCCTTTCTCACCTTGGAAGTGATTTTGGTGGAATATTAGACCTTTTCTAAGAACTGCAACTCATTTTTGCCTCCTGTGTGTAATGCAAGTGATTTTGATGTTAAAATAACAATACAGGCCCTGTGATTAATTTTTCATCCTCTGCTGGTGTTGTTTGACTAATTTCGATTCTTCATTACAGTTATCAGTTTGTGCATGTTGTTTTGTTGCATTTTATGAATTGTGTCAATCTGTAAGTGAGAAATGCTCACCACTCCTTTGGTGCATCACCTATTAGCATTAGTTTTAGTTTATCTCGCATTCTCTATCTCTGTCTCCTTTGGAATTTAGGGTAGGATTAGGAATTTAAACCTCTCGCAACTTGTAAGTGATAAACTGATAAGAGGAGTTGAGGAACCACCTCTAATCTGGAGATTCCTTTCCCATTTTACAAGTCCCACACTTGGGGAGAGGATTCAATGTCACTTTGGATGTGAAATAATCACACCGGATGTCTAAAATATCAAACTAACACAATGGTTTAACACCACTTGGACCGCCGGTGAGAGTAGTTTTAGGATGAATGGAGGGGTTTGAATTTATAATTAATTCTTTCCTTCACTAAATTTCTTCAAATATTGGGTCAAGATTTCCTCCTTTCCTCTATGACCTAGTATATTTTCTATTAACCAACTTGTAGACTTGAGATGAACTTAAATTATTATTTTTATACTTGGGCTTGTCTCGCTCTTTCTCATTTTAAGCACATTGCTCTTTAGTATATAACACTCTTGTAGAAGCAATGAAGTAATGTGCAAAATTTTCTTTGTTATGCTGACAACTTTGATCAAGTCGGATATAATACATTATTGGATGTGGAATAGTAACTAGGGCCTTTGGACCGGAGGGTTACCGAGAATAACCATCTATATGAGACATAAGGCTCTTAGACTCTTCAAATTCCAATTTCTTTTTTGATTTTTTTGGATATTTGACTTTTTTAATTTGATTTTCTTGTGACTCATATTTTTGTGTAGAATTTTTCCAAGTTTTCCCACGGTGGGTGTCAAAGATTATTGACGATAAAATTTGTTAGGTGGAAAAATTGATGGATATTTTCCAACACTCTGAGACTTTAGGTCCCTCTCGCTTAAATGGTACAGCTCCATTTATTATGCATGCATGAAATCAAAATATGTGGTTGCCGAGAAGGCTAGGAATCTAATACGAACACTCCATTGAACCTGTAATAAAAGCTTGCAATTTATTGTAAGGGAGGAATTTACTGAGAAGATAGGAAAGGGAGTGGGAAAAAGAGAGGGGGATCAATATTATAGGTAGAAAATTAAATGTCTACAACCATTAATAGGAGTACTTCAACACACACACACACACACACACACACACACACACACACACACACAGAGAGAGAGAGAGAGAGAGAGAGAGAGAGAGAGAGAGAGAGAGAGAGAGAGAGAGAGAGAGAGAGTATAACTTTTCTATGGACAACAAGACAAGATAAGATTAAAAACACAAAGTTTCAATAATATTCTTATCAAAAAGGAAATAAAATTCTTTCTTCTTCATTGATGCTTTGGTAAAATTATACATAGTGAGAAATAGAAGAACATAAAGAGGATATAAAGAGGAAATACCTATCTCTTTTGTTTATTTAGAAGTAGTAATATTTCACGAGCATTCAAAATTGACAACCCTTAATAATGAGGGTGCCATCACAATTTATAGACTTGAGACTAACTCTTTGCCTACCCCCCACATGAATTTTCATTTTCCCTCCTTACAACATGTGAATTTTAATATTTGTAGGTGTAGGATTAAGTCCCCTTTTATTAATTAAAGGTGACTTATTACATTACAAACTAAAGTCACTTTTAAATGAATAAGACAAAATAGGAATAGGAAAAAATGAAGAAGTGCTACCCCAAAGAAGGAAAATAACATGGAGGAGGGGGAGGGGAGAAGAAAAGAGAGAGAAAGAGAGATAAGGAGGGAAAACTATGTGAATGAATATGCCGATTCTACCGATTCTGCTTTGTCTCCTGAACCTTGTCGAGGTCCACTAGAAATATTTCCACTCCCTTGAAATCTTTACTATATCAAGCTGCCATAAGTGTCACCTTCTCCGATTTAGTAATGTGGACATAACTCAAGGAATCAATTCAGCCATATGAGATATCATTGATACTTTTTCTCTTTCGCAAACAATGAAGAATGTTTCTTTTTGCAATATTTGAAATTGTGGCTCTAATGTTTAGTTAGAATACTATTAGGGAATAAGGGATAAAATATGTGGAATAATCCCTCACAGAATCACAACAGTAGAAAATAATATGCATAAAATATTACAGATATAAAATAAAAGTGCAAAATAAAATAACACAACACAAAGAGACAATATTTAACGTGGTTCACCCAATTTGGGCTACGTCCACCAAGAATCACTTGCTCAGATTTTATTACAAGCCACCACTCTCTCAATAAAATACTCAGATCTGTTTGGAGCTATGCTCAACAAACTCTACAGAATTCACACTCGAATTCAAAGCACATCTGTAATGTTTTTAATACTTATATCATATGCTAAAACCATATAAATAGACAACTGCTTAAGTAGTTTTACAAAACCGTGGGTATCAAAACCATGGGCAAAAACCGTCCCATAAACCTATGGGTCAAAATCCTGCCCATATGAGAAAATCATGTTTCCCGATATATCGGGCACGTTTTAAGGCCCATTTTTTTTTTTGGGGGGCTACGCCCCCAAACCCCACTCGGGGGGCCCACTGCCCCAAACCCTGGCAAGGATACATGAAAAGTGTACAATACTCTTAGTGTATAATCTTCAACACTTTCACACATGAAAACAAGCTCCATAACCTAACAATCTCCCACTTGGAGACTAGTTTTCCTCTGAGCAAGCTTCTCAACCCTTCACTAGTTTTCGTGAAGACCAACCAAAGCTGAACACAACTTCAATTTTTCCCTTATGACCACCTTGGTCATCATGTCTGTAGGATTTTGACTGGTATGGATCTTCTCCAGCTTCAACTTCTCTTCCTCCAAAGTTGTCCTGATGAAATGGTACCTTAACTATATATGCTTCATCCTAGAGTGGAAAATAGAGTTCTTAGCTAGGTGTATAGCACTCTGACTATCACTATGTAGCTTTCCTTCCTCCTTCTTATGCCCCAACTCCTCAAGAAATTGTTATAACCAAATCATTTCTTTTCTTGCCTCTGTGGCAACAACATACTCATCCTTTGTGGTTGACAAAGCCACCAGCTTCTGTAGTCGTGAAATCTAGCTCATTGTTGTCCCACCTACAATGTAAACATAACATGTCATTCTCTCTTCTTTGTCTACATCTCTAGCCATATTTGAATCTACATAACCACACAAAGTGGTGTCTGATCCACTATAGCACAAAAGCTGTCCCCATGGTCCCTCTCAAATACGGATGGATCCAATTTAATGCCTCGCAAAGTGATCTTTCGCTGGATCACTCATAAATCTACTCACCGCTCCCCTTCGTATGGGAAATATTAGGCCTGGTACACACCATGACATACATCAAACTGACAACTGCTGATGAGTAAGGTACCTTAGACATTTGGTTTCTCTCCTTCTCTGTCTTGGGACACTGCTCCTTTGATAACTTGAAATGGCCTGCCAAAGGAGTCCCAACCGGTTTATCATCCTGCATATTAAACCTCTCCAAGACTTTCTTAATGTACTCTTCCTGAGATAAAGTCAGCTTCCATTCCTTCCTATCCCGAGATATCCTTATACCAAGGATTTGTTTGGCTGCCCCCAAATCCTTCATAGAAAAGGATTCACTTAGTCCGCTTCTTGAGTACTATTATTTCCTACATGTTTTTACTTGTAACCAATGTGTCATCCACATATAGACACAAGATAATATAACTCGCCATCCTAAAATTTCTTTTTATACATGTAATGGTCTAACATCTAATATAACCTTGCTCCATCATGAAGCTATCAAATTTCTTATACCATTGACGTGGATCTTGTTTCAAGCCATACAAGCTCTTCTTAGTTTACACACCATCTCTTCTTTACCTTTGACCTCATAGCCCCTCTCAAGTTGCTTTGCATATATAGTTCCTCCTCCAAATCACCATGGAGAAATGCAATCTTTACATCAAGTTGTTCTAAGTGCAAGTATTTTTCTGTAACTATTCCTAGAACAATTCTAATAGAAGTCATTTTTACTATAGGAGAAAAAATATCATCAAAATCTATACCTTTTTCCTATGCAAATCCCTTGACCACCAACCGGGCCTTGTATTTTTCTTGCCTCCTTCTTCCTCTTTGAATCTAAATACCCACTTGTTCTATAATGCTATTTTCCTTCGGGTAGCTTCACTAAATCCCATGTTTGGTTCTCCATGAGAGCCGATGCTCCTCATCCATGGCTTGCTCCCATTTCTTCTGGCATCTACCGGATTGCTTCATCAAAGCTCTCTGGCTCTCCACTATCAGTGAGTAATAAATAATAAAGAGAAGGAGAAAAATGTTCAGGTTATCTTCTTACCCTAGAAGACCTCCTCAATATAGGAGTTTGGGGTTCCTATTGAGGAGGTTTCGAATGATTCATGTGTCACTTTTCCATCAGGAAGATCCTCTACCACCGTATATTATTTCTTGGATTCTTCCCCTGTTTTCCCCGCAATTCCGCTTATACATGACTTTCTCATTAAAGACCACATCCCTAGATTGAATGATTTTCTTGTCCTTAATAATCCAACATTTATATCCAAATTCATCACCACCATAACCAATGAAAGTACATTTTTCCGACTTATCCTCTAGCTTGGTGCTATCATCCTTGTCTAAATGAACAAACAACTCACATCCAAAGACTCTAAGAAATGAATAATCAAATTTATTACCATACCAAGCCTCCTTAGGTATGCCTCCATCTAAGGAACTTGAGAGTCCTCTGTTTATCAAGTACATAGTTGTGCTCACCACCGCTCGCCTAAAAAGAAAGAGGTAGTCTTGCATGTAACCTCATGTTCCTAAAGACGTTCCATTATTGTTTTTTTCATCCTTTCTGATACCCCATTCTGCTGCGGAGTTCCTGGAACCATCTTTTTCCTATAGATTCCATTCTTAGAACAATAATCATCAAATTCATTGCTGCAATACTCCCCTCCATTATTCGACCGAGACATTTTAGCTTAAGACCCGTTTCATTCTCTACAAGGCTTTCCATTTAACAAAAGTGTCAAATATATCAGATTTGTTTCTAATACAATAAACCCAAACTTTCCTTATTGCATCATCAAAAAAGTAACATAATAACTTGAACCCCAAGAGATGATACCGAGCCGACCCCACACATTAGAATGCACCACTCTAACTTACTCTCTTTCTTTGTAGGTCTAACCTTGAGAAACCTTACTCAATTTTGTTTCCCATATGCGGTCCTCACAACTCCAAACTTATTTCGTATATCTAGGAAAATTCTTCTTTATGATCTCCATGCCCTTATGGCTCATATGACTGAGCTTATAGTGCCATAATGTTGTATCTACTTCAATCCACAAGATTACAAAAATTAGTGCTATAAGTGGTTAAATACAAGGTTCCAACCTTATTACCTCTTGCCACTACAAGAGCACCCTTAGTAACCTTCCAAGATTCTCATTGTAAATATCACAGTACAACCATCACTTCCCAACTTACCTACCGATATAAAATTTCATCTTAATGTAGGCACATGTCTAACATCCTTCAATAGCCAAGTATTCCCAATCTGCATCTTAACCTAAACATAACCTTTTCTAACTATGCTGCAAGGCTCATCATCACCAAGAAAAACATGCCTGAAATCTCCTTGAACATAATCAACAAAATAATGCCTATGTGGAGAAGCATGGAATGAAGCCCCCGAATCTAAAACCCAAGATTCAGTAATATTGTGCAAAGAAAGAATCAAAGCATCCTGACATACATTACCCATTGCTAAATTTTCTTCCAGTTGTTTCTTCTTGTCCCAAAGCTCCCAACAGTCCTTATTTACATGCCCAGACTTTCCACAGTGCTAGCATACTATCTTGCTTTTGGATTTTGACCTTGTCTTGATCCTTTGATTTTCCACGGTTTCCTCTATTCTTCTGTCTCCCTCTAGTTTCCACTTTGTTAAAGCATTCTGCAGTGAAGTAGAAGATTCACTAGATCTTTTTCTTCACATTTCCTCACTTAGAATCACCCCTACAACATCCTCAAACTTCAACTTTGAGTTAGCAGGAACCGAGTTGCTTACCGCCATTACTAGACTATTCCAACTCTCAGGTAAAGAGTACAAAACTAATAAAGCCCTAACTTATTCATCAAATTCTATTGTAACCAAAGCTAGCATATTTACAACTATATTAAAATCATTTAGATGATCTACTATTGAACCATTCTCAAGACATCTTCATATTAAACAATTTTTCATTAAAAATATCTTATTAGAGGCAAGAGGGTTTTCGGACAATTTCCTAATGCATCCATAAGTTCTTTTGTAGTCTTTTCCTTTGAAACATTAAATAATACCGAAGATGCAAGACATAACCAAATTGTCCCAAGTGCCTTCCTATCTAGCAAATCCCATTCTACATTTGTCATGCTCGAGGGTTTGTTCACCTTCTCAGACAATGGAGTATAAAGATCCTTTTGATAAAGGTAATCTTCCATCTGCATCTTCCAAAGACTGAAATTCTACCCATTGAATTTATCAACCCTAGATCTTCCATCATCTTCCATAGCTCCCACTCAAGATAAAAATTTCCTGCGATTCAACACTTCAGCAAACCAAACCAGGCTCTGATACCAATTGTTAGGGAATAAGGGATAAAATATACGGAATAATCCCTCACAAAATCGCAATAGGAGAAACTAATATGCAGAAAATATTACAGATCTCAAATAAAAGTGTAGAATAAAATAACACAACACAAAGAGATAGTATTTAACGTGGTTCACCCAATTTGGGCTACGTCCACCAAGAATCACTTGCTCAAATTTTATTACAAGCCACCACTCTCTCAATATAATAGCCAAATGCATTTGGAGCTATGCTCAACAAACTTTGCGAAATTCACACCGAATTCAAAGAAAATCTACAATGTTTTTCATACTTCTATCATATGCATAAAACCATATAAATAGACAACTGCTTAAGCAGTTTTACAAAACCGTGGGTATCAAAACCATGGGAAAAAACCGTCCTATAAACCTATGGGTCAAAATCCCGCCCATATGAGAAAATCACGTTTCTCGATATATTGGGCAAGTTTTAAGGCCCAATTTTTTTTTCGGGGGTTGTGCCCCCAAACCCTTCTCTTGGGGCTGCCGCGCTGGACCCTTGCTCGAGGACCAGCCCGACCCTGAACCCGGGTGAGGATACATGAAAAATTTACAGTACTCTTAGTGTACAGTCTTCAACACTTTCACACATGAAAACAGGATCCACAACCTTACAAATACTTCCACATATTGATTTCCCATGTCACCACTGAAGAAGCATGAATCTAGTTCTATAAAATTTTTCTTCTTTTCCTTGGCTAGTGTTGAAATTATTGAAAAATTAGGGACAATTACTTGTTAGCTCGTATGATCTTATTTGGTGATCATTTCCTTCATCCAGGGAAACATCTCACCTATTTCACGATCGAGAAATTGATGTAACTATTATATCCTACTTGGGGTGAGATGGTACATCTTACACAAGGGAAGCATGAGTGGTGGTGTAAGGTCGGAAAATCTAGGGATCTTTGAGAAACCGAGATGTGAAGCGGCTTATTCTCTTCAAGTTCAATTACTAGATGATCCTCTATTGATCGACATTCTTATGACACCTCATTTCGTAAGGGCCTTTGTCTCCATTTCTTTATGCTTTGAAATATCTCTAGAATGGACTAAGACTGAAGTATTCTCCACAATATTTAATGAAAAGTGACATGATTCCTATCTTTGAAGGGTGTAGAAACTTCCTACTGTGATGTATAAAATGATGTAACTATTGTCTCCTGCTCGAGGTGAGATGGTACATCTTGCACATGGGGAGCATGAGTGGCGGTGGAAGGTCGAAAACTTTGGGGATGCTGAGAAACTAAGATGTGAATTAGCTTATTCTCTTCAAGTTTAATTACTAGAGGATCCTCTATTTATCAGACATTATTATGACACCTCATGTTGTAAGGGCCTTTGTCTCCACTTCTTTATGCTTTGAAATATCTCTAGAATGGACTAAGACTGAAGTATTCTCCATAATATATGATGAAAAGTGACATGATTCCTGTCTTTGAAGGGTGTAGAAACTTCCTACTATGATGGAGGAAACCATCTCCTTCTTGAACCATTATTTTGATCTTCTAATTAGAACTTCATTCCACTCACTTATGTCTCCCGACTCATGGACATTCCATGTTACTTGTGGTAAAGGTGAAACCTTCATTGCTTTATATTATGGATCATAAAATTTTGTGCCATAATCCGAATTCCTTCTTCATACCAGTCGAACCTAAATCTTCTCAATTTTATAACTATCATCTACATATGGTCTATTTTCTTGACATCAAACTCATCTATGCAATTTACCCAATAATATTCAATCTATGGTACATGATATGACTTTGAGAGATGAAAATTTTATGGATCACATCAAATGTCAAAGTCTTCCCTCGGTGTATATGAATACAAGATTAGGTGTGTGATGTAGATTTCAGGTGTGATGCATCATTAACACTCATGTAGGTGAAGATTCTAAGTGAGATGGGAAATGAGACATTATTCCTTTTCCTATTCTTGAGATTACTATGAACATGTCTCCATTTTATGAAAATATGAAACAATCGATCTTGTCGCTAAGGTACCGAGGTAGTATGAGTGGAGTAAGATCATAACTAGAAAATCAAATGTATGAGAAAGTAGAAAATTATGTGAAGTATGCTCCATATTTCTTAATCAAAGAATCCACTTATGGAGACAACCTTTAGTGAAGGTTCCCCTCTAGTTTCCTAATGATGAACATCGTGCAGGCATCATTTATCCTTATGAAGTGTCGATTAATCTCCTTAAAAACCAGCTGATGATATCTCTCAAATGGGCCTAGGGGGAATTTTTTTGAGAAATTGTAAACCCTTTTAAAATTATCGATCTTGTGAGAACGTACACTAGATATTAAGTCATCATGATTTTCTTCGAGACCAGGTGCACTGAAGTAATTGATGGTACAAGTTGCCACTTGATGATTTGTCCCCAATCAATCATCTTTATGTCTTCCATGATCATGAATATGAAGAGAGCCATCTAGTATTGAAATTATTTTGAGGTTTCTTCTCCCATCACTTGACTGAAAAGAATGATTTCATCTGAATAGCCTTCATGGAATTCACCTCACAAAAATACTTGGGAACTCGTGAATGGTTTTCTCACTTGTTTCAACCATGAACCAAGAGTGAGGCCCTAAAGGTATGAGTCTATTTTGGTCAATTATTTTTCACTACAACATTCCTTATAAATGATGGTCATATTACTCCAAATTAGGATCTGCATTGGATGTGAGATGGATATTGGAGAATTACTCCCATGGATGAGCCATTGTCTACTCAAATGGTCTGGTCTCAGGCTCATAGTGTTGTGAACATGCCAAAACCAATTCCACACTCTACACTAAGACCTGGATGTTCTCTTGCAATATATATTCCACTTATGAATTTTTTTCCTCCATTGGCTCTCTTGGTCCTCCAAACATTCAATCTTTGAGATCTTCAAGGTCTATGTGGGTGACATTACTATCCCCCATAGTTGAGTACTCAAAAGAGAGAGCTAAGACTGGTTTAATGCCTTCAAATTTGAACTTCATCTTTGACACTGAAACTTCTCTCGTATGCGGAATGGGAGTTTATTATTTTTAGTAAATTGAGATTTTCACCTTTTTCAATTTAGAACACCTTCGATCACCTTTCTCGTTCCTCTTAAATTCCTTTGAAAACTCTTCCTTCACAAATTTTTCTCTCTATGAAGGTTTTATATTTATAGTAAGCTCTTGTGTAAAGACTTACTATTTTTGGAAATTATATCTCTTGACCTCATTTTTTTATGAAATAAATTTTTTTGATATGGGCTTTTATCTTTATATCACATATGTATTTTCAACTCAACTCGATCTTTGGAACAAGAGAAAATAATTTCAAAACTTCAGAGCGAGAAACTAGGGTTTTATCACTACAAAATATCCGGGCCATGCATGTAAATTATTTCACTTGGGTCTTCAAGGTTCCTGGAAATTTGGATGAATGCAAAAATCTTGTGTAAATCCGTGCAAAGGTCTTCAAGATATGAATATTTTCATTTCGCGAGTTATATAGTCATTATATTGAGAAAACTGCTCAAGCCTTTAAAATTTAAATTGCTGTTGGTTGGTTAGGACACCCTATATTTAAAGACAAAAAGGGACATGAGCTTTTTGTACGTCGTATGCCTACCTTTTTCGAAACATTTCCAGTTGTTCTAGTAGATGAAGAAGGAATTGTAAAAGCCGATGTTCCTTTTAGGAGAGCAGAATCAAAGTATAGTGTTGAACAAGTAGGTGTAACTGTTGAGTTCTATGGTGGTGAACTTGACGGGGTTAGCTTTGGTGATCCTACTATAGTCAAAAAATAAGAATATTATTTTGATCCATAACATCTATGTTAGTTTTTTTAGTTTATTTCTACTCCACGTGAACGGACCGAATACCTATTCACTTGATAGATGATCCTTATAGAAAGATCAAATGGAAAAGATATTCCAATATTGAATCTTTTTAGTTACTTCATTCCCTATTTCTACTGATTGTGATCATCCAGGAAATCAAATTCCACCGAGCTCAAATGAAATGGTGGTGAATTGATCGGGGGGATAATTTCTAAAAGTTCCTAAACATCCCTAAATGGTGTCAATGTAGAACATCTCGAGAGCTTTCCAACGACTATGAGAACGTGAAAAATGGACATCGGGAGCTCTAGTTATGTCCGGTCAAAGTTCGGACAACGAGAAAGTCAACTCTAGTCAACTGGTCAATATTGGACCAATGGCACTGCGTGACACGTGGTGAAAAGGCAAAAGGGAGTTGTTTGTTGGTTTTAATCACTGGTCTTCGTTGAGCGTAAAAATGGTGCACGGGAACAAGAGGCTCAACTTTTATTATGGAGGGGAGCCCGATTGCCGTGTGGACTATGGTATTATCACCAACGTGGTGGGTCCACAAGCCACCACGTGGCTTGCCACCACTCATCGAATTCACTCGATTTGCCTATCGTGAGACGACAAGTGGAATATATACTATTGACCGAGTTAATTATTTCCATACCACATTACATGGGTCGAAATTATATTTACTTGGTAAGTCCACTTTCCAAATGCCACGCACGCGCACACACACACACACACACACACACACACACACACACACACACACACATATTAATGTTCAAACATTAGTATAAGCCACCAATATGCTATGCTTCCACATGGAGGAGAGAAGGTGGTGAAGCGGTTGTTGGGGCTTATGCCATGCGTGGTAAGATCCATGTAGAAAATGGAGGAGATAAGGTTTATTAAAACCTTCCCTAAGTCTAAGGCGAAAAATGTGGGATAAATACCCACTTTACAATACAAAACCGCCCCCTTCACCCTAATCTAGAAATCCATTGCTACGATACAAACTTGATCGTGTTATGGAATTGTAATTTTTGGTAATCGCCGTATCACAAAGTGATAATTGAACACTAGCTTTCCATAATAGAATGGGTGTTATTATCTAGTCAGTTATTTGTGATGGCATTTACGGTGGGGTATGATAGTTCACGATTGTATGCGAGTTTGACGGGGTTGCGGTGTTTGAGTTGAACACTAGCTTAATTGGGTGTTATTATCGATCGGTTATGTAATTAGCTAATCAACTATTTGCATTTTTATTAACCTATAATGCTATCTCTTCCGCATTGCACAAACACATACAAGAACTTGGAATAACATTATAGGTTAATAAAAATGCAAATAGTTGATTAGCTAATTACATAACCAATTAGATAATACCACCCAATTAAGCTAGTGTTCAACTCAAAGCAACCCCTGCACAACTCGCATACAACTCGTGAACTATCATACCCACCGTAATGCCATCACAAATAAGCTGACGTATAATAACACCCATTCTATTACGAAAAGCTAGTGTTCAATGTCACTTTGTGATACGGCTGATTACCAAAAATTACAATTCCATAACTGAATCGATATACAAGACATCTAAACTACCCACAATTAGGCTATTGCCACCGCCCATCTAAACCGTAGAATAAGCGCAAGTATTCACTATCAGAATATAATAGACTATCAACGCCCAAAAATAGCTATAGTCAACAATTGAATCAACATGAATATGCCAAAACATTGTATCGCCATCACAAATAATAAGTCAGATAATAACACCCATCTATAACGGAAGCTAGTGTTCAACTGACACTTTGTGATTATGTTGATTACAACTGCAAGTTTCAAATTTAGACATGTTACTAATGCCTATCCCTGCATACTATTTTCAACAATGGAACTACTAACCAATATGAGAAAACAAAACATGAGTATGATGAACCTATCACTCAAATCTTCTCTTCAGTTGTTTCCATTCATTTTCAAAGCTTAAATATCAACTTAGGAACAAATCCTTATCAATCAACAAGAATCCCTAAAATATAGCTCTGAATTTTTTTCTTGCCTACTATCAACAATTTACTATAGTGCAAATATAAAGTTGAGGAGTGTTTTTCCCAACCAATCACTTGGGTTTTTCCATTTTGGTTGTTTTACCTTCTTAGTACCAAAATGAGTTTTATTTAGGTTTAGCTTGGTTGGTTTTACAATATTGTTCTTTTTAACAACTTCCCAATTTTGTTGTTTAGAAACAAACCAACAAACCTTAACATCATGACCATTCCTATTACAATGGGAACAAAATTTAACTTCCCTGTTTTTAGGAGTCTTACCCATTTTACCATTCTCAGAACTCTGTCTACGAGAATGATTCCCCTGTTTAGGAGAGGTAACATTCTTGCCATTTCTTGCCTTTCCTTGGTGAGATTCGTCTTTGCACTGTCTTATCATTCACAAAATGCATTAACTTCTTAATCAAAATTTTCCTCTTCCAACAATATGCAATGAGAATGATTAGTACCTTCACAAAATGTGCAAGGAAAGCATATTTACGCTTACCAAAGCTATATTGTTCCCCTTTGAAAGAGTGTATTAGAAGTTTTAGGATTTTATTTTCCCTTAGTGCTATTTTTAGTGTAAGTGGGAGGAGGTGGAATCGATTACCTCTTTTACTGTTTTCTTACAACTTTCATTGTTCCTCCCGATGGCGGAATCTGCAATTCTAGTGACATAGATCCTTGGCGTTGGAAGCTTGTCTTCCTTCAGCTACTTGTAAACTTTCTCAAATTTCCATTTTCCCACTAGAATAACCCAAACCTGCAAACCGAGGCTGATCCTCTACTTGTATTGGGTTAGCATCACCTTGTCCATTTTTACCAAGGACCTTTCTGTTAAATCCCATCTTAACCATTAGTTTAGACCCAATTCCCTTAGTGTGTTTTTCAAATTGACCCAAAGGAATATCTGAAACTAAATGAGAGGAAGAATTAAAATGTGAACAACTTACAGTGCATTCTTCTGTCATAGTTCTGCATCTTCTTTGGAAGGCATTTCCTTCTTGTGTTCACCTTGTTGCAGCTTTTCCAAGAGGGCATCCTTGGTTGTATTTCTTCTTGTAACTCTTTAACAAAGCCCATCAACTTCTTGCTCTCTTCAAGCATCTTGTTAACATACTCCTCTTTCCACGGTTATAGAGGATTGTGGCTCATATTTAACCACGCTATTTCCTCTTCCAAGGAATAAAAATTATTTCTCAAGAAAGAGTTTTCTTCTTGGAGTTGGCGGTTTATGGCTTCAAGCTCATCCAGTTGCTCCTGTTTGGATGACTTGCCCATGATTCCAGTTCTGCAAACACAACCTGTACTTCCAAAACTACACATTGCAAAAGAAGATTAACAAGCCCAAAATGTCTGCACACTGAAGAGTGAAATCAATATTGAAACTGAAGCCAAATTTCCAAACACAATTAGAAGATAATCCGGCAATCCAACCGCTCGATACCAAACTTGATCTCGTGTTATGGAATTGTAATTTTTGGTAATCGGCCGTATCACAAAGTGACAATTGAACACTAGCTTTCTGTAATAGAATGGGTGTTATTATCTAGTCAATTATTTGTGATGGCATTACAGTGGGGTATGATGATTCACGGTTGTAACAGAGTTGTGATGGGGTTGCAGCGTTTGATTGAACACTAGCTTAATTGGGTGTTATTATCGATCGGTTATGTAATTAGCTAATAAACTATTTTCATTTTTATTAACCTATAATGTTATTCCGTGTTCTTGTATGTGTTTGTGTAATGTAGGAAGAGATAACATTATTTGTGGGTTGATACACAACTTTTATGGACAAAAGCCTTCTCGGTAGGGAGGTGTGATCGGGGTATCATTTCTAAAAGTTCCCTAAACATTCCTAAATGGTGTCAGTGTAGAATATCATCTCTAGAGATTTCCAATGACTATGAGAATGCGACAAACAAACATCGGGAGCTCTAGTTATGTCGGTCAAAGTTCGGACAATGAGAAAGTCAACTCTAGTCAACTGGTCAATATTGGACCAATGGCACTACGACACGTGGCGAAAAGGAAAAAGGGAGTTGTTTGTTGGTTTTGATCACCGGTCTTCGACGAGCATAAAAATGGTGCACGGGAACAAGAGGCTCAACTTTTATTACGGAGGGGAGCCCGGCCGCTGTGTGGACTATGGTATTATCGCCAACGTGGTGGGTCCACAAGCCACCACGTGGCTTGCCACCACTCATCGAATTCACTCGATTTGCCTATTGTGAGACGACAAGTGGAATATATACTATTGACCGAGTTAATTATTTCCATACCACATTACATGGGTCGAAATTATATTTACTTGGTAAGTCCACTTTCCAAATGCCACACACACACACACACACACACACACACACACACACACACACACACACACACACACACACACACACACACACACACACACACACACACATATGTTCAAACATTAGTATAAGCCGCCAATATGCTATGCTTCCACGTGGAGGAGAGAAGGTGGTGAAGCGGTTGTTGGGGCTTATGCCATGCGTGGTAAGATCCATGTAGAAAATGGAGGAGATAAGGTTTATTAAAACCTTCCCTAAGTCTAAGGCCGCAAAATGTGGGATAAATACCCACTTTACAATACAAAACCGCCCCCTTCACCCTAAGCCGCTCAAATTGGGATTTTATCCCATTTAAAATGTAAATCCGCCAAAAATGATGTTGTTGGGATTTGATCCCCCGAACTCATCGCTCCAAGACCAATCCTCTAACCAACTCGCCTAAGAAGGTCGCTTGGTTATAAAATGGGTCGCTTCAACTTATACTGAGGGAGGCAGTGCATGGTGCAAAGCAACATAAGGACTAATTTTCTAAAAACGCTATTTTTAAAGGCCTTTCACTCAGAATGGGAACTCGAAGTAAAAATATGAAATGAAGGAAATTCTGAGACAATTCCAACGATGTAATATTTGATATTTTTGTTGAGTTTTAACCTATTTTTGGAAGCTTTTAATGCAGTTTTTAACAGGGATCTACAAGACAGCTAGTTGGAAAACACGAATTTCAATGCACTTCTGGTCCGAATTGTGACTTGGTGTAAACATGAAAAGTGTTCAAAATTCAGAGATGACATCAGATATATGATTTTTTTTCATAGAATGTTTTTAAATCTCCATTTGTAGGTGTTTTTCTAACACGCTTTTAGGAGATCACATTGTGAAAACTTTGTAGGAGCCACGAGATCGTTCTTGGGACGGTTCTGCTATTTTTCAAAGTTCTTGGGACATTAATCAGCTCATTTTCAGGTTTTGATTCATTATTGGTTTTTTGTAAGAGTTATTGTACTTACATTTCAATATTATTAATGGATCGGTTCAATTCGAACTCGGGGACGTAGGAATTTCCGAACCCCGTAAACAATCTTGTTTGTTATCCGAATGTTTTCGTTTTGATTATTTATTTGTTATTGCAAGTTTTACGCACTTCTATGGATGCATAATAATCAGAATTTAATCAATTTTGGGGGCTTAAAATACTTAAAATTGATTAAGAATTTCACGATCTTTGGAAACTTTTAAAAGTGAAAAAATACAACACACATTTTCGAGATCATGAATGTAGTAAACCAAAGTCATCGTTTTATAGCTATTTGACTCCAAATTTTGTTATTATAGAAGTATTTAGTTACGATGAAAAAAAATCTTTTATTTTGATATCCATGGCTCTTTAATCAATCGATTGGAAATATGGGTCTAATCCTTGAAAACATTCTATTTCGCCATCTTGGATGAAATTAAAAATGTCTTCCTTTTGAATCATTCTAGACCCAAATTATGAGAATGTGTAAATTGATCTTTCCTTGATCATGGAAACATGTGCGCAATGAATGCCAATGAAAAAGAGGGTGGAGGAATTATAGAATTTTTTTTTTGCAGATTTCCCCCTATGTAACTAGAGAAGGGACACCAAATTTGTGCCTTATCCCTAGGGTGACACATGACACACATGCACGGGTGAGGGAAAATAAGAAAAGTGCTTAATTTAAGCTCTTGGGGTGAATTTTGGCCACTTGAGGAACATAGAGGAAGCATGGAAGGGGGATGTATTTTCTTCCCCCATTATCCCCTTGGAATGGGACAAAGGTAAATCAAAAGTGTGCATCATCTTTGTGGTGACACATGGAAAACATGTAGAGTAAGGAGAGGGGGCTCAAAATTTAGCAAAAAGGGCTTGAAGGAGGATTCTATGGTCGTTTGGTGTGACCAAAAATCCTAAGGAGGAGGGGGTGTATTTATCTTCCCCCTTGTCCCCTTAAAATGGGATAGTGGGACACAAAAGTGCACCTCATCCCGGTGAGGAAAAGTGGCACACATGTGGAAGTTGGAGTGGGGACTAGAAATTTGGTGAAAGGTGCTTATCGGAGCTCCCCAGGGTCATGTTGAGGGTCCATGAGGCTTATGGTGGGGAAACATTTCTATTCCCCTTTGGCCCCTTATAATTGGAAAAATGGACACCAAAAGTGCACCTCATACTCATGGTGACACGTGTCATTGAAAAGTTGGCTAAGGACAAAGCTTTTACATTGAAGGGAGATTGAAAATGACATTTCGAGTTCCAAGATGAAATTTTAGGTACTTAATTTTATGATTTTGAATCGGAATAGAATTTTGATAATGATGGGATGGGTTTTAAGGTATGTTTCATCTTGCAAACTTCTCAAAAATGGCCTTCTTGATTAGGACTGCCAGTGTGCCTATGAAGAATTAGTTGTGAAAACAAATTCATGGGTGTTGTGAAAAATATGAGATTAACACCGGATAGATAATTGAATCAACTTTCCATTTATATTATGTTTTACCTTAAAATAATTCTAGAGCTCTCGAGAATCATCTCCCTAAGTTCAGTTCTTTTACACAATGCAAGCTCATTTGGCCTCAAAAACCTACTTTTGTTGAACGGGTTCCTAAACCTCCAGATATTTACAAAATGATCATGCTCATGGATACACCTCCCTAATGAATTTATGACTTTAACTCAGCTTTGTAGAATATGCACCAGCCTAGGAAGGCTAGAAATAGCCTTTCCTAAGCCCGCTGAAAGATCTACTTTGAATTGCACTATCTTGAAAGATTCTTTTGAACTTGTTTTCTTCTTTTCCACACATAGAAGAGAGTGGGACCATAGACATAGAAATTACATGGATGGGGGATAATCTTGGCATAGGGGATGGGATGACCTAGAAGGGTGTCGGGAAGGTGTACAATAATTTTTTTTTTACACTAGGGTGAATTTATCCTGTTTTCAAGAAAATTTTGTCCTTACTAAAACACGAGACAACATGGTCCTCTGGGTTCTAGAAAGCATGTTTTCCAGCTCGATGTGAGATAAATTGACTTGGATGACACATGTAAAGTATGCATGGGCCCCGAGCCAATCAAGGATGTTGAATCATGGAACTAAGAAGATATCGAGGTAAAATTAGATCAAATGAGGCTCTATCTTTTATGAATGAATGTTAATAAGGTAAGAATTTAAAAACCCTTCTTAAACCCTAGTTTGATAGTGATGGAGGAAATATTTCTTGTTTGACCCCAAAATGGATTAGATCATCAAATTTTATGATTGGATGATGGAGAGGACTCTCCCATATTTCAGATAATGGTGGTTTCAAGTCATGACAGTTAGTGGAGCAATTAAAAAATGCTTGTGTTTCAAGAATGAAGGATTTAATATCACATTTTCCATTGTACCCTATGTATAAATTAGTGTTATGAGATTTATGGGAGCTATGATAAATGTTTGAAGTCATTTCAAATCTCGGTGAGGCCAATTGATGATCCTGTATATGTTGAAATAGGTTGATTGGTTTTTGGGCCTAAAAGGAAAATTTTGTAGTCATGGTGAATGAAGTGTTATCGTCAAATCAAAACACCCTATCATTTTCACAAGTGTGTATGCTTGAGCTCATAGTGTGATTAGATAACATGGGTACTATCTCGAGTTGTAGGACTTTCTACTTGAGATAGACCTCTAGAGAAAGTTATGTTTTGCTCCTAAACTACTTGCCACAATATACTCTAATGCAGGAAAAGCTGTCTTATCATAATCTATATTTCTAAAGGACCAGGAGAGAGATGCATGAAAACAAAACCTACAATAAAGTAGTGATACAACAAAAAAGGAGGGTGTGAGAATAGTATCCAATGTGTGAAAAATGGAAGCAAAGTGCATAATAGAAGGGGTGATAATAGTTCTCCATAGTCTAGCAAATACATTCACAAAAATATTTCATGCACACACAATGATAATGAATCCCTGCAACAACATAAAATAGACACAATATGTTTGTAATGAGGTTGGAGAGGCAAGATGAATGCAAACAAAAACAACAGGGGAAGACACATCCATAAACTTGTATCTATTGCTTCATTGATAAGCACAACTTAATCTATTACAAAATAAAGGCCATGGATCACCATGTAAGGAGTCCATAATAAGGGATTGTAGTGCATTGGCTTCACAAAACCAATTTGACAGAGTTTTTCTACTCAAAACTATCTCCTTTTACAATGAGCCCAACACTCTAATTTATAGAATTATGAGAGAGAGAGAGAGAGAGAGAGAGAGAGAGAGAGAGAGAGAGAGAGAGAGAGAGAGAGAGAGAGAGAGAGACAGAGAGAGAGAGAGAGAGAGAGAGAGAGAGAGAGAGAGAGAGAGAGAGAGAGAGAGAGAGAGAGAGAGAGAGAGAGAGAGAGAGAGAGAGAGAGAGAGAGGGAGAGAGAGAGAGAGAGAGAGAGAGAGAGAGAGAGAGAGAGAGAGAGAGAGAGAGAGAGAGAGAGAGAGAGAGAGAGAGAGAGAGAGAGAGAGAGAGAGAGAGAGAGAGAGAGAGAGAGAGAGAGAGAGAGAGAGAGAGAGAGAGAGAGAGAGAGAGAGAGAGAGAGAGAGAGAGAGAGAGAGAGAGAGAGAGAGAGAGAGAGAGAGAGAGAGAGAGAGAGAGAGAGAGAGAGAGAGAGAGAGAGAGAGAGAGAGAGAGAGAGAGAGAGAGAGAGAGAGAGAGAGAGAGAGAGAGAGAGAGAGAGAGAGAGAGAGATGAAAATCCTGAAATCTACCTTCCCACCACTTTCAAGATGTCATAAATGGAGTGAAATGATGATAAGTTTCTTGCAAAAGGTTCCCCATGATGTCCCATAACTTGTAGCAATGAAAATGTATTTCCATGCTTATTTAATGTCTTCTAACCACCAATAAAATTACTGTTTTGAACGACCACGTTTTGAAGAAAATTATTCAGATTTATTGATTTCTATACATTAGGCTCAGCATCACAATTCCAATGGTACCAATTTTGCATGATTTCATTGAGGATTTCAAAATTTCTTGCCTTCCGAGTGTGAGCAACTATTTTGAGTATGTCGGGCATTTCTTACACTTTCGGGAATGAGTAGTTAATTTATTAGAGATGGAGTGTTTCCATTATTTTCATATACTTCCCCTCATTAAGATTAAGAAATCTAGGTTTTTGGCATAGAGGACATCGTGCCCTTTTTGAAAATTCAAATTTTGTGAAAATCAGAGCTTTGGGTCAAAAGTTATGGCCGTTTGAAGTTCGGGGGGTAGGTGTTGACTTTTCCTTTGTATTGCGGGTATGGTGGGTTTTTGGGGAACTCATTCCCCTATGGTACTTGGACCGTAAAGGACTCCTTTCTCTGATTTTTCTGATTCCCTCTTCATGTGGTGATTTCAGGTTTGGATGTCTCGCTTGTCCCTGTGCGACCTTGGACAATTTTTTTTGAAAAACTTGCAATATACTAAGCTGCGCTCCAATTGGCAATTTCGGGTTTTCATGTCTTGGTTGTCCCTGGAAAACATTTTCTACCATATCGGAAATACACTATCTTGCATTAATTTTTTCATTTTGGGTGCCGTGTGCACCTTTGTCCCAACTCTCTCGTGGACCACGCGGGACATTTTTATGCACCTTCACCGCAATTTTAAGTTCGTTTGTAAATCAAAGATTTTGGCGATGTGGTGAGCTAGTGGTCTGTGTGTACCGTGCGGCCCTGAGAATTTTTTTCTGATTTTTCCACAATACATTGCTTCCCTTGCAAATTAGACCTGAACTTGGTACAAAGAACCTTGGTACGACCCGCATTGGTTCCATTTGCAGCCCCCATACCCGATTTGCACTAAAATAAACCCTTGGCTTCAGTTTTTAGATTTTTGCAAATTTTTATTAACTCCTTGGATTTTTCTTAGACATGGAAGTTATAGGAAAGCAAAGGGGTACCCAAAAATCTAATTTTTTTGGCCTTTCACCATTTCGCTTGTTCGCCTTCAAGTTATCAAAATTACCTGGGGTGAATTTTGGATAACAGAAGTGCTTGGGAAATTTTAGATGTTGGGAGGAAGTTTTATGAGATTGGAGGTGATTTATAAATATAATATCATGTGTTGGATCCATTGGTTGATCTCTGGAATTTAGTTTAGGTGGCAAGAATAAGGTCACAAGTTGACCTAGTTTGACCGGGTTTTAGGACAACACGGGTTTGGTCTAACAATTTCTTTAAAAGACCAATATATTAGATTATTTGATGATGGATATCCATTTTAGAGTTATTAAGGATGAATTTAAATCTTATTTCATGCATTTATAATGCTTGAAATTCTCAAAAAGGGTGCAAGATGGTCCTACTTCCAAAACTGGTTTTTAGGTAATTATATTTCTTTCAAGAGGAGAAGTTGTTATATTTTCTTTGTTGGTTTATTCATGAAGTACAACATGATTGGTAATAATATTTAGGTAATTTTATTTCCATTTCATGGTCACATGCCATAGTTGATTTTTTTTGATGTGGCTTTGGTCTTCATAGTTGGAAACCTGGTTCCTGGAGATGCCTAATTTGAGTTGGAAATAATCCTATTTGAAGGTGTAATGAGAAGAATGGATGCTGAAGAGTATTGTGATATTTTGGAAGGTGTTGATAAGATTTCATGGAAATGTGTGAGTATTTTGAGGCATGAAAAATAAGATGAATCCCTTGGAGGTCTTGGAGTGCTCGGTGAAGGAGAAACTATCCTTTTAGGCCTAGTTGTGCTTGTTGGATGTCTTGGTGCATTTCTCAACCATATGGATATTTCATGTTGATTTATATGAGTATGGAGGTTTTTTTAGTTTTTATGACCAAAGTTTATGGTCATGAATGACCTAGTTATTTTTTTGAGTTGAGTCATGTATTAAAGTGCATGTAATTGTTCATTTTTGAACTAGTTTTATGAGAGGGAAAAAGTGCAAGCTAGGTGTGAGTGTGAAAAGGTATGAGGGAATCGAGACAGATTTGAGAGTGTGTGTGAATGTCTTAAGAGTGTTGAAGAGATAGTGTGCAATGGAAATTTTCCAAATCAGCCCATGAATGAGCAAGATTGAGTGAAGTAGGAGAATGTGTGTTTGAAGAAGGTTTTGAGGTGTATGAGTTGAACTTGTGATCACTATCAGTTGTGTGAGAAGAATATCATCAAGTGGTCTTCTATTATATAAAAATTATGATGAATAATGTTCATAAAATTAATTTTTGTGAGTAATATCAACAATATATTCTAGGGTAGGTGCTCCTTGTGCAATTGGGTGCTTTTCTAAACAAATGTTGTTGATGTGTCATATTCATGCAAGTATTTTGATTTGTATGGTATAATCAAAAGTTTCAGTAGTTTTCTTCCCCTTTAGCATTTCCCACATACGTATTGAGTTCTTTTGTAATTTTTCTTTATTATTCTCATGTGGATGGTCATTTCATACTAGTAGGATCACATTAATGCATGCTTAAATGGATAATGGTTTATACAAGCTAAATTTAATTGATTAAAGATTTTGAAGGATTGATTCACCCCTCTCTCAATCCATTGTGATTCCAAAAATTGGTTTTAAATAGGGAATTTTTGTAAGGATTTTAATCACTTGAAAGGATATCATTTGAAGTACAAGTATGACAGGTAATCTAGTTCACCATGGGAAGACACTTTTGGTCAGAATAAGAAGTTTTATGAAGATCTTAAAAATTGACTCATGGCTATTAGTTCTTAATGTATCGTCTACAATAGATACATATGTTAGAATGGATCATGAATATGGTAAATAAGGTAAGAAGGAATATCCTATGGAGTTAAGTATTGTGAATGGTAAGTTAGAACATTAGAAAAGAAGAAGTATTTCAAATTGCTGAAACTAATTTTCACACTCAAAATGAAGGTTTGATATGGTACATTGACAATGGTTGTTCTAGACATATGAATGGTGAAAAGAGTAAGTTTATCTTTCTTGAAGAACATGAACTGGTTCAGTCAGATCTGGAGATAGTAAGGCTCTAAGGATTGCTAGCGAGAGGCACATTGAGCCTAGATAATGGAAAGACTATAACAAAGAATGTTCTATATGTAGAGGGATTGAAACACAATCTACTTAGTGTAAGTCAAATGTGTAAACAAGGGTATATCCTAACCTTTGATGATAAGGGGTGTAAAATTAGAAAAAGAGAAACATGTAAGCTTGTTGCCAAAGCCAAGAGGACTGAAAATAACATGTACATATTGAAAGAGGTCAACAAAGAAAAATGTCTTATGAGCAAGCTGAATGATAGTTGGTTATGGCATAGGATATTAGGCCATGTAAATTTTGACAATATTTTCAAGATTAGTTCTAACAATTGTGTGAAGAACATGCCAAGAATCAGAAAACTAGAAGATACTCTATGTAAAGCATGCCTTCATGGAAAAAAGACTAGAAGAAAATTCAAGACCAAAGAACATGACTCTACCACTAGACCTTTACAACTGATCCACACTGATCTTTGTGGACCTATGAGAACTGAAAGTACATTAGGATATTATTATTTCATGTTTCTAATTGATGACTATACAATATATACTTGGGTTTCTTATTTGAGGAACAAATCAAATGCATTTGATGTATTCAAGTCATTCAAGGCTCTTATTGAAAATGAGAAAAATGGGAGAATCAAGAGCATTAGATCAGACAATGGAGGTGAGTTTTGGTCTGATTCATTTGATGATTTTGTAGAACTCATGGCATTAGAAGTAGTTTTCAGCTTCTATGTAGTGGAAATAAATAATAGGACTATTCAGAGATGGCTAGGACCATACTAATTGAATCAAAGATACAATTGGTTATTGGAAGTAAGTAATTAGTACACATGTTTATATTATCAACATGTTTCAGATAAGGGTAAATTGTGATAAGACCCCATATGAATTATGGAAAGGTAGACTAAAAAATGTAGAACACTTTAGATTTTTTGGATGCAGGTGTTTTATCAAGAGGACTGAAGAGAATCTAGGTAAGTTTGACTATAGGTCTAATGAAGGTATATTCCTAGGATAATCCTCAAGGAGCTCAACATACATTTGCTATACTAAAAGGTTGCATATAATATTTGAAAGTGCAAGTGTAAAATTTGATGAGTCCTAGCCCATGAGGTTCGCATTCAAGACAAATGAGACATCACGAATGAATGATCCCAAATAAGAAGAAGAGGTTGTGTAGATAGGTGAAGAAGAAGATGATGAAGAAGAAAGACAAGACACCAAAGCTCCATCAAGATAGATCAGAAGAGACCATCATGAAGATCAAATCCTAGGAAGAAGGATGCTGGAGTAACAACAAGAAGAAAATTGGTAAGTCTTCAAAACCAAGAAAATACTACATTTCTATCTAAAATTGATCCTAAAAATGTTGAAGAAACAAGGATATTTTTTTTTGGGTAAAAGCCATGAATGAATAACTTGATTAGATTGAGAAAAACAAAACTTGGGAATTGGTTCCTAGACCTAAGGATAAGAATGTTATTAGAACTAAATGGGTGTTTAGGAATAATCAATGAGAATGGAGAAGTTACAAGAAATAAGGCTAGATTGGTCTGTAAAGGATATGCACAAGTTTATTTTGATGAAAATTTTACTCCAATATCCAAAATGGAAGCCATTAGATTATTTTTAGCATATGCAGGGTTTAAAGGATTTAAGGTGTATCAAATGGATGTCAAATATGCATTTTTGAATGGAAATCTAGAAGAAGTGTACATTGAGCATCCTGATGGATTTTCTTTGAAAGATGAGAAGGATTATGTATGTAAACTGAAAAAAGGAACTTTATGGACTAAAGCAAGCCCCTAGGGCCTAGTATGGAAGACTTGACAAGTACTTGATTGAACAAGGTTTCAAAAGAGGAGTTGTTGATAGTAACTTGTATATCAAAAATGAATAAGGAAATTTATTAATTATTGTAGTATATGTGGATGATATCATATTTAGGGGAAATAATGAATTTATGACTCATAAATTTACATATGCTATGAAAAGGAGTTTGAAATTTCCTTGCTTAGAGAGTTGTCCTTATTTTTAGGACTACAAGTCAATCATTATAAGGAAGGTATATTCATATCTCAAGAAAAATACATAAAGGAGATGTTGAAGAAGTTCCAAATGGAATATTGTAAACATGTTGGGACCCCCATGGTCACAGGGTGAAAAATAAGCAAGGAAGATGACTCACCTAAGGTAAACCAAAATAAGTATAGATCTATGATTGAAAGTATGTTATATTCTAATGCCTCTAGACTTAACATCCTGCAGGCTGTAGGTCTTGTTGGAAGGTTTCAGGATGATCCAAAGGAGACACATTTGTAAACAATGTAGAGAATATTCAAATATCTTAAAGGAACTAAAGATTATGGGCTCATACATGAGCATTAGTTGTACAGTTGAATAAATCATGGGTTTTGGAGTACTCTTGGTGTTAGGGAGTCATTTGGGGTGCATTAGTGTGTGTTTTGAGTCCTTGCGGACCTCTTTTGCAATGTAAATTCAAAACTATGATTTTCCCTCTAAATGTTGTATTTGAAAATTTGATTTGCTACATTGATATGCAAGGGCTCAAATGTACAATGAAGGTTATTAATGTTTTTATAAAGGTCATTTAAGACCTCATAAGGGTATTACAGTGTCATAACCTTATTCTTAGGTTAATATGATTGTGGTCATCAATAAACCCTAGTTAGTTGGTTTTATAAATTACCTCGTTTGTCTCTAAAGGATAAACACTTGAATTAAAGGAGAGAGGAGTAAGGGTAGAAAGTTTGTGTAGTAAAGGTTATCTTTGAAAGAGCCTCAAACTCATGAAGCTTGTTTAAGTTCATGGTTTATCAATCAAATAACTTCTTTTGAGTACAGAAATGTAATTAAATGTATACTATGATATTATGCGTTGTATGATTAAGAAAGAATAGGTTTTAATCTTATTGATGTTTTGCATGGATGAAACAACATGGTCTCAAATATTGCATAGTTCTCTGAAAGCATGGAAAAGACAATAAGTGATTCAGGCACAAAGATAGTCTAGTCTAAGCTTAAGGACCTATTAAAAGGTAAGGATTGAGGTCAAGAATTGAAATATGATTTCATCGTTGTTTATGAATGTTACAAGGATTAGAGGAGTTTTTCAGAGTGGTTGAATTTCTATAGAAGTCTTGTGAATCATCTAGAAGGCTAGAAGGATTAAATAAGTAAAAACTAAGCCTTGAAACCCTTGTGCTATTGTACTACCCTATCTCAACAAAGTAAGATTGATCTTGTTAATTATTACATTCTAAATATCTTGAATCTTGGTGTACGTGATTGTTGAGGGATCAAATTTTATTGGAAAACACAAGGAAGGTGTAGATATAATACAAAAAGGAGAAATTATAGATCAATATTTGAGAAACCTGTGTCAAAACCAGTATAGACCATTTGAAATCCTTAAGGACAAATTTACTTCAATTACAATCAATTCTTATTCTTTTGAATACCAATGAAGTTTCTAACAGTTTTTAAGGATAGCAATAGGTGGAAGAGGGTATAGAAATGCATGTTGATCTAGTTTCTTGAAAGGTTAGGGAGAAACTTCTTGATCAGTCCTTTTGAGTCAAGTCATACTCTAAAGAAATTTATTAGTTAGATAAAAGAGAAAATGATAAGAGAAGATGTTGTAAAACACATTGGGAGTAGTTTGTTAGGGTAAGTTGGAAGTCATAAAGGACATTGCAGTGTTAAAGAGATCATATTTCCTTTTGTTGACTTGAATTTAGAAAGACAATTCATTAAGAGGTGTCAAAAATAACAAGTGAGTAATGGGTAGGCATAACTTGAATAAAGAATATAGGCATGAGTTATGAGGGGTTTGTGTTTGATAACCTAAGAGGATAAAATATAGGGAAAAGAATTAGTGGGAACATTGAAGGGTTTTGTGAAAGAGGGGTATGCTCAATCCTAGAATTTAACTTTGTAACAATCCTATTTAGCCTTGAAATAAGACACCTTATAAGACAAGTTGATGAAGAGGATGTGTTAAGCATGTGGGTAAGGGTGATAGGGTTCTAGAATACCTTGGAGACTATAGAGATATTTTAGAGAATCATAATTAGTAAATAAACTTGAATGCTAGTCATTATACGATCTCAAGGGCAAGAAAGGGCATTAAAAGTTTGAAGCAAGAGTACTTGAACATTGTTAAAGCATGATTGAGACATGTAGATAAGGAATGTTAAAGGAAATTGTTAGAAAAGTGAAGGCAAGTAGTCAACCATCCAAACCAAAGAAGGAATCCAAAGCAGAGTACTTATGTTAATGAGAACCTAAGACAAGGGAGTGTCATAAGAAGCAAAACAAGGAAATTTAACAAATCTAAGGATAAGAGAATGCGTGAATGGTGAGAAGGCTTAGGAATAAAGTTTATTGAGGGGATAAAGGGGTTCAATAAGATTAAAAGGAGCATAAACCATAAAACCCTAGAATAGGTTATCAAACCCTAAGGAGACCTAATTAGCTAGTTAAGAAAAGGAGAAAGTTAGAAATTGGTAAACTATAAAAGGATTTGGAACTTGAAATTATAACTAAAGAAAGAAGAGCTTAATGGGTATTTGAATCAATAATTACCTTTTCTTGATTGTTTGTGGAATGATCCGACACAATCGTTTGTATGCTAGGAGGGCTACAAGAATAGGGCTAATCTGGAGCTAAAAAGAAGAATAATTTTTCATGGGATAAGAGGTTTGTCTTGAAACTTTGTGGACACTTGAATGGGCATAATGGGTATTTGAAAAAATTAGCCAACAAGCCTATTTCCTTGAAATTTGTCTTTTCAACAAAATATGTGATTTTTGAGGGCTACAAGCCAAAATTGAGGTATAAAAGGGAAATGATGGAAATTATTTTTTTGAAACTTCTTGAGTGGCTCAATCATATTTAAATGGTGGTTTCAAGCATGTATAAAGAGAAATTTACCTTGGTTAAATGATTTTATACATGTGTTAGCGATTTGAGCAAGTTTGACTTATAGAGCAAGAGCATAGTTTATTGAATTTTTGATGATTGAAAAAATTGAATTTATATTTGTAATGCTATTTTGGTATAAAGGAGAGACAATAAAGGTTCCTCTACATCATGGGCTATGGTATCCAAAGAGTGAAAAATTTGAGTTGAAGGCTTTTACTGATGTTGATTGGGTAGGTAGTCTTGATGAAAAAGGAGTACTAGTGGAGGAGCATTTTTGTTGGTGTCTTATTTCTTAGATGAGTAAAAATAATATTTAGTAGCCCTCTCCACATGTGAAGCTGAATATGTTGCAACAACACTATGTTGTGCACAAGTCTTGTGGATGAGACAAAATCTAGAAGACTATAAGGTGGAGTGTGATGGGCCTACCCCTATCTACTGTGATAGTACAGTGCTATTAGTGTTTCTAAAAATCCTGTGTTGCATTACAAAACCAAGAACATTCCAATAAAATATCATTTCTTGAGAGATCAAGTGAGTGAGAAAAGGATCAAATTGGAATATGTATCCACCAAGGAGGAGATAGATGACATTCTGACAAAGCCACTTCCAAAACCAACATTTGAACTCCTAAGGATAAAGTTGGGAGTGATTCCTTCCCTGTAATCATTAAGAGGCCAAATACTATAATGGGGAGAAATAAAAATGAATCATCAGCTCCAAGAAACTATGAATATGTGTAAAATTAAGAAATAAGGTATGTGGAAATTGTTAAAGTGTTTTAAATTTGAGGTATGTTGCTTAAGTTTGTTCATGAAGTTGATACACTGTTGTAAGGACTTGAAGGTATTGTTATAGTCTGAGCATAATATTCATGGTGTTCTTGTATGAGTTCATGAGTTGAGGGGAGTTTAAGCATATATCACACTTGAGAAGAGAAGCCAAGAGTTGCAAAATAAATATCGATTTATCTAATTCATCACGATAGGTTGTTGTACTCTATGATAGAGTTCAATAGACTATGAAAAGGAGTAATGACAAGCTACAGGTCTATGGAGGTCTATTAAAGTAGGGGTGTTAGTTTTTACTTTGAATCATGTGATTTAGGTGTCAAAATGATGATTAGGTAGGGTTAATAGTCTTTGCATATATATTGGAAATAAGAGTAAGTCATGTGATCAAGTAGGCTACAAAGCATGGAGAAAAGGTAATAAAAACTAAAAAAATGTTTTAGATCTGCTACATTTGAATTGATCTAGTTTCATGGAATTTGATCAAGGTTTGTACTCCAATTTTTCATATACTGATAGAGGGAGATGGTTTGAACTTAAAGGGATCAACAAAGTGTTGTTTCATGTTATATATGAGCTCCTAGAGCAAGGTGAAGTTGAGATAATTTGTCTCGAAGAATTTTTTTAGGATCTCAACCCTAAAAGTTTCTTATAACCAAAGTGCATGATGGTGCTAAGGATGAATTCGAGTATCTATCAGCTGATAAACGTGAAGAAGGAGGTAATAATGATGTTTTTGGATGTTTCATGCTCATAATGATTATTGGCATGTTTATGTGATTCTTCCCAACGGGAGCTACAATACTTAATGATGAGAAAAAGGTCAAAATAGAGTTAAGGAAAGAAAACAGTCTTTGTACTCAAATTATGAGTTTGGTTGATGTTTCCTACCAAGAGGTTCTCCAAATAAGCCAATGAACATGATGAGTATGTGCTCAAGTATGTTTTTTTCATTAATGTAAAAAGGGGGAGAAGTACTAGGTTGTTTTCCATCAATGACAAAGGGGGAGATTGTTGGCATGAGTGAGTTAATGTTGTCATTGATGTAAAAGGTGAATGCACATTAATGAAAAGGTGTATGAGGTCTAGGAGTTCTAGAGGATGTTTTTCATGATGATAACATGGTCAATCAAATTGTATCATGATGGACAAAATGGAAACAATGAGATTTAATTTTTCAAGATGGCCTAATCAGGTGGCCTAGTCTACATGGATGATAGAGCATGATGGTTTGAGATGCATGATGGCTTGAGGAGCATGGTAGAGGCTTGGAGAGAATGAATTGAGAGTGTTGAGATACTCATGTGAGTCTCAGAGTGCAAGTAAATGTTTGAGTATGAGTTTCAAGGTGCTCATTTAGACCTAGTCTAGGTGCTCGAGGCTAAATGAAGCATGAGAGTGATTTGTAGAGATATGTGATCTTTTGAGAGGGATATAAAGGTATGAGAAATGTTGTTTCAAGTATTTTAGGTCATTTTTGAGATCTTATAAGTAGTGGCATAATGTCTATATACTTGGTATAGGTCTAAACTAGACCTAATTTTAGTGTTTGGTGGCCTATTGGTGCATGACATAGTCACTTGCAGAGGTATGTGATACTTTAGAGACACTCATGAATGTATGAAATACTATATTAAGCATATTAAGGCACTTTATAGTGGTTTTATACATGGTTATTGTGTTAGAACACTTGGTTATGACCTAAACTAGGAAACCCCAAGGCCTAATCATGAAAGTCATGGTGGTTGAGAAGATTAAGAACTATTTATGAGAAGGTGAGAATCTTCTATGTTAGTAGAGGGTGTCCTAGTGTTGTGTGCAAAATTTCAGGGTGGTCAGTATGATGAAGATTTTGTAAGATATGATGTTTTTGGTTGTAATTATTTCTGAATGCATGTTTTCCATCTCAATGTGAGAGAAATTGACTTGGATGACATGTGTAAAGTTTTCATGGGCCCCTGATCCTTTCAAGGATGTTGAAGCATGGAACTAAGAATATCTCAAAGTTGGAATGAGATCAAATGAGGCTCTATATTTTATGAATGAATGTTAAGAAGGTAAGAAGGTCAAAACCCTTCTTAAACCCTAGTTTGATAGTGATGGAGGAAATATTTCTTGTTTGAGCCTAAAATGGATTGGATCATAAAATTTTATTATTGGATGATGGATAAGACTCTCCTAGCTTTTAGATGGTGGTGGTTTTAGGTCATGACAGTTAGTGGAGCCCACTAAAAATGTTTGTTTTCAGGAAAAAGGTTTTAATATCAAGTTTTCCATTAGACCCTATGTCTAAATTAGTGTTATGAGATTTATGGGATATATTATACATGTTTGAAGTAAATTCAGATCTTGGTGAGGCAATTTAATGACCTATACATGAAAAAATAGGGTTACTTGATTTTGGGCCTAAAAGGACAGTTTTGTAGTCATGGTGAATGGAAGTGCTTGGGAACTTGTGGATGTTATGAGGAAGTTTTATGGGATTGGAGGTGTTTTATACATCTCATATGATGTTTTGGATGCATTGGTTGAGATCTGGAATTCAGTTGAGGTGGCATGAAGAAGGTCACAAGTTGACCTATTTTGACTGGTTAATGACATCGGGGTTTGGTATGAAGATTGGTATAAAATACAAATGTATTGGCTTAGTTGATGATGTATATCCATTGAGTGAATAGGGATGAATTCAAATCATATTTCATGCATTTAGAAATATTGAAAGTGTCATAAAGGGTACAATAAGGTCCTACTTCCAAAACTAGTTTATGGGAAGTTCAATTTGCTGAAGAGGAGAAGTTATTCTATTTTCTTTATTGGTCGATTCATGAGGTATATCATGTTTGGTGATGATATTAAGGTCATTTTATTTCCATTGAGTTGTCACATGCCATAGTTGAGTTGTTTTGATGTAGCTTTGGTCTTCATAGTTGGAAAATGGCTCTTGGAGATGCCTAATTTGAGTATGAAATAGTCCTACTTGAAGGTGTAATGAGAAGAATGGATGATGCAGAGTCTTGTGAGTTGATGGAAGGTGTTGATATGATGTCATGGACATGTTTGGATTATTTTGAGGCATTAAAATTTAGGATGAATCCCTTGGAGGTATTGGAGTGCTCGGTGAAGAAGAAACTAGCCTTTTAAGCCTAGTTGTGCTTCTTGGATGTCTTGGTGCATCACGACCCATATGGGTATTTCATGTTGATTTATATGAGTATGTAGGTTTTTTTAATTTTTGATATGATTGAAATATATGGTCATGACCGAATTTTCTATGTTTTTGAGTTGAGTCATGTATTAAAGTGCATGTAATTGTTCATTTTGAACTAGTGTTGTGAGATGGAAAAATTATGAGCTAAGTGTGAGTGTGAAAATGTATGATAGAATAAAGATAGATATGAGTGAGTGTGTTAATTTATAAAGAGTGTTAAAGAGGTAGTGTGCAAGGGAAATTTTCCAAATCATCCCATGAATGAGTAAGATTGAACGAAGTAGGAGAAGGTGATTTTGAAGAAGGTTTTGAGGTGTGTATGAGGTGATCACTATCAACTTTGTGAGAATATTATCATTAGTGTTATTATATTATCAACACTTGTGTGATGAGTAATATTCATACAAGTCCTTTTTTGTGAGTAATATCAACAAGGGTTTCTAGGGGTGGGTGTTCCTTGTGAAGTGGGTGCTTCACTAAACAAATCTTGTGTGATGTGTCATATTCATGCAAGTATTTTGGTTTGTGTAATATAATCAAAAGTTTCAGTGGTTTTTCTTCCCCTTGAGGGTTTCCCACTTACATATTGTGTTCTTGTGTACTCTCTCTTGATTATGCTCATGTGGATGGTTGTTTCATATTGTTAAGCTCAAATTAATGCATGGTTGAATGGTTAATGGTTTATCTAATATAAATTGAATTGATTAATGATTTTAAAGGAATGATTCACCCCCTCTTAGTCCATTGTGCTTTCAACACAAGATGGTTTCTCCATAAACAAGGATCTGTTACTTGATATAACAAACTATGGATTCTGGAGCGTAAGGATGTGAACATATCTAATGGCCCTAGGTTTTGGTGTCTGGAAAGAAGTAGTAATTGGATATATAACGCCAAAAAATCCACCCAAGATACTATCGAAATAAGGATAGTGAAAATAATGCAAAATCCATGAAACTAATCTTATGTGGCTTATTAGAATCAAAATTTGTCAAAGTAATACATTGCAATTTTTAAAAGGACGTGTTGGCAAGAAAATTTTTCAGGTGGAAAATATGTGGGTTTTCAAACCAACGCTCTAGGAATCGAACTCTCTCTACTTAAATGGTGCAGCTTCAGTATATGTATGCATGAGTAAGGTGATTTTTATTCGGGTTTGCCTTACGGTCGGGGATCCAATAGGGGAACTCAACTGACCCTATGGAAAAAGCTTGAAGATATTTGCAAGAGAAGAATTTTCTAGGAGAGTAGGAAAGGGAGTGAGAATGTTAGGTAAGAGAACTAATGTTGTAAGTAGAAAATCAAAGTATTGCGTACACTAGTTATAAGTTTCATCACATGTATTAAAATTAAGAAGAAACAACTCTGCAAGTAACAACCAGACCAATTAGAATTTATGAGCACAAAGTATCAATAAATCCATTAGTCAAAAAAGGATAAATACTCCTTTTTATTATATGTATGCTCAAACAAAAGTTGTACATAATGAAGTAATGAAGAAATTAGATAGAAAAATAGCTAACTCTTTTCACTCATAAGTAAGCAAAATATCTCTCATGAACTTACAAGAATACAACCATCTAGAAGAATTTCATAATTAGAACCCCTTTAAATGAGAAGCTCATTACAATTTATAGAATTTTTGAAGTCTCTTTCGCCTATCCCCCATTGACCCTTCATATGCCTTGAAACTTTTCACATTCTTAGGAAAACATTAAGTCCCATTTTATAACTTAAGGGTGACTTATTACATTGAAAATAGAGTCATTAAGGCATTATGAAAAAGTGCAACCTCAACGAAGAATTAGAACATGGAGGAGAGAGAAAGTGGGGGAGAAGAGAGAGAAGGAAAATAAGGACGTTATTCTTGATGAAGTCTACTGATTCTGATCATTGGAAAGCTCCAAAGAGATGAAAATCTAAATCTCTAAATCCTTTTCCCCGAAAAAATCCTTAAGACTTGCACTTGATGCCAATTTGTTCTCTGTCATGTGCGATGAGAAGATACCCACTCCTTTGAATTACTTATTGCAAATGATTCACTCGTGCAAAGGATAAGTTGCTATTAACGAGAAACTACCTTTTGATGACCTACAAACACCACGAATTGAGTGTTTAGAAACACTATTGAGTTATCCCAATGGTGATCGTGGATGTTTCTCATGGAGATCCACTTCAAAGAAGCCGAGGATGGAAACTCCCTCTCACGATGACCCTTTGTAACATTGTTGTATTCTACCGACATATGTCCTATGGAATGATACATTTTTCTATATAAACACTAGGTGTTGATGAACATACTGGCAAAACTATGAATGGTTCTTCAACACTTGTTATTCTTGAATGGAGAAACTTACTATTTTTAGTAACTATGAAAATTCTTCTCCAAACTCCATCTACAACTGCCAATTTGAATGTTCAACTCTCAGAATGATCCTGTTGTGAAATTAACTCTTTGGAATGACTTACTATTTTTAGTAAGTGCCAATGAGATGACTTACTATTTTTAGAAAGTATGAAAATCAGCTCCTTCGAACATCAATTGGATATTGCAACTCGAATTCATCTTTCTCCATGTGTTCTTCTCACCTTTGGGACCAATTTTCTATTTTGATAGGTGCTCATGAGACCACTTACTATTTTTAGTAAGTGTCAATTCTAGTCCAGATGATCATTTTGATGATTTTTGCCTATGATGCCTCTTCTATGTTCACCGCCTCCTTCATAGCTTCTTCAGTTGGTGAATTTCCCGAAATAGTAGTCTCCCATGTAGAAGACCTAATATTTTTAGACAAAGTGAGATTCTGGATGGTTGGATTACGGTGGAATGAAGTTTTCTGATATGGGTTTTTTCCCAATATCACCCCTTTGAAATCTTAGGCTTACCCGATCATTGGTTCATGAGATTTTAAAATTTCAAAATTTTCACTTGGTGGCACTTCTAGACATGACGCTTATTAATAGAGATTGAAAATTGTAGGTCTGGTTTTCTTATATCTGCTCATGATGAAAATTATATTTTTTATATGGGTTTTTGTTTCTCGTTCCATTGGTGAATTTTCTCTTCAAACTAATTGCTTGGTTTGACAAGAAATCTGAATTTTGTCTTCATTGGGCCAAGAGGGAGATTTCTTTACTGCAAAAAATATATGCTTCGAAGGGAGGTTTGTTGCTTTGAGGTTTTTGTGGCATCGAAAATGAATAATGAAGTGAAAAATGGTTCCTCGTTTCATTTGCTGGTTTGCAAGATATCTCAAATTATTCGTTTTATGGCAACGAGGGTTTTTAGATGAATTTATTTGTTCTTCTTGTTAGGAATTAATTCTTTGTAAACATTATTAATTCATTATATTATTATATGATTTTGGTAACTCATTAATAATAATATAATATAGATAAATATTGTTATACGAGTTGTTAAAACAACTCGTATTATTAAGTTAGTGGTTAAGCAGTATTTTGTTAAAGATCCTATTTTATAGGATGCATATTGTCCTATAAATATGTATAGTTTCGAATGGAATATATTGAATATTATTCATAATTATTTTGTCTATTCTCTGAAATTATTCTGATATGTTCTCTAGATTTGGTATCGAACGATAATTTCTAATTGATAGATGGATGTCTAAAAACAATTCGAAAGGAGTAGTACACCTTTGTTGTTTCTCCTGTAGATGCGAGTCTTTCTTTGAAAAAATTGTGTATCAAATTCTCTATCTACAAGTATTAGTTTTTCCTTATTTTGTTCGTGATTGGAAGAGATTGTATTGGTGCTACAACACTTGCATTTTCAATCACAATTCTCTTTCATCCATTTCTATCATCACGTAATTTGGAGTCGCTTCTTTTATTTCAAGAGACCTGCATAGGAAGTAAAAGTTTAGATCGCTTAGGTCGACCCACCCCAGATGTGATTCTCACCATTGATATTCACTACCATTTTCAGTACATGTCTATTGCTTTGATATTTTCATTTTGAGTTTATGATCTCCAGAGATGATCTAAGTTGAGTTGCATGCCTCAAGGAGAAAATAAAATTAGTTTTTAATCTACCAATAGATCCTCACTGCTCGCATTCTACTCGACTAACTTGGATCGTAGAGTTGTATAGTTGATATGTAGAGTGGGTCACAGAGTGGTATAGTGGATACAACTTGATGTAAATACTATGGATCCGAACTCAGCCATAAATTCAACATTGAACTCTCTAGAAGCAACTATAAGACATCTCTTTGTATCATCTTCATCCCTAACGAGTCCCGACAAATTTGTATGCTTCAAACTCGCATATCATATCTTACCTTTTGTGAATATGTATTTTAGGTTTCATAAAACTTTCCGTATTAATATTTTCTTGACTTTAGGTTATTTTGCAATCTAGAGTTGATTTTTTATTTTTACCCTTTTTGTGGTCTATGCCAATATGTCCATAATGTTATCAAGACATATCACTTTTCTATTATAGTTTGAGGTGTATGATAATATGTGTTGTTTATGAGGTTCAAGAAAAAAAATCACCATTTTGTGTTATATTGTCTATTGTCAAGAGTCAAGTCAAGTTCAAAATAAAAATGAGTTCTTGTTGAGTCATTATTTTTTATGAATTAAAAGTCATCAAAAGAGTCAAATAGGTGATTTTAGGATTGTTATTGTCCTCTTGTCATAGTTATTATCATGGATATTCCATTGGAAAAATTCAATGGACTCAATTTTCACACCTGGAAAGTCAAGATCTAGATGTAGTTGATGAACAAAAATATTTGGAGGATAGTAGATGGAAAAGAACCAACACCTTCAAATCCAACCAGATTGGTAGAATGGGAAACAAGGGATGATAAAGCCAAATCCATTATTGGCCTTGCCCTTTCAGATTCTGAATTACATTATGTTGATCTAGATAAAACCTCAAAGGACATGTGGGATACTCTGAGCAAATTATTTGGTTCAAAAGTAGTCAATGCAAAGTTTTCCTGAAACTTCAGTTGTTCAAGCTCAAAATGAGTGATGGAGATATAATGTCTAGTCACATCAACAATTTAAGATCTCTTTTGAGACAAATTACAGAAGTAAAAGCTCCAGTAGATGATGAGGATGCAAAAGCTATTTTGTTGAATAGTTTACCACCCAAATACATAGTAATGTTGTTTTCACTCTTGGTCAATGCCTTCCAACTCATTGGAAGATATGGTATCATCTCTTCTAGCTGAAGAAAAAAGGACTCAAGAAGATATAGAAGAGGAAACGAAAATGTATGTGAAAAGAAATACAAAAAAATTCTCTAAGGAGGACTTAGAATGATTTTATTGTAAGAAAAATTACATACATATAAGTTTTTCATGAAAACCGAGCCAAATATATTCTTAGTGGGAAATTAAAGCCAAATGAATCAAATATAGTCAGATAAGAATATTTTGAATTAGAAGATGAATGCATGACTAATGAACCTGATTATAATTATGAAGACTACTTGTATTGAGTTCAGATAACTAGAGGATGTAGGAAAATGAAGGTTGAAAGTCATTCAACGACCTCTCGCCAACCACGAATGATGAGGTCATGCACAGATGATTTGGTGGCATTTTTTTTAGTTTCATGTTTCAATATGTTTCTATTTTCAGTGTTCCTATTGTGATATACTAAATAAGCCTCTTTTAAAATTTTTGGAGGAGTCATGTTTTCAGAAGACTCACTTTTGGGGAGTAGGAGAAGATTTCGAGGTAGACTCAAGGGATGGTTATCCAGCTAGTGTGAAGCTTATGGATCTTGGAGATTCAAAATTTGAGCACCCAAGGAGGAAGGGAAAGTCCCACAGAAACCCAAAGAGAAAGGGATAATTCCTGCATAATTCGGATCGACACTACACCTTTACAAGGGTAAAGAGATAATCTATGGATTTTGTACCTAGTCTATGTAGCGCTTCAAAGCAGTGGTTCTAATTCTTTGAATATGGTTCTTCTTCATGTTCACATTAAGGGGTGAATATTGGGAATTAATAATGTTCACACCAAAGGGGTAAATGTTAGGAATTAATTGTTGTAAACATTATTAATTCATTATATTATTATATGAGTTTGGTAACTCATTAATAATAATATAATATAGATAAATATTGTTATACGAGTTGTTAAAATAACTCGTATTATTAAGTTAGTGGTTAAGAAATATTTTGTTAAAGATCTTATTTT
Source organism: Taxus wallichiana var. yunnanensis (assembly GCA_018340775.1). Taxonomy (NCBI): domain Eukaryota; kingdom Viridiplantae; phylum Streptophyta; class Pinopsida; order Cupressales; family Taxaceae; genus Taxus; species Taxus wallichiana. Next base: position 951,421,726 of record CM031240.1, read on the forward strand.
ATAGGATGAATATTCTCCTATAAATATGTAAATTTTCCTAATGAATTATATTGAATATTATTCGTAATTATTTTGTCTATTCTCTACAATTATTCTCGATATGTTCTCCAGACTTCTCTTTTGTTCTTCGATCTTACGAGCTATTATTCCTCTAAGATTTTTGTGTTTTTGTGGTGTGGAGTATTTGATGAAGTTGTTTTGGAGTGCAAAGTGATGGTGAACTCGGGAGTTCTCTACAACTTTCTTCCCAGCAAAGTGAGTTTCACTTGCAATAACGGAGAAGCAACAAGAAGTAACAAAGAGTTAGATTTTTTTCAAATTTTGAATCTGGGGTTGGGTGTATTTTTGTGTCCCTAATTTAAATTTAGCTAAAGGGATAAAAATGAAATCAATTTTCATATTGTACCTCCCTACGACACTTGTCAAACATCCAACGGTTGAGCATTTGGGCTAAAACGCTTGAGAGACGCACCTGGAGGCTGGAATTTAGATACATGGAGGACCAAGAGGCATACCTGGGGATGGAAAGATTTTCCTATCCCCTATGTACCTTTAGATAAAGGGGAAAAAGTGACATAAATTTTCACATCGCACCGGAGTCGACACTTGGCCAAGATCCGATAGTTGTGCATTTGGCTCCAATTAGCTCCTGGGGGCTTGAATCTTGCACTATAAAAGGTCGTATTGATAACCTAGGGGCCACAAGGGGATGAGTGAATTTTCATGTCCCTCATGTAACTTTTATAAATGGAAAAAAGGGTCATCGGTTTGCATGTCATGCCTGTGTTGTGCCACTTGTCATAATCTGAGCGACTGAGGGGATAGGCTTCGGACAAGCACCTAGGGACTGAACTAGTGATCTAGAGGGTTCTATGTGTGACCAGAGGGAAAAATAGGGCTGGAAAATTTTTAATGTACCCTATGTACCTTTTATAAAGGAACTAAAGGGATATGAAAATTTTCCAGATCTTGAGCCGACACGTTTCCTCATCAAAATTTGACTAATTATGGGAAGCTCACCTTGAGGGCAACTTGAAACGATGATAAATTGAGCTCCCAATGGAAATTTTTGGAAAATGTTTATATGAAATTGACTGAAAATGGAATTTTGAATCCAATGGTGGGGTATCAGATCTTTATTCCTCCATTTAATCCCTAAAAAGGTGATTTTTTCTAGCTCCCTAGCTGAGCATGGAAAAACTAGATATAAACCTATTTCAAAAAAAGTCTTGTGAAAAGTATGATTTTTAAATATTTTAGATCTATGAATTCCATTTCTGAGGATGTATTTTTAGTTCCTAACTCCATCTAGAGCTCCCAAAATCACTTCCTAAAGCTCAATAGCTCTTTTATCTCAGTGCACTGCCTAGGCCTGTGAACCCTGTTTTTGATAAAACTGGCCCAACTCCTCTAAATATTTCTTGAATCTTCAAAAATAAGTTACATGATGTTATTAGCCCTCAATTAATCTCCTGTTGTATTTTCATCCTCCATTCTCGATCCGTGTGTTTGCACTAGTCCTAGGAAGGCGGTGGTAGCCCTTCCCAACACCGCTAGAAATTAACATTCTTCAAGAACTCCTAAAATCACCTAGGGAAATTGAATTTAATTTCCCAATTCACCTAGGGGATGGAGTTAACATCCAATGGGAGGTCATGGGACCTTGGGTAAGGCAGTGCGAGGACGGGTAGACTGGGTGTCTTGGAAAGGTAAAATTTGAAAATTTCAACACATGGGTATCATTGTCATGCTTGAAAATTGTAAAATTTCTTGCTTCAAATTTTCATGAAAACAAGATGTTTGGGATAAAATTCAGACCATATATGAGGATGATAACAAATTAAGAAAGGAAAATATCCAATATCATATGAGATAGTTCGAGAGCTTGAAAATTAAAGATGAAGAAAACGTTACTACATATCTTCTTTGTGTGGATGGGATTATTAAAACCATCGAGGGATTTGTGAAAAAGTTAAAAATTTGTAATAATTCAAAAGGTACTAATGTCTCTAGCATTAATATTTAATGTAAAAGTTTATGCTATCGAAGAGATGAAAGACCTAATTTTTATAAAATGAATGAGTTACATGGAATTCTCACAAACATGTGAGATGAGGACAAAATTAGAGGAGCCATAAAATTGGAAGTAACCTTCAAATCTTGAAAGGAAGGGAAAAATAAATATATGCATCAAGCAATGAATAAAATAAGGAGCAGGCCCTTTTTATTAGAAAGCTTAAAAAGGGATATGAAAAATGCAAAGGTAAGTTACCTTTCGAGTGTTCCAATTATGGTAAAATAGGTCAGTTTGCTACTAAACGTATACATAATGATGATATCAATGATGAGGAAAATAATAATGAGGAAAGGAATAAGAAGGAAAAAACCTCAATACAAGAAAATATTCAAACAAAATAAATATAAGAAAACTTTTGGTAAGCACAAGAAAATATTATATTCCAAAAAGGATAGTAACTCAACCGAGGAAAGTGATGAGAGAATATCAAAAAGTGATAGAGAAGAAAATTTGTTCATGAATATAGAAATAAAAATGATGAGTCTATAATTAAAGACACCTTGGAAGAAGATTTTGAAGATGAAGGAGATGTAGATCATGCGAGATTAACTCATCTATGCTTTAGATGAGGTAAAAGTGCTTAAGAAAAATAATATGAAACAAATATTATAGATTCAAAAATATATAGGATAAAATTATTCTATGGAAACAAAAATGTCACAAAGTATATAATAATCAGAAAAAATGATCATTAACATAAGAAGATACAACTTGAAGAGGCAAAGAGAATACGGGAAGAAGTAATGATTCAATTGAAAACAAAGGAAGAATCTTGTAAGGAGATAAAATATGAAATTTATATCTTAAGGAAGGAATTGGAGAAGAAAAATACTCAATTGAAAAGTAGTTTAAAATTTGAAAAAGGTACTAAAGTTCTGGATGATATATTCAACCGCCGAGGTCACCATTCATCAAAATTGGTCTTGTCTATGAGGTAAAAAAGAGGCTAGTAAGAAGAATCTAGATTTAAAAGCTAATCAGCTACTAAAGAAATAATACGAGCTTTCCCAAAAGATCAATCCTCAAAAAGAAGAATTAAAAGGTGAGAACCGGTGTAATGATGTTCACATAAGAAATCATAGAAGATCATTCTTTCCAAAATAGTCTCATATGACAAGGAACAAAGTTCATTTTATGGTTATTTCTTTACGTGTAATGATTTTGGTCATAGAGCAATGGAGTGTAGGACACATGAAAGAAATGGGTATGTATTTGACAATGACAAAATTACTTATGAAGTTTTAAGTAGAAACTATAACTCATTTGCCCCGTTATAGAAATACAAAGAAAATAACATTGTATGTTATAATTTTAATAACTATGGACATATAACATGGTTATCTATAATTTATATTATATAACCCCTAAAATCAAAAATAAATTGAATGCTCTTATGGTAAAGAAAAGAGAACTTACAAAAATTTGGAAAAAAAAAAGATAAAGCTAATCAATACAAAGAGAAATCTATGATTGTGAAAACAACATTTCATACACAAGATGAAGGGAAATAATGGTATATTGATAATGGATTCTCAAGCCACATGATTAGGGACAAGAGAAAATTTCTCACCTTGAAGAAAATAAGTAAAGATATGGTAAAATTGGAAATAATTCCATGAAATAGATAGCTACTAAAGGTACCCTTAGCCTTGATAATGGAAAAAATATAAAATGTATTGTATGTTGAAGGCTTGAAGCATAACCTTCTAAGTGTCAGTCAAATGTGTGATCAAGGACACACTCTCACGTTTTATGCTCAAGGTTGTGAAATCAAGAAAAAAAGACCCGAGAAAAATTAGTTGCAAATGCAAACAAAACAACAAACAACCTGTACATACTCAGTGAAGTTAAGGGAGAGAAATGTTACATGAGTCAAATTGATGAAAGTTGGTTATGGCATAGAAGGATGGGCCATATGAATTTCGATAATCTAGTGAAAATCAACACTAGACAAGCCATAAGAGATATGTCAAAGATTACAAAACCATCAAACATTCTTTGCAAGCAGTGTCAGCATGGGAAACATACAAGGGAAAGTTTCAAATCAAAGGAGTACTCAACAACTAAGCCATTGGAACTAATCCATATAGACCTTTGTGGGCCTACAAGAATGCAAAGCATACAAGGTGAAAGTTATTTCATGTTTCTCATTGATGATTATTCTAGAATGACATGGGTCACTTTTCTAAAAGAAAAATATGAGGCGTTCGAGAAGTTTAAAGTTTTTAAAGCCTTGGTGGATAATGAACAAATTTTCGATCAAGTTCTTGACATCAGATTGAGGAGGCAAGTTCCTCTCAAATGAATTAAATTATTTTTGTGAGTAACATGTAATAAAAAGGCATCTTTGAGGTGTAAAAATACAAAAAAAAGATTTGTATAAAGAAATAATTGAACTGTTCACGAAATGGATAAAATAATGTTAAATGAATTTAAGATATTAGACAAGTTTTGGAGAGAATTAGTTAACATCACAGTCTACATTTTGAACAGAGGAAAATCAAAGTAAATAATAAAAAAACCCTTATGAATTATGGAAGGGTAGACCAACATCAATCAAATATTTCAAAGTGTTTAAGTGCAAATGCTTCATTAAGAGAGATGAAGAAGACTTGGGAAAGTTTGACTCAAGAGCTGATGAAGGTATTTTTCTTGGATATTCCTCAAAAAGTAAAGCTTATAGATGTTATAATAAAAGGCTGCAAACAATTGTAGAAAGTGCCAGTGTAAAGATGGATGAAACAAGGCCTCAAAAAGTAAGTGCACAAACAAATGATCATTCAGAGGGACCAAACTTCAAAGAAGAAGAAGTAGAAAACAAGAAGAAGTGGAACAGAAAGATACTAAGGCACCATCAAGATTTGTCCAGAAAAATCATGCAGAAAGTCTAATTCTTGGTGATAAGGATGTTGGAGTACAAACTAGAAGAAGAATAGTAAGTACATCTGAACAAGTAAACTTCTCTTTGTTATCCAAAATAGAGCCAAAATGTTTTACGAAGCTAGCAATGACAAGCATTGGATCGATGCTATGGAAGAAGAATTGAATCAAATTGAAAAGAATGAGACATGGGAACTCATTCCTAGACCAAAAGACAATAATGTAATTAGTACCAAGTGGGTGTTCAAGAATAAGCTGAATGAACATGGAAAATTAAAAAGAAATAAAGAAAGGTTGGTTTACAACATGTATGCTCAAGTGGAAGGTATTGATTTTGAAGAAACAATTGCCCCTATTAAGATATTAGAATCAATTTGAATGTTTTTGACATATGTTGTTTGTAAGAATTTTAAAATTTATAAAATGGATGTGAAATATTCTTTTCTAAATGGAAATTTAGAGTAAGAAGTATATATTGAACAACCAAAAGGTTTATTTCTATCAGAAAACAAGGACTATGTGTGAAAATTAAAGAAGGCACTATATGGGCTATATTTTCACATATAGCCCCAAATTATTTATGTCATCAAAACTTTCAAATTCCAACTCAAGGCTTAATAAATATCTAAAATAACAAGGTTTTAAAATTGGAGTTGATAATAACAATCTCTATATCAAATATCGAAGGTGATAATCAATTGATTTTTGTGGTATATGTGGATGATATCATTTTTGGAGATAGTAAACAAATGTCCCAAGAGTTTACAAAAGATATGCAAAAGGAGTTTGAAATTTCCATGTTGGGTGAGTTTTCATTCTTCCTTGGTTTGAAAATTTCTCACTCTAACAAAAGAATATTTATCTCCCAAAAAAATTATATAAAGGAGATGTTGAAGAAGTTTAGAATGGAAGATTGCACACATGTTAGCATACCCATGGTTACAAGATGCAAGATAAGTAAAGATGATGAATCTCCTGAAGAGAATCAAACACTTTATAGATCCATGATTTCCAACTTTCTATACACCACAACATCAAGGCTAGACATCATGTAAGCAAAGTAGGCTTGGCAAAGCACGGTTTCAAGTTGGACTAAAAGAAACCTATATGCACGCATTAAAAGTATATTTAGATATCTAAAGGGAAGTTTGGATTTTGCTTTGTGGTATATAATAGGTGAAGATTTCACCCTAACAACATACACTACTACAGATTGAGTTGGAAGTTTTGATGACATAAATAATACAAGTGGAAGATCATTTTTTCTTAGAAAAAATATTATGTCATTGCTAAGAAAAAATAACCTTCAATGTCTTTATCTATGACTATAGAAGACTACATAGTAGCAGTGTCTTGTTGTACACAAGTCCTTTGGATGAAGCAAACATTGAAATATTTTAAGATAGAATATGAACATCCAATCTCAATACTCTGTGATAACACTAGTGCAATAAACATTTCGAAGAATCCAGTTATGCACTCTAGAACAAAACACATTCCAATCAAGTATCACTTCTTGAGAGAACAAGTTGCAGATCAACAAGTAAAGATGGAGTACATTGCCACAAAGGAACAAATAGCAGATATCTTCATGAAGCCCCTCCCAAAAGAAACTTTTGAGTTTCTAAGGCAGAAATTGGGAGTGATCCATTCTTCATCTAGTCATTAAAACCATCAAGAGAAGCATGAATTAAGGGGAGATAATCATTGCATTATTCAGCTCCATGGATATTTTGGTGATATACATTGTGATTGTGTTGAATATCCCTTTTCCATTGATGTCAAAGGGGAACAATACAACAAGAGAAAGAAGTCTAGAAAGAGGGAGTATTCTGGTTGGAGATGATTATTTATTTGTAGGGTTTCTTGTTGGAAATACCGTCATTGATGTTAAAGGAGAATGCACAGCAATCAAAGAGAAATTGTTAAATGATCAGATTTAATAAAGGAAAATCACAATAATCAAATATAAATAGTATAATGATCATATTTAATAAAGGATAATGCACAAAAATCAAAGAGAAATAGTATAGTGATCGTATTTATAATAATAAACATTGAATGTAATGAATAGTAATCACATTGTATACCAACAATTAATTGATATTATATTATGTTATGGCTACAAGTGGTGCTCACATTATGGGCAATGATTTAATGAAGGGGAAAAATTTAATTAATGGACAAGATGACCTCCATTGGAATTAATTAATGTTCCAGATGACTTGATTATAGGATTTATAAATAATTTAAGAAGGACACATCCTTTGGGAAACTTTTCCTTCTTGGTGAAGAGATGTGAAGGTATAAAAGATAGATGAAAGGATGGAGAAAAGGAGTATGAGAAATAGATCGATATATCATTAAATTCTAATAGATGTGAGGGAAAAGAGCCGAAATGTAATGATAGATAAATTGAAGAGAAGAAGAAGAAAAGACGCATTACAATCATCCGGTTAAAGAAGCAAATATAGAAGGAGGAATTTTATTTTTTGAGGTCAATGCCTCAAAATTTGGGGATTAGTGTCTCCGGTGGGTTGGTGCTCATGAATTGGATGAGTTGGTGCTTGGCATCGGGACTGGTTGTTAAATTTGTGTTGTAATTGATGTCAAAGTATGATGTTGTCAATATTTTCATTGAGTGTCATTGATGCCAAAAGAGCTAAGGGACATGAAGGTTGATTGGCAAAGTCACTCCAAGTTGAGATTCTTGCTGAGTTTCCATGATGTTGCATGGGTTCTTGGGTAGTGCGGTGGCTTGTAGGAGTGTGATAGTGACTTGTAGAGGTATGGAGGATGGTGTGATGATGTCATGTAGTGTGTTAAAGTGCCTATAAGGTGTAAAAGGTTTCCAAAGTGATGAGGAGGTTAGATGTAGTGAAACAAGCATGTTTTATGAAGAGAACATTTAAAATAATGCATATAACTCGACTATCAAGAGGTTTAAAATAATTACCTATCACTATCTCTGCATAGGAGGATCCAATAAAAGCCTATAATGGCTAAAAATAGTTAAAAAATGAGCTATTCTTACCCATAACACCCTGATCATTTCATTGGGTTGATTTGAATTCTTTGATAGGCTTCTTCACAACAACATTTCACGCATGAAATTTCTCATCCAACTTTCACTCTAGTTTTCATTCATTTACCTTACTTGTTTTCCTTCTAAGTCTTGGTCTGTTTGTACTAGCTTCTTGGTTCCATATAAAATTCTTGGGACTTCCTTGGCCCTTGTGATCCTTCCACTTCCCTATAACATGTTTCACCTAAAAATACTATTAGAACATTCATTGAAATGTTTTACAAACTTCCAAATTTCAAGCTATTACTAAACTTGTCAAAATAGTCTTATTATACCCTTAAGACAAGGTTGCTTGGATCAACCACGCCTATATTATTCCAAAGGTGATAAAAAGGTTATGAAAATTTCCTTAGTTCACCCTTACTAGTCCTAATATTCTCCTAAAATGTTCGGTCCCAACTTAACATACAATTCCTATTAACTCAATTTTTGTAATTTGTCTTCTCATCCTCAACTAGGTCTATCAATAGAGACTATTATGCATAGATTAACCACTACAAGGTTTCAAGGATAAATCTATACAATTATAAAGACCCATTTGCTTCATTAATCTATGTGTAAAGTTTCAAAACTCAGCTTAAATCCTACCCCCTATCTTCTTTGGAAAGTAACCCTTTAGACTAGGCTTCATACTTGGTACAATCACTTCCCCTTTAGACTATCAATAATATCTGGAAATAACACCAATGGAAACTTAATATTCTTCTTCAATACCCTTAAGGACCTCCTTAAATATATTTATACCAAATTTTAGAGTTGAATACGGTGATTTTGGCCCTCATTCATTGAATCGTAACTATGACCTGTAGAAACCCTCCTAATGATCCCGATAGAGGTAAGTTTATCATAACTTATTAAAAATGTGGATTCAAGGCCCAAAATTTGGTACACAGGTTTAAATATACCTCCTTTATGATATTTTATTACCAATGGTTGGGTTTTATTGGGTTAAAGGCTTCTATCATCTTCATTTCCACCTGTCCTTACATGTTAAAACAAGGAACAAAACCCTCAAGTGCATAGTATGGGAATATTTTCAAGGTTCTACCTATCAAGACCACACTCATGCTTGGATTATAGTGTTATGAACTCTCCTAAAACATGCACATCCTTATATATTTATAGGAATATTGATTTTTTTGAATGAAGAAAATATCTACACTCATTTTTGTTTGTTTTCTAGAAGATGTCAATTCACTTGTGATACACTATTGATAGTCACACAACTTCTATAATTTTTTTGAATGATCTTCCCACAAGTTACTTTTATAAACAACTTCCAATAGAATTGCAAGGTAATTTTCTAACAAGTTTTCATATAAATCAATGTTATGAGCACATACAACCTATTCCTTTGTAGTATGCAAAAATAGAGTATTCAAGCTTATAACAAACAATATTCAAATGTCTAAAATTATGACTTCATGCAAATGAAACAATAGTATAAAGTTATTCAATGCAAAATCACGAAAATACTTGCAAGATAAGGTAACAAAAACTAAGAAAAGGATCTATATCCAATTATCCAACTTAATACACAATACTCTATTCTTCTTTATTGCATAACCCTCATCTTTCTACACACAAGGAGTGAGACTCAAAAAATTACTACCACATCCTCTTGTTTAAACTCCTCTTCATTCACATACCTATCACTTACTTGTAACTAATTTATCAAGCTTATCACGATAGTTACTTATTACTCTTCAACTTCCACCACCTCCTACATGTGTAAGTACCCATTTTACATCATTTGAAGTGTCTTAATGATTCTCCTAAACCTATAGAATCATGAGAATCAAATGACCTTTACAAACATCTAACAACCCAACACACTTATAACTCCTTTACAAGACCATACACTCAATATATTCATTTGAATTTTCAAATTAACTTTTTAGAGGGAAAACACACCAGAGTAACAATTCAAATTTCTCAACTCCACTAATAACTTGAAATGAATTGTATGACTCAAAAAGACCTCTAGAGATCTTTCACAACACACATTGACACCAAGAATTTTGAATTTTACAATTATAGGTCTTTTCATGGATGCTCATGCATCAATGTTAAAGGTGTTTGTTCTCGAGGCCTATTCAAGAGGTATTCCATGTGATGATGGAGTTTGAGAATGTAGCAGATGTGTGATATTGGTGAGAGCATGGGGAGAATGTAGATGAGGTGTAGGGACACTCACAAGTGTCTTAGAGTGCATATATGAGGTGAAGACATGGTTTCTAGGTCTACACTAGACCTATTCTCAAGCCCTATGTGATCTAATGATGTGTGCATATATGTTTATTTCTTGGATATGTAAATGTGAGATATTTCAGACTCATGATAAGTAGTTTCTATCCTATTGATTAATTTTGAGGTTAGTACTTTGAGCATTTTGCATGGAAAGTGAGTTTTTAGGTATGTTCCTAGACCTAACCCTTAAGAAAGCATGCCCTAGTGTGGTGGAGTCAAAATTTATGAGTATATTTGAGAAAAGATGAGTATTGGATAATGTGTGGCAGGTTGATATGAAGGTGTGGTCCAAATTTTAGGTCTTTTTGTTGAATATTTTGCAAGTTATTGCATTTTTCCCTTACCAAGTTTTGGAAGTGAGAAACCAAGGTCAAATTTTGACTTTCTAATGCTCATTAGAACATGTGTGCTTTGAATGGGGACCCAATATATTGGGTATAGTTTAAGAGGTCTACTAATAAGGTTTTCCAAGTGGAATGAGGTCATTTGATCGTCATAGTTTTATGAACAATCGTTAAGAAGGTAAACAAATTTTAAACCCTCTCAAAACCCTAGGTAAGAAAAGATTGGAGAGAACTTGGTTGTAATGGCCCAGAATGGATTGTTTGTGAAAATTTGATGATTTTAGGTTGTAGATAACTCCTCTATATTTCTCCAGTGTAAGTTAGGTGTCTTGGCTGTGTGTGGGCCCCACTTAAAAATGTATGTTTTTGGAAACTTTCAGTTTGTGTTCATGTTGTCCATTGGAAATGGTAACTAATTTAGATTTTGATAAATTATGGGATATGTTATACATGTCCATAATGATTTTTTATCATGGTTATGTAGTTGGGAGGTCTGTTATGGCTCATTTTGCAAGACCTGGTTTTGGGCAGTTTGAAGTGACTTGGTTGTAGAGGTGTTTTGGAGGTGCTACAATATGATTTGTGGCATTATTTGAGTTTTTGATGACCTTGAGGTAATTATATTTCTGTTGGTGTATTAAAATTTCATGGATGAGGTCATTTGATGTGGTTTTGGGATTCATTTGTGAAGACTAAATTTTGGGGATGTTGTTTGCGCTTTTTTTAAAGTGGCTTCATGAGGTGAGATGATGGTTATGAGGTGTTTAATGGTTTCTAGAGTTTTTGAAGATTTGGAAAACATGTTTAAATATGTTCCATGTTGTTGTGAAGGTGGTTTTTCTCTAGAACATTCTCTTTTGCCAGTTGGTTGTTTTGGTGCTTTAGGGCTTCTTAAGTCCTAATGGAGGTCTAGATGGTTCTAGGTGATGTTGGCGACCTATATGGTCCTATGAATGATGTTTTTATGATGTTATTATGTTTTGGGGAGTGATTTTTTTCCTATTATGGATGACATACATGCTTTAAGTTAATGAGACATGTATAAAAGCAAGTTGCGTGGCTCATTTGAGTTAGTCATGAAAGTGGGGAGAAAATGTGAGCTAGAGGGCTGTTTGAAGGAAGTAAAGGAGGCATTTGTAACCATGAAGAAAGGGAAATGAGTATGTGATGATGTTATAAAGAGATATAAGGTATGGGATATCTATTTGATATGTTCAAATCAGCTTGAAGAAGAAGCATGTGAGAAAGGAAGACTAGAGAGCAATTTTTGAGAGAGATAAAAGAAGAGTGAGCTTCATTGTGTCATCATCAGTTGTTGAAGAATTTTTTAGAGATGATAAATAGATCATGTGGCTTTGGTTGGTGCTAATTCATATAGGGGCTTATGCCTCCTTATAGGTTTGGTGCTCTATTAAAACTAGGGGTTGGTGCTCTTTGTTTAATTGGTGCTCAACTAAATTTGAAACATGGTTGTATTAAAGTTTTGTTTCAGTGGGTTTTCTTCCCCTTGAGATTTTACTTCTTAAATTTGGAATTCATGCGTTATTGTGCTCTTTATGCATTTTCTTTGATGGTTAAGTTGTTTTGATGATTCATAATGTATAAGATAGGATCATGATGAATGGTCAAGTTGATGAATGATAACTGAATGGATAAAGTATAAGAGATTGAACTTTTTAATTCCCACTAGTTCAACCCAGCCTTAGTGGTTTTCTTCCAATATTTTTTCTCAAAGTAGGTTGGTGCGTACAAATATTTTTAAATAATTTAATTTTGGGTTCGATCTAGATGGTAGATCCATTTTTTTGGTTTTTATTGAGAGAGGTTTTTCTACTTAATTATGTTGTTTCTCTATGTTATGTTACTTGAATGTTTTTCAATGATTTAATTGTGGATATAAGTTTTAATAAGTAAAAATTTATCTTATGTATATTCACCCCCTAGTTTAAGCATATGCTTTACAAAGAACTTAGATATAAACGCAACCTACAAAATATTCTCAAAGGGAAATTGGGATATCATTTTCTATATCTACCAAATTCAAAGAGAAACACAAGAGAATCCCATTTGGGCTACATTATTCACTACATAAGGGGAGGATATTCTGAATTTCATATCATAATTCTTACATTTGGAAAAAGTAGTTGTATCCCACTATCCTTTGTGCAGCTTGCACTAGGAAATATAGCTCAAGGGATAAAATTTTAATCACACACCACAAGATTACTACATGGAGTCTGAATGTAGTGTAAGAAAAGGCAATAAGATAACATTGGGGTGAGTGAAAAGGTCATTATGACTCTTCCAATTTCATTTTACATTCAATATAATGTGCACATGAGTCTTTTGCTAGTATATAGGGTTTGTTTTGTAGGAACATGTGTGATAAAGAAAAAGGTACTGTGAGAGTGGGCTTGAAGATCTCATGGAATGGTGTGCACATTGATAGAGTTGTAATCAAATGATAACATGAATTTACTCCAAGTAATTAGCAAGAAAAACATGAAATCAAGGAAAGGTAGATTAATCACGTTTCCAATATCGTCCAAAAATTGCAAAAGGAGAGAAACCAACATAAAAAAGAGTAATCAATAAATAGTAAAGTGAGTAACATGATTGCAAGACCAAAGTGAGGTTGATATTTGAGAGCCTAACATAAGAACATGAACATTGAGATTTTTGCACTTCAACAAAATCGAATATGTGTTTCAAGTATGGAATATCCCCTTCCTAGTCGAAGACCTTTAGCCGCTTTTGTCTCCTTGTCGGCTAAAGAATAAATACTGAGGAACTGAAGTTATAATAAATTATTATAAAGTGTAAATAAAATAGTAGAATATATTATAAATCATTTATAATAAAATATTATGAACTTAATAATAATAAAAAAGAAGTAGGTAAAAAGGAAAAAGGCAAAAAGGCATTAGCAAGTGTTATTTATTCAAGGGAAAAATGCAACTTTCCTAGGAGAGAAAAGCAAGTGGGGGAAAGCATTAAATAAGGGGAAAATTCTGATTGGGTGTGAGAGTGGCCATTTGGGCCCTATTCTTCTATTTAAGCAAGTCGACTTGCTTGGAGAGGCATCACTTGTTTATCTTCAAATATAATATTTTAATGTTCAACATTTTTACTTGTATCATCACTTTTGAGGATGAAAACCCTCTAAGAGATCTAGAGAAGGACGAAAACCCTTCCTCTAGTTGAGAGGATTTTCTACCTTGCGGTTTCCATTGTGCATCATTGAGTTAGTAATTTCCAATATTTTTCTAGCAATTAAAGTGAAAATATTTGCACATTTTTGTCAAGGGTTTGAAGAGAGAATTGCTATCATTTTATATGCCCTTTTTCCAGGTGGAGCAACCACTATAGGAGTTGATGTATGGTGTTTGGTGAATTATTCTATGACCATTCCGATTGCTACTATTATTTCTGATTTTTATAAATCAAATTATCTAATTTTTAGTATTTTTGTTGCAGAGAAAGAACCACTTTTAGTTGTGTAAGAGGAAAGAGTTTTGTAAAATTTTTAATAAATTATTTCAGCCTCTTTTGTGTCTCAAATATGGATTTTTCTTCGTGTTTTGGCTTTGCAAATTTAGTAGATCAGATTTTGATTATATTATCATGAGTTATCTTGTATTCTTCACGAGTTTCATCTCCTACCCTAGTCACATTTTCTAAGATTAAATTCATATCTGCAATAATAAATTTGGAATATATTTTATAATTTGCACTTTGGGGTTTGGATTTTCCTAAAATCCAATTAGGGGTAAAAAGTGTCCTTTTGGGGATATTATAGTGGTATCAAAACCATTTATTTTTCCAAAATGTGAGGAAAAGAAAAATAAGAAGAGAAAATAAGATATGAAGCTAGAGAATGTGACCATGGAAGGGCATGATCAGATAGTTCCTCATACAGATAAGATAAATTATCTAAATGAAGCAATCACTAGAGGCCACAAAGAATTGCAAGCTGGTTGGTTAGATGCTAAGAGAGATCTAAGAGACTCCGTTATTGGATCCATGGATGATTTGAGAAGATTTATATAGGGGATAGGTACTTTCAAACCAAAATCTCAAGGAAATCAAGGGGAAAATGGTGAAGAAATATCTAATGGACCAATTAGAACACCAACCAATCCTCCACATCATATTTTTAGAACCAAGTTTCTCCAAAAGGAGGAACAACCAGCTGAGGATGATGACATGGAGACATGGGGTAAAGAGTATGCAACACTCAATTCCAAGGTAAGAGTTATGTTGACCTTTGAAGAATTTTGTGAGCTGAAAGATAGTAAAGGCACTAGAAAAAATAGAAAATATCAATAGGAGAAAAGTACCATGCAAAAAGTGGAGGGAAATCAGCCCATAGAGTATTCCGCCATGCCAAGTGAAGAAGAAGAAGCTTCTAAAGAAAAAGGTATGACTTCCATTGAACAAAATATTTGTAGGGAAGGAAAAGAGGAATGCAAAATTGAACAAGATGTTTCAGCCCAAAAGCAACAAACAACACCTTTGGTGCACCCAAAGGGACCATTTGCGAAGCTAAAGAATTCTTCAACTTTTGTGGAAGCCAAGAGCATGGAAGGATCAATTCAAGAAGAGAAGATTACACAAGATGAGGATGGTGAAGAAAAGAGCATGTTATTGCAGTAGTTGTCTCATGAAATAATTCAACTCATTGTTGATCATGAAGACATCACAAGGTATGGGACAAATGAAATAATGTCATATATTGCATATTCAGATTTGTTTTGAGAAAAATGATGAAGTAGAAGATGAAATATGCAATTTGAATTATGTGATACCTTGGATGCAACCTTGTATATATGAGAATCTTAGGAATGGTAGATGGTAGCAAGTTTTATCCCACTCAAAAGGTACAAGGGCCAAGATTTTGGATCACTTCAACATGTTATTTCTATTTTGTATGACACTTAGACAAACAAGTTGCAATTTCTTAAGGGCAAGCAATTTTGTGAAGGGATGATTGTAATACCCAATTCCCATTTGAAGACCCTTAGCCTATTTTGTCCCCCCAAAGGATAAGGGATAAACACAAGGGGAACTTAAATTATAATAATTTATTATAGAGTGTAAATAAAATAAAAGAAAATATTGTAAAGCACTTATAATAAAATATTGTGAATTTAATAATAAAATTAAAAATATAGAAAAAAATAGAAAGATAAAAAGGCATTAGCAAGTGTTATTTATTCAAGGAAAAATGTGACTTACATAGGAGATAAAAGCAAGTGGGGGAAAGCATTAAATAAGGGGAAAATTCTGATTGAGTGCGAGAGTGGTCATTTGGGTCCTAATCTTCTATTTAAGCAAGTCAACTTTCTTGGAGAGGTATCACTTGTTTATCTTAAAATTTCATATTTGTATGTTGAGAATTGTTTCTCGCATCTTCACTCTTGAGGACAAAAACCCTCCAAGAGATCTAGAGAAGGATGAAAACCCTTCCCTTTAGTTGAGAGGATTCTCCACCTTGGGGGTTCCATTGTGCATAATTGAATTAGTAGTAATTTTAAAGTGTTTTCCAACAGTTAAAGGGAAAAGATTTGTAGATTTTTGTTAAGGGTTTGAAGAGAGAATTTATATTATTTCCTATGCCTTTTTCTAGGTGGAGCGACCACTCTAAGAGTTGATGTATGGTGTTTACTGAATTCTTTTAGGACCGTTCCAGCTACTGCTATTATTTCTGATTTTATATAAAAAAATATTATCTATTTTTAGTATTTTTGGTGTGGAGAAAGAACCACTTTCAGCTATGTCAGAGGCAAGTGTTTTTCAGAATTTTTAATACATTATTTCAGCCTCTGTTGTGTCTCAAATCTAGATTTTTCTTTGTGTTTTGGATTTGTAATTTTAGTAGATCAAACTAAAATGAGTTATCTTCTATTTTGCATGAGTTTCATCTCCTACCATAGTACATTTTCTAATATTAAATTCAGATATGTAGCAAAAAATTTGGAATATATTTTATAATTTGTACTTTTGTGTTTGGATTTTCCTAAAATCCAATTAGGGGTAAAAAGTGTCTTTTTAGGGACATTAAAAGTAATTAGCAAGAGATTAACCAAGAACCAAAAATAATGTGCATAAGGAAAACAATCTAACATTCTCATAGATCTAAAAAGGGGTACATATAGGAGTGTTGTGTAACTACCACACTGGACTCATCATACCTCCACAAGGGAGAAAATGACTTACATTCCATAAAGGGAAAGTAACTCATGTATGACACACATTGACACATATGATAGATTCTATGAAATAAGTTGTCATATAACTCCTAATGACAACCTAGACCTATGATCTCACCTAAGTGAGATGAATCACTATGGGTGAGGGAAATTCACCTAATTAATAAATAATAAGTAAATATTATCCCTCACACCAACACCCCCATTCATCAAAGCTTAGGTAGAGGCAAGACAATTCAAAAGAGAAAGAGAAAGAGAAGCCCCTAGACAACCTAAGAAAGATGTGTCATATGTGTCCCGTAAACTAAAGGCATGATAAGGCACCCATGCATAAATAAATTTATTTCTAGAATGGAATAAGAGGAGAAAACAATTGGGCCCCAAAACAAGGCATGATGAGGTAGACATGTAAAATAAGGATGCTACACCCTTAATCATATATCTTACATTGGATGTATCTAGCCAAATTGTGGCTATCATAACTTCTTATCATGATGTATCTCTTTCATATATGTTATATTATCATTAGTGGGTTGGCCTTGGTGTTTTCCATGACATAGGAATACTAGATATAGGGGTTAGTAGGTAGTAGTTTATAATTATATTGAGCATTTGAGTCTTATTGTATGTTTTGGAGGTTTCCCCCTTAAAGTGGATAAGATATTATACTTTCATATTGAGATCATTTATCTACAATATTGTGTTATTTGGTGTTCTATTGATGGAGCTAATCTTAATTATTCAATTAATTTCATTACAAGTGGTACCAGAGTTGCGATTTGGGCAAAAATTAGGGCAAACCCCTAATTTTTTTGTTTCCACTATATCTTGTGAACCAGAGAGAAATTTTCAGATGTTTTTATACCAGATTTGAAAATCATTCCAAGTAAGATTCCCTAGAAAATTTTAGACTTTTTTTCTTCATTTTGCAAAATTTATGGTTTTTAAAAAAATCGCTCCCTAGGTTGCAAATTGTGGAATTTTTCCAATTTATTTACATTTTATAAAATAGGATAAAAAATTATTTTGATTTTTTTCTTTAAGTTTTTATAATTGGACGAACTCTTATTGAAATACCAAAATCTAAAATTTGACCTTGATCCCTAAATCCAAGTATTTTGGGGCATCATGCCGGGGGCCTTCCACAAGAGGAAAAACTAATCTCATCACTCCAGGTAAAACACCAGAAAAGGATGAGATAGTAGTTGAGGAGTTAGAGATGGAAGAAGTAACTTCAAATTCCTCGGGGTTAGGGTTTACTTCAACGGACAATAATGTAAGCCATCTTGAGTTTGAGCTGCAAAATCTCGAAGGTAGAGTGGCCAACAAAGAAGATGTAGAAAATATTGGAAAACGATTGGAGGATTTAATTCACCAATTTAGTTACAATATAATGGGTCATCACATCCTTCCTAATTAGCCACAACTCAATCATACTCATATCAACCGGGTGGTGGATCTTTAGGTCAAAGTAATAGAAAAACTAGCGGGGTGGTGGCTCTGTGAGCATGAAAATCCAAATACAAACATTCTACATGTGCCCACAACATGATTCCAAAAGTGGAAATGCGTAAGTTTGATGGAAAGGATCATCCAATTAGATTAACCAGATAGAGAATTTCTTTATCATATTTCATCGTGACAGACAGTTACCATGACATCTCTTGTATCTTGAATCGACCAATTCTTTTGGTATTGATGGTTATGTGCTCAAAGGAAAAAGAGTGGCCTTAATGTTACATAAAAATATTCACCAAACATTTCTAATTGTACTATTGTTCTAGTGTGTGTCGAGATAACTATTTGATCAATTAGTAAAGCTAAGACAAATATGGACAATCAAAGATTACATCCATCAATTCCAAAACCTTTCCTTATGGGTGGAAAATATTCTTGAAGATAATATAAATGAATTATTTATTAGGGGTATTAAAGAACACATTGAGATTGAGGTGCATATATTTAATCCTCATAAGGTTTCATATATTATGATCATGGCATGTAGGGTAGAGGAAAAATTTATTTCAAAGTGGGAAACAAAATGTCGAGTAATATAAGAGATCGTAGCACCTTTCCACCATTATTCCCTCTTCTAGTTAGACCGACACCTCAAAAAAATGAAGAAAAGAGAGTCAAAGGGTTATGTTTTAATTGTGACAACAAATTTAGACTAGGACATAAGTGTTTTGAAAATAAGTTGTTCTATATTGAGGGGCCTAATGAAGAAGAAGAAAATGAAGAAGACGAAGAGGTAGAGCCATAGGAGGAATTAGGAGATCCCCATCAACTAGATCCTGTCATGTAATTTCAAGTATTATCACTCCCTAAACTCTCAAAGTAGTTGGATTCTTAAAGAAGCAGATGGTAGCGTGTTGATTGATTCGAGAAGTACTCACAAATTCATTAATCATAAGTTGGAGGTACGCTTGAACTACTTGTTTACCCAACTTTAGAATGTCAAGTCATGATCGATGATGGGAAAAATGTTAGTTGTTCATGAAAATGCGATAAAATTAATCTCACCATGGGAGATTACTTGCTAACTAGAAATATGTATGCCATTGCCATGGGAGGAGGAAAAATTGTGTTAGGAGTTCAGTGGCTTACCACCTTGGAAATCATTGAAAGGAATTTCCAAGAGTTTTTCATGTGATTTCAGTCAGAAGGGAGGAAATTTAAAATAAAAGGACTAAGAGAAAAGTCACCACAGTTGGTAAGTTCTCATCAGATGCAAAAATTGCTTAGAAAAGGTGTAGAGGGGTTTGTGGCACAACTATTTTCATTGGAAGCACATCATTCAAATACATTTATACCCTCAGATATGCAAGTAGTTATAGATGAGCACTCAGTGGTGTTTGGAGAAATTCCAAAGGGTTTACCTCCAAAAAGAGACCATGACCATGCCATCCAACTAGTACCAGGGAGTCAACCACCCAACATCAGACCTTATAGGTACCCCTATATGCAAAAGAGTGAGATTGAGAAGATAAATCAAGAAATTTTATAAGGAATTATTTGTCATAGTCAGAGTGCTTACTCTTCTCCTGTAGTGATGGTACAGAAAAAAGATGACAATTGGCGCATGTGTCCAGATTACAGGGAACTCAATAAGTACATAGTTAAAGATAAGTTTCCTATTCTTGTAATTGATGAAATGATAGATGAGTTGTATGGTGCTATTAACTTTACAAAACTTTATCTTAATTCTCAATATCATCAGATTAGAATTAGGGATGAAGATATTCATGAAACAACCTTCATAAAACATGAAGGACACTATGAGTTCTTGGTAATGCCTTTTAGAATAACAAATACACCCTCTACATTTCAAATCATGATGAATTACATCATTAAGAAATTTCTGCGGAAGTTTGTTTTAGTGTTCTTTGATGATATATTAATCTATAGTAAAACATGGGAGTAACACATGCATCATGTAAATAAGGTATTGAAACTCTTGAACAACATCAAATTTATACAAAGCCTTCTAAGTGTTGTTTTAGTGTTAATGTGGTTGAATATTTGGGTCATATTGTCTCTTATGAAGGTGTTAAAGTGGATCCTAACAAGATAAAGTCCATGTTAAAATGGAAGGTTCGCAAAACCCTAAAAAATATCTGAGGATTTTTGGGGCTTACAAGTTATTATCATAGATTTGTAAGGAATTATGGCAGCATCACAACACCACTCATAACTTTATTGAAGAAGGAATCTTTCCATTGGAAGCGAGAAAGATACTACGAAATTTGAGAAGTTGAAGGAGGCTATGTACACCACTCCGGTTCTAGCCACCCCATAGTTTTCCAAAACATTCATTGTTGAATGTGATGCTTCAGGGTATGATATGGGGGACAATAATCATGCAAGAAGGTCAAACCATTATCTTTGAAAGCCACCGGTTCAAAGGAAAGAATATATCTAATCCAATTTATAAGAAAGAAATGCTAGCCATACTTCATCCAATGAAGCAATTGAGACCATATCTAATGGCTAGACATTTCAAAGTAAAGACAAATCATGATAGTTTGCAATACTTCTTATAACAACATCCGAAGAACAACATAAATGGGTCTAAAAAATGTTTGGGTATGATTTTGAAATAATATATAAGAAAGGGGAAGAGAATGTAGTTACTGATGCTTTATCTCGGAAGGATGAATCAGCTAAGGCATTGTTGTGTGCCATATTTGTATTATAGGAGGATTGGATAGATGATGCAAGATCTCGAATGGAAAAATGACTTAGGTACACAAAATTTCATTCGAATCTCTAACAAGATCGAAGCATGTCGAGAAAAATTTGTATGGAAAAAGATGCTTTATGGTATAAAGATAGATTATATCTATGTGAGAATTCAATCCTTAAAAATAGGTTTCTATCTAAGCTCCATGCTTCTCCAATAGGGGCATTCTGGATTCTTGAAGACTTATCATCAAATCAAGCATGATTTTTTTTGGGAAGGGATAAAAGGGGATGTCCAAAAATTTGTGGTAGAATGCATGGTTTGTTAGCAAAATAAGGGAAAAACAATTAAATCCCTAGGTATTTTATAACCTCTATCTATTCCTAGCCAGAGGTGGGAAGAGGTGTCCATGGACTTCATCACAGGATTGCCTAAATCAGAAGGTAAAAATTTAATCATGGTGGTGGTGGATAAAATCACCAAATATGCCCATTTTTTACTTATCACATCTATTTGTTGTAAGTACAATAGCAACAACCTTTAGGGATACATTTTAAGCTATATGGGACACCGAAGATTGTAGTAAGTGACCGAGACCCTATCTTTACTAGTAATTTTGGACTGACTTGTTCTCATGATTGGGCACACAACTAGCTCATAGTTCCTCTTATCATACCTATTCTCGATGGAAAAAGAGGTGGCAAACAAGATCTTGGAGGGATATCTTTGTTGTTTTACATTAGATAATCGATCGAGATGGGTCCAATGGTTACCGCTAGCAAAGACATGATGGTATAACACCTCCTTTCATACTTCATCTAAAATGTCTCTTTTCTTGGCATCATATGGGTACCATCTACCATCTATCACCTCATATTTGAGAGTCTAACCAAGGGGTTGAGCAGTTGAAGAACATATTCAACACAAAAAAGGTGCTTTCCACTCTCACCGATAATTTGGCCATGTCACATGTTGGAACATAATGATTAAGTGGTATGGCCAACCCTTAAATGTATATGGGTCCATCACTAATATATATGTTAATATTTAATAATATGAAATATTTATATTTCTATTATTAAATATGCTAACCTATGTATATACTTTAGGTTAAATATTTAATATAATGAAATGATTATATTTATAATATTGAATATTATAAACCTATTTGTATGTGTCAACCATTTTAGGTTGAGAAGGTGGGTCGGGAGACATACCCGATCACCTTATATAAAAAGGACTTTAGGTCCTCATTTGATATATTTGGGAAATATATCAAAGGTGTGCAAATCAAGTGATTTGGTTTTATCCTTGGTAAATAGGGTTTTAAAGGAGGAGGTGATCTTACTGGATGTAAAATAAGTTCGCTGAAGTAAAATGTTATTTTTAAAGTGGTTTTTACCCTATTGGGGTTTTCCACTATAAATAATGTGTCACATGTGTTATTTATTTCATGTTTGGGGGAGATGTAATATGATATGACTCTTACTTTTATTTACATTTTGTAAATTATATGGAATTAATGTTTGTTTGAAGATTGATGTGTGAACAGTGAAAGGGGCTTCAAATATTTACTTGTGTGAAAATCAAATATTTAAAAGGAAAGTATTTATTACTATATGAAATCATTTTCATGTTTTCTATAATTTTAAATGTTTGTAGGTTAAATATTTCAGAAGGTAAATTCATACCCATGTTCTTTGGTCCCCTATAAAAGATTCAATTTAAAAACTATAATTTATAGTTAATCTATAACTATATCCTATATAATTTGAAAACTATATTATTATTTTTAAATAAAAATATATATAATATAAAATAAGGTTCATATAATAATTTATATAAACATCATATTAAAATTGATATAGTTTTAAAAAAAAATTTATATATTAAAAGCCTTAAACCATATTAAAATTACATGGGATTGGGAGAAGTGTCAACTTACCATATATTCTAAGCTTAAGTTTAAATCATATTTAAACTTAACTTATAAATCTAGGCATATATAGTTTAAAAAGAAGAAGCAAACCTAAGTTTGATTCATATTTTATATGTATGGTTAGTTTAAACCGCTTAAAATATAAATTTTATTAGATTTGGTCTATATATATTTACAAAAATACCTAAGTGCTTAGTTTTTGGGAAGGGCCCCCATGTTTATTGTTTGTCCATAAAGGGATTACTTTTTAAATCTTAATACTTATTAAATAAAACCTAACACGTGTCCCTAACCATTTATATTATCTATGTAAGGGGCGGCCCCATTATTTTATATCTTATAGTTTATAAAAATATATAAATAAACCTATTTAAAAGTTTTCTTTTATATAAGAGTGAGAGTGAAGAATAAAATGAGATAATATCTCGTATTAATGTGGAATTCTCAAATATAAAAGGAGGATTTTTTTAAAAGCTAGTTTATTGGTGGCCCACGTGAAGTGTGGTAAATATTTATTAAAATATTAGTAGTTATAGCTACTTAAAAGTTTTAAAGTTTTTAGCTTGTAGGAATTATATAAAATATGCTAGTTAATCTATACTCTCATAAATGTTTTGCACCTAGTAAAATTCTTTTAACTTGGTCTATGTCCTTTAAACCCCTTTAATAAGGGTTATGCATTTTTTTATTAAAAAAATATACTATAGTTTATAATTTTTATGAACTATATGTTG
Source organism: Taxus wallichiana var. yunnanensis (assembly GCA_018340775.1). Lineage (NCBI taxonomy): Eukaryota > Viridiplantae > Streptophyta > Pinopsida > Cupressales > Taxaceae > Taxus > Taxus wallichiana. The sequence continues at coordinate 951,445,430 of CM031240.1, forward strand.
TTTTTTTATTTATATTCTATAAACTATATACTTTTTTAAGTGTATATATTTTTACATTATAAATTATATGATGCGGGAGCATAACTTGCAGAGACCATAACTTTTGATCCGACTGTTGGATCGTCCTGAAATTTTACAGGGTGGTAGATATACATTAGTACTATGCTGGGGACATCTTTTCTTACAAGGTTGTGCTCATTTAGGCATGTTTCGGCTCGGATTCCGTCATCTAGTGGCCTAAAATTGGCTCCGAATGTTTTTTCCGCTTTTGACTAGGTCTTAGAACTTTAATAACTTTTGTTGTGCTTGTCAGAATAAGTCCAAATTTCATGTGAGCCCTAATTTATGAATGCATATTTGGCACGCAAATTTTGGGGTCAATCCGAGTTGTTTTGCATTTTAGGGTTTTTGGCATTTTAGGGTTTTAGAGTAGTCTTGAAATAAAAGGAGAATTGTAATGATGTAATAGATCAGTGTGAATTCTAGAATGAGAAGTAAGCTATTTTGAAACTCCTGGTTTTATTTACAAAGTTGTTTATGTGTGTTTTTGGAGGTATTTCAACCTCTTGCAGCTAGATTCACATCAATTGGTATCAGAGCTGGATTTTGATCTTGCATGGAAATAGTTAAGGTAACATATTACATTTTTATGTGTAGTTTTTACTACATTTTATATAACCATGGCTAGACGCGGGAGGGGAGGTTATGCCCAGATGAATAGGCATATGCAGGAGCTACAGAGACAAGTTTTTGAGCTCACGGGGGAAGTTACCCGCCTTAGAAGGAGACATGCAAATGGGGATGCAAACCCAGATAGTGATATTGAAGAAGAGACTCCATTAATGAATGAAGGAGGAGATGAAGAAGAAAATGAGAGAGACGAAGAAACCTTGAATGAGAGACCATTTGAGGAGAGATTGATCAAGGCTTTAGAGGGAAAGAATGAAGACATCAAGATTAATGTTCCTGATTATGGTGGAGGGTTATGAACAGAGGAGTTGATTGACTGGTTAAATTGCATGGAAAAATTCTTTGAGTGGAAAACCCTTTCAAAGGAGAAGAAGGTTAAGTTTTCATGCACTAAGTTAGCCGGACATGCATTGATCTGGTGGGATCACCTACAAAATGAAAGACAAAGGAATGGAAAGGGCAAGATCCAAAACTGGAATAAAATGGTAAAGAAGCTGAAAGAAAAGTTTCTTCCTGTAGATTATGCTCAGACACTCTTTCGAAGGTTCCAAAACCTAAGGCAGAAGGATCTCAGCATTGAGGAGTATACTAATGAATTTTACAAGTTATCAATCAGGGTGGAACAGGGAGAGTCTAAAGAACAAAAGGCTACACAGTACATAAATGGGTTGAGTTACACCATACAAGATGAGTTGAGTATGCTCTGGATCCATAGCCTAGATGATGCTTATCAACTTGCATTAAAGGCAGAGGAAAAGAACAAGAGGAGTAATTTTAGAAGAGGTGTGAAGAGAGGTCCATCATCATCTCCAATGAGGGGCAGGGGTAGATTTGAATCTACAAAAGGTGAATCCTCTAATGTAGAAGGGCATGAAGATTCTGGTCAAAGCCATGGTAACTACCAAAGAGGTAGGGGGTTTCAGAGGGGAAGAGGTTATAATGGAGGACGGGGCTGGAATAGCCCCAAAGGCAATATACATGTTACAGATGTGGTGAAGAGGGCACAAGAGATTTTGAGTTTCCACACTATCCTACACAAGATAGATGGCAAGGAGAAAAACCACGAGTAAATCTGGTTGAGGCTAAAGAGGAAGAAGAAATGGAGGTTGCTGCAGACTTGGGTGAAACCCTCATGATAAGGAGGACGATGATTGTCCCAAGGAAGGAGAAAGAACGTGATGTTGCTGGAGCTGATTCGTGGCTTTGAACAAATATATTTCGAACAAGATGCACCTCTGGAGGAAAGGTATGTAAAATTATTATTGATGGTGGTAGTTGTGAAAATATGGTTTCAACTGTAATGGTTGATAAACTGAATCTGAGCTATGACAAGCACCCATATCCCTATCATATATCATGGTTCAAGAAAGGAAATGAAGTAACCATAGATAAAAGATTCCTTATAAAGTTTTCAATTGGGAATACCTACAGGGATGAGGTGTGGTGTGATGTTATCCCAATGGATGCATGTCATATATTACTGGGTAGGCCTTGGCAATATGATAGAAAGGTTACACATGATGGAGGGAAAAATACATATACCTTTTGGAAGGATGGTGTAAAGGTGGTCTTATTACCCTTCAAGGAAGAAGAGAAGAGTGAGGGCTTATTGGCTACAAAAGAGTTTGTTACAGAAATGGAAGAAGCTGGATGTTGTTATGCACTAATGTCAAAGAAGCTGGAGAAAGAAGGCTTTAATATACCTATTGCAGCAGAAAAGATACTAAAAGAATACAAAGATGTCATACCAGATGAGCTACCAGATGGGTTACCCCAAAGTGAGATATTCAACACCATATTGATTTGATCCCAGGATCGTCCCTTCCAAACCAGGCAGCCTATCGGATGAGTCCGACACAGAGTGAAGAGTTGAACAGACAAGTGACAGATCTAATACAGAAAGGGTTAGTGAGAGAAAGCATGAGTCCATGTGCAACTCCAGCATTATTGAATCCCAAAAATATGGAGATTGGAGAATGTGTGTAGACAGTAGAGCCATAAACAAGATCACAATTAAGTATCGGTTTCCAATTCCATGATTGGATGATATGATGGATGTGCTAGCAGGAGCCCGATATTTTAGCAAGATTGACCTACGGAGTGGTTACTACCAGATCCAAATCCGTGAAGGGGATGAATGGAAAATTGCTTTTAAAACAAAAGATGGATTATACGAGTGGATGGTGATGCCATTTGGGCTATCTAATGCACCCAGTACATTCATGAGGTTGATGAACAGAGTACTCCGAGAATACAATGGTAAGTTTGTTGTTGTCTATTTTGATGATATTTTGATATTCAATAAGACAGTGGAAGAACACTTGTTACATCTGAAATTGGTGCTAGACTTGTTACGTAAAGAGAGTCTATATGCAAACTTAAAGAAGTGTAGATTCCTTCAAAAGAGTATTGTTTTTGGGATTTGTCATATCAGGGGATGGAGTGAGGATGGATGAGGAAAAAGTAAAGGCAATTGGAATGGCCTATTCCAAGGAATGTGACAGAGGTTCGTAGTTTTCATGGATTGGCAACTTTTTATAGGAAGTTCATCAGGAATTTCAGTAGCATTGCTGCACCCATAACAGAGTGTACAAAAGGGAGGGAGTTTGTATGGACCAAGGCAGCAACAGATAGTTTTGAATTGTTGAAGAAGAAAGTATCAGAAGCACCTGTTTTGGTATTGCCAGATTTTAGCAAGGTCTTTAAGGTTGAATGTGATGCCTCACATGTTGGGATTGGAGCTGTGTTGAGTCAAGAAGGACGACCAGTGGCATTCTTCAGTGAAAAGATAAATGAAGTCGGGAGGAAATATTCTACTTATGATGTGGAATTTTACGCTATTGTCGTGCATTAAAGAAGCTGGAGACATTACTTGGTAGTAGCAAAGGAATTTATACTCTTCACCGACCATGAAGCATTGAGGTATGTAAACACAGAAGAAACTAAATAGTAGGCATGCAAAATGGGTTTCATTTTTGCAAGAATATACTTTTGTTTTAAAGCATAAGTCTGGTAAGCAGAATCAAGTTGTTGATGCCTTGAGTAGGCGTGTAGCCCTTTTGACAACAATGGAAAATAAAGTCCTAGGGTTTGAGGCAGTTAAGGAATTGTATGAAGGTGATCCTGATTTTAGTGATGTCGTTAGAAAGCTTAAGGAGCCTACAGTAGGTAGTGATTCTTTTGATTATTTGATACAGGATGGTTATTTGTTTAGGGGGAAACAATTGTGCATCCCTGCTGGTTCAATGAGAGAAAATATTATAAGAGAATTGCATAGTGGAGGGTTGGCTGGACACTTTGGTATAAGTAAGACAATTTCTCTTGTCGTAGAAAAGTATTATTGGCCAAAGGTAAAGAGGGACATCAGTAGGGTTGTAGCAAGATGTAGAGTGTGTCAAATGGCTAAGGGTCATGCACGAGAATCATCAGGTTATATATGCCATTGCCTATCCCTACAGGGCCATGGGTTGATCTGAGTATGGATTTTGTGTTAGGGCTTCCTAACACACAAGCGAGGGAATGATTCTATCTTTGTTGTGGTTGATAGATTCTCTAAGATGACACATTTTATTTCTTGTAAAAAAACTAATGATGCTTCCAAAATTGCAGATTTGTTTTTTTTTCAGAAGTGGTTCGATTGCATGGAATTCCAAAAACGATCACTTCAGATCGGGACACGAAGTTTTTGAGTCACTTTTGGAGGACTCTGTGGAAGAAATTAGGACAAAACTACAATTCAGTAGTTCATATCACCCCCAGACTGATGGGTAGATTGAAGTAGTGAACAAAAGCTTGGGAAATCTCCTATGTTGTATAGTTGGAGAAAAGCCAAAACAATGGGACTTAGCTTTACCTCAAGCTAAGTTTGCATATAATAGCTCGGTAAACAGGTCAACAGGGAGGTCTCCTTTCTAGATTGTATATGGTAGGAATCCGAAGGGGGTCGTTGATCTAATTTTTCTACCAGGTGAAGATGAAACTAGTGATGATGCAGAAGCATTTGCAGAACACATTCTACAGCTACAAGATGAAGTGAGGGAAAAGCTAAAAGTGAGTAATGCATAGTATAAAACAGCTGCAAATGCCAGTAGGAGAGTAAGTGTATTTGAAGAAGGAGATATGGTGATGGTTCATCTTAGAAAAGAGAGGTTTCCAAAGGGGACATATAATAAACTCAAGTATAAGAAGATTGGGCCATGTAGGATTCTGAAGAAAATGAGTGATAATGCCTATAAGGTGGAGCTACCTGAAAACTTTGCTATCTCACTAGTTTTTAATGTTTCTAACTTATATAAGTTTCCAGTCATGATGAAAATGTTTGGAGGAGGAAGAAATAAACTGGAAGAAACAGAGTCAAGGAGAAAAAGGAGAGGGTAATGCGTGTCTTGGACCAAAAGGCAATCACTACTAGACATGGGAGCTACAACAGATATTTTGTACAGTGGGAAGGTTTGCAGCAAGAAGAAAATACTTGGATTCCTGAGTGGGAGTTGAGGAAAATTGATAGTGCAAAATTAGATGAGTTCCGTCAACAGAATTCACAGGAGCTGAATTCTTTTCAACCAGGGGAGAATGATGCGGGAGCATAACTTGCAGAGACCATAACTTTTGATCCGATTGTTGGATCGTCCTAAAATTTTATAGGGTGGTAGATATACATTAGTACTATGCTGGGGACAAATTTTCTTGTAAGGTTGTGCTCATTTTGGCATGTTTTCGGGCTCGGATTTCGTCATCTAGTGGCCTAAAATTGGTTTCGAATGTTTTTTCCGCTTTTGACTAGGTCTTAGAACTTTAATAACTTTTGTTCTGCTTGTCAGAATAAGTCCAAATTTTTCATGAGCCTTAATTTATGAATGCATATTTGGTACACAAATTTTGGGGTCAATCCGAGTTGTTTTGCATTTTAGGGTTTTAGAGTAGTCTTGAAATAAAAGGAGAATTGTAATGATGTAATAGATTAGTGTGAATTCCAGAATGAGAAGTAAGCTATTTTGAAAATCTTGGTTTTATTTGCAAAGCTGTTTATGTGTGTTTTTTGAGGTATTTCAACCTCTTGCAGCTGGATTTACATCATTATAATAGGTTATTATAATGTAATGTTTTGAATTCATTAAATTTGACGCTCAAATGACCGTCACAAGAGACCAAACATAAGACAGTATGATGATCATTTAGACGTCGAATTTAAGCTCATACGTTCCAAGAAACTTTCACTGTGTTAAAATTGACGGTCAAATGACCATCACGATAGACCAAAAAATAAGCCATTATGAAAGTTATTTAGACGTAAAATTCAAGCTCGTATGTTCCTAGAAAATTTCATTGTGTTAAAATTGACTGTCAAATGACCATCACGATAGACCAAAAATAAGCCATTATGACGGTCATTTAGACGTCAAATTTAAGCGAGTTGAATCTTTGTCTACATTAATTTTTTCCAAAAATTTGAAGTTATTATGCATTCTTAGGGGTCTCTTCTTCACTTTTATATGGTCAAAAATATTTTTTATATAAATATGGGGTATAATTGAGCCCTTTATATCATAGCTTTATTATTTTGATCATGATAGGGTAATTAATATGTATTGTAATGAAAAAATTAGTTATGATCAAATATTTTTCTTTAGATCTATAAAATTTAGATTTGATTCTATTAAAAGTGTTATTTTTATTATCGATAAATATGTATCTAACTTTGTGGTACATTGTATATTATAATGGGGTGTGTTTTACAAGTTTAGGAAAACAATGGCGTCCAACTATTTTTGTCTTGACAAAACCTAGATCCTGAATGAAACCAACTACAAAATTTGGGTCAAAATAGAATTTATGGCGAGGAAACTTTGGATGATTGTTTATGGATCTGAGGTTTCTCCCACTAGTCATCAAACAATTGTAGATAACATGAATACATTCTTGCAATGAATACATGAGGCTATTTCTATGATTCTACGGAATGTGAACGATGAGTACCTTCTACACATTGGTAATATCAAACATTCGAAAGAGGTATGGACACAAATAGAATCCATGTATGAAGGATACTTGGTATATCAAGGATAGTACGGAGAGTACAATAGCTAAAGGAATTCAAAGAAATAGTCTCGCATATGTTTTATGATTTCTCTTCTTCGCATCTTGTTTTATATCTCAAAGTTTAAAGAATTCAAAACTATGACATGAAAGGTTAGAACATGTTAATTATCGAATCTTATATGAAATGTCTAGATATAATCTAGTGAAAGGTTTACATGTGTTGTCTTATTCTCTTGAAATTAATTCATTAAATACTTCTAAATGATGGTTTTGATTTTGATTTAGTAAATGGCCATGATGATGTTTTGATGTTATAGATGTTTATGAAACTCTTATCTTCCTAGATAAGAAGTTAAATTGGGCTCAATCTATGTTAGAAATTTTAAATCCTATTAACCTTAGGAAAATGACCAAAATCCATCATATGTACCATGCATTAATTACCTTGTATGAACCTAAGCCATAAATTATTATAGGGTATAGGTGGATATACAAAATAAAATATAATGTTGATGGTAGTATTAACAAATATAAAGTTAGACTTTGCTAGAGGTGTCACTTAGAAACCTGGTATTGATTATGTTGAGACATTTTTGAAGTTAAAATGAGTACTTGTTAGGGCCTTATTTGCAATGCCACTCAATTTGGGTGGGAAATCCATTAAATGAATAAGAAAAATACTTTTTTGAATTGTGATTTAAAAGAATAACTTTACATATGTCAACCTAAAGGATCTGAAGAAACTGGTAAAAAAAAAAGCTATGTTTGTAAGTGAGAAAACCTTGTATGGTTTAAAATAAGCTCTTAGAGCTTGGTATGTAATTTTTTTCATTCTTTAAACTATTAGGTTTTGTTAATTGTTTGTCTAAAAATGATATATTCATCAAGCAATAAGGCTCACATATTATCATTATATGTATATATGTTGATGATTTGCTTATGTTTGGTGACAATTCTGATTTAATTCATAGGATTAAAGAGAAATTTAAGTAGTACTTTGAAATGAATGAGTTAGGTCTCTCAAATCATATTATTTATATGATTGTATTTCATTCTATTGTTATTTTTCAAAACACAATATGTAACCATTATATTGAAAAAATTTCTTATGATTGATTGTAAACCATTTTCTACTTCAATGGAAGTTGGAATAAATATTGATTCTAAATCTGCATATGGAAAATGTTGATCCTATTTTATATATGTTGTTAGTTGATAGTTTGATTTATCTAACTATAACTAGATCGAATATTTCCTATACAAAGAGGAATTACTTCAAGTTTTATGTAAAAACTTTTTTAGAGATCATTGGAATCTTGCAAAAATAATTTTTAGATATTTGAAAGGAACAATCAATCATGGGTTGCATTATACTAAGAATGAAAATTCTATCTTATAAGGATTTTGTGATTCTAACCAAACCGATGTTGTGTTATAATATATACCTGGATATGTATTAAAGTTTTTGGTGTAGGAACCATTACTTGGAACAAAAATAAAATTAACAAAGTCTCCATTTCTTCTATTGAGGTAGAGAAGTACAATGAAAGAAGTAAAGAATCCATGTGGCTACAATGGTCATTGGTGAGAGATACACATGGAAGCTAAATGAAGTATTTCTATTCTATGTGGTGACCCGAGTTGTATTACTCTTGATTAAGAATCCAGATTCAACATCACAGATGAAGAACATTGAGATACATATACATTTCATATGTGAGAAGGTGCAGAGCGATGAGTGTAATGCCCCATTCATCATTGCTCTGTTATTCTGTGACGACCGTGCTTCTAAGGGCTGAACACCGTTGCGTTTCCTTTGAAATGTTGGTGTCTTCGTCTTGTTGAGCTTGCCCTGCTTGTGTCAATGTCTTTGGTTGTTGGCCCCACAGCGTCCCTCGCGATTATCCTATTAAAGGAAAACCTTGTTCTTGCTTTATCGAACCTCCTGTTGATTGTTGTTTATTGCCTGCAAGATATTTTCCATAGTATTGATCACTCTCATGCTCGACCCCTCGATTAAATTATTATTATTTTAGTTTTGTCACTATCGTGTTAGGTCCTAAACATTTTTTCGAACCCCGTTTAGGTGTCACGACATTTTAAAACATAATAATAATAAATAATAAAGGAATGGGTATCAGTTATATTCTTATGTGTATATAGATGATAAAATTTCATTTTTTTTTAATTAATTAAGCCATTTCGGGCCGTACGCATGCCTTATTGTGAGTTATTGTTTATTTGATGTTTCTCATCCACCAGCTGGTAAATTTTTATTATCAATTTATACTCATACTTGGCGTGGAGACATGGATTTCTTTGCAGAGATAAATAAAAGATGATTTGTTCATGTAAATGTATTATGTATATTGTCGGATAAATAGGATTGCACATTTTCAATTACTAAGAATTATTATTAACTAAAATATGTGAGTTTTTGTTGGTTCCTAGACTTAGTGATTTTACCGTCAATTTTGCTGGAATGAAATTTTAAAATTAATTTTGATTTATCTAAATTTAACTCATTTTGTGAATTTTTAAAATGAATTTGTGATTTATCTAAATTTTTATTATCAATTTATCTTTTTATATAGTTTCACACTTTGCATATACATCTTGCTGGCCACTTGGTTGTTTCTTTGTTTTTTAATTATTTATGCCATGCTTGGCGTGGAGGAATTTCTGGCCCTTGTCCTTCCTTATTGTTTCTTTCCTTGTTGTTATTTCCTGACTTGTTTGGTGGAGAAAGTGTAAATTTATTATTTGGCCGCCTATTTGTCTCCTTGTTGGCTGTAATTAAATCATGATTTGAATTTTTGCTGGAATGAAACACCTCCTTCTCCTGGCCGCATTTTTTGTTGGGTTGTGTGTTATCCTTTCTTTTTTTTTTTTTTTTTGTTTAGTGCATGAGTAAATGTTTACTTGCTCTCCTAGCCGCACCTGAGGAGGAGAGAAGGGTTTTTTCTAATGTGGAGAGAAGCTTGGAAACTTTACTTGTCAATGCATTTGCATAATAGTTCCTCCTTGGGCGTAGTCTTTTGTTTGGCTAGGATGTTTTTCTTTTCTTTTCCTATTTTTTGTCTCCTTACCTAGACAAGAGGACGTTCCATTTTTTTTTTTTCTAAACTCTTTCTTCCCCACATTTGCTCATGCGAATGTGGCGTTTGGAAAATGTGAGCTATCCAGATTGGACACCTGGTGATGGCGTGGGGGTGGTGATGCAAGGATAAATTACATATTTTTTTGTAGCTTCCATGCATTGTGCATACCTCCATGCTTGCACTCACAACCCCTTTGACTCCTGCAACTTCATCCTTCAAACCACCTTCCTGGCCACGTGGAGAGCTCTGGGTGTGGGGCTTTTGTTTGGTTCGATGGGAATACTCTTGTTATAGCTGCACCTGTCAATACAAGAGATCCTAAGGCAATGTCCCATTTATCAAGATTTTCTCAACAATATAGCAATAATCTTCCTGTTCGGATAGCCATGGGTATACCTAAAGGATCTGCACAGAATGATCTAGAGCTTTTAGATCTTGAAACTAAGCACCAAATCCTATCTATGTATTTATGGCTATCCCATCATTTTAGGGAGGAGACATTTCCATACAAGGAGAAAGCTGAGAACATGGCCAGAGATATTGCAGATCTGCTTAGCAAATCTCTTGCTAAAGCTTGCTAGAAAGCAGAGTAAAAAAATAGAAAGAGAACTCCACCAAATAATGTTTTCATCCATATTGTCGGGAGACAAGTCACAATAATGAAAGATTGTAAGAAGAGGTGTCCAGTGGAGTTCGGGTTTGAGAGGAATGTTGGTGCCTCGCATGCTACGGATGAAGATTCAACTAGAGGGTTGTTGTTGCTGGACCTTGGGGAGTTTGGATGCCTCGTCGAAGCTGGAGGAGTAGGAAAGATAACTCTACACTTTGCTACTATTGCTATATATTTTTTTAATATATCATGAAATCGAACCACCATTTCCTTGTATTGATTTGTCAGTTGGACGCCTTACTAGGAGACCTCTCTTTTCTGCTTGTTCTATTCTTGTTTTCATTTTTATCGCTATCAGTGTGTTAGTGGAAAGCACGCATGTGCCGTCATCTCTCTGGGTGTTATGTTTTCCTTGCTTGAGTGTTCGACCTTCATCCTTTCATTTATGTATATCTTCTTCTCTACGATTGAGTTTTAAGTTATTATGTTGTCCCAACTAGTATTTCCATTGTCGTTAAAATAAGTTTGTGATAACTATGTAACTCCTCCTATCATCTGAGTTTATTTTCTTTTTCTTTGTATTTCATTGAAAGTTATTAAATCTATTCCTCAAACCCCTTCGATAATCTTCTTGACATCGGGAAAGACAGGTTGTAGAATTGGAGTGATCACCGCTTGGGCTATCGGGTTAGAGCTTCGGTATTAAAACTTTTAAAATGAAAAGTTTGTGTGCAATGCATATCAGATCTCACATGCTTAGACTCCCGTATTATCTTTCATCTTGTTCCTAGGATTTTAAGGCCATCCTCAGGAAGTACCTTGACCATCCCTATCCACTTGAACCGTAACTAGCTTTTCGGATTTGCTAAGCTCGAGGTTTCTATCGTGTGAATCCAGTACCTCGTTAACACTAGGATAGTTTGGGTCTAATCCCCCTCTCAGAATTATTGTTGATGGTGTTTCTTTTTCTATTTTCCTAACTTGCATTCTTTCTCTTTTATAATTTTAATGCTATTAATTAATATTGGTCATTTTCCATGCACGTAATTACCTTAATATTTTGTGATGGAAATTACCTTAAACATTATTAATCTTTGGGAAAACTCATCTTGCATTTGATAGTCTTATGGTTTCATAGCGGAAGGTTTTGTTTTGATAATGTCACTTAGAAATTTATGTTTGTATCTATGTGTGATGGTTGATTGTGTTATGAAGGGTTGACTTAAAATATTGTTTTAAAAAAAAAAGTAATTTATTTTAAATTAACCGAACTTTAGAATTACTGTGGAGGTTTGTAAATCCTTAGTGATATAAAAATTTGGATGACGTTTTGTATACTCTTGTTTGACGGAGTTCCCTTCTTCTCTTGTGTGTTATTACTAGCCTTTAAGGCATTGGCCCTTCTTGAATGATTTGGGAACCTCTTGGAGTTAATGGTCAAGACTAGTATACCTTGCCTTCGCTTCAAAACTTATGTCATGTGTCGTGTCCGTGTATCTAATTTTAGTGATATGCTCTATGTGATTTCAGGAATGAAATTCTAATATGCTTGGCCTTTCATGTTAATCTATGAACATTGTGGTTCCTCTTGGTTAGGCTGATCAAGCTCTTGTCTTTTAGAAATCTTATATTAAAGCCTATGCTTTTGGTATCTTTTGGTAATTTTAGATGGATGGCATGTGTGACAAACTTCAATCTTGTAAATATTTAATTGTTGATGGGAATCTTGTTTCTTATAGATTGTTTATTCCTTCTTATAAGGCCAAGAGCCATTCTCATACAATTGTTAAACTTTTGTTGCTTTTGTTCAAAATGGAAGTACAAGGCCTTTTCTTCTTTGATTGGCATGGTAGAGACTTTATGATAATTTGAGGTGTTGTTGTGTTTAGGGCATTGACCCAATTCTCGTAATAGAGTGTTTCTTTCATGGTATTGTTAGACTTTAGTTATGGTGGCTTTGTGTAGCCTTATCTTGCTCAGTTCTCGCGAATCGACTCTTGTATAAAAAAAAATTGTTGTTGAGATGGCTTATGGGTAGATGAGGGATAGACTTGTAGATTTTGCATCAACCTCAGTTGAGAAGTTATTTTGCATGAATTCTTTTTTATATTGTTCAACTATTGATAACGTCCAGTGGAAAATGTAGAAGAGGATCAATGTCTTAGTATATTGTATTGTGGATTATGTCATCTCAACTTTGGAAACCTTGGATTGTTTCTATCATTGAAAATATAAGAAAATTTGTTTACCGCTTGTTGAGTGACCTTATTGGATTATCAGTATTCTAAGAGTTGATGTAACCTTGTTTTGTTCTTGTAAATGAGTATTGTTAAACTTAACCTTGAGAATAAATGTTGAGTTAAATCTTGCTATGACTTAGTAATAATGTGACATAAGTAAAATAATGGGTTGTTTAATACTTATAGAAGTTAAACTAAAAGTTATATTCAAATAAAGTAACGTAGAGGTTACCAACTTGAGAGCAAGTAATTCTTTAAGTAATCAAAGGTGAGACTATCATTGTAAGTAAAATTATATAACATGATATCCCTAGCTCCACTAGTGAACATTATCCCTTTTATGGTGAAATTCATAAAATGATCCTAAGGTGAAATGAATTGTTAGTTGTTAGAAGATGATAAGATTTAATAAGCGGAGAAAACATTATGGAAACCATGCACTCTATCTCTCCACCATTTGGAAGGTAAATTTTTCTCTTTGGTAATACTCATTTAGTGAAGCCTAAGTAAAATCTTTGATAATTTTGGTTAAGATCTCTAGCTTCAATTAAATATTGGCAATAACTAATGAGGTCCTAAAGATGATTTCAACTCGACCTTCTCCCTCTAACCTTTTTCCAAGGCACTTTGTATATTTTTTCTCTTAAGTGTGTTGAACGTAAACCCATGTTGTCATATGGGCAAGAATGAGTTCTAGTAGCGTTAGTGTGAATAGATGGCCTTGTGGAATTAAATTACCCTTTTTCTTAATAAACTGAATTAAGCAAATAAAGGTCATAATAGAGAAGACTTAAAGCAAATTTCTCTTCAGAGTAAAAGTAAGAAACTTAGCGTTGTAAGAGGAATTGTATGAATCATATCTAGAGTCCTAGAAAACTTAAGTTAAGGATCGAAAGATGTTTTATTAAAATAAATAACCTTCAATAATTTCTCATTGTGGCTTGCCCTATCTGTAAGTGTGTTATGTGGTGGTTTCCTATGTTGTCTTGTCAAAAGAAAAGTGAATTATCCTTGATGGGTGTGAACATTTCGTGCTACCTTTGTGGTCATCCTTGTATCGAGTTGTTCACAGAGTTAGTTGTAACCTTGGTGGCGACCATGTTGTGTCGTGTTTTGGGTCAATCAAGTCAAAAAAAAAGTTATCCTGTATTTTACTGTGTTGTTAGCATGTGTGAATTTTTGGGTCGTTACATTTGGTATCAGAGCGAGGTTCATGCTCTCGAACCTTTGGGCCAGATTGGAGTGATGATGGTGTTGCATGATGGTGGTTGATATTGGAAGAGTAATGTGCTTTAGGCGTGATGTGATCCATGTCGTAATTGTGATATTGTGAATGCACATGATGTGTATGTCACTTAGTGCGTATTTGTTATCATGTTGATGTGTTGGGGATGGGAGTATTCTCTCTCCTTCTTGTGGATTCTATGAAGAGTTCACGTGTGAAATACTACTTGTGATGTGTGAAAAGAATTCTAATGTGGATGATGGAGTGTTGAAGCATTGTGGCATATTGTGATATGTGGGTGTATCGATATGTTGTATGACTAGATTGATGTAAAGTGAATTGAGTTGTATCATGATGTTTTACCATGTTTTGAAGAAATGTGTGTATCACCTTGTTATGTAGCAATTAATGTTATGTTGTGATGTTACTTATTATGTTCATCATATGTATGATTTGTGTAATATGTAATGATTCATGTTGTGATATAGGGGCATACATTGAGCATATGAACCCTATTGTATAGTGGTTGCACTTTGGGTGCAGAATGTGGTGAAGTGATGTAATGCACCCAGTGAATGTATGATTGTGATCTACCCTGTATACATACCATACGTAAGATGTTATGGTAGTTATGTGTGTACCACCATTGTGTTAGTGATGTAGTTACATGTTATGTTGTGAACCTTACACTAACCGACCCTGAAGGAAATCGGTAAACTATGTATGTTTGGAGTGAGAAAATGTGTACCATTGACCAGTCACTCGAGCCGAGTATGAGATAGGAAGTGGAGCCTTACATAGGCTGAAAACCCACTTTTGTTTGTTTGGTATGTGTGGCACTTGCTCAATGGGTGTCATGCATATTGTGTTTCACGGACACCTTAGGCTCAGTAGATGGTGACATGTACTTTCTTTCTCTCTCCCGATATGGTTGTCGTATGGACTCTACCTATGTGATTTTGACTATGTTGAGCCTTGTTGAAGTTGTGGCGAGATGATTCAGATTGAGATGATGACAGTTGTATTATTGATATGTATTTTTACGAGCTGAGGCTCGATGTTCCGAGTGCTAGCAACTCGTTGAGTACCCCTTTGGTGGCCAGATAAGGCCACGTAGTCATAGTAATGTGCTATTCTTATATGTGTATTTTATTCGTAAATTGAACCTTTTTACTTTACTTTTGCAAGGACCAACAATTTTCTTGATTGCCATGTTTTACATTTTGGGCATTTCCTTGGTTTTGGTACTAACACATGATTTTTGCACTAACTATGGCCATTTGGTCATTTGTCTTGCTTGGTTTTGGATCTTCTTCTAAATTTTAAGATTTTACCGCCTTGCCCAAGGCTTGTACTTTGCCACTTGGCATTTTGATCGGATTGTTATGTTGGTTCTATTGTCGTGATGTGTGGAATAGGGTCATGGGATGCACCATGGAATGGTTGGGCCCATGGACCCGCTTCATTGTATGGGGGTACGCCCCAAGGAGTTACAGATAACTAGCGGGTTGTTGGACCACGAGTTATTATGTCACTTGGGTTGGGGGTGATGGGGCTCTATGTGCCCAGGCCATAGGGTGACCCGACCTCATTAAAAGGAGAAAGGAGGCCTCTATGGTTGAGTGACCTGATATTCTTTATGGCACTCTATGGTTGAGTGACCTGATATTCTTGATGGGGCTCTATGGTTGAGTGACCCGACTTGGTTTGGCACTATGTTTCTTTCTCTTTGGGAGTTATATGGAGTTGCTTTGTAATACTTGGGAGTAGGTGGTTATTTTCTGATGCTTCGGGTGGTATATGGTGCTTCGGGTAGTGTTATGATGTGTGTGTGCTCATGAGAGTTGGTTATGGTTGTGGCTCCCTAGTGTACACTATGTACCTGTAGCTTTTGTTCGGAGTTATGTGATTTTTTTTCATCGTGGAATTGAGGAAATGTCTGGTTGTCGTAGTACACTTTGCTCAAGTATTCTATTTGTCAGTCATGATTGTGTGACAAGTACTATGTTATGTGGACCGTGCCTATTCCCTTCCGTATTTGAGTAATCTTTTGTGGTGTAATACAGTCATGAAGTATATACTTGTGTGTTTGTGAATCTGTAGTGTCTTGTCTGAACCCGGTAGGGTGTTGTGTTAGTAGTTCATGTTGGGCACCTACAATAAGGAATAAAACTAAAACTCTACAACAATAAAATTTTGAAGAATTGAAACTAGAAGTAATGATAATGGAAAGAGACTAATGAAACAATGAATAAGAGGGAACTACCAATCTTCACAGAACCTTGAAAGTTAAAATTTCTACCAAATGTTCCTAAGGCCACCTCGTGGCCGTGTTTTAATCAACTAAGTTTTAACCATAGAATGCGCTTTTGCCATTATTTATTTATTTATTTATTTTTGTTGTTGCGTACTATTTATTTTTTCCCTGTGTTATGTCGCATCGAGGACGATGCTTTCTTAAGGGGAGGAGAATGTAATGCCCCATTCATCATTGCTCTATTATTCTGTGATGACCGTGCTTCTAAGGGCTGAATGCCATTGCATTTCCTTTGAAACGTTGGTGTCTTCATCTTGTTGAGCTTGCTTGCTTGTGTCGATGTTGATGTTTTGGTTGTTGGCCCCGCAAAGCATCCCTCGCGATTATCCTATTAAAGGAAAACCTTGTTCTTGCTTTATCGAACCTCCTGTTGATTGTTGTTAATTGCCCTACAAGATATTTTGCCATAGTATTGATCACTCTTGTGCTTGACCCCTCGATTAAATTATTATTATTTTATTTTATTTTTTATCGTGTTAGGTCCTAAATTTTTTTTCGAACCCCGTTTAGGTGTCACGACATTTTAAAACATAATAATAATAAATAATAAAGGAATGGGTATCAGTTATATTCTTATGTGTATATAGATAATAAAATTTCATTTTTTTGAATTAATTAAGCCTTTTCAGGGTGTCGTACGCATGCCTTATTGTGAGTTATTGTTTATTTGAGGTTTCTCATCCACCAGCTGGTAAATTTTTATTATCAATTTATCCTCATACTTGGCGTGGAGACATGGATTTCTTTGCAGAGATAAATAAAAGATGATTTTTTCATTGTAAATGTATTATGTATATTGTCGGATTGTTAGGATGGAGACATTTTCAATTACTAAGAATTATTATTAACTAAAATATGTGAGTTTTGTCGGTTCCCTAGACTTTCATGATTTGTATACTTCATCATCAATTTTGGAATTTCTAATGAATTTTTATTTTTAAAAAATGAATTTTGAAGAAATTTATCTAAATTTTTATTATCAATTTATCTTTTTATATAGTTTCACAATATACATCTTTTGGCCACTTGGTTTTTCTTTGTTTTTTAATTATTTATGCCATCTTGGTGTGGAGAAATTTCTGGCCCTTGTCCTTCCTTATCACTTTCTTTCTTCATTTAATAACTTTTTGGTGGAGAAAGTGTAAATTTATTCCATGCCGCCTTTTGTCTCTTCTACTGTAATTAAATCATGATTTGACTTTTTTTGGAATGAAAGACTTCTCCTGGCCGCATTTTTGTTGGGTGTGTGAAATCTTCTTTTCTTTTTTTTTTTTGGTGCGTGGCCATTCAAATGTTTTCTGACTGCGCACTTTCTAAGGAGAGAGATTTTTTTTAACCTTGGATGAGAAGCTTGATGAAACTTTCATTTGTCTTTGGACATTTGCATAATCAGTTCTCTGGGATTTGGGAGTTTTGAACCTTTTTTTTTTTGGGCATGGGGATGTTTTTTTTTCTTTTTTTTTTTTTTTTGTTTCTCCTTTGCTAGAGGACATCCATTTTTTTTTTTTTTTCTAAACTTTTTTCTTCCCTTTTATGTGAATGTTCTTGGAAAATGTGAGTTGTATTCATATTGGACACTGGTGATGGCGTGGGGAATGGCACAAAAATGCAAGGATAAATTACATGGGCTTTTTTTGATAGCTTGGTTTTATCACATGCATTGTGCATACCTCCATGCTTGACTCAGCCTTTTTTTGTTGAAAAATACATTAAAACAAATCCTTCAAAATTCTCCTTGCAATTTACGCATGGAGAGCTCAAAATGTTTGGGGCCTTTGTTTGTTTGTTTATCATGGGAATAATTTGAATGCACCTTTTTTTATTTTTCAATACAAGAGATCCTAAGGCAATGTCCCATTTATCAAGATTTTCTCAACAATATAGCAATAATTCTTCCTATTCGGATAGCCATGGGTATACCTAAAGGATCTGCAATTGGAATGATCTAGAGCTTTTAGATCTTGAAACTAAAAATCCTATCTATGTATTTATGGCTATCCCATCATTTTAGGGAGACATTTCCATTCAAGGAGAACGCTGAGAACATGGAGAAGAGATATTGTATAGATGGGTGCTTAGCAAATCTCTTATAAATATTTTTGTCCTCCAGATAAAAAAATAAATAGAAAGAGAACTCCACCAAATAATGTTTCTGCTGTCGGGAGACAACTCACAATAATGAAAGGATTGTAAGAAGAGGTGTCCAGTGGAGTTCGGGTTTGAGAGGAATGTTGGTGCCTCGCATGCTACGGATGAAGATTCAACTAGAGGGTTGTTGTTGCTGGACCTTGGGGAGTTTGGATGCCTCGTCGAAGCTGGAGGAGAAGGCAAGATAACTCTACACTTTTACATTGTTATATATTTTTTTAATATATCATGAAATCAAACCACCATTTCCTTGTATTGGTTTGTCAGTTGGACACCTTACTAGGAGACCTCTCTTTTTCTGCTTGTTCTATTCTTGTTTTTTCATTTTTATCGCTATCAGGTGTGTTAGTGGAAAGCACGCATGTGCCATCATCTCTAGGTGTTATGTTTTCCTCGCTTGAGTGTTCGACCTTCATCCTTTCATTTATGTATATCTTCTTCTCTACGATTGAGTTTTAAGTTATTATGTTGTCCCAGCTAGTATTTCCATTGTCGTTAAAATAAGTTGTGATAACTATGCAGCTCCTCCCTATCATCTGAGTTTATTTTTGTTTTCTTTGTATTTCGTTGAAAGTTATTAAATCTATTCCTCAAACCCCTTGATAATCTTCTTGACATCGGAAAGACAAGTTGTAGAATTGGAAGTGATCACCGCTTGGGCTATCCGGGTTGGAGCTTCGGTATTAAAACTTTTAAATGAAAAGTTTGTGTGCAATGCGTATCAGATCTCACGTGCTTAGACTTCCGTATTATCTTTCATCTTGTTCCTAGGCTTTTAAGGCCATCCTCAGGAAGTACCTTGACCATCCCTATCCACTTGAACCGTAACTAGCTTTTTGGATATGCTAAGCTCGAGGTTTCTATCGTGTGAATCTAGTACCTCGTTAACACTAGGATAGTTTGGGTCTAATCCCCCTCTCAGAATTATTGTTGATGGCGTTTCTTTCTATTTTCCTAACTTGCATTCTTTCTCTTTTATAATTTTAATGCTATTAATTAATATTGGTCATTTTCCATGCACGTAATTACCTTAATATTTTGTGATGGAAATTGCCTTAAACGTTATTAATCTTCGGGAAAACTCATCTTGCATTTGATAGTCTTATGGTTTCATAGCGGAAGGTTTTGTTTTGATAATGTCACTTAGAAATTTATGTTTGTATCTATGTGTGATGGTTGACTGTGTTATGAAGGGTTGACTTAAAATATTGTTGTTTAAAAAAAAAAATTTATTTTAAATTAACCGAACTTTAGAATTACTATGGAGGTTTGTAAATCCTTAGTGATATAAAAATTTGGATGACGTTTTGTATACTCTTGTTTGATGGAGTTCCCTTCTTCTCTTGCGTGTTATTACTAGCCTTTAAGGCATTGGCCCTTCTTGAATGATTTGGGAACCTCTTGGAGTTAATGGTCAAGACTAGTATACCTTGCCTTCGCTTCAAAACTTATGTCGTGTGTGTCGTGTATCTAATTTCAGTGATATGCTCTATGTGATTTCAGGAATGAAATTCTAATATGCTTGGCCCTTCATGTTAATATGTGAATATTGTGGTTCCTCTTGGTTAGGTGATCAATCTCTTGTCTTTTAGAAAATTATATTAAAGCCTATGCTTTGGTATCTTTTGGTAATTTTAGATGGATGGCATGTGTGACAAACTTCAATTTTGTAAATATTTAATTGTTGATGGGAATCTTGTTTCTTATAGATTGTTTATTCCTTCTTATAAGGCCAAGAGCCATTCTCGTACAATTGTTAAACTTTTGTTGCTTTTGTTCAAAATGGAAGTACAAGGCCTTTTCTTCTTTGATTGGCATGGTAGAGACTTTATGATAATTTGAGGTGTTGTTGTGTTTAGGGCATTGACCCAATTCTCGTAATAGAGTGTTTCTTTCATGGTATTGTTAGACTTTAGTTATGGTGGCTTTGTGTAGCCTTATCTTGCTCAGTTCTCGCGAACTGACTCTTGTATAAAAAAATTTGTTGCAGATGGCTTATGTGGGTAGATGAGGGATAGACTTGTAGACTTTTGCATCAACCTCAGTTGAGAAGTTCTTTGCATGAATCCTTTTTATATTGTTCAACTATTGATAACGTCCAGTGGAAAATGTAGAAGAGGATCAATGTCTTAGTATAATGTATTGTGGACTTTGTCATCTTAACTTTGGAAACCTTGGATTGTTTGACTATCATTGAAAATATAAGAAAATTTGTTTACCGCTTGTTGAGTGACCTTATTGGATTATCGGTATTCTAAGAGTTGATGTAACCTTGTTTTGTTTTCGTAAATGAGTATTGTTAAACTTTACCCTTGAGAATAAATGTTGAGTTAAATCTTGCTATGACTTAGTAATAATGTGACATAAGTAAAATAACGTGGGTTGTTTAATACTTATAGAAGTTAAACTAAAATTTATATTCAAATAAAGTAACGTAGAGGTTACCAACTTGAGAGCAAGTAATTCTTTAAGTAATCAAAGGTGAGACTATCATTGTAAGTAAAATTATATAACATGATATCCCTAGCTCCACTAGTGAACATTATCCCTTTTATGGTGAAATTTGTAAAATGATCCTAAGGTGAAATGAATTGTTAGTTGTTAGAAGATGATAAGATTTAATAAGCCGGAGAAAACAATTTGGAAACCACGCACTCTATCTCTCCGCCATTTGGAAGGTAAATTGTTCTCTTTGGTAATACTCATTCAGTGAAGCCTAAGTAAAATCTTTGATAATTTTGGTTAAGATCTCTCACTTCAATTAAATATTGGCAATAACTAATGAGGTCCTAAAGATGATTTCAACTCGACCTTCTCCCTCTAACCTTTTTCCAAGGCACTTTGTATATTTCTTCTCTTAAGTGTGTTGAGCGTAAACCCATGTTGTCATATGGGCAAGAACGAGTTTCTAGTAGCGTTAGTGTGAATAGATGGCCTTGTGGAATTAAATTACCCCTTTTTCTTAATAAACGAATTAAGAAAATAAAGGTCATAATAGAGAAGACTTAAAGCAAATTTCTCTTCAGAGTAAAAGTAAGAAACTTAGCGTTGTAAGAGGAATTGTATGAATCATATCTAGAGTCCTAGAAAACTTAAGTTAAGGATCGAAAGAGGTTTTATTAAAATAAATAACCTTCAATAAATTTCTCATTGTGGTCACTTTCTGATGAGATAAATCTCAAGTCCATGTTGACTAAAGAGAAAGTCTTTGACATCTTCACAAAGTACGAGTGCTACAAAGTTTTGTCACTTTCGTGAAAAGCTTGGATTGTTAGAGTTTCCATTGAGGGGGAGTGTGTATGAAAATGTCACCTCCTAATGGAACTTGGTTTTTGTAAAAAGACCTTTGAGCATTTGTAAAATACCTTTGGGCAAGTGTAAAAAAGACCTTCAGGTAAGTGTAAAAATACCTTTGGGCATGTATACCTCCTCGGATTCTTTTTAAGAAAGAATAAAGGTGGTCTTCAGTAAACTGTTTAGTGCTTTTGAGTTTCTTGGTAAACATCGAGTACAAGCATATTGTGAAGGAGGTCCTTGGTTGTAAAAGGTTCCTATATGCTTGGGTTCAATAACCTTTATGAGAAACTGTGATAACATGTAAAACTCACATATCATACTTAGCCACTGATCATGGGATGATCTTTGGAATTCCAAATCCTTTTGTACCAAAAGGTAAATTGAGTATGATGAATGTGTTATAATTCCTTCAATCAATATGCTAGCCTAAAACCTTTATGATTTAAGGATTGTAAATCCTATAGTGTACCACAGGCAGGTAATCTATTGGCATATGTTATGTTATCCCACTTAACATTAAGGGGGAGTGTTGGAACATAATGATTAAGTGGTCTAGCCAACCCTTAATGTATATGGGTCCATCACTAATATATAGGTTAATATTTAATAATATGAAATATTTATATTTCTATTATTAAATATGCTAACCTAGGTATATACTTTAGGTTAAATATTTAATATCATGAAATAATTATATTTCTAATATTAAATATTATAAACCTATGTGTATGTGTCAACCATTTTAGGTTGAAAAGGTGGGTCGAGAGACATACCTGATCACCTTATATAAAAATGACTTTAGGTCCTCATTTGATATATTTGGGAAATATATCAAAGGTGTGCAAATCAAGTGATTTGGTTTTACCCTTGGTAAATAGGGTTTTAAAGGAGGAGGTGATCTTAATGGATGTAAAATAAGTTCTCTGAAGTAAAATGTTATTTTCAAAGTGGTTTTTACCCTATTGGGGTTTTCCACTATAAATAATGTGTCACCTATGTTATTTATTCCATGTAAGTATTTCTTTATTTACTAATGTTATGATGTAATGTTTATTTAAATATTTATTGTAACATTATATAATATGTAAGTTGATTAAATATGTATTTATTAGAATCCTCAAATTCTAACATCACAAACCACATGAAGCAACATGAAGACCAACATCGTAGTGAAAGACATTTTGAAGTCGTGATTGGGTTTTTGTGCGTTTATAGCCATATAAGAATATGTTATTGAAACAAAATAAAAGGGATAAAAATATTTCACCTAAGTACTATGGCCCTTATCAAGTGTTACAGAAGATTGGTAGTGTAGCATACAAACTAGAACTTCCTCTAGCTACTTGAATTCATCTAGTCTTCCATGTATCTTTCCTGAAGAAGGTAATTGGACATACGATATCAACACGTAAAATGTTACCAAATCTTGATGAAGAGGAAGAATCATCTTGGAACTAGAATGCATCCTTCAGACATGCACTAAGTGATTAAGGAAAAGGGTCATCACTTAGTATTTGACCAAGTGGAAAATCTAGACAATGAGGATGTAACTTGGGAGGATGCAAACTTATTGCAATAAAGAACCAGAGATTCTCATAATCGGGAAAATGTTTCTTCGAAGGAAGGGGCATGCTAAGCCCTTAATCATATATCTTACATTGGATGTAAATAACCAACTTATGGCTATCATAACTTCTTCTCACAATATATCTATTTCATATATGTTATATTATCATAAGTGGATCAGCCTTGGTGTTGGCCATATCATAGGAATAGTATATATAGGGGTTAGTATGTAGTAGTTTATCATCATATTGAGCATTTGAGTCTTATTGTATGTTTTGGAGGTTTCCCCATCGAAGTGGCTAAACTATTATACTTTCATATTGAGATCATTTATCTACAATATTGTATTATTTGGTGTTTAATTGCTGGTGCTAATAAGAATTATTCAAGTAATTTCATTACAAAGGAACTCAAATAATGGAAGAAAACCACAAGGGAAAAATATCCACTTACAAGAGAGAGAAGACTCCCCTAAACAACCTAAGAAAGTTATGTGAAATGGTCCCGAAAACTAAAGGCCCGATAAGTTACCCATTTACAAACTAGAATATTTCTACAAGAACAAGATGAGGAATATGATTTCCAATAAACTCCAATGGAATTAGAAGGACCCAAAATTTTGCAATCAGTAGTAGAGGGAGTTGGGGCATGAATTGTCTCTAAATATGGCTCAACATGTGAAGGAGAAAATATATCAAGATAAGTGGTGAAAATTTTATGAATCTCGGAAAAATGGGGGTCCAAAAATATAGATACATTATCAAGTGGGTTGAGCTGCCATGGAAGATAATCCTGAAGAGGTAGATGAACCTATTTATTTTGAGAATATGTAGAAGTTGATGCTATAGAAATCATGATATCTGAAGTGGAAGTAGGTGAATGAAGAAGATCTTACATGGTGATGTTGGTATCCTCGAGCATGTTTTCCAAGTTTGGGTAAAATAAATCAATGTCTTTCTGTGGAGGATTGTAGGAAGCTTGTGAAGAAGCAACACATAAATTTGTAGAAGCAACAAGTGATGGAAGGATATCTATGGTAGAATCAAAGGAATCTATAGATTCTCATGAAGGATAAATCTAAATATTTGAAGAAACATGCGAGGTGGGTGAGAAGTCAACTGAAGAGTCTTGTAGAGGAGAGTTACGGGGAACTATGAAGGGATCAATACTTAATTATGATGGAGCATAAGATAAAAAAGTATGGGTGCCACCTCATTATAAGAAAAATTATCGGTAAAATCACTTTTTTTGATGGGTGTAAGATCATATGAAGAGGCATAACTGGATGAATAAGAGTCAAAATCTCCATGTAGGTTCTGAATGAAGATCTAAATAGTATGTGAGGACTCAACAAAATCTTGTTGATATTGAATGTTTTCTAGTATAATAAGAAAAATAACTCGTAATTCATGTCATTTTTATTCAGCCAATCATCATGTTGAAAGTGACCCTATTCATAATCCCAAGAATATGGGTAACAAGTCATGCATAATGTATTGATTGAGTATCCCATTCTTCTATTTCTCGGTAGTTGGATGAACATAGTTAGACTAAAAATGATGAAAGTTTAAATTTATGATAAGAGAAGCCTCTAAGGAACACTATTTTAACCCCTTGTTTGCAACAGTTTATAGTTTATTGCATTGATTACATTCACATGTATTTATGTGGTGTGAAAATATCATTCACTCCCCTTACAATCAACGTAATAATGCACAAGTATGGATACCACAATATGTTTTGACACACATAATCACTCTAATAAGAACAATGAAGGAAGAAACATGATTAAGAGCAAAAAATAAGGTCGTAAGTGAGAAAAAATGTCTCATGTCTCTAAATAAACTCCGTTGTTGCAAGGTTATGGTGGATGCAAACACTATCCCGTAAAAAATAACAAGGGTGAATATAATGCAAGAATGACTCAAAATGAGCAAACGGGCCTCGGAGAAAAAAGAAAAACATCTTAGAAGGAAAAAAGGACTTTAGAAGGTGCTACACACTTCAAAAAAATGTCATCATTTGGAAACATCTAATAACATTAATTTTCACACTCTTAAAGTCCAATTTATTTAATTTTAAAAATTAGAAGAATTAAAAAAATATGAAAAGATAACGCTAATTAAACAATATTAAATAATCCTCCTAAATTAATTAACCTCCTTTAAAAGTGGACCTTACCTTTAATTAATATTAGATTAAATCCTAAAACAACCTACCTTTAGTTTAAAAAAGAAGCCATATGTAGAATAATAAAACAAAGTTATAAAATAAGTTTATTATTTAAAGGCGGGGTGAGATAAAAGAGTGAAATGGAAGGAGGGTGAATGCATGGCTTAAGGAAGTAAACATAAAACACATACACATGGCTCGAGGAGAAGTTTTTGAAATGACCGAGTGATGGTCTTGTCGATGAACCCAAGTGAGGAAGAAGGTAAAAGGAGAGGGAGACATGGCCTTGATTGGTTTAAAAAATTATAGAGGATCGCAACAACACGGGGTGATAAAATCATGGCCAAGGAAAAGTAGGGGGATGATAACACAAAGAAAAAAATCACATAGTTAATGCACAAAGATTGAGGATGGGGAATAACATGGGATCAACATGAATCTCGAGAAGGTTAGTGAGGATTGGTGGGTAGAGCCAATAACAGGGAATTTTTAGGATCAAGTGAATGAAAAAACTAAGTAGGGGGATATGGGATGAGTCGAGAGAATAAAAACCAGGGTTTATTCATAGCGAGTAGAGGAGGGGAAGATATCTCGATAAACCATGCAAGAATGAAAAGAGAGTTATAGAAAAGAAAACATAATGAATAGGGAACCCAAATGGAAGTCAACATAAAAAAGGAACTATTTGAGCACCCATATAACCCACAAGAAAGAGAGAAGCACCCAAAAAATCCTAACTAAACACCGAACTCGTTAATAAAACAAACCAACTAGCTAGGAAGGAAAGCTAATTGAACGCAGCTAGAGGGAGAGCTCATCAAGACAAAAAATATATTAAGCGAGATCGGTGGAGAGAGAGTAGAGGCAACAAGGGAGAAAGTTAAGTTGAGTAGCAGGAGAGGAATAGGGTCAGGGAAGGATATTTTCAAGCAAAAATTTAAATTTTAAAATGATTTTTAAAATAAAATGCACCATAAATACCTCTAAACCACTTTTCCACCAAATATAGTTGCAACTAGCTAAATTTGGTGGAGAAACACCTAAAAAGTACACATGGAAAACCCTAAAAACAACACAAACTCTGAACAAAAATTGTTAAACCAAATTAACAAAAATAATAAATGATTTAAAAAATTGCATGAGAAATGATTATAAATCGAAACCAAAAGTAATAACAATAATCAAATTTTGAGTACACAATTACCGAAAATGAATCTTTGATACCATGCAAGAGGGGGCTCAAAGATCTCATGGAATGACATGCACATTGATATAATTTCACTCGAACGATAACACAAATTTCCTCCAAGTAATTAACAAGAAAAACATGAACTCAAGGAAAGGTGAATCAAACATGTTTTCCAATATGGTCCAAAACTTGCACAAGGAGAGAAAACAACATGAAATGAAGAGTAATCAACAACTAGAAAAGAGAGTAACATGATTACCAAGGCCAAGTGAGATTGACCTCCGTGAACCTAATGCAAGCACATAAACATCGAGATGTTACACTCTAATGGAAACAAATATGTGCTCCAAGTAATCAAAAAGAGTTCAGCTAAGAACCAAAAATAATGCGCAAAAGGAAAACAATATAACATTCTCATGGATAAAAAATGGTACATATAGGAGTGTTGTGTAACTTCCATACCTGCAATCATAATACCTCCATAAGGGATAAAATGAGTTACATTACATAAACAGAAAATAAATCTTGTGTATGATGCACAATCGATGCATATGATAATATCTTTCATATAAATCCTAATGATAACCTAGACGTATGATCTCACCTAAGTGAGAAGAATCACCATGGGTGAGGGAAATTCACCAAACTAATAAATAATAAGTAAATAATATCCCTCACAAAAACATGTACAATGAAC
Source organism: Taxus wallichiana var. yunnanensis (assembly GCA_018340775.1). Taxonomy (NCBI): domain Eukaryota; kingdom Viridiplantae; phylum Streptophyta; class Pinopsida; order Cupressales; family Taxaceae; genus Taxus; species Taxus wallichiana. Next base: position 951,472,721 of record CM031240.1, read on the forward strand.
TAACATCGATAAGAAGTGATATCAACATTTTCCTTGTAACCATTAGCACCCAAAACATATGCCAACACCCGGATGGCCGTGTCCTATATTTTGTGCTCATGTCCTTGAGATCTTCACATGTTAGTTTCATAATTTGAGCTTCATACAACCCAAACAACTCCTGATTAGATCATTCACTTACCTAGAATTTATCCACACTTATGGTGGCAAACCGAGTCATTCTCAAAACCCTATTTATCATTCTTACTTATACTTCCTTTATGTGATCTTGGTTATTTACTATTTTATCTATTTAATTAGCATTGTCCTTATCTTATATTTAATTTGGTGAACTCATTTATTTATCAAACCATAACTTGCTTTAGGATCCTTTATTTTATATATTCTTCATGTCCTACGAAAAGATGTTGTGAAACTGTCAATCTAAGTCTAGTTCTCTTAAGTATGAATCCATTCCTATGAATGGTTTTCAACCTTATTTCACCAATGATGAGGATGAAGTTATATCACAAGTCTCATATTTCCCTTACTTACAATCTGGTTGTACCTCACATGTTTAACAAAATTTATAACGCCTGACCTTGATGTCATATTATTACCCCATGTAGAGGCCGCTAACGATTGTGATCATGAGTCTATTACTACTAATGAGACATGTATTGAAGATCTAATTGATTTTTCAAGTGAAGAATGCCTTTCTAATGATACTTATATTTATCGTTAATATCTTATTGTTTTCAATTCCATCCTTTATGGCCCTATCCCTCTCGAGTCCTCCTCCTCCTCCTCCCCTTACATATGGAAAAATCCAAGGACTTGTCCCATTGAGGCTGATATTTCTATTTCAAACCCTTCTCCATCCTCTCCACCTTCTACTTGTCCATTGACCATTATGCCTCAAAATACTTATATTTGTTATTCTCTTGCATGTATGACTCCTTCTATTGATTGTGCTCATATTGTTGATGTTCCTACTATTTTTTTACAATATGATTTTACTCATGATGCATATGTTACTACCTATGATATTTCTAAAGATAATGTACACAATTATGACGATTTTAAAGAACATTTTCATGTTTATTTTCCTCCTCTATTTGATCTTGTTGATAAATGTGTGCAAACCTCCCTTCCTATTGAGGCTCCTTCCATTCCTATTACTAGTTACCCTCTTGCTGATCCTAAAGTTGACTTCCAACCTAATAGTTTCCCTATGGATACTTATAATGGAAAAATCCAACCCCTTAATGAGCCCCTCAATGTGTATGTTATCCCTCCCCAAGAAGTTATTTCTCTTATGCATGTTGTTGGTGATTTGAAAAATAAGATCCATACTCTTACTCTTGAAAGTAGGGCCTACTATGCTAGTACTGATAATAATTCCCTTCATGAAAATCCTATTCCTAAGAAGATTTACAATTCAACCTTTCCTAAGGGTTTTACTATGCCTAATTTTTTACTTTTTGATGGGATGGGTAATCCTTATTTGCATCTTAAGGATTTTATATTAGTTATGGCTTCATTTTCTAATGATAGATTATTACTCAAAGATTTTCCTAGTAGTCTTATTGATATTGCTTCTCAATGGTTTCATCATTTTCCTAGTGGATCTATTAGTACTTATCTTGATATGGAAGATTATTTTTAGATGCTTTATTTCTAATAATGGTCCTAAAGTTACATTTGAACATTGAAAACAACTAGATATAATAAAGCACCCCTTGGTGTTTCTGCCGACCACTTCGTATAAGACGAAGTACACCTCGCATCATAAAATCTACCCACTACTTTATCTCTGTATATCTCTCTTTAGATGCAAGAAATTGTAAATAATCCTTAGTGGGCCCTAGTCTAGATCCTACTCTCTTTTCTATTCACATTGATCTATACCTTATATATGGCTCTAGGGGAACATCTTGTGAAAGGCCAAACTATCTAGACACTCACTCCCACTTTGAAATAGCTTCATAACCACTAGGAACCTATCTTCTAACCACATGGGGCATCAAATACACCAATTTTTTTAGCATACTCTACCCACCCTCCCTAGTTCTTATGACATATCTAAATAATGGCCCCATGCCCCATTTGATCCAACATGGCTTTATAGGTATTCATATCAAACCATCAACACCTTGGAGCCACCCATTGATCCGCAAAATCCCTAGCCAACCCCAATATGCCATCGGTCCACCCAATGGTCATACTATGGTTATGTGCTCATATGCTCAAAAATTTAATAATGTAGTGGCTCCTATAGCATATGTATGGTCATCCTATGTAAACCTGATACAAATATCTATATAAGTGTGCCAATACACACCGAATCCATACATACCACATATATATTCTCCTCAATACTCCTACAAATGTCATCCATCTTGTATGAAATCAACACCCACCTCCATTAAATTCCACACAAGACACCAATATCAGTCACAATAAACTTCCACAATTGCATAACACATTATCTAACATAATTGATGACTCTGCATATGTCCATGTGCCTACAAAATACTATCTTGCGGCCATTTTATATCATCGTTATCTTGTGGGGCCATCTCTTGTATCTTCTCCCTCACCATTGGAAATTTAATAATCCTATATACATCCTCTAGTGTCACCATCATCTCTCATGTGGGTAACCAAAATGTACAAGTATCTACACACCATCTCTCACACAAGGCCATCATTAAATTCATATTATGAGGTACCTCCCCTAATATAGCAATGTGCAATAACTTGACATGATACAAAAGATACCACTTCTCCTCCATGCCCAATGTAAGAAGTGTAGACAAGTGCCTAACTCCAAGAAATTCCCTCGATTGTATGTCTCACTACACAACACAAAAATGACAGAAAACATGAGTTTATTACTCAAAAAATGACTAAAAATTAATATATAAGACATTAAACACACTTGGAAACGAGCACATGAATCCTTGGACACTAACATCTGAAGATGGGACAATAGCATCCATATCCACATGGTCATGTCCAAAGGACATAACCACTCCCATCATTGCTATGTTGGACAAAATACACCCAAAAATTAAAAATTACAAAAATTCTAAAAGATAAATATATCTTCATACTTTGATATGTACAATGCATCACTTACCAATATATTAGTAGTCCATGTTGACACAAACTCTATCACCCACTCGAATATCATTGGAATGACCTCTTGTGCATGTGTAATTTCTCTCACTCAAAGCTCAAATCCTAATTCTAAAAGTTACAAATGAAGTTCTATTTTACTTTTCTACCTTATTATTTATAGTAAACTATCATTACCAATAGTAACTATCCCTATACTATATTTTACGACAACTAATTCCTTGTTACTATTTATTCCATATCTTTAGCATCGTTCATCCATTTTTCGCATCATTTGTGAAAATGAAACTATATTTCCAATATCTTCCATACCATATATTCCCTATTTCCTCATTAGGCTTAGCTATGTGATACTCTCATATTAGATTCATTACTATCTTACGAGACTATTTGGATCCACATTTTTCTCGCAATAAATTTCACTACATTACTTTTGGCTCATGACTCGATGATGGACATCTTTCCTCTTCAACTAAAGAGGGGAAAATATTCAGAGTCTCTTAATATCCCTTCTTCGGCAATCCAAGAATAATTTCAAATACGAAATTCTATTATCCTATATTCTAAGAAAATAAAGTGAATATTCAAATCTTGTGAAGATTATGCTCCAAAATGTAAATTTTTAATCTATTCCAAGTAGCAAAAAAATCCACATTTTCATAGATTATCACAAATTTTCCCTTAAATGACATAATCTAGGGGAAATCAATATTTGAAATTAGTTTCCAATACAAGAAAATACTAGTTTCTAAATCAAATACTAATAATTACAAATTCTATTCCAAGTACCAATTTTTCCTCCCATATGACCTAACTTGGGAACCAATCCAATATATCAAGCACCGTTGTTTTAGTTTTCTAAGCGGTCATACCCTTACATATTAAATTTGGGGTAACAAGACATCATTAGCTTTCCTATATCTATTTATGGGGGTTTCTCGGGACCTAGTAGGCAAGTTACAAAATGGGTTCATATTGCCATATGTAGCGATGGAACCTATTTTTGAGAAAGAGTTATAGTTAGAAAGAAAATAAAAACCAATTTCCCTACACTCTTTCTCTATTTATAGGATTCTTAAATCCTTAGTTTAGCACCGTGGATGCTTAAATACTTAGTTTGGTGACATGATGCTCAAATTATTAGTTTATACTTTGATTCGGGAATTGATCACTCCCGATCCTTCTTTCAATATCCAAGTTTCAAAGTATCCTATATCTCCTTGGAAAGTTTATATCCAATATATCCTCTATAACAAAAAAGGTCACCCCACATGGATCAAAATTTTATTCCATGGTTCACCACGTTATGTTTCTTACTATTGACACATTCTAACTACAAATCGTTCGACTCACTTAAAGTACATTCCTCTTATATCCTTTATAATATTTTAATTTCATCCAAATAACATACATGGGAAATGTAGTCACTAAAATATGCATTTATTACTATTACATTGCGCCTCTAGTATGTGGTTTTATGCATGCTTTCTAAGTTTGGAAACTAGACACTTTGGTGACACATATTTTGTCCTTATCTTTCTTTATTTGGCTCTATTTATGTCCTCTATCTGAAATTTTGGCTCTATTTACATCCTTTATCTAGAATTTATATATTTTTGGTTTGATTCATAGGGATCCCTATTCTATTCTTTAGTCTTGTTTCTTTTTTCTTATTTTAGGATAGTACCATCGAGACAAGAAAGTAACACCTAGGCGCTAATTTCCTTTTGGGAACTTCTATCTTATTTGATTTTTTTTTTTTAATTTATTGGTTTTATTTGGATTTTGGCCTTATCTTATCTTATTTTTGTGATTTAAGTCATATTTTGGTGTCACTATGTTCCAAAATTCAAACAAAGAACTCATATATAAACACAACCTACTAACTAATTTAAAGGGAAATTGGGATATCATTTTCTATATCTACCACATACAAAGAGAAACAAAAGGGTCTACAATTTTTTTGCATTATTTAATTCATAGGGGAGGCTATTCTAAATTTCATATCACACATTTTTGCATTGGGAAAAATTAGTTGTATCCTATTATTATTTTTGTGAATGACACTAGGAAATCTAGCTCAAGGGACATAATTTCAATCACACACCACAAGAACTACATGGAGTCTGAAATGTAGTGCAACACTTGGTAACAAGATCATATTGGGGTGACTGTTGGGGCCGGTTTGACTCTTCCATTTACATTTTTCATTCATTCTCATGTGCACTTGGGTCTCTGTGCATGTAGATAGGGTTTTTTTGTAGGAACATGTGGATATAGAAGAGGTACAATGAACTTGATACAACCTACAATGAGTTAACCATGATAAGAAGAGACACAAAAATATACATATATAGATATTCCCTGTAGACATTAGTGCCCATAACAAATGCCAATGCCTAGGAAGTCGTGTCATCTCCTAGGAACTTATTTCCCTGATATCTTCACATGACAGTTTAAAAATAAAATATTGTACATCACAAACTACTTTTGTTCAAATCATTCACCTTCCTAGAATCATTCCATACATATGGTGGAAAACCGAGTCATTCTTAGAAACCCTATTTATCACCATTACTCGTACTACCTTTGCGCCATCTTATTTATTTACTTTTTTAGTAGTGTCCTTATCTTAGATTTAATTTCGTTAAATCACCTAGTGGATCTATTAGTACTTATCTTGATATGAGAGAAGCATTTAATAGACATTTTATTTCTATCAATGGTCCTAAAGTTACATTTGAGTGTTTTTCATCTTTATATCAAGGAAAGAATGAACCTTTTATTGATTATATCTTACGTTTCAAATATTGCATGTATCATTTACTTTATTAACCTATAGATCTATAAATGAAATATATATTTTGTCATGGCTTGATTATTCCTTTAAAAGAAAAAATATTATATGATACATGTGGATATTTTATACTTATTTGTCTTAAGGCTATACATTTAGAACATGAGATGCTTGATTAACATTTTGTTTCTCATGCATCTAGTTTTTCTACCACTTGTTTACCGATTACATCTTCTCTTCCTCCTATTACATCACCCTCATGTTCCCCATCTCATATTAGAAATACTATGATAATTCATCTCACTTTTGTAGACCTCCACCACATTCCACTCTACTTGCTAAGCATGATCCACTTTATTTTTAAAATTTTCTAGGCCTCATGATATCTTACACACTTTGATTGAGGAGAGGCTGATTAGGATAACTTTGAATGAACATCCTCATCATTGGCTATGAAAAAATCATAACCAACCATTTTGTAATTTCTATAGGATTAATTGTCATCAAGATAATTATTGTTATGAACTCCATGATAGGCTTCAATTGCTTGAGGATAATGGTTTCATTTCATTTGATACACACCATGTTGATAGATCACATTCTTCCATGTCATGATGCCACACATCATAATCGGTTACTTTGGATACTTCTCATCTTCCTAAGGTCATTTTGTCTCCACCTCCCTTATTTTTGATTATGCATGAGACAAATACCCCAATTATTATTCAACCCAAACCCACATGGGTCACAAAAGAGAAAAACTTGCAATTATATGATTCACATCATCCTAGTGTTGCTACAATAACTTTAGACTTATCATTCAAAACTTATTCTCATAACACTGCATCATTTGAGCCATTTATACATAGTCATATCATTCTGTCCCATTAGATGCTATTTGTTCTTTAGTTCTACATTATTTCACTTATATTCTATAATTACATGCCACTAATCCTATTTTTACACATGATCAGTTCTTCCCTAGTTATATTCACCCTTTCTATCATTGCTACTAAAAGTTCAATTCAACAGTCATATTACATTCATGCCTATCATAATTATAATATATATTTATACTATCAACACCTATATTCTACTCTAAAACATCATCTCAATGTATAACACTATATCATAAAAATTCATCAAATCAAATCAAATCAAATCAATTAATCAATAACTCATATAACAACACAAGTACACATCATTATATCAAAATTCTCTTATCGTATATACACATCTTTCAAAAGTTTCATAATACAAAATCAAGGGGCAATTCCCACTACAACATATATCATACATCCTCCTCACTACTACTAGATGATACTATCAAAGTCCTCAAACTTTAAGCCTCACCAATAGACCACCTCTATGCTCAGGATCAAGCTTCTCCTTTAGCCAAGTCCCTAGTGCCACTTCCTTGGAAAAAGTAGCTATATATCAGCCCCGAAGCTCCACATATCTCTAAAACATAATATATGATAGGTCGTATTCTCCAAAAAACTCTCTCACTCAAGCTATATCCATCCTCACCTCATCTCGCTCGACTCTAACACTATACATATAGTTGTACACCACAAAAATGAAACAAAACTCATGATGTACTCAAATTCCCAAGGTCATGTCGAGACATCCAAATGTAAGATTGAATGAGATATTGATAGTCAAATAAAGGAAAATCGGGGACTAAGAACTTGTAGTGTTTATTTTTAATAGATGAATTGGTCCAAGGAGAAATATGTTTATGATCGGTATCGTGAATTCCCTACAACTAGATTTATTATTTCTATTCAATTTATAAACTACGTTAAAACTTCATTTTAAATAAATAATGGAAATAAACTTAGTTTAAATAAAAGACAAGTGTATTTAATATTTTAATTAACTAGATTACTTCCCAATTAATTAAATAAAACAAAATTAATAATCTATTCACATTTATCGCATTCTAGCAATATTTTAAAAGAAATGGAATTGAAAGAAATTAATTAAGAAACTATTGATTTTTGTATTTTTCGATGAATTAAAATAAAATAAACAAAATAACTTCCAAAGGCAAAAAGACAGAGAAAGAATTAAAAATAAATTATTACTTTTAATTAAAATAAAAGTAAAACATGGAGTATCTAGATGCGGATATTCATTTATTGCGGGGTTATTTGATAATGCTATTCTAAAAGAATGTATTTGAAAGTTATTAATCTAAATAAAATAAAATAAAATTCTTCTAGAAAATCTTCTACCTCAATCTTTCCGTAAAGAGAAAATCTTCTTGGAAGAAATTTTCTCTTTTCCGTATGAACTTTCCCCATAGAGGTAAATCTAAACTAATCGAAAAAAATAATAATAAAGAAGTGCAGGATTTCTAAAATTTTTCCTCCAACTAATTTCTTGAGTATATCCATAGGGATAAACTAGGAAGAAGATATCATTGGAAGATTTATGTCGAAATCCTTTGAGATAAATACTAAATAAATAATGTATGTGGGAAGTGATGTGATGCGTCCGCATTCTAATAATCTAAATACACAACTTCTTCGAATAAAAAAATGCCAATAATTCAAAGCTTCAAATAATTAATGTATGTAACCTTAACCTAGTTGCTACTATAATGTGAAAACTTCCCAAAGGTTAATGTTCTTACTGTCTCCTCATCTTTGTCTCCTCTTCTAAAGATAAAGTCCAGTTGATCTAGGGATGTATACATGTTGGTTGTTAACAATGAAAATAAATATCGGATATGGCATTTGGATTAGTGTAAGAAATGAATGAAAGTATATGGTAGGAAATAACAAAGAACTGATTTAGATGTCTGTTTTGTTTCTCTAAAAAATTAGAAACATAACTTTATCTCAAGACTATCAAATATCCAACCCATCATATGGGTAAAAACTTGGATTTTATAAAATTATGGGAAGAAGTCAATTTACATGTGTCAATCAAGAAGTGACAAATCGTCAAAAGAAGTGACAATCAAAATTCTAAACATATCTAAATAGGAAGATAAAATCAATACAATTCTAATGAGTCTAAAAATAGGAAAAATGATTGAGAAATGAGCGAGAAAATCAATCTTGAAATCTAAACACTCATTCAAAAATTGTGTTTTAATTTCACGCTAGATGGTGATAGGACTTTTGATTTTGATATAGGGGCAATTACACAATTGATGATGTGATGGTTACATAACCTCCATTGTGACAGTTGCACAACCACTGCTGTGATTGTTGTTCAATCACCACTATGGCGGTTGTGTAACCACTGTTGTGATGATTGCAAAACCGCCACTATGGTGGTTGTGTACCATTCTTTATGATGATTACACAACCACCATTGTGACGATTGAAAAACCACAACTCAATTTTTTTTATAAAAGATAAAAAGTAGTCTTGCTAGAAAAATTGAAGTTTGGAGATAAAACAAAAGGGTTTATTTGATTCAAAGAAGGGATACAAAGGAGAGAAAGAGAGAGAAGGATCTTGACCTTATTTTTACCTTGGAAGAAGTTTTTTTATCATCATTGGAGACATCATGTATTTTGTGTTGCACCATGTAATTTTTGGGTGTGTACATATTGCCCCCTTGTAAGAGAATTCTAGCCATGAATGGGATAAAATGTGATTTATGAGAATGGAACTTCCTAAAATGGGAGGGTTAAAAAGTTACCTACGATCCATCTCGTATGTTAAAATGATGTTAGTCGAGCCTCGCCACCACCTACAAAAGAAAATCGGGATCAAATGCGGTAGTAAGATAAAATTAGTAATTTTTAAAAAATGAAAAGATAAAATTACTTACCATTTATGCGAGGGTGAAGAATCTACCCGCTCCTTCATTTTTAGCGCTAAAAATATTTCCTAAAATGGCATTAGAAAAAAACTCTCTCTCTCACACACACACACACACATATATATATATATGCATATGTATATATATATATATATATATGTATGTATGTATATACACACACACACACACACACACATACATACATACATACATACATACATACATACATACATACATACATACATATAATTTTCTATATTTAGAAATAAATTTTCACATGTCTTTGTAATTCTCGGGGGCTCTACATTTCCAGTAATCATTACATGCACATGCATAATTGAAATGACGTGGATTTAGAAACGATGGCAACGGATCCAACGATAATGATGGAAATTTGAGGAACAAGTTAGATATGAAAAATTTGTCCTTTTGAATTATGATTAGGTTTTTGAATTTTGAATGAGCTCGTGGGGAATTCAAAGGAAATTTATTACCAAAGCGATTGTAAGAGGTCTCAAAAAGATGGATAAGAAGAGTGATATTAGTCTCATTTTTATGTATATATCATTTTTTAAAATTTTGGCTCATGATTGAGCATTTTGACCACACTTTCTCGTCGGTGGGATGATGTTATATTAGTACATTGGTGGATACATATGTATGATTATAATTTTGGCGAAATCTATTTGTGAATTTGTTTGTTTATGCTTTACTTCACTTGTGCGAGTCTTGTATAGTTAGGAATGTTTGCTATTTTAAGATTTTTAAATACATGAAATGGTGAACAAAAGTTCCAGGTGAAATGCTTAAAATGTTTTTGTTATGGAGAGATATTTTTAGGGAGAGATCTGCCATCAGGAAGCTTCTAGAGAAAACTATAGGTGAAAAACATCCAAATTGGAAGAAACTATAAAAAGGATGAAGCATGTAAGTCCTTATAGGAGCAATGTCAAAATTTATCTCATGAATGGAAATGATGATGAAAATTATATAATTTGAGAGTGTGAAGAAATTGTAGAAATGTCATGATTGAGATATTTTCCAATGTTTGAAATTTTAAAAATCACTTGAAAAGTAAGTTTATATAGTACAATTTAACTAAATGATACAGATGATGAGAATACAAAAGGACAGTGTGGAAAAATTTCATAGGTGATGCGAGTCAATGGATTTACCAAAATTTTCTCCTTCCAAGGTGCACAGATGATAGGTAGGATTATTGAAATTTTCATTTTCTTGAAAATAGCATAGTAGTTTGGGTTTAAATTATAACCATTTACCACTATCTTATCCACGTGAATATCTAATCTTAGCATAAGATCTCTTGTTTGCATGTGAATTTTATAAATTTATTTGTTGTGTTGTTGACCCATAATTTTTGGATGAACCTACAGGTGTTGTTTACATTTTATACCTATATAGGAGGTGTGGTTGTGTGAGACATATTTCATGTTAAGGGTATGTGTATCATAGATAAGGAAATTTTGATTTTCAAACACATTTGCATCTAGACATAGGTTGGGAACGAGAGAAGCCATAGAGATGGATTTGGTGGAGATCATTTCACACTCAACATTCTCCTCTTCCTATGATATTTATACCATACATGTGCCTATGATATCATCAGTAGGAAGATATGCTATAATGAGGAAATTTCCAACTCCTTGCGGTTCAAAGGGGAGAGAGCGGTGAATCACTCTTTGAGAGTTTTAAAATTTTTGTCGATAAAAATTCTATATACACAATATTATTATAATTTTTCGTCACTTTGATTATTTCTGTCTTATCAACCTCAAATTTTAGAACCCACTTAGTGGTTACAACCGATTCATTTGGTGGAGGTATTTTGTTTAATTGATTCACAGGGAGTTCAAATTCAAAATGATCTCTAGGTTTCTTCCCGAGGTTCTCCAAATGTATGTTGAAGGGCTTAGGATCCCTTGAGCGACGAGTAATTTCTCCAAATGGAGGAATCTAACCTATTAGAACATAGTGGAAGGAATGACATTTATCATGTGAATCCATTGTCTTCCTTAGATCATGTTGGATTTCTTATCCTTATCGATAATGTAAAAATTAGTTAGAATGGTTTTTAGTCCAAGGGAAATATGAAGGACTATGGTTCTAATCAAGGTAGTTTTAATAATTTTGTATCCTCAAAATGTGTTTCTAGTAGAGGATAAATTTGTCTCCCATATCCCAAATTCTATAAGAAATAAAATGGAACTACATTCACAAAAACCTTATCAATTGTTATAGACCCACACTTACAAGTATAATGCAGGATCTCCTCTTCAGGATATTTTGGCTTTGGAGGGAATATTTATTATATCAAAGAGAAACCCAATATCCATATAATTTTTTTCTCAGAGGATGTATATCCAATTAAGTATGATTGATACGAGCCTTGGGTGGAGGTGTAAAATTGATTAGATGACCAAGACCTAATGCATATAACAAATAAAAATGATGCGTTGGGGAATTCTTCAACAAATATAGAAATGAAATGTGAGAAAAGGTATTATTTAAATATGAAATATAATCATAGGCTCCTACATGTTATGTTACTATAGGAGCATCATATTACAAGAGAGAATGAGCGGGAAAAGGTTTTGGAGCGTACTCCCTTGTCTAAGTCATTGTGTTTATTTCTGGCTCGATTAATAACTCGACTAGTCCCAAAATATTTGTCTTGTTTCTTGGGTCTAGGTTGGGGGCAACTCAATAATTTTTAGAAATTGAGGCTTCATGGTGGTTGTTCCTAATAGTAATACCCTTGTTTATGTTTTGAGGACCTAAATTGTCATCTTTAAAATGTTTAGGGAATGGGTCCTGATAGATTCCTAAGTTTTCGTTTTGAGGTGTAATGGGTCATGTATAATTAGGTTGTTGATATCCCTCGGGATATACTAGAAACATATCTAAAAAAATTTGTTTATTTTTTGGGAGTATTTAAATGAAATTATTTTAATTTCTACAAGAGCGTTCACCATGAACAAAAACACGGTGAAAACCACAAGATAGATTAGGATTATAATCCCCGACCTTTGATTTAGGTTTTGATATGGGTTATAACCCCAATTTTTGTTTTGAAAATGATTATTGTAACTATAATTTTTCATCCCTTAGCCAAGATTTTGGTATATGTTTTAGCCTTGCACTTGAGCTGCTCGAGGACGAGGATGGTTGAAATCAACTGCATTGATTTAAAGGATAAAATTAGGATTTATTTGGTTCCTTATGTTGTTGTGATTGTCGTGAGTGTTACCATTATTTGTAATATTATGATTCTTTTATTGGTCAAGTAACACCATCCGTAGTGACACCAAAATTTTTATATATAACTTTAGGTCTTTGGTTATTGGCTCCATTGTTTTGATAGTTTGTGTTGATTTAAATAGGAGGTACTAATTTCCATTGAGACCGAAAGTCTTACGTTCACTATTAATATTGGCTTGGTCAATGCGAAGTGATCCTAATACTTCCTCATAATTATGGAAAGGAAAATTCTACACGTCCTCATTGGTTTCTCGGTTGAGTGAATGGAGAAAGTGGTCATCGAGTTATATTTGGTACATGTTAGGTGCATTTGTGGAAGAGTAAAGAAATTGGTGCCACCTTTGAATGAAGTGGGTAACATATTCATTTTAATCTTGTTTAATGTGTAAGAATGATTTGATTCCCATTCATAAAAACTTTTTCATATAAAATTATTTGATGAATTTAGAAACAAGCTATTTGAAGGAATGTATTGAAGTCTTAGGAATTCAATAATACCATTCTAGAGCCATCACTTCAAGGGTATTTAGAAATATATTAGCCACCACCGCATCCCATGGGAGTAATTATCTAATTGCTATGGCATAGGCCTTGATATGAGCATTAGGGTCTCCTTCTCCTTTGAATTTATGAAGATCCAATAATGGTCATATAAGAATGAAACCTCGTCCCTGTGAAATTAAGAGGTTATTTCAAGTATTAAACATAAGTTCCCAATACATAAGAATCAACCATTGAAACTCCTTGATGAGGGGGAGGAGGAGGAGGAGTTGGATAAGATATGGTGTAAGTATTAGTTAGGTTATACGGATTCCCTTGAAATGATGTAAATGATATAGGGAGCTGATACATGTCGGTTGTGGGGAGTTTGAGTGAATATGCATGGAAGGAGGAACAACATTAGAAAATTTATTTATGGGTGTTTGGTTATGAAAGTTTACATTATTAGGAGTAGTGTAAGGGAAAGAGTTTCTAACTAATCCTTGCATGGGGTAAGTGTGAGATAGGTGAGGACCCATCCCCAGTGTGTGATATCCTGTGAGAAGATCACCGGGGTTTGATTTAACTCGATAACCTTGTTTCACAAGGTTTTGTATTGGTTGCATGTGTATAAGGAGTGTATCCTTTTTTAATTATGTGATAACCCAAGTTATACCCCATTACACAAGTTGATTACGGAGTTTGGGTACTCTCTAACTCTCTAATCCTCCATACTAGTGTAGAAATAACTTCATTTGGTGAGGATTGAGCCCCTTGTTTGGGTACTATTGTGAGGGAATTAGTTAAGGAGACATGTGATACCCTAATATAAATTGTTCAACATTGGTATTATTATATCCCTTGAAAGGAGTTTTAGGGTTCATAAATGCTACATCATGGTTGAAAATTTCAGAAGTACTACTCTTCATCCTTTTGAAAGACCCGTCTATTGTGTAAATTAGATTAACGATTTGTGTAAAAATATCATCCTCTATCACTGACATGCTAGTGCGGGGTCTTAACAATACCCTAGTGTGGGGACTAGTTTACCCGTAAAATTAATATTATTTGAATTAGATTGGCTTTATTGAATGGCTTTATTCTCACATGATTGGTATAATTTTAGGTATATATAGGGGAGGCTTGCACATTATTAGTGTAGTAGTCATCCCATCTTAGAAGGGAAGGAGGTCGTTGAGGTTGAACATGTGAATAGTATCTATCGAAGCCAAATGACCCATCAAACTCTCAACCAAACATATTTGGGGAGGTTTAAAATACCTAACAAATAGGGTAAGAGGGGGAAAGGTAGAAAAATGGAAATGAAATCAAAAGAAAATTAGAAGGAACTAGTTATTCATGTTAGGTTCACCAGAATTTGTACACCAGAAAAATGACACACGATTATCAATGTAGTCAAATTCTTGAGGTCATTCTCGAGACATTTGAAGTGTGTAAGATTGAACATATATTGATAGGTAGCTAAAAGAAAATCAAGGACTAAGAATTGGTAGTGTGAATTCCTAATAGCTGAATCAGTCCAAGGAGAACCAATGGCTATAATCAGGTTGCGTGAACTCCCTACGGTTAGATTTGTTATTTTGATTTGGTTTCTAGACTACGTAGAAACTTAATTTTAAATGAATAATGAAAATAAACTTAGTAAAAATAAAAGTAAAGTGTATTTAATCATTTAATTAACTAGATTCATTCCCAATTAATTAAATAAAATAAAATAAACCATCTACTCTATTTGTCTATATTCTAACAAGATTTTAAAAGAAAGGGAATTGAAAGAAACTAATTAAGTAACTACTGATTGTAGTATTTTTCAAAATTAATTAAAATAAAATAACTTCCATCAACACGGGGACATAGAAAGAGTTAAAATTAAACAATTACTTTCAATTAAAATACAACTAAACCATAGAGTTGATGAATGTGGCTATTCCTCTGTTGTAGGGTTGTTTGATAATGTTATTCTAAAATAATGTATTTAAAATTTATTAATCTAAATAAAATAAAATAAACTTCTTCTCAAAAAGCCTCTCTGTCTTAAGATTTCGGAAATAGAAAAGCTTCTCGAAGCAATTTCCTATTTTTGTATGAAATTTCCCGATAGAGTTAAATCTAAAAAATCAAAATAAATAAATAATAAAGAAGTGTAAGGATTTATTCACTTCTTCCTCCAACTAATTTCCCAAGAATATCCACATGGATAATCCGAGAAGAAGTTATCAAGGGAATATTTATGTAAGAAATGCTTTGAAAGAAATACTAAATAAATAATGTATGCGGGAAGGGATGGAATCTTCCTCTTCTAATAATCTAAATACATAAATTCTTTTAAATAACAAATAAAAAGAATTCAAAGCTTCAAACAATTTAAGTACACCCACCTAGAATTTACTATTATTATACTATGGTAGCTTCCCAAAGGTGAAATGTGCTTATTATATCCTCAACTTTGTATCCTCTTCTTAATATGAATTCCAACTAATCCAGGGATGTATAAATGCTGGATGGTAACAAAGAAGAGCAAGAAGTGCTATGACTAGCTTGGTGCAAGAAATGAATGAAATCATATGGTAAAAATGGACAGAGAAATGAGCTGGTTTTTTGTGTGGTTCCTCTAAAAAATTCAACAACATAGCTTTAACTTAAGAATATCAAATATCAAACCCATAATACGGATAAAAATTGGGTTTTATAAAAATTTGGGGAAGAAGAAGTCAATTTACACGTGTCAATTAAGAAGTGAAAAATCATCAAAAGGAGAAGCAATCAAAATTCTAAACATATCCAAAAAATAATATGAAATGAATACGATTCAAATGAGTCCAAAAACATGCAAAATAGTTGAGAAATGAGTGATAAAATATCTCCTAAAATCTAAACAAGATTTTAAAAACACGTGTTTTAATTTCACCTTTGGATAGTGATAGGATCATCGGTGTTGACAAAGGGGCGGTTATACAACAACCACTGTGAGGATTGCACACTTGATATTTGTGAAAATATCACTATGATGATTGCGTAGATGCCACTATGGAAGTCGCGCAACCGCCACTATGACAACCGCATAATTTCCCCTAAAAAATAATGCTAAAAGATAAAAATTGGTCTTGCAATCAAAATTGAATTTTGGAGATAAAACACAAGGTTTGATTTGAGTCAATGGAGGGATGCAAAGGAGAGTGAAGGATCTGGACCTCACTTTTATCTTAGAATAATTTTTATCATTATTGGAGACATCATGTATTACTGTGTGTTGTAAAATGTTATTTTTGGTGTGTACAATGCTTGCTCCTACCGCCACAAGATGAAAAAATGTGCATGCTCCTAGCAATATGATCTACTATCCACAATACCTTCTCCCACAATGACATATAGGTGCACATTAAAGGTAAAAGTACATACCGGTGTATCCATAATCAAGGTCCAATACTCATCACTTGAAAAACATGACTCATATTAGCACATCATTATCACAATACTTAATAATTATAAAAACACATCACACTAGCTCATACTCATGTCACACAATGGCGCACTACTACCACATCACCCTTGGGGGCATGTGCTTGAGATCTCTGCCACCTTTCCTCCTCCCACTTGTTCACTGATAGATCTCCTATTGCATCCACCACTATAGAGAATAACAACACCCATTGGTGATTCACCCACCACTGTGAATAAGATGGTGTGTATCCGCATCATCTACTCAAATCAACACTATCTCCATATCTACCTCATATGCACTTGGTGGGCATAATTAAGATCCTATAGAACCTATAGTTTCCCTACTCTCTTCACTTCTTGAATAGATATATGTCATCCATATGGCTCTGGTGGCACATCCGAGCTATGCCAATTTTTATACTCTCTCATACTATAAAATCTAGGCTAATCTTGGAAATCTATCCTTTAGTCACATAGTGTGATGGATACATTACAACCCAAAACATTCCTCAACCCATCCATTATAGTCCCTATATGGTCTCCAAATCACAATACAATGCACCATCCTATTCAAAATATTTGTATGTCATGGAATCAAACCCATGAACCCTCAATCCAACCAATCGAGTTGAAAAATATTTGGTCACACCCAATCCACTTGCGATCCATTCAATGACCTCACTATTACTATGTGCTCATACACCCATATGTGAAAAAGTATAGTAACACCAATTCCTCCACCATGATACTATTGAGTAAGCCTGTACAAATCTCTTTATAAATGAGCCATCATGTAATGGCTCCAAGCACATGCTCCATATTGCTTTATACTCATACAAATATCATACATCCTATATGATACTGACACACCTCTCCCATTGATGGCCATAAAAGAAGCCAATACAAAGTTACAATAAGCTTATGAAACTGTGGAAAACATGATCTCACCATGTCATCCATACTAATCGATGACTTTGCGTATAATTGAGACCCTATAAAATAATACCTTGTCACTTTCTTTCACCATCGTGTATCACCTGGGGCATAACTTGAACTCACTATCCCACTACTAGTAATCATAGTATCATATATAAATCCTCAAGAGTCATTTTCATCACTCCAGTGGGTAACCAAAAAGTACATGTATCTACATACCACTTCTCACATATAGTGCAATAATAAAATGTCACACCCCACATTTTCATTTTGTTATGTTGCAAAAATAAGTTGTGATGTATTAAATAATTTGTGAAAGTAAGTTGAATAGTGTTGTTACAAGGCTAATTATATGGATATATATATATATATATATATATATATATATATATATATATATATATATGTATATATTACCTAAAAAGTATATATATACATGTGCTTAGGTGCATACCCAACACCGTACCCACACTCGTCACTTCAAATTTGCTAATTATTTAATGATGAGAACTTGTTTCTTGTTACACTTTTTAGAGGATTTGACTCCACTTTACTTGTTGTATGTGATGAATTCATGATGTAGACAGATCTGTTACATTTTTATGCCATATTATTTCATTTTTGGAAATAATTATTATCTAGACGTTTTATTAACCTCCTTATCATTGTAAATCGGTCATCGACCATAAGGCATTAAAAAGTAATCTTCATTGTTGCTCAGAAATGGTCTTCATCAGCAACAAGGTAAATGATAAAATGATTGATTTTCTTGTTTGACAATTTAAAATTATTCTATATCAGACCTTAGACCATAATTCAATTCCTTGGTTGATAAGTTCCATTTGTTCAAGGGTTGCTAATTATATAAAATTACATATTTGATGTTAATTGTCTAAAGGTCTTAGACCATTCACAACTTGGAAAGTTATGATTTGGTGTTAAGAGGTCTAAGACCTCGAAGCAATTAAATATATTTATTTCATATGGTCACCAAACATAGTAAAGGTGGCAATTCCATTGTTTGATTTTATTTTTAAAGGTCCTCGACCTCACCATGGACATTTTGAAATAATAAAAAAATATTGTTAGGGTCATTGACCACCATGCAAGTAAGGAATACGCATGAGTTTTTATGTGGTCATTGAATACCACACAAATTTGGATAAAGTTATATTTTTATTAAGTATATAAACATGCCTTCGAATGCTTGTTGGAAAGCGTCGTGCAAAAATTAGAGGGAAAATAATGGTGGATAATTGATCAAATACACAACATGACATTGTGAGAATTAATGGAAATTAATGTCTTGAAAGATGGTGGAGGTTGTTCAAACTAGGAGATTCATTGTGAAGCTAATGCATGTGAATTTATTATCTTTTTATTTATAAATTCTATCATTTTTGGAGCTCTTTCTCTTTTTAGTTATGCATGTAGGAATGGAAGATTAAAGGTTTTCTTAGGATTTTATTAGAACTGTAGTAAAAATAGTAGTTTGTTGTTTTTTTCATCAATGGAATTTAAAAGGATATTATAAGGGGAAAATATGTTTGGTTTTCATTAGACTATTTCAAATTTTGAAGAAAAAGATAGCAAATAAATATTTGAGAAACATAAACATGGTTGCAGGCATGAATTATTCTAACTCAATATGTTGTTTTATTATGAGATGTATAATATTTATTGGTTTCTTTCTTAGGCCCGTAATCTGGAAAAAATGAGTTAAAACAATAAGTTTTGTTTAAAAACTTAGATGGAAACATAATTATCAAGTTGGTATTTCATAATATGAATTCTTCCCATTGGGTTAAATCTTGGGTATGGATTTTTGATAAATAATTAGACTATTCATTTATATGTGTGTGTGTGGGAAACATTGACATATTTTGTCACGGGTTTGCTAAATAGATTTTGTGCCTAATATATCAATAAACAACTCAAATCAATAAATAGGTATGATGAATATACATTACTCTTGTTGTTTTTCTTATTGGGGTATAATCATGCCCGATACTTGACCCTTTATATGTTTTCTTTTCGTGAAAAATCATCCCTTCGGGTTTTGAACTCGTCGGGTCAATAACATTTATGGTTTCATTTTAAGTTACTTGTTAGGTTTGGTTGTGATGATTTATTTCTCGGTGCTTAAGCTGATTGTTGAGTTGTGTCCACCTAAGACATGATTAATTCTAGGTGAACATCCTTTTGATATTATATGTCCATATAAGTATGGAATGTTTTATGGTGCGGGTCTTCTCTCTCCCACTTATGAAATGTAGTTGTTACCCATTTTGGTTATAATATTCAATATAGAACTAGTCGTGCATGTAGTCATATCTATTATCTCTGCTGGGTCTCTTATGAGAACATGAAATACTACATTTCCATTTTGATGATTATTTAATTAAAGTTTAAATTCCTTTATCGAATTTGAATTGTTGGATTAATTTTACTCGTACTTATTTATGGAACCCTTCAATATTATTATTTATAAGTTAAGCCATATAGTTTCTATTTTATAGGAATCCTTTTGGTATCTTGAATGTAGAGGTTGATTTTTGTATATGGATATTTATTTGGAAAAAATATACTTCAAGGCACCATTATCAAGTAAAAGTTTGACTGTTGTTTGGGGTATGATTGAACTATTGGTTGTGAGCTTAAATGGTTACTTCTTATAAGAATAACTGTTAGATCTTATGATTGTGTATATACCTTTGATAAAGAGTTTGGCCTGCTTTGAGATAGATAGATTGAACTTCTTCTTGTTGTAAAATAAATGATTAGGAAAAATTAGTCTAGTGTATTATTGTTTTTGAGTATGGATTCATATCAACTTATTTGAAAAAGGATATATGGTGATTTTTTATAAATCAATGAAATTGATTTTCTTAAAATGACCATGTGTGTGGAATAAACTCCAATGACAAATTCAAATAAAAATTAACTTGGATATTGTTTCTATGTCTTGATTATAATCATGGTGTTTAGAAATCAATGAAATTGATTTGTTTAGTTGTTTCTATGTCTTGATTATAATCATGGTTTCAATTTGAGATAAGGTTTAGATAAATAATAACTACTTCGGGAATGTTTTTGTACTAGCTACATATTTGTTAAGGTTGCATGATCATGAATATAGTTTATTTCATGACTGTTGGTAACTGAGGATATTCATTATGATATTATTTGATCATTGATATGCTTATTGATTAAATGTAATATGAAGGAAAAGAATAGATAACCATTTTATATTCTTTATTTTTAATGATGCAACATGATTTTGAGTTAGTAATTCATGCTAGTTTGATGAATAAACCATGGAAACTATTATATTTCACCTACAACATGCATGACATGGTATTCATTATGAAGTGATTAATTTGATTATTACGTGTGAATTTGTCATGTAATGATTATTATTGTAGTTCCCACCATATTTCTATCTTTTATTAGAGAATGTTGAATCATCTTAGTATTTTGATTATTACAATATGAGATTTTTTTATTTGATTTTGATAGACTTTGATTTGTATTTTTACGATTATTATCCTATGGTATATGACATTGTGTTTGACTAGAAAATTTTAAGACACTATATGATACTCATGAAATTGGCTATTTAATTTTAATTAGAGATGATGATATTATGATGTGTTAGATTTGATGGATTATGTTGTTATATGGTATTCACTAATGATCATAAATTTGAGTTATATATTTTGGATATTGGATCATTCTTATATGTATCATTGGTAGAATAGATGTTCTTAAATTCTATTTAGATGATATTGTATAGTCATATTTCATTTTCATCTATACAAATATTTTATCATGTCAAACAAATTTGATATTTTCTTTGAGTGTGTAGCAACTACATGTAACACCACTTGAAAAACGTGGAAATTATTGGTAGCACTACAAAATATGCCTAAACCTTCATGAAGAACCCTTTTATCTCATTTTGTTTCATTTTGGCCATTATTTGTAATTGGAAAATTTGGTTGTCTCTTGCATGTGATTTGATTTATTTATTTTTTCATGTTTCCTAACATTGAGCACCATGGTAAAACTTAATTTACTTCATTTCTCACCTAATTTGGTTTTCCTTGTGCTAATATGGTCATTGGGATGATTTGTGTTATGGGGTGTTTTAGTGTCTTCAACTTTTTTAGGGATGTGTTGGGAGTTGCTAAGAAAGTTTTTGGGGACCATTCCTCACCTTGAATCTCTCATTCAACCCCAAATCCCGAATTTAACCTTTAAGGGAATTTTTGAAGGCTTGTATTAAAAGGTAAAGGTCTCATTTACCTTAAAAATGGTACATGTGACCTAATCTATGACTGGGAAAACTTCTTGTGAACCATAAAATCCTCTTTCTCACTCCACCCTCTCACAAGTCACTATCTCAATTTATTTTCTTTGTCTCACATGGTTGGCCTTGGGATTTTGTGTGGGATTTGGGGGATAAGTGGGATTTTGTCCCCTCTTGAATTTATTGTTTTGGGAGACATGGAAAGTGACTTGGGTGACATGGAGGATTTTATTAGTTGGAGGGAGACATTTGTCACCCTCCAATGGGTTTGTGGGATGGAGAATTTTCATATTTTTTGTTTGAATTATGCTTTTTGGGATATTTTTTGAGGAGAAATTTGGTGGGGATATTTGGGATCTTAGGATACAAAGAGCTAGGAGATTGTGGATTTAAGCTTGGAGTGTGAGGTAGGTATCACACCTCTTTGTATTTTGATTTGGTTAAATTTTTTGTATGTGTGTGTAATGTATACTTTTCTTTGGTTTGATTTTGGGTTGGTTTTCATATTCTTGTGTGTTTTGAGTTATTTCTTGTTTTGTAAATTTTATTTTGGTTTTCTTTGCTCCTCCACTCCACTTGGATGTGGATTTAGAGTGGGAATTGGGAATGGGAGGGGTATCTCATCTTCATGGCTTCTGGGGAAGTCATGGATGTTTTATTAGCACTACCTTCCTTGGTGGAAGTAGGTGGGATTACCATTTATTTTGGGAATCCTCATATCTTGCCAAGGATGCTTTTAAGGCTTGAAAAGCATTGGCAAGGAGGAGACAAAAATAGGTATACGGATTCAGGATATGTTGATATTTTTGGAGATAATCATAGAGGATACTTAAACAATCTTGTTAGCATATATTTTTGGCACTATGTGACCATTCTCCCCTCTTCCCTTTCCCATTTTTTTGGTGGTTTGGATTTTGGTTAAGTTTCCTTTTTTTATCTTGCCCATCCTTGTTAAAGTGCTTGAGAACCATGTTTTTACCTTGGCATCTTTTGTAGCATACTACACCTCTTTCCAATGGACTTGGGGATGTTAGAAAGCTATTTCTTTGGGAAGAAAGCATGTGATGATGCCTGTAGGTTCAGAGGAATATCGGGTCTTCATTTTGGTGGTGCTTGGAGTATGTGGAATGTGAAGATTGGAGTTATTTGTTAACTTCTTTGGAGGGTTGTCTAGTTGGAAAGTTACTCAAAATTTTGGGCATGTTGTTCCCTATTTGGGAGGCTTGTTATACTTGAATTTTATGTGTTGATTTGTATTGATAAGTGGATATTATGGTTATCTCTCTCTCTCTTGAGAGAAATATTGAAAGATTGTAAACTATGGGCTTTGGAGGGGTTTCCTTTTGGTTTTGTATTGGAGACTTAAGTTGTTTTCTCTTCATTATGTTATTGATTTACTTACGCATGTTTCTTCCTTTTTGAATCATGGAAATAATGTCAAGTAAATTTTATTAGAAATGAAAAACAATTTTTACTCTTAGTTTATTGAAGTAATTTATTGTAAGTAAAAACAAAGGAAACAACTTCATTTATACTTCCTTTTTCTTGTCAAATGACATTATCTATATTGTGAGTTTTAGAAAAATAGAAGAAAGAAATTTATGAGTGCATTGTCTTATGGCTCAATATGAAATATAAAAATAATATGAGGAAATTTTAGTTTATTAATAATTTAGGAAAAAGCTAGTTTTAAAGTAAGTTTTCGACCTTTCTTCTCTTGTTTGCAATCATATTTTCATTTAATCATTTAAGTAAGAAAAATGCATTTATTTAGACATTTTAGATCATGTGGATTTTGGTTCAAAAAAATATATTGATGAAATTTAATTAGTTAATATTAAGTTACCTTCTCATCTATTAGGAAATCATCTTATTGATCCTTTGAATCCATGTAACACACACACACACACACACACACACACACACACACACACACACACACACACACACACACACACACACACACACACACACACACACACACACACACACACACACACACACACACACACACAAAAAAAAACACACACACACACATGTAGTCATTTTTACACCCACCAAAAACGAGAGAATCCATACACTCCAGCCTATCACCCAACAAAGTCTTAGGCACTCATTCGACACACGCATGGGAACCGAGTCTCTATTTTATGTGAGTTAAGTGGGAAACATCATCTATG
The DNA here is from genome assembly GCA_018340775.1 of Taxus wallichiana var. yunnanensis. Taxonomy (NCBI): domain Eukaryota; kingdom Viridiplantae; phylum Streptophyta; class Pinopsida; order Cupressales; family Taxaceae; genus Taxus; species Taxus wallichiana. The sequence goes on from CM031240.1 coordinate 951,497,076, forward strand.
ATAGAAGATTAAAAAGAGTGAGTGGGGATGAGACATAAATTTATCATAGAACTCAGAATGGATTCTAGATAAATGCAGTCATCCCAGACCGAACACTTAACAGATTATAGAAAGGAACCAAAACAGAAAGGAAATGCATAAGGATTTATATTCATTCCATAAACATTCATGAATTAGAACTGTAAGCTATAAACATGGACCAAAATCATTAATAAACATATTGAATCAAGTTTAGTAACCTCATTATATTCATTGGATTCATTACAGACTACCACAACTATGCAAACCAAAGTCATACATCATAGTTGGATTCATACCCATCAATTCTCAAGAGAAAATTTACAATCCCAACCCCTTATTACATCCTTTTCCTATAGATCCCTACCCATCTTATGGAGCTCTCACAATATTCCTGCATGGCTTCACTTCCTTCTACTTCTCTCTCCTTTTTTCCTCTAGCAGGTGCTTGTATTTATAGCCCTTCTCAACATCATCAAGCCTTCGTGGGAGTTGTAGATCTATTGCCAAGTGTCCAAGGTGGTCCTTCATGGGAGCATGCTTCTTCAAGTCTGAGATCTCCACTCTTTGCAATGATGGCCTTCTAGAAACTTCCATCGTAGGGTATATTCCTTCTTAGGCCAACATGTCACCAGGTTGACACCTTATCCATTCCGCATGTGTAGTCGGGTCATGCTTTTCTCATGTTCTACCTAATGTGTCAAATATGGCTAAGTCTTGAAACCTTTGTTCTATCTTGTGCGTGCGCCACTTGCTCTATTAAACCCTCCTAGAACCATGTCATGCACACTTTCTCCTTGCACACCCTTTCTTAACTAGGCCTTACGCACCCACGTGCCTTCTTATACTTGGCCAATATTTTAGGGGCCCAACATCACCCCACACTATGCCTATTCTCTACTCGTGGGAACACCTTCTCAATGAATAAAGAATGACTACCTTTAAATGGTTTGGGGAAAGGGAATGAAGAACTTGGGGAAGAAAGAAAGAATGGGGGAACTATGATCACTTCTGTAAGAGGAGAGGGAAATATTTTGTTAGGTCTACCTCTAGCTTATTCTAGGTATTGACCTCACTCGAGCCCGCTGACAAATGTCACCGAATAGGGAACTCACCTCTTCAAAGCTTAGCCCCTCTCCTTGGGTATTCATTATTTCCATGATCTCCTCCAATTGTTTGCCCAAGTCTTCGAGTGCATCCATCCTTCGAGTGATCTAGGGATACAAATCCTTCAGCCGGTTCTTGATTGAGCCCCACAAGGTCTCAATAGCCTCTGATTTCCTCTCAACTTCAGCTAAAATCTTGTCACGTTCTACTCTATTCCCCTTGTTCTTCTCCTAGAACTCCTTGAGCTCGCTTCATGGGAGGTGACCAAAATGCTCGCCACTCTATCTCTATCAGTGAAATTGTCATAAACGATCTCAACGGATTGGGTGGAAAATTTCACATCTGCGAGGAATTTCTTGTATGCGGTAACAATTTCCATAACCTTAATCTTGTCCTCCTTTTCCTTACGCACCGATGCCTCCTCCATGAGACTCTAAGGGTAGTGGTCGCATTTCTATTATAAGGACACAGGTCAAGTCCTCTAAACACTCTAGGGTGGATCCATACTTTTGCATAGGCAGCGTTAGATATAGGTTCTTTAAGAAAATGGCATCTGTGATCATCTCTTCTTTCTTTCAACCCTCACACACCCTTGCCTTATCTTATTTCAACTCATGCCTTAGCTGTGTGCTAATTAGTTCCTCCCACTTTAATTCCTTGGCCCTTTCTTTGAGTTCTTCTTCCTTCTTCTCCAGCTCTGACTCTAGGAATTTTAGGCTGTCATTCCTCTCGAATAACCTGGCTTCAAGTTCAACTAAGACCTTGTTCAACGTGTTGCAGACTTGTTCTTGATAGTCACTGAGTGCTCACCAAGGGGTTGTCTCCTTTTGACTCAGGCACATTCATTATTTCCCCTTGGCTTACCGGAATTTTGGCTCATCGATGTGGGAGTCAATTTCCCAAGAAATAATTTTTCTCGTAAGAGGGTATGCACCTTCCTCATCGAATGAATTCATGGCCAAGAGTTTTTATGTTGGAACAGTGCTTTGGAAACACACGTGCAACACCTTACTTGGATCATCGATATAGCCCATTCTTGGTTTTTGGGTCTCTGTGTGCCTTCCTCCTGTGCGCATGCCCTTAGGAATACATACCATCAAACCGGGGCCTCCTTATGTCTTTGTCGTGATCTTTTCCCACACTTTATTCTTTATCTTCATTCATTTAGTAAATGAGTGTTGTGCTCAACCTCTTGTTATATAAAGGCTTCAATGATTTTCACTTGCTTCTTTTTTACGCCATCTCGTTTATCCTCTCCTGTGTGAGGATTAGAGTATGATTTTTCATACTCACTTCTTTGCTTCCTCCCTTATCTGGGTGCCTTCCTCCTCCTAGATACCCTTCTTCCACACGAAGATAAATTCATTTTCCTCTTCTCGACCTATTCCTCGAATCATGCACATCAAACACTAGTGGTTCTGTTGGCGTCGAATCACAGCACCCCTGGGACTCTGCAACTCGATGGGTTGAGAATCTCAGTGCGATTGCACAACATGGAGCTTTTCCCAAGTGTGGGACCTTGCGAAATCGGAAAAGCTCTCCGGATGAAGGCCGGTTCCTATTCCTCTGTTCAGATGCACACGTAAAAATGCAGAGGTCTACTCAAAACCTAATCTAATTTTCCAAGGAGACAGGGGGAAGAAAATGCAGAAAATAAAAAACCTAAACTAACAGAGGTGATGCACCGAGGAATGAAGAACACCTGTCTTGCCAATAAACACAGACCAAAAAAAAATGTAATGCAAGATCATGCATGAGATAACTGTGATTTACTAAAGTGAAAGATCAAGAAGATGCAAATAAACACTGAGAGGGTTGATAATCATCCACAGACATGCATTAATTTGCTCCAAAGATTGATACAACACACTGCAAAATGCCAAGAGGCAAAGCTGCATTACAGTTTTAAATGGGAGGTTTTAACTCCACAGATTCACCTGCCAAAGAGAAGAAGGGAGGGGCAAAACAAGAATGTCCAACCTTTAGAAAGAAGCCCCTCCTTACAATTTATAGGAAGAATGAGAGAGAGAAGAGAGAGAAAGTCCAAATCTACCCCAACCACCTCAGGTTGTATCTAATTCATCTCATTATGGTGGTAGGTGAGGACCATATCAAACCCCAAAAGTGGAAAACTGTATTTTGCATTTTTAAGAACTTGTTCCCACCCAATTAAAGATATCTAGTTGTAGTTAGGTAGAGGACGCCGTAGGCTTTCCGAAAAGTCCAACCTTGTGTGAATCGGAGCTCCCAGTCAAAAGTTATGGCCATCTGAATATCTGGGTCAGGGTCTGCTTCCTGTCAGCGCTCAGAATGTTGCGCCTCCTGAAGGTGCGCCTTGGCGCATCCATATGCATGTTGACAATCCTTTTCGGGTGCCGAAGGCGCAAATATGTTTGTGTCGACAACCCCTTTTTGTGTGCCAAAGGCGCATCTTTTTCCCTATTGACACTCATTGTTATGCGCCATTTCCGTGCGCCACTTTCCTGTGCCTTGGCGCATACATTCTCATGTTGACACTCATTTTTGTGCGCCTCTTCCGTGCGCCATGGGCTGAGGTTTGAATTTCTTTGGTTTCCATATTCTTCCGCTTGTCTATATCTACCCGGGGGGAAGATATATACAACAATTTGGCGACTCAACGGGATCACCTGCCTGCTAGGTAGAAGATCAGTGGCCCTTTTAGAAATCCATTGGGCATGGAGTCATAAGCAATACTTGAAACCAACTTGATCTCTGATCCCGAGCCTGAAACCGCAACTCCTTCTCCGACAGCACTTTGAACTGTAGAAACAACCTGAGAGCAACGAAACCTGTGCCAAAGCACTTAGGGAAACTGAAACCTAACTACAACAAGACAATGTGCAAACGCACTTAGAGGAATTGAAATCTAAGCTAATATTTACAAGGGTAGAAATTTTCTCTTTTCAGTAGCAATGTTTAAGATAGATTCCGTTGACCGGAATCGAAAGTTCTTCTCCGTCCAATGTAGACAATTGGAAGGCATTACTACTTTTACATCCCGTGACCATGTAGGGGCCACTCCAAATGGCATCAAACTTGGAATGCCTTCCTGGTTTTGCCCGATCTGCATCCCATTTCAGAACTAGGTCCCCTTCCTGGAAGGTCCTTGCTCTTGCTTTCTTATCAAACCATCTTTTCACTAAGGCCTGATCTTTCTCAATTGTTTGAACTGCATGTTCTCTAATTTCTTCCAATTCCATCAACTCTGCATACCTAGCCTCCATTGGTTCGAACTCAGCCAACTCCAACTGCTTCATGAATTCTAATGCAGGTAGTTCTAATGATATAGGCAATACTGCCTCTTTTCCATAGACCAACTTATAAGGGGAATTACCTATAGACCTCTTTGGTGTTATTCTGTCAGCCCATAATGCTGATTTTAGCTTGGTATGCCATGTTCTTTGATTTTCATCCAGAGTCCTCTTGATGATTCTTAGCAAATTTTTGTTTGTGGACTCTGCCTGTCCATTACCCTGCGGGTAATAATTTGAAGAGGTGCTCAAGTAGATTCCATTCTTAACAGCCCATTCTGTAATTTTGGAACCTATAAATGCCAATGCATTGTCTGATATGATAGTGGACGGCACACCAAACCTGGTCACTATTCCTTCATAAAAGTCTAGTATGTTAGACTCATTTGCTTCCTTGAGCGCTACTGCTTCGGTCCACTTGGTGAAATAGTCTGTTGCCGTGAGAATCCACTTGTGGCCTTGGCTTGAGTTTGGATTAATGACCCCGACGAAGTCCAATCCCCATTGCATAAATGGTTGGTCAACCAGAATTGGGTGCAATGGAAGTGCTGCTTGTCTTTCTTTGCCTGTGAAGAGTGCACATTTCTTGCACTTTCTTATCCATGTATAGCAGTCACTGAAGACTGTCGGCCAATAATACCCTGCCTTCATTATTTTGAGAGCTGTTACTCGTGGGGCAAAATGTCCTCCAGAATCTCCATCATGAAAATCTCGTAACACCCTCTCAATTTGACTTATCCCAATGCACCTCAATAGAACTCCATTGATGTCTTTCTTAAACAAAACACCATCAACAAGCACATATGGAATGGCTTGTAATCTGAAGTATCTCCTCTTTGCTTTGCTCATTTCTGGAGGGCATAGGCCTGTCTGTAGGAAGTGTATCATATTTTGAGTCCAACAAGGAGTAGGCACGTCATCATTTTCTTGTTCTTGATCATCCTGTAGTACCAAGGTAGTCTCCTTTTCATCACCAGCTTCAACTTTCTGACTCAAGGCTAGCTGCTCACATAGTCCCTTCCCACGTACTAGTTTGGTGACCTTGATCTCGATGTCATATTCCATGACACGAGTTATCCATCCTGCACGTTTCTCATTCAGATCCTTGTTTAGAAGGAAGTCCTTGACTCCCGCATGAGAGACTAATAATTGGATCTTGTTGTTTGAGACTAGGTGCTTGAATTTCTTTAAGCTTCTGATTACCGCAAGGACATGCTTTTCAATGAAAGAGTACCTAGTTTCGTATTCCTCCAAGCTTTGACTGAAGAAAGCAACTGGTTGTTCTAACCCTTCTTTGTTTTGTTGTACCAGGATTGCAGAAATTGTGTCTCCACCACCAAAGGCATATAGCATGAATTCCTTAGAGAAGTCTGGATTGACGAGAGTTGGGGCTTGAGATATAGCCTCTTTTATTGCCTCAAAACTTGCCTTGCCTTCAGATGTCCACTTAAATGCCATGCTCTTCTTTAACATCAGCGTTATTGGTTTTACGAGAGCTGTAAAATTTGGAACAAACCTGCGGACGAAATTGATCCTTCCTAAGAAGCTTTGAAGAGCTTTCTTGTGATTTGGCAATGGCAATGCTTGAATTGCTTCAACTCTTTCTGGGTCAATTGTCAACCCCTCCTTTGAAACAATATGGCCTAGAAGTTTTCCCTCGTGAGCCAAGAATATGCATTTTTTGGGATTCAATGATACCCCAAATCTTCTACACCTCTGAAATACTTGCCTCAAATGATAGAGGTGATCCGCTGCATTTTTTGAGAATACAGTGATGTCGTCAAGATATATCAAAACTATTTTATTGATCAACCCCTTGAATGCCATATCCATTGCCCTTTGGAAAGTGGCCCCAGCATTTGATAGCCCAAATGGCATCTTCTTGTAGGCATAGGTCCCCCATTTGGTGGTGAAAGCTGTCTTGAACTGGTCATCTTCTTTTACCATCACCTGATTATACCCTGAGTAGCCATCTAGGAGAGAGAACCTCTCTGAACCGGATACTACTTGCAATATTTGTTCCATTGAAGGAAGTGGGTAATGATCTTTGAGAGATGCCCTGTTGAGGTCTCGGAAATCTACACACAACCTGATTTCTCCACTCTTCTTCCTGACCGGAACCAAGTTTGCAACCCAGCTTGAGTGCTTGATCGGGAATATAATGCTTGCCTCTATCAGCTTATTTAGCTCTTTCTTCATTAGAGGCTCAATGTGAGGGTTGACCGGTCTCTGTTTCTGCCTGACGGGATTAGCATCTGGATCCAATTCTATGGTATGTTGTGCCAAATTTGGATCGAATCCTCTCAAGTCTTCGTAGCTCCAAGCGAAGACATCTGGAAATTCTTGGCAAAGTTGTATGAAATCTGATTTCTCCTGTTCAGTGGCCACTTTGCCAATTTGAAGTGTTTTGTCTTCCCCAACCGGAATTGGCTCTGAATCTTCTCTCTTGACCTGTATGTTTGCCTTTTCCTTACGAAACTGGTCGTTAGGGTTGAAGATAGACTCCAATGTTACCAAACCCTTAGGAAGCTTGTTTGTCCGCAGCTGTACTACTTGATCCCCATACTGCTGCTCTAATCTGTCCTGATTCCTAGCTGAAAATTCAGCCTCTTCTTGTAAGAAATTGACGATCTGTTGATCGTTCTCAAACACCTGCCAGCTTGTGTTGTTATCTGGAACTGCTGGCCTCACAACCACATGGATGTGTGGCTGCGTTTTTTCTCTCCTGATGCTGTCAACCACATCAAATGTCGCTCCAACTGCTGCGAGCCTATCTGCGGCTTCATTTTTCTTCCTGGGTATGGATACAATGTTGAAAGCTTTGAAATCCTCAATGAGGTCCCATACCCTATTCTTGTAGCTCCTTAGCAAGTCGTTCTTTGTAGCATGTTGTCCCCTAACTTGGTTGACGATTAGCTCGCTATCTCCAAACACCTGCAAGTTCTTTATGCCCCTTTTCTTGGCCCAATGAATTCCATGAATCAATGCTTCGTATTCAGCCGTGTTGTTTGAACAGGAAAACTGGAAACGAAAAGCTGAAAAATATTTGATGTCTTGTGGTGAAATCAACATTGCACCACCTCCAGCACCTTGTCTGCTTCTCGAACCATCGAAAAATAATTTCCAAACTTTGTTTTCATCCTTTTGTTCAGGCTGAATGATGCCGTTGGGAATGGGTGAATTTTCTTCATGTATACAATACACACCCAATTCAGATTCTTCAATTTCCTTGTATGGGTCAAATTCATGACTCTTGTTTGCCCATTCATCCAAAGTTAAATCAGGAATTCCCTCGACCTTAGTACCTGTTTCTAGATCACTTGAACACTCCTCCTGATAAAAAACCGAGCAATTTGCATTGATAGGATTTGGTACATGAGGCTCAATATGGAAATGGGCAATTGGTTCTGACCTGATTGTTGCTTTGGCTCCATACCTTGTCCTAAAAATCATGTGCGACCAATCTGCAGATAAATATCCACCGATTTTTGCAGTGAAGTCTCTTGATAGACACAACGCAAAGAGTGGCGGAAGGTCAATCACAGACACATCTTGTAGAACTGTAACATTAGGACAGGAATGTAGTGTTAGGCTTAACCCTTTGATGACCCCAACTGTTCCTCGCTGCTCCATCTATCTAGGCATTTACTCCTTTCAGCACTGGCTCATATTTCAAACCCAGTTGATCCGCTATTTGCTTCGGCATCACTGAACTACTTGCCCCTGAATCAATCATGCAGTTGTGTACCAAGTGGTTTCCAACAATCAACGAAACATAGAATGGTGGAGGCTTCAAATTTTTTCTTGTCTGGCCCCCATCATGTTGCACTGCATTAGTGAGAACTTTCTCATGTCCCTGGTTTGATACATTTGTGGCAGACCAATTAGCCATTGCAGCTTGCAATAAATCTCGTTGCCCTGGGATCGCCAGTGATTCCCACATGGAAATGTTCACATGTGTCTTCTTCATTTGATCGATGATGTTGAAGGGGGATGAATTGTCCTTTTGCTGTCCCTTGCTTGGCGCAACCTTTTCTGGAGCTTGAACAGGTGCATGTGTTGCTACAACAGGTACCTTAGGTTGATTCTGCACATTTGGAGCTGCGTTTGGTCTACTGACCCCTTGTTGTGTAAGAGTGGGTTGAGAAACAACTGGATTACATGGTTGTCCCTCTCCTATATTTCTCTTCTTTGACCGTGTGTTGGCAGCCACGCCTTGAAAAGGCTGTTGGTTAACTCCACAGAAGTCTTCCGTTTGCCAATTTGCCAATGTGGTTTCTGTTGGAGGTCCTTCTTGTTGTGTTTGTTGCTGTTGATTCTCCTCCTGGCTTGGTTCTTGAGCAACACCAATGGTTTGCACCATCAAGGCCTGATTTAGTGCACCATTGAAACATGCTGACTGATTGTGAGGTAGATTGCAAGGGTAACACCAGTCGTACTCCTGTGCCATGTTATTTTGTGTTGGAACCAAGGCTCTTGAGGATGTCGTTGCATTTGGATCATACGGTCGAAATGGCCTGGCAGCTTGAGGCTGTCCTTGGTTCTGGTTTTGATTTGCAGCCTGAGGTGGTGGTCTATTTTGTTGGTATGGGGGCCTAGCTTGGTACTGTGCTTGAGGCTGATACGGTCTAGCACTTTGAGCTTGCTGTCTTTTGATAGTCACAAGCTCATTTCCAAGGTTCTGCAATTGTTTCATGACCTCCTGCAATTCCTTTGAAGTATTTGAAGAAGTCGACGCCTCATTATTGCTTTGATTCCTAGGAGTTGGAATGGGATTCAACTCTGGTGCTTGACTGGTTGTAGGATTTCCCATGTCTGGATAGAGAGGCATTGGTGGCCTTGGTGCAAGCTTTCCGGCTTGGATCAAACAGTTCTCTGCTCTGATCGCTGTGTCATAGGACCCTGGCAGCGTTGTCCCTCCCATTGATTGGATCATCATGGCTATGTCTGAATTTATAGCCTTTAAGAAATAAAGGAATGCTCCTTCGGCAGTTGGTCTAACAGCTATTGGGATCCTGTCCCATGTCCGTTGGAACCTGAAGTTGAAGTCTGCCATTTGTTCGTTAGGAGCCCTTTTGATTGTTGTCAGCTGTTCCAACAGGGATAAATTGTCCGCCCTCTCCCCGAATTGGCTGCAAAGAGCAGAACAAAGTTGGTTCCAATTCGTAATAGACCCTGCTGTAAGGCTCCTAAACCATTGTAAGGCCTTGCCTTTGAAAGATGAAGCCAACAACTTGACTGCAACATCCATTTCATTTATTTCGTGGATTGCACATGCATTAGCAATATCCTGGATGTGATCAATAGGAGTAGTATGATTTTCACCTGTGAAGTAGGGGATATTCTTTAGCGCTGCAACTGGAATTTGATTCTGAGCATTTAGGGCAAGTGGACTACTACCCGTGAAATTGACAAAGGGATTCGGTGGTAGATGCGCCATTATGATTGGCCTAAGAACCCTGGTTGATGCGAGAAAAGGCCTACCAGGTGGAGGTGTAGACAAAGTCCTGTTAGGCGGAGATGGTGATCTTTGTGGTCTTCTTCCTCTCCTTCCTCTGCCTGGTGATAGTTGCAAGTGGAAAAATAGCCCTTCTTCTTGAGTATTGGACCTGGTTCGAATTCTTCTCATGTGCCTAGGCAACTTGTGCTGCTACACCACTGAATTCTATCCCTTCGGAGTCGCCAGATGTGTTAGAGAACAAGCCTCAAAAGACTAGATTTTGCCAAGTTACACACCAAAACCTGACAATATTTAAACACAAATTTAAAAGACCTGCACATTTGAGATTTTAGGGTTTGGAATTTGATTTGGAATGACAGTCCCGAAAACCCAAAAAACGCCAGATTTCTGAAAACCCGAAATCCGAAATTCAAAAAACCATGAAATTTTGAAAGTCAAAATCTCAAAATTCTAGGAATACCCTTTTGAAGATTACCCCCCGATCTATCAACTGATGAAATTTTGACTTGTTTCGAGCAAGTTAAGTCCTTGAAAATCAATTTCAAAGTTCAGCCTGGAAGGTGAAAAATCTGGAATTGTAAAACCTGCAATTTTTTGGTCCGAATTTCATGAAAACTCCTTCAAATCTATGGAATGACCTCTTGGTCCCACCGGGCGTGCCAAAACTGTTGGTGTCGAATCACAGCACCCCTGGGACTCTGCAACTCGATGGGTTGAGAATCTCAGTGCGATTGCACAACATGGAGCTTTTCCCAAGTGTGGGACCTTGCGAAATCGGAAAAGCTCTCCGGATGAAGGCCGGTTCCTATTCCTCTATTCAGATGCACACGTAAAAAATGTAGAGGTCTACTCAAAACCTAATCTAATTTTCCAAGGAGATAGGGGGAAGAAAATGCAGAAAATAAAAAGAACTAAACTAACAGAGGTGATGCACCGAGGAATGAAGAAACACTGTCTTGCCAATAAACACAGACCAAAAAAAAGGTAATTCAAGATCATGCACTGAGATAACTGTGATTTACAGTGAAAGATCAAGAAGATGCAAATAAACACTGAGAGGGTTGATAATCATCCACAGACATGCATTAATTTGCTCCAAAGATTGATACAACACACTGCAAAATGCCAAGAGGCAAAGCTGCATTACAGTTTTAAATGGGAGGTTTTAACTCCACAGATTCACCTGCCAAAGAGAAGAAGGGAGGGGCAAAACAAGAATGTCCAACCTTTAGAAAGAAGCCCCTCCTTACAATTTATAGGAAGAATGAGAGAGAGAAGAGAGAGAAAGTCCAAATCTACCCCAACCACCTCAGGTTGTATCTAATTCATCTCATTATGGTGGTAGGTGAGGACCATATCAAACCCCAAAAGTGGAAAACTGTATTTTGCATTTTTAAGAACTTTTTCCCACCCAATTAAAGATATCCAGTCGTAGTTAGGTAGAGGACGCCGTAGGCTTTCCGAAAAGTCCAACCTTGTGTGAATCGGAGCTCCCAGTCAAAAGTTATGGCCATCTGAATATCTGGGCCAGGGTCTGCTTCCTGTCAGCGCTCAGAATGTTGCGCCTCCTGAAGGTGCGCCTTGGCGCATCCATATGCATGTTGACAATCCTTTTCATGCGCCAAAGGCGCAAATATGTTTGTGTCGACAACCCTTTTTGTGTGCCAAAGGCGCATCTTTTCCCTATTGACACTCATTGTTATGCGCCCTTTCCGTGCGCCACTTTCCTGCACCTTGGCGCATACATTCTCATGTTGACACTCATTCTTTGTGCGCCTCTTCGTGCACCATGGGCTGAGGTTTGAATTTCTTTGGTTTCCATATTCTTCCGCTTGTCTATATCTACCCGGGGGGAAGATATATACAACGATTCCTAGGTTCCTTCAGTTCATCTTCTTCATCATCATCCCTCTCACCTCTGTAGGCCTCCAAGCTCTCTGTGTCCTTTGAATCAGCCTCCTCCATCACCTTTTGTTTCTTCCTAACTTAGGATTCTAGTATAGGGATTCTGTTCTTTCTTCTTCCTCCTCTGGTGACTTCTCCTTTGTGATAGGATTTTCTTGTTCTGGTGCCTCCTCTCTAACTAGGGACCTCTTCTTGCATGTGTAAGTAATAGTTCTAGCACTTGTCCCTGGGGTGCTCACTTGTGGTGTACTTTGGACAATTGGTGCCTTCTTCACTCGTACCTCTTCTTTACCTTTATTTTTTCACAGTGCGGGATTATTTTTTCCCATGGGGTCTTCAGGAATGGAGACATCACATTCCACGTATGTGCCCTTCTCAAACTTTGGTCTTATGCATAGATATACCCTTGTTGTGGTCTCTCCTGCTATTGGAAAAGTCAGGGGCTTTGTCATTTGAACTTCATGGGAGACATACCTCTCCACATATGTGTGCTTCTTGGGGTAAATGAGATTTCTGTGTAGCTCCCTGTGGTCTTGATCTACCTCACTAAGGTTGAACATTAGTCTTTTGGCCTCTTTAAACCGATTTACCCTGCTTGGAAATATTGAGCGATGAAGGAGAAGGGGAGCTTGCACCAAGGGCCCATGTTTTCATCTATTAATCTAAATCTGCCAATGCAGAAATGTTGGTACACCAAAAATTCATCTTCTCCATCAACGAGCATTGGCAGTTGCTCTAGGATCCTCCACTCTACCCCGAATGCATCCCTTAACCACTTATACCATTTTTATAGGCATGCTTTGTGAGCAGCCATCATGCTATCACAAGTGTACTTTGTGAATATTTTCACGGGTGACGGGTCTTCCTCCGGATAATCCTAAAAAAACTTATCTTCTCGTGCATCTCGACACTCCGATCTCTAAAAAAACAATTATCGGGAGGATACCGCCAAAGAGTATCTTGTCTCCTTCCTGCACGCTGATAATTTCATCTACAATGAAGGCAAACAAGTTTTAGATGGTGCCTTCTGATATTTTCCTACACATGTTTAACTAGGCCTTATTTACTTGTGTCCATATTTCTTGGTCATTTATCTTTGTCACTAGGTGCATGGCCATTCTCATGACAGGGTCTTGGATCTCCACGATATCGAAGTATCATGACCCCTTCTTATAACCATATGCGGCGATAGTTGTTTTGATGGATTCCTTGTCAGTTAGATCATCATCTATAATTTCTCCTTTAGAGATGAGGCCTGTAAATCTTGAAATCAGCTAAGGAGTTATGTGTATCTTACACCCTGCGATGTAAAAGTGGTCCTTGTGTACGCACAACATTAATCATTGATAGAGGCACTCAGGTTTTCCAAAATAAGGCAACTCATAGAGTTGCAATAATCCCACCTTCTCTAACTTTAATTTTACCTCATCACTATAAATGGGTAAACCCTCTGGTGTCCTCTTGTTTTTTAGATGCACTAAATCCAACGCCAATTCATTTTCTATAATGTTTGTGTGATACTTGTAATCACTTACCGTCATGTTTCTTAAGTGGGAATCCCATTATTTTCAGAGAAAAACCCCATACGGGTATTGCATCTCTGCATACCATTCTTCATTCATGCTTACGGGGGTTTCTGGTTGTTTTCCCTTGCCCTTTCCCTTTCCCTTTAGCTTCTTAGGTGATATAGTTGGTTTCTTAGGTGCCATGGTTTAGGTTATCTTAGCACTTCAACTTCTCTTACTTGCTCTACTTTTCTACCTTCTCCAAGCTCAGACCTCAATCTTGTGAAGAAACCCTTTTTAGCCCATGCCCTAGTTTCCAAACCCTAACTAGAATAACCTCTTTCATGAAATGGAGCTTCTCCAAAATTTCTTTTCTCTACACCAATGAACTTCTTTCCTTCTGGTTTGTAGATAAAATCTAGTCACTCATGCCTTAATTCCTTAAAATTTTCTTCACACAGATCAACTCTGGAAACCCTAGTGCGTAATAGCTTTATTTTTTTGTATTCGAAATGTCCATAATGAAGTTCCCAACATCCTATTTATAGATTTATGTTGTTTTTAACATTAAATACTACTTCACCCGCCACCGTACTTCAACCTTTATTGCAGATTTTTCCATTAAGCGAATCTAGCTCCCCCACTCACACACCTAACCTTTCGTAGACAATCCTACAACCTTCTGGTGCGTAAAAAATCTATCTGTGAAGGCTTTTACATGCGTGTTACTAGTTTCAAAGGTACTTCTGTCATTTTCCCTATTTTTTCCCTCACCTACCTCATGTTGTTCCTATGCTCTTCCTTTTTTTGTATGTGGTTTCTTCAAGGATTTTTTGACACTAAGCATTTACGTTCATCTCTTCTTTACGTGCCTATCACCCTTATGTGCCTTTCACAGGGCCATTCAATCTGGGATTTCCAACGCAATCCTTCTTAGTACTTCACACCTTGTACTTTCTTTCACATCATTCCACCCCACACTAAAATGATGTGCGCAGTCCTCTGTGCATTCACAACCTTTAAAAAGTAATGAGGTTACTGGCACCCAAGGTGCAACAAAAACAACAACGAGAAAGGGAAACACAAGAAAATAAAAATGCATTAAAGGAAGTCCTAACCTATATGGAAATATTGCCTTATTACAAACACCAAGAAGACTTATTTATAGTAGGGCTTCAGCCTACTCCCATTAAAGTGTCTTGGCAATCTTGTCCTATCCAGTGCTTGTAACTATCACACACTTGAATCAAGGATGTATGAGATGATGTAGGGACCCAACCAATGGAATTTTAACTTCCCAGGATGGTGCAAAAACTTAGAATCATATAGTAGAACCATCTGTCCAACCTTAAACTTCTTGTTATTAATTTGACGATCATGTCATGCCTTTTGTTTTTCTTTTTCGGTCTTCGGCTCCAAATTAACGAGTGATCATCTTTCATCCAATTGCATTAACTTGTAAATTATTTCTTCTAGTGCTTGTTAATCAGCCAATCCTCTTGTGCATGCTAAATGCAGAGAAATTAACATGAATTGAATGGTAGGAAAGCCTCTGTGCCAAACACTAATTGAAACATTGTGGCTTTATTTAACCTCTTATAGGTTTTCCTATATGCCCAATGAATCACGATACTTTTTCATCCCAATCTTGTTTACCAACGTAAAAAATTTTGGTTAGGGTCTGACTTAGTATTTTGTTAAATGCCTTTGTGGTTCCATTTGCTTGTGGATGGTAAGGGGTAGTCTTGTGATGAGCCACCATGAATTAGGCTGACATAATCCTTACTGTCTCATTTAAAAAATGTGTACCCTTGTCACTAATCAAACTCAAAGGGCACCCATACCTTGTAATAATGTTTTCCCACGAAACCTTGCTGCAAAGAGCTGCTACACAATCCTTAGTAGGGTCGCATCTTCCCACCTTGTCAAGTAATATATGGAAGTCATTATATAACGTGACCGTCCTATGTGCGATTGGTGCAATAGGGCCTATAAAGTCTATAGCCCAATTTTTGAATGGATCGTGCTGGGAATAGGGTGCAGAGGCATTTCATCTCTTCACCCTAGTTTTCCAATGCACTAAAAATGGTCACACACCTTGCAATATTCCTTGCAGTCTTGATATAGGGTCTCCCACCATAATCCGACCATCAATATCTTACGTGCAGTGGCATCACCTACATAGTGCCCACCTGCACTACCTCCGTATGCCTATTCTATTATGGCTAAGAGCTCATGTTCTAGCACACACCGACATATAATCTCATCACGTCCTAATTTGTATAAATCCCCACTAATCAACATGTAGGGCGCAAAATGTATAGCTAACTACTTTTTATCCAATGCCTTCATTCCTTCCGCACTACACCTATCTTGAGAAATACTGCAATATCTTCTAAGTCTGAGGGTGAACACCATAACCTAAATAGTTGTGCATATGGCATGGTATCCTCAATTATTTACGTGTCCTCCCCTGAATCGATTCTAGACAAATGATCAGGTCCGGAATTACTTTTTCCTAGTTTGACAACCACCGTGAACTCGAATTATTGGAACAATAGTACCCACCGACATATGCACCATTGTAAAATAGGATTGTTCACTAAATATTTCAATGCCATATGGTTAGTGTAAAATATAAAAGGGGTTTCTAGTAGATACTTTCTAAACTTGTGAAGTGCGTAGATCATTGAAAATGCCTCGCACTTAGTTGTAGTATAATTCTACTCTATTGGTGTCAACTTCTTGCTTGCAAAGCATAAAGGATGATCAACAATCCCTTCACCAGGATGTGTAAGTACTACTCCAATGGCGGTTCCTGAGGAATCCACATGAACATGGAAGGGCTTATCCTAAGAGGGGAATTGTAGTATGGGCATAGTGATAAGCCTATCCTTTAAAGTTTCAAATACGTTCTACCGCACCTCTCCCAAAAGGAAGGCACTCTTGTGTCTAAATAACTCTTCTAATGGCACGAAGATATTGGTGTATCCCTTGATGAACTTCCTGTAGTAACCTATGTGTCCAAGGAATCCGTGCACTACGCTTTGACTAGTAGGCTCCCCCAATCCCAAAATTACTATAACTTTGCGGGATCTACTAGTAAGCCCTCCTACATATGATGTGCCCCAATAATATTCCAAATGGTGTAGTAAAGACACATTTTTTAATGTTGAGGGATATCCTCAACCGCCGAAAACTTTTAAACATCAACCTTAAGTTGTCATAATGGTCCTTCAATAACCCATATATTATCCAATCATCCGGGTAAACTTGAAGAAAGTTATGGATGAATTCTGGAAAGCTTGCACCACAATGATGCGAGAACACAAAAGGTGCATTCTTCAAACCTAAAGGCATGAATGTATAGAAAAAATTCTCCACTCAATGATGAAATTTATCTTTCTCTAGTCCTCTTTCACAATCCTTACCCTAAGTGATGTGACCGAGAATCCATCGTGAAAGAGTATACCTCATGCACGCCACTCCCTCTAATATTTCTTCAATAAATGGGGTTGGGAAAGGATCAATGAAAAACACTATATTGGGCCCCTATAATCAACACAAATCCTTATCCTATCATCTTTCTTGATACTAATCACCATTGGACTTATCCATTCCAACTCTTCCATGACCTCAATGATACTTGATGCTATCATTTTTTCTATCTCATCTTTGACCTTTACGCGTAAATTGGGATTCATCCGATATGGCCTCTTCCTAATTGGGTGCACACCTTCCTTCAAAGATTATCCTCATCTCCCTAAGGAATGGTAGGTTCCTTTAAGCTCATGGTACCCACGTGGGAGAAAATATTGTAATTCACACAATAGATCAATGATCTTTGAAACTTCCTTTTCTAACCAATAATCTCCAATGATTTTCTCCTTGGGTTCTACTTACGAGCCAATGTTAGCCCTTTTTGTCTTAAAATGTTCATGGTAGGTGCACGCCTATTCATCAAGACTATCTATGACTTCGTGCGTCCCTATAGAATGGTTAACATCTAAGCTTTCTGCCTCTTCCCCATAAATGACATACACCATTTTCCCATTTCATTTTTCCATACACATGTGCTCAAGTTGTATCTCTTTTGTTTCTTCTTCCTCAAAGCGCACCTCCAGGCCAGGTTCACCTAACAATTTTTGTATTCTATCTTCCACCATAACACTATCCCCTATTGTAAGGTGCTTGAATACCTTTAATGCCTTATGTACTGATGGTTTTGTACTCTGATACTCAAATGTTTGAATGATATCAGCCACCAATTCTTGATAATTACCAGTTTGATGACCCATCTCCGAGTAGATATACCATGCGCATGCACAACTTTACACGGTGGAGTACAACTTGTGAATCCATAATGAAGGTGGTAATTCTTCTGTGCTCCTCATTCAGGATGTCTCACATGATTAGATATGGAAGGAAGCGGTCTCTTTCCCATGGTAGTATTTAATAGCTTTGGTTGCTTTGCTCTGAAAAACCTTATGGAGAGGGAAATTATCACCTCGCACCATTCCAAGAGGTTTTCCGATGTGTCACCCACCCGCCGCGTAATGGTTCCAAGTAGGTTGTAGTTAAACATTTCCCTCCTTTCGTTCTCATTTCTCCAATGGGCCTCCATTTCTCATAAGAAATCTTTCGGACTATCCCCTCCCAAGTAACTTGGTAGTTTTATTCCTCTTAGGTGTTGGACTGTACGTGCCTTTGTCACCTTGGTTACCAATCCTCTTAAATGTCATCTAATCAACTCATAGGTCCCATGCACCCAATTGTCACATGCCATGCTTGTGGTATAACTCATAGACCGAGCATCCTCAAATTGGATAACTTCTTCTATAGGGTGAATTATCGAGGATCTTTGATTAAGCACATGTATATTCTATCAAGGACTTATTCTCCCACCGACTACTGTGTAGGGAACCAACTTTCCATCTCACAAAGGGATGATCACCCATTCTTCCTTGTTTTCAAAATCGATATATCCTTTGTTAAACCTTATGTCAGCATTATTCTTGTAACACCATGGGTGCCCAAGTAATGTTGGAAAATTGTCTTCTTGGCGAGTGCCAATACTTCAAGTCTCCAATAAACGCGTTTCCCCTTCAATGGTAATCACCGCATCCTTTAATACTCCAATGGGCATTGCCTTAGTTTTGTTTTCCATATACAAAAAAATTGAAGATGGTTGCAATGCGGGCCTTCCCATCGATGCCAAGCATCTAAGGTAAGAACATTAACTTCTAACCTTGTGTCAATGAGGATATTGCTCAGAGCCATCCATCAACAATTAAATTCAAAGTAATCTCTTTTTCATACTCAAGGATGTGTGGAGAAAGGT
Source organism: Taxus wallichiana var. yunnanensis (assembly GCA_018340775.1). NCBI lineage: Eukaryota > Viridiplantae > Streptophyta > Pinopsida > Cupressales > Taxaceae > Taxus > Taxus wallichiana. The sequence continues at coordinate 951,515,685 of CM031240.1, forward strand.
TTGCATGTAAAATATATCTCGGCACTCCACTCGACGCGTAGTACCTTCTCCCTTAGCCATTCTCCCCAAAGAAGGGAATAATATTCTCTTACCTCAAAATTTTACATATTTCTTTGACCTTATCTAGGTCACTTCTCGTAACCTCTTTATTCTTCCTCTTGCCCCACCTTCCTTGATTACTCCTTGAGACACTATATCTCCCCTTGTAAACTCATAATTACATCCATAGTCTCCTGGTATACTTATTTCTAATGGGCAAGGTCTGGGTACTTTCCATGTGGTACTTCCTCTTTGGAAAATAATGTCCTTAGTCTGGGCATTTCCTTGGTGTCTTGCGCCTCTGCACACATTGTTACTATTACAAGTTCTATCCCTAACTCACACGTAACTCTTGCAATCCATTAAGAATCAACCCTTTTTATGCTCACCATAGTAGTGCCCTTATCTTTCCGGTGCTTCTTGGTTCATATGCTCATAGAGTTCCTGGACACTCTTCATACTTGTGCTTCTTCCCGCACAACGAGCATTTTAATAGATCAGGACACTCTTGTTTATAATGTTATGTAGATCCACAATTATAACATGTTCCCCATGGAAGCTCAATTCTTCCTCCTCTGTGGTTTACACAACCACAAAATCCTCTGTGATAACTTCTTCCATGTGCACCTCCATCTGCACGCTCCTCATAATGGTGATCATCACCCTTAGAACTACTGGCAAGGCTGGTCTAGCACACACCATGATCAATGGCCTCATGGATCTAGTCAATAAGCCTACAATAATTGGTATCATGGGTTATAGATGTGTAAATATTACAGTAGAAAGATACATTCTTCCGAATTGCACACTACAACAAGGGACATATACTCACATCATGGTCCTCATGAAAAATCTCATAATCTACTGCTACGGCACGTACTATCTTCTAAGGGAAACTATCCTTGGAATGCCCCTCTATTTCAAAATCCATACACCACATTCCATTGTGAGTCTCATGAGCTGAGTTTGTAGATAAATTTTCTAGCTACTTAGCCATAGCAATGATTTGAGCTTCCAGAATGGGATAACACCAAGTATAACCACTTCCAATAGCTTCAACACACAGAGAAACTTCTAACGCCTCGTGCGGGTCTGTGAAAGTCTTATAAGATAAATATCTTCTAAATGGTGTTATCAACCCTCCAAAAAACCACTGAGCATGATATGAAGGATGAATTTCATATGAAAATTTTGACAGGGGAGTCTTAAACCATGCATCATACTCCCTCACTCTTTTCTCTATTCCTGTTGAATCTCCTTGAGGGTGATAATGCTCTTGTGTTCAAACTCAATGATGTGGAATTCTGATAGGAAGGTTTTTTTCAATGTAGTGTAATCTACCACCGTCTGATGGGGGTCATACTTCCTATACCAACTATGTGTTCATCCTTGCAACGTTCATTACAAATTAACTGGCCTTTCATTATAGGGTTGTGATCCCCTTCGCATGCCATAGAAATTCACACTTGTGAACATGCTCCATAACATCCTCTATGCCCTGGTAGCTGGCAAGTGTAAATACATTTCAAAAATTACTTGAGGAGGTGGATGAGGACCCTTTCTTCCTGGTCTAAATCCTTGGTTTTCTTTGCTAAATCCACTGGATCCATTAGGTTATGTGCCTCCCGATCCACCGTTCTACCTCCGAGATCCTCCCGTGGCCAATAATGGGCGTGAAGTGGTTGCACCTACCCCAACATCCCGCTAAACTATGCACCAATGGTCTACAAGATCATTTCACTTCCATATGTATGCTCCGCAACACTCCCTAATGCATTACCCAAACCTTTTGTATTTTCTCCTTGCCCAAAAATTCCTCCAACCACTGGAATATAGTGTACAGCCATAGAAGTTCCAAATGAGAAATTATACCTCCTAGGTGCTGATCGGTCACTCCCACCAATACCAACTATGTTATCAACACTCCTTTGATTTGGAAAACCCAGTGCTAAGGTTTGGTCACTAGGTGGGTTTAGATGCGCACCAACAACTCTTCTCTCTCTGCACCATGAACTCTCATCAGAAGCTAAAGGGGTATCTCTCCCATGCTTGCCAAGATGGGGTAACACAGACTACTTAGGTTCCACGTCCTCTACATGAACCTCAACTCCTTCCCACAATGTCTACCTCCATAGATCCATCACACTTGTAACCTCATGTTGTCTAGCAATATCCCTTTCACGTGCTTCACTATACTTGAGTCATCTCTCCTCCCTTTCTTTCTTAGTTACTGCAACATCTTCCATCTTACTCCACCCTATCTTCCTCGCTCAACACTCAAGAAGGTTTAGTCGGCCATCGGAAATGCCTCTAAACTCAAGGTAATGATCAATATCTTCATTGCCAAAGGAATAAGATGTAGAAATGACCCTCGGGCTCCCACGAAATTCAAAATCAGTGACTTCCATACAAGAATATGTAGAAATAGAATATTCCAAAATGTAGCTAGCCAATACTCCTTTCCACCAATGGTTCACATCACGAGTCCACATCAGATTTGCATCTTACTGACCTCTCGGTACTCTTCTTGGGTCTACACACGTGATCTATAATACCGACTTGATATGGATGCATATGTTGAGAACCATTCATATATCTCTACTGGGAAGCAACAAAAGAAAGTTTCATATAACTCATGGTAGAAGTTCTCTTCTACCCATCTGCATGCATCAAACTCAAGCCCAATGTTGAATCTCTGAGAAAATTCTTCCCCCATACTCTTGAATCATGATTCAATACACTCTAGAGTAAGGCATTTTGTCATCACTCATTACAGAGATCATGGTGTATGCTATTTCCCACTACAAATTTGAAAATAGGTCCCGGAAATGGAATCAATATGTAGTCATTTTTACACCCACCAAAGAACAAGGGAATCCCATGTGCGTCGGCCTATCACCCAGCGGGTGATGGGTGTTCACCGAGACACACGTTGGCGCTGAGTCTCTCTTTTATGTGAGTTAATTGGGAAACATTATCTATTTTAGGAGCTTAAAAGAGTAAGTGGGGATGAAACATACATTTATCATAGAACTCATAATAGCTTCAGAAAAATGTAGTCATCCCTGCATGGATGACACTTAACAAATTATAGAAAGGAACCAAAACAAAAAGGAAATGCATAAGGATTTATATTCATTCCATAAAAATTCATGAATAAGAACTATAAGCTATAAATATGGACCAAAATCATTAATAAACATATTGAATCAAGTTTAGTAACCTCATTATATTCATTGGATTCATTACAGACTACCATAGTTGTGTAGACCGAAGTCATACATCATAGTTGGATTCATACCCATCAGTTCTCAAGATAAAATTTACAATTCCAACCCCTTATTATTTCCTCTTCCTATAGATCCCTACCCAACTTATGGATCTCCCAAGTATTCCTACATGGCTTTGCTTCCTTTTGCTTCTTTCTCCTTTTTTTCCTCTGGTGGGTGCTTGTATTTATAGCCCTTCTTAACATCATCAAGCCTTTACAGGAGTTGTAGATCTGTTTCCAAGTGTCCAAGGTGGTCCTTCATGGGAGCATGCTTCTTCAGTCTAAGCTCTCCACTCTTTGCAATGATGGCCTTCTAGAAACTTCCATCACAGGGTATATTCCTTCTTAGGCCAACCTGTCACTAGGATGGCACCTTATCCATTCCGTATGCACAATTGGGTCACACTTTTCTCATGTTCTACATGATGTGTCAAATATGGCTAAGTCTTGAAACCTTTGTTCTATCATGCGCACACGCCACTTGTTTTGTTAAACCCTCCTAGAACCCTGTCCTACATGCTTTCTCCTTGCGCGCTCTTTCTTAACTAGGCCTTGCGCGCCCACATGCCTTCTTGTACTTGGCCAATATTTTAGGGTCCCAACACACACACACACACACACACACACACACACACACACACACACACACACACAAACACACACACTTATATATATAAATGAATAATAAAATGTGATTTTGGTTTGTGCTTAAAAGAAAAATAAGATAAAAAAATAAATTTTAAACCCTCTCATACCGGATCAAATACACATGTATATGGGGAAAAATATTTTGGTATAGGTATGCACACTTGTATTTCCTTCTTAAGTTATGTATTGTAGCAATGACATGTGTGTATGTGTACTTTTATTTAATAAAACAAATGGCTTGATATATTGTTAAGGCCATCATTGTGGGTAGAGGGGCTACGAACTAGCTACACACCCTCCCCAATCTATAACACTTCCCCACAATTTTGTTGTGGGAAATGTAGATTTACCTCTCTTAAAATCACGTGGCTACCTATTTTCCCCTTATAACATACAACCACCCTAATCCTCTTCTATTTTCCCCAAAACCTTGGGCATTCACCCCCATGGAAAATGGAAACCATAAAATAAAAATAAAATGGAACTTTCCATTCATGGCCTCATCGGAGGGTGAATATTCATCCTTAAATTAATAGAGTTTGATCCATTAAAATCCTATCTCCTTCTCTATGAAGTTGACCTAGGGTAGAAGAAAAGGAAAACAAAAGAATGCAAATAACATAGAAAAATAAACAAAATAAAATAAAATGGGACTTTAAGATGATATTAGGGTTTTCTAGGTCTACATCAATCATCCGGCCAAGATCTATTTAATCCTAGGGAAACAAATTTATCCTCTTAGGGTTTTGATGGGGAAATGATTAAATTGAGATTAAAATAAATTATTAGAACCCCTATGGACTTGAAATAAATAATATTTATAATTATAATTTTGGGATGGAAATGGGTGGGCATGGGATTCATTTGGTTGGGCCAAATGGAATCCCATGCCGCCATTTCCATCCCAAAATTATAATTATAAGAATCCCATGACCATTTTTTCTCACAAGTCTATAATAATAATAATAATTACATAAAAATATAATAAAATAAGGTTTTGATAATAAATCGTAAATAAAATATAACGAGTTAAATAATACTATATAAAGTACCTTAGTAAGGGTAATCTTATTTTTCCACCGCTTACTATTGTGATACGGTGAGCTAGGTTCAAATATACCTCAAAATTTTAATGGGAAAGAACTAAGACTGATGTTTTCACCACAACCGGATCGTCGGCCATGTTGTTTTTGGAAACTCCAAAGAAATTTTAAAACTTATAAGCATCGATAAAATTTTCACCATAAGCACATAATGAATAATTAATGAATTAATTAAGGTTGCAACACATGAGATTTAAACTCAAAAAAAAATCTCACAAAATTTGGAATCCTTTTCAGCGTTTTATCTTGCATTTTATTGGTGTAAAATTTTGGGCATTACAATTATGCATCCATGTTTGGATTATTGTAATTATTTGAAATACAAAAGTATTACTTCACATATTGTATAAAAAGTCACTTTATCTCCCGGACCACCTATGTAATTTCCACAATTTCTGCGTAACCCTCAATTTCTCCTATCCCTCAACCAAATCCACAGCCTATAGCTTCCACATCACAAACCCTTGCACAATAAAAGGAAGATGAGGAAATGAAATTTCTGATTAGAATCTTGACAAACAAAGTTATATCCCTAGAAAAATAACAAGCCCAATCACATAGAAATGATCAAAATGAAGGGTAGTCTTCAAATCAAGTATAACAACCTTATAGAAACCAAAAACTAATTAAAGATATGCACAAAACTAGCAGAATAACAGATGGAAAAACCATAGTGCTCCCCTTACATTAGCAAAAATTCCTCCTCTGAAGGCACTTCTTTCCCCAGTTCGAACCAATCCTTAGTTCTAGTACAAAACAATATGGAACATGAGACAGAGTCATGATTTTCATGTAATCTACCTCATAAACAAATTGTTTGTGAAAGAGGAACGCATCTCCAAGCCTACATGATTTAAGGTGCTTCAAATAAGAAGAACCATTTATTGAAGCACCAAACCATGGTGTAGAAGAAGTACAACAAGTCACGCCCGATGCTAACCTTATGTTTATGGGATCTCGAGGATTTTTTTACACTCAACTCAATGTTAGGTGGCTCCAATAAACCTCGGATGAGTGTTTATGAAAACACATAAAACAAGAAAATAACTTTGGAAGCTCTGGGTTTTAACTCCCGCTGATCAAAGAAATGCCATGTGATACAAGAAAAAAAATGTTGGAGGCATGAAGGAAAAGCCACAGATGAAGCAAAAACAAGAAAGAGTGAGAAACAATATAATGAAGTGTAAAATGTGTCAAAATAGTCTGTGGTTCCTAATAAGCTTTCCATGGAAGAAGAGGTTATTGTTTTAATAAAGCCGTGTGATCAAACAATGCCGCAACGAAGCAAAGAAGCTATCATGATGCATATGTAGAGGTCGACGGGTCTTCCATTCAATATTTTGGAACAAATGAAGAGGACTAATGTTAATGTCTCTATGTGGGATGTGTTGGCTATTCCATCACAACGTGATCTCCTATGTGAAGCCCTCAAGAAACTACCCTTGGTGGATCTAGTAATGCAAAAGAATCATGGCACGATACATGTATGTCAATAAAAGGGTGATCAAGTAAGTAAAAATTTCAATACCTCTATTTTACATGTCTATAATCATGGGTAAACACCTAGTTCATAATTATACGATTGATTCAGGGGCTAGTACTTCTATAATTCCAAAGAAAATTTCTAACATTTTATGTCTCAAGTGTCGATCCTGTGACTAGGGGTGTCTTGTAGCTGGATGGGTCAATTGTGAATTTCCGGGGGTAGTTAAAGACCTTGAGTTAAACCTTCATGATTTCTCAAGTCTCACAATAACCTATGATATATTAGTCATAGACTTGTCACCCATGTTTGTAATTTTCCTTTCTAGAGATTTTACTGCTAAAGTAGGCGGCTATTTATCTTCGGATTGGAAAAAAATTATTTTAAGTACCATATATGGCATAAGATTCAAAATTCAAGCTAAGACTATCTTTACCTATCACATAAAGTCATATGAACCTTCCCCTATCCAATCAAACTGTTTGATATAAGAACAACAAGATTATATTTCAAGTCCAAAAGAACAACCTGCTTCCCCTCTCATGCCTGATTTATTGTTTGATGAATGGGATGAGAGAGATCAAAAATTTGATCCATATTCGAAGAGATTAAAGCTTATGAAACTAGTCTTGCACCTCTATTTTTTTTCGCAAGAGGAATTTTTATGCCCACAACATTCAAAGAAGATGAGAAGTTAGTCTCAGCTTATGGCGAATGTATTTTGACGGTTCTAGAAGAAGAAATGGAGTGGGAGGTCATCGTGCTTATTTATCTAGAGAAAGATAAATTCTTCTTCACCCAAAGACTATAATTTACCTATTCCAATAATGTTGCGGAATATGAGGCATTAGTACATGGCTTGTTGATTGCGGAAAAGTGTAAGATCGAGAAGTTACAAGCCTTTGGAGATAATGAACTAGTCATTAACCAAGTCCGCGGAATATGTGATACAAAGAAAAATATATTGAACGATTACATACATAGATTTTGGGACTTACTATAGAGTTTTGATGCTCTAAACTTATAGGATGTACTTGTAGGTTTGAACAAGGAAGTAGATCAAATGGCGTTTCCTTAGTTTTTAGTTTTCACCTACAGAGGACCTGGTTAAGGGAAAAACACAAAATATCAAGATGGTTATGAGGCCATCCATACCAGATAATGCATCTAACTAGAAATTATTTGATAGTGATGAGAAAATTTTCCAATTCATACATAATGAAGGTGAATTTTCTTTAAGAATGCAATCTAATTTGCATGACATCTATGGTGATCAGATTATTCAGCTCAATTTTTTTTTCCAAAAGGATTGGTCACTCTAGAATATATTTTTAGTCCAGATGATGAGTTCAAAGGTATAGAGAAGAGCATGGTGGAAAAACAAGAAGACTATCAACCTGTTGAAATTACCCCGGAAAAGAAATTTTTCTTGGAAAAGTATGTGATAAGCATGAAAAGTAGAATTTTGTTTCCTTATGTCAAAATTTTAGTGATGTGTTCTCATGGGGTTATGAAGATTTAAAAGAATTCAATCCTAATGTATCCCAACATTTGATTGATCTTGATCTTGACATCAAACCAGTTAGGCAAAAACAAAGGCTGGTAAACCCCAAGATAAAGCCCCTCATGAGAAAATAATTGTCTAAACTCATTGAGGCTAAAATTATTTTTCCCATTAAGTACTCCACTTGGGTGGAAAATTTGGTTCCATTCAGAAAGAAGAATGGTGAAATTAGGCTCTACGTAGAATTCAAGGACCTATATAAGGCCTCCCTATAGGATCGCTATCCTTTTCCATCAATGGATCAGATCTTGCAGATAGTGGCTGAATCTAAGAGATTTTCAATGCTTGGTGGATATTCGGGCTTCAACCAAATCAAAGTGAAAGAAGAGGATCATTATAAGATTACGTCCACCAAAAAATGGGGAGCATATGTATATCAAAAAGTTCCTTCTGGTTTATCAAATGCAGGTGCCACCTTCTAAAAAACAATGGATATCACTTTTAAAGGATATATTAATCAATTTATCCTTATATATCTTAATGATATTAATGTTTTCTTGAAGCATAACAAAGATCATATCAGCCATCTTGAGAAGGTATTTGAAATATGTAGGGAGTTGAGGTATCTTTGAACCCCAAGATATGTAATTTTTCAGTCCCTAGAGGTAAAATTTTGGGGCATGTTGTCTCTAAAGAAGGCATTGCCATTGATCTAGAAAGAGTCTCTACTATCCTTGCTCTTTCCTTTCTAGCTTACAAGAAAGATTTACGGTATTTCCTTGGAATGGTTAACTTTGTTAGACACTTCATACTTGGCTTCACAACTTTGGTAAAGCCACTCACATTGATGGTAAAAAAGAATCATATTTTAAGTGAACCATGGAAGGGAAGGAAAGATTTAGAAAAATCAAACAAGAAATTACTCAGGATCCGATGTTGATTAATCTAGATTACTCCAAGGATTTTATCTTGTATGCATATGGAGTTTATTCTTTCATCACCGTGGTTTTAACCCTTGATCAAATGATCAAGATTTAGAGCAACTAATAGCCTTCTTCAGCCAAACCTTTTAGGATTATGAGCTTAAGTATAGCCATATTGAAAATAAATTGTTTTCCATCATGTACACTTTGAGGAAATTTAAAAGCATGATTATAGCTATCCACTTAATAGCTTTGGTATCACATCCTAGCATTAGATATTTCATCATGGGAACAAAGATAAATGAGAAATGAGTTGGATGGGTAACTAAAATCATGGAATATGATGTGACCATTAAGGCCACAAAATTGGTAAGAGGCTATGCTCTCTGCAAATAGCTGGTTGAAGATGTGCAGAATGACCCAGAGACTACTTTATTCCTAGAAGAGGAGACATGTGTGGAACTTGAGAAGAATGAAGACATAACCATGGATAGCTAGATGAAGATAATGATAACATTCCTCTCCTCTAGTATATATCCTCTTGGTCTCAGTAAGGAAAAAAGTGACATCTAAGGTTACAGTCTTTTCCATATGTGTCGTTTGATTGCGTAATTTTGAAAAGGAACATCGATGGCGACATGTTGCTTAAATGCATTAAAGGAGAACAATGTAATAGAGTCCTTTCCAAGTTTCATGATGGTTACTTGGGTGGAAATTTCTCTAGCAAGGCTAAACTATGAAGATCATAAAAGTAAGATATTTCTATCCTACATTGTTTGCAGATGCTCATAGGTGGGTTGGGAAATGTAAGGAGTTTTCTCTCTTTGCTGGAAGGAAAAGACTGGAAGCCCCGCCTCTCGTCTCCGATCAGGTGGATCAACCATTCGTATAATATGGTATTACATTAATTGATATGATAAATCCTTTATCTAGTACATGTCACAAATGGGTTCTCACAACAACATACTACTTCACTAGGTGGAATGAGGTCACGCCATTAAAGGAAGCCACTGAATCAGTCATCCTGGAGTTTCTTGAAGAAATTGTCACAAGGTTTGGCATTCCCCAAACCATTATTTCTGATAATGCTAAAGCTTTCTTGGGATCAAGAATCTCTGATTGAGCTCTTCAACTTGGGATTTATCTCAAGACTTCCTCCAATTACTACCCCCAAGGCAATGGATTGGCAGAATCTACTAATAAAAATCTGATCAAAATCATGAAGAGAACCATGGACGTGAATCAAAGGGAGTGGAATAAAAATTGAAGAATTCTCTTTTGGTAGATAGATTAACAATGAAGAAGGCAATTGAAACTTCTCCCTACAAACTGGTATATGAAAAAAAGATAGTCTTCCTCTATCACTTGAATTTCCTTCACTTGAGTTAGCACAACAATTGGAATTGAAAGGCACGGACCAAAGAGAAATCAAAATGGTGGAATTAGTATAACTAGAAGAAAATAGAAATGTCACCATGTTAAGGATGGAGCAACATAAAAATTCAACCAAGTAGTGGTCTAATAGAAAAATAGCCCTCAGACATTCAAATTCCAAGATCTAGTCTTAAAATGGGACTCGGAGTCAAGATAAACTAGGAAGACACTTCAAATTTGATGTTATGTAGAGTGGACCATACATCATTCTTGCTTGTAAGGTGGCTAATTCTTTTGAGATGTCTGATCTTGATGGGAATGAATTTAAAATCCCAGTAAATGAGATTAATCTCAAACCCTCTCATTAAGGGTTTCATGGATCTTGTACATAGTAGAATAGGATTTCTAATTCCTCCAAGTTCCTTTGGCAGATTGTCTTATTGGTAGTTTAAATTTATTTTCCTAAGCTATTTGCACATGGTTTGTTGGTTTGGATATTGTTGCAAAATTAATTTTTTCAGAGGATGTTGTCGAGTGAAGTCCAAAGTGCTAATGATTAGTTACCATAAAGTGAAGGAGTCAAAGGTAGAGCAACTAAGTCAATCAGCTAACTCCATGACTAATGGATTCCTAAGGCTACTGATTTTCCATATAACAAGCATATGATACTTGTGAGTCGCCAAAAATGTTTCCAAATTTTGCATCCCTTACAAAATTTTAGCAACTTGCACAAGTTATAGACTTGATAGATATTTGGAGGAAAATTTTAAGGAACTGCAAAAGCTTGGAGCATGTTGTGGTTAAAAAAGAATCACATGGAAGATTTACAACTACATTCTTTTAGGGCTCTTCCATTTTCACTATATGGACATGGAAGGTATCCAATTGTCCCTTCGGCACATTTTGGAGAAAGTACAAAGAATCGGGAACCTTCAAGCACCGAGAATTGACCACGTGGCTAAAGCATGGAAAAGTAGGCCAAATGGGATGAAAAGATAAAGATGAAGGAGAAGAGCATGTAGGCATCCATGTGTCACCCAAAATTAGCTTCCAAAGAAGGAAGTTTTGCAAAATAAAGAAATGGCTTCGTAGTTGGATTTTCAATGCCACACTACTATAGATAGTGTCACGGGATGAGGAAACAATACAAGGTGGGCCTAGGTAACAAAGAAGTAATTCATGTCACTTGGAAAAGCCACAAATTATTTTCAAGAGCCGTGGGATACCGTGATATAAAGGAATGATCCGTGGATGTTTAAAAATACATACAAGATTAGATGAAAAACTATGCAACATAGTAAAATGATGACTCTCTACGGAAATCAGAAATCAAAGCAGATCTTGATTTAATTATCAAATCTTTGCAAATTCAATCAGATTTTGTTGTTCTCTATGCAATCAAACCTAATTTCATGAGTCAAATAAAATTAAGGAGATAAGAGTCAATAAAACTTGTCAAACATGCCAAAATATGCAGTTCTAGGTGGCAAAAATACCTACATTAAATGCGGTATGGATGCTCAATAAAAATGGTGTGTAACAGTGGATAAACAATGTGGTGCCTTGTCTCCAAGAATAAATTAATGAAGGTGGTTGGGTTTGGTTGAAGAACTAAAATTCCCTCTAAATTCTTCTCTTTCTCCCTTCCATGATTTTCTATATATTATAGAGCAATGCTCATTTGTAGGGGGATACTTTTAGAATTTGGGCATCTTGTAACATAAGGCTTTTCTCTTGTGTTGCATGTATGTCCTAAGGGTTGTATGCCTTGGATTTTGATTCAGAAAATGCTTCCATCTTCCTCTCATGATTGTAATAGTTTGTGTACACTTTCAAGAAATAAAATTTAAATCTTGTAGATCATTCTAATATTATTTCTTTTCTTTCCTTTCTTTCATTCACAGATGTGTTGAATGTTTTATTTCTGAATCTTTATTTGTTGTGCATCGTGAAAGTGGATTTTGGAAGTGATTTTGATCTTTTCTTGATATTCAATCCTCTTCATTATCACTACCTTCCCTTTCCTCTTATTTGAATGTATTCATCCCCTTATTTTCTGGTGTTATCGCCACTTTAGATTAGGTTTATGTTTTATGCATCTCCTCCTCACCCTGGTCACTTAGAAAGTTAGAGTAGAGATATATAGTTGCATTTCATTTCCTAGGAGTAATTTGGCATTAAGAGTAAGTTGAGGAAGCCTACCTTCTCCAGATGTATGTCTCATTTTGAGTCCCACAACTTGGAGACAGTCCCAAGTTGTCTCAAATCCTGAATTATCCATGATTTAAGCATGGTTGCACATTTGAGATCCAATAGGTGCCTTAGTCCAGAATGTGTGTATTTGGTCTAGAATGATGAAAAATGAGATTTTAATGTATATATGTGATAAGTGGGTGTGTTTTTACCTATAAGGTGTTATAACGCAGTGTTTTTTGTAGTGTTTGTGTTGTGCGTATAGGATATTCGAGTCAAGGAGTTTTGTGGTGGGTGTCATTTGAGTATGTTACTTGGGTAAGGTTTTTTAGATGGTGATTGGGATGTTATAGAAAATTTTAGCCTACAACATATATCACCGATGGGGATGTGCCCCATAATATGCCTATGTTGACAACACTATACGATAGATGGTTCATGGATACATGTAATTTCTAGTTTTCTATAGGGGAGATGACTATTACGTTGGAGGATGTGTATTGTATATTACAATTTCTGGTTGTTGGTGAGAGTGTACAAGTGATGCTAGTGGAGAATATGAAGAGGTAGATGTGAGATTTTAAGCAATATTTTATGGGTAATTGATTACCTACCGAGGCCCATATCAGTCTAGATGCTATTTTGAGGTCCGTGTTCCGTGTTTGTAGAATTCATAGTGGTTATTATTGTTTCATCTATAGCGGTGGAGGGAGGTGGTGTGGTCATCTTGTATAATATGTATGATACATACCAGCGTATAGAGGAGGAGAGTACCAGATATTCGTGGGCTCGATGTGTGTTAGCCCACCTATACAGAGATCTATACCGATTCACTCATGATGAGTATGGAGGGGGATATGGGCTACTACTCTGTTACACTTGTGGGAATATGAGCATATAGTAGTTCTGAGACCAGTTGGGGGTCCATGGGAAGAGTGGGTGAGACTTGAGATATATGCAAGGATGTGGATTAACATTCATGGGTGAAATATGATATCTGATTCCTACATGGCACCTCGATAGATAGGATGGGGCTGAGTCGTCACATGGAGATCATACCGTGATTATGCAAGATGACCCTAAGATGTCATAGATTTATGGTGTATTTAAAGGATGATGTGGTTAGAGGATAGATTTTTAGGTATGGCAGAGTCATTCTAAGTGGAGAGGGTATCACATCAGTTTGGTATGGCTCAAGACATGCCCCTAGAACCATATAGATGGTTGAGATATATTAGGAAACCGAGAAGGGCTTGGGCTAGAACAAGGAACATAGGAGAAAAACTAGCACCTCTTGGTCGATTTTAGGTAGATACAGCGATAGAGGTGGTAGATGCAGATGATGATTGTAGCACAGAGGAGTACTACGCATGGTTGGTGACACATTGATGGGTATTATTGTTTCCATTATTTACAAATCCACGGGGTTACCGCATGTAGGAGGAGGAGGGGTGGGGAGAACATGTCCCGAACTTGTAGTAGTAGCTTTAGTAGAGCACAAGTATCCAAATATAGTTACATTATGTATTTTGTTTGTTGGATCATGTTTTAGTAATAATTTTCTAATGTGGTGCATTATTTATATTGCAAGTGATGTGTATTGGTCCTTGATAGTCAACACATCCATCTGCACCTTGACACTCAATGTGTCAACCAATATTCTTGGTAGAGGTATATTGGAATGAGTGGATGAGATCATGAACAAGCATGCCCATCTATTTGAGCCAGTGGTTATAGCGGTAGCCACATGTACTATATTACTAGCTAAGAGGAAGGAGGCATGTGATGAGACTCGATGAGCCCAAGAGGTGTTGGGTGGTGTCCCTTTGGTGCATGATGTATTTGTACAGTTCATGGAGTTAAAGCACCATTTTGTAGAGCATTCCATGGAAAAGACCTTATTGCGTAGAAAAGTGGAGTGATATCGAGGCCGTGAACAACAATCTAGAGTGAGTGGTGAGGCATCTAGTTCTAGGGCTCTTGCAGTATCCGAGAGAGATAGTGATGATGAGGTTTGATTATCATGATTGTATATGATGTAGGGGAGTTCCCCCAATGATGATTGTATTTTCTACCTATGGATGGACACGTGTGATTTATATGTGATGATTTTATTTTGTGTTATATCGATGTTGTATGAGTTGGTGATTATTATTGGAATGTATGTGATGTTTTTGTATATTGTTTAGTCTTGATTGATGTAGTATTTGTGTAATGATGAAAAATAAAATGCGATTATAATGTTTATTAAATGGAATTCATAATGCATAGTTAATATGATAATGATAGAAAAATGCATGTAAAAAGAGATGATATATGATTATCAAACTAACGTGTTGTGATGAATGTATGTCATAATAATGTAATGTAATCGTAATATATTAGTGAGATGAATGGGAGGGGGAAATTAGTGATGCCCTCAGCATATAGATGATTAGGTTCATTTAGTTAATATCCCTCAACAATCAAGAATGAACCATGAAAAAGTAAGAGTGTGTCATTGGGAAATGATTGAGGTGTGCTAGATGAATGATGGAGTGCATGATGAAAGGATCTTAAAGAAAACTCTCAATAGTCATGTAAGAATTGTAAGAACACAAGTGCTTCATGAGGAGGTAAGGTGATAGTAATCACATACCAAAGACCAAGGTGGAATGAAGTGGGAAATCATGTGGGATGGAAGCAACAGGAGTATATGAACCAAATTGAATGTCATATGGAGTGGTAGTGGAATGTGCGATAGTGGAGTGTTATGAAATCCAATGTGAAGGAGAAACATGATGTGGTGGATAATGTGAATGTAATGAATGAGATGGAGGAAATGGGTGCAATGGATGTGATGATACATCCGTGTATAGATGTGGTGGAGGGCGCGGGTGAGTAACAAAGTGTTATGAATGTGTAAGAGTCGAGCACCAGATGTAGGAGATGCCTAAACTATAATAGAAATACTATGGTGTGGTAGAGGAGATATGGATCACTCACATGAATGAGAACCACAGGATATGATGCCCTTAACCTCTAGTTTTTGCAATCAATTATGAAGGGAAAAACATTTATTATACCTATGTCCATTGATGTAATGATAGTTATAATAATGTTGGTCACGCTACCATTATAATCAATGTTGTGCATGTTCTTTGGTTAGACAAGAGGTAAGTTAGTCACTCATTAAGTAAAACACGTAACAAATCATGTGGTCAAGCATGGTAAAAGAAGTGTAAAGGCTCACGTGACTAAGGTGGAGTGGTAGGAGGACTAGCCTTTTGTGGATCCAGAGAAGGAGTATGTTGGGTGGGTCTAGCCTATTTGATTTTATTGTGAGGAAAAAGTGGAGATTGTGTAGGATTCTCAACCAGAGGCAATGGAAGAGAACTAGATGAGGAAATAGTCATAGAGGTGTGTGAGGAATCTATGATGTGTGTTGAGAGAAGATATTATTCTAGCTCAATAACATTATAACATAGAAGAATGAATGACTCACATGTATCATACAATAGTATTTTCTTGAGTGGAGGACTGAGACCGTAATAGAAGATGAATTGCTTCTCAAGATCTATATGTTGGAATACCAACTGATGTATAAAAGTGCTTAAGTGAAAAATATAATTCTTGATAGGTTCAGAGAAACCTTGATGGAGAGTAGGTAGGTGGCCATAAGTAACTTTAGGGCCATTGCTAAGTATAAACTGATGGAGGAAATAATCCTCCATGTCATAGAAAGTCCTAATGGACCCAAAGGGAAGATGAGTGTACCATTATAATGACTCATCAATAAGACTATAGAAAAAATCCTTAAGTAATAGTTTACCATTGGAATAAATGGCCATGGTCAAATGATAATGTAAGAGATGAACATGAGGGTCACAAGATACTATCGAAACATGTGAAAGCACAAATGATGAATTCCTAAGGGAATGTCGAGTTATGCATCTTCTTAGGGACAAGTTTACCATGTAATGAATTATTATCAATGGAAACACAATAAGCCCTACTTTCTAAGGCGAGGGACTGAACATGAGATTGTAATGGCGGCCTATGACATGTATGAGAGAGATGATATCTTGCGAAGGAATGGTGAAAGATGGAAATAATGTGTTAAGGGGTTGTAATTTTCCATTGTGAGTGATCATAGGAATGTCCAAAGGTGATGAGGAAATTCTAATGCTAAAGGAACATTAGCAATGGGTGTCAAGGAAGCTATAGTAGGTGATATAGATGGAATATCCATAGAAATAATAGGACTAACATCAGAACCACCTTTAGTAGATGAGAAGATGGATGATGAAATATATAGGGGACGATGGACTAGGAGAGAGAGATGATGTAACAAGAGTAGAAGAATTAAAAGGAGAAGCAGAGGTGATAGACTGTGAAGAGTCATGGATAGTGTTAGATGCAATCTCAGGAGAAGGAAAAAATGGAGTAGGTGAATCACACTTAGCATTATGGAAAGAAGGGGAACTAATACTATCAACCACCTCATGTTCATTAGAGAGAGTCTCAGATATGAGAATATTTTTAAGAACACTATCAATAGGATCATCAACATAGTGTGAAGTAGTGTGAAATTTAGTAAGAGATGTACCATGAGAAGAAATGTTGGAAGGGGTGGAATCATGAGGAGTAATATCAATGGTCGAGTAGAAGAGGAATCATTGTGCATAGGTGAATGATTATCAATACCAAACAAGTAATCAATAAGATGATCATCTAAGATATCTTGTGAAATATCATAAAGAGAATCACAAGTAGCCATATAGGATGATGTGCAACAACTAAAGGCTATTAGATCATCAAAAATACGATACCTATAAGGGAATCCTGAAAATGAGTAGGGATATATTGTTGGCCATCTAGAAGTTGTTTGATATGATCGGGTGTAGTAACAAGGGTATTATATAGATCTTGAGCTCAACTATGAAAACCTCATCATAGATTGGATTAATGCTGAAATGAGACATGATGGGTGAGGAAGATGAATTATCCTTATTCATTAGGGTTTTAGTGTATACTAGGGAAATCTATTTGAAAATACGGGTTCACCAAAATGATTAACTAAAAATATATATAGAAATAGGAAATTTCTAATCTAAACTAGTAACAATAATAAAATGAGTAATATAAACTAAAATGTAAACACTAAATGATTTAATTAAATAATTAAATTAAATGAAATAATGAAAATAGAAGGGATAAGATACTAACCTGAAGATGACTTACCTCGTTGCGTGCGAGATAGGGAAGAGTTTGAAGGGGATATCCAAGAAATTTCCATAACCAAAGATCTAACCAGATGGGGGCACCTGAGATAGGATTGGAGCACTGCAGTGCCCTGTTATGTATTCTAGGTGATCCTGTATGTAGAAAATATCGGGATCTGAAATTGACAAGTATCTCTAGTTCTTCACAACGTCTTTGTCTTTATCACATGGTTTTCGTAGTGTCTTCACTTATGTTGCTTTAAATTAGTGCCAAAGATCTACTTGTAAAACCCCATACAAAAGCATGAAATCCCTAAAGATGAAATATCTATATGAAGGGGTTAGACTAACCTTAGCTACCACAATGATGGATTTACAACTAACTGCTACACTAAAATTCAAACCCAATGTATTTTTGTGTGCTTGTGTACCTAGGGTTCCCTAACATCAATGACATAGAATTAGGGAAATAATTAGATGTAAGATGCAAATGTTGGATGGAATAGAATGAATATAACCCTTTCCCCCTATGTTTGTGTGATGTAGATGTAAATGATGCCCAAATGCAGTAATTTTCCTTATTAGATAACTAGATCTTGATGGTAAATAATCCACTCATAATATAGTGAGTATGATATGTTTACATAGGGATCTATTGTTCAAATTTTGACACTAATGACCCGACATGCCAACTAGTACCTAGGGCTATGAGAGGGAACATGACAAAGACTGACCTCGAATAAGTAAATTAGACCCAAGAGTTACGGGGATCGGGGCACCTAAAATTATGGATCAGGGATTCCATGGGCTCCCCAACACTACCCTAGGTGCCTTAGTCTATGACTAGAGATGACAAATGACCAAATAATGACACCTAAAACTCTCTAAAATATGACCAGAATTGTGTAAACAATTGATGGCTATGCAAGAAAAGTGACAACGATTTATGACTAACTCGATGATAGGACTAGGGGATGAATAATTAGTGAATAATTTTCTTATGTGAGATCCATATATAAAATAACATACTTGGCGGTATAAATGTAATAGTAAGTGCATGATTTTGTTACTAGACTTATGGTAAAAATTGATGCAATCGGAAAGGACCTACAAAAGGATATTTTAAATGTGGTGGTGAGAATTATGTTAATAAATGCCCCTAAAGGAACCAAGGGAATAATCATCAATTGATTATGTATAGTAAAATGACTAATCTCTTATAAGGGAATAAGTTATTCCTACCAAAATGCCAGTAAGTTATGTATGACTTCTTATTGCTGTTATAATATAACACTAAGTACAACCAAGTTATTTGTATCTATTAATTTTAGGTGAAAACGAATGAGGAATATGATCTTTTTGGAAGAAAAATGGACTGATAATGGGTGTGAATCTATCCTCCAAACCTTTAACTTTAATTACTATGTATTATCATTCATCATTGAATTAGCCATTCATCATACATAACCATACATGAGTATATTAGATGTGTATTAACCATTCACAAGATCATAACACAAGAGAGAGTACAAAAAGACACAAAATATAAGTGGGAAACACTAAATGGGAATGAAAACCATTGAATCCATTCCTTATATTACTCAAATCAAGGACTTTCAATAATATTACACATCCTACAAGATTTGTTTAGTGAGGCACCAACCCCACAAGGAGCACCAACCCATAAACCTTTGCTGATATTACTAAAAAGGCACTCCTATGAATATGAATTGTGATAAGTTATTTTATAAAATATTTATAAAAAATATATGTTGATCCCATATATGATGGTGATCCAAGTTTATCTATAAACAAACCAAACCCTCCTCCAAAAATCTCTCTCCAAACTCTCTTAATCTCTTTTTTCATGGGATGATTAGGTCAATTTTCCTTGTATAACTGATCCTAAATATATCTTAGGTCTTCATATGTATTATAATATCTGTCCATAACCCCTCAACACTCCTATTCACTCCTCTATAGGTCACTCATGCACCCATTATCTTAACTAGTCACAAATGACCAATATAACATGATTATATACTCAACACTTGATCAAATATCCTCCTTGGTCGGACATGGCCAAGTAGGCCAGTCATTCCAACTTAGAAACATAAGAGTAACATCATATAAATTCAGAAAAATGACCCAAGTATGTAGGCATGGGTCAAGAGAAATCCAACAAGCACCAAGATGCTCGAACAAGCTCAAAACATGCTCTCTAAGCACTAGAGAATGTATCATGATCTTCAAATGGATAATCCCTATTTGTAAAGACATAAGAAGATAAAAATGATTAATAAAAAGGTCCTCATTATTATCAAAAATCGCAAGAAGAACTGAAACTTCAATATCTTCCATGAACCTCTCAAAGAAGCAAGCAACTGCATCGGGTCTTCAATGCCTAAAAATTCAATCTTGAAGAATGACCAACTTGACATAGAAATAGTCATTCTCATGACTAAAGTCATATATCAATGGAAAAATATATTAATCTACTTTCCATAAAAATACATGGTTTCAATCAAATCATAGTGCAAGACCTCCAAAAATCTAAAACTACGGAACTTCTCCAAACTCGCTTCAAGACCCCAAAAATATGTCTTAAAAGTAGAGCTGGTTCATGCATCAAAACATCTCATCAAGACACAAAATTTATGTCAATAAAAAATAATTTGAGTCTAATTTTCATAACAAATCACTTTATCTTACAAATTTTAATGTAAGGCCTTCAACCAACCCAATCTTCGAAACTCTCATTCAGACTCCAAGGGCTCAAGAATTAGTCTTGAGAGAAACTTTCTCCAATGCCTCCAAACAAAATTCCAAGCTCAACCAATACCTGGAACATATCAAGGAGACTTGTACCAATAAGTAAAATAACTAAGAATCATAGCTCATATTGAGGAATCTCACCTTACACACTTATTCTTTCATATCTTTTTGAGAATCCAACTATGGATTTCAGGGTGAATGGTTACGTAAATGAAAAACAATTCACCACATAAAACCAAGAGATTCAACACATCATATCGAGTGTCAATCAATTATCCATGATAAAAAAGTTACTACAACATGCAAAGTGATCAAACATAACTCAAACCATAATACTAACATTCTAGCCCTTATGACTAAAATTGATAGGGTCATTTTGAGCACTTGTATCTTCCATATTATCTGTTATCACCAAATCACAACACCTGAATGGCCTGGTTTTGGATGGGGCATTATGTGTGACTATGTTACATGGGTACCACCTCTTAAGTTGTGGGTACCATCTCTCAAGTTGTGGGACTTGCATGCTCAAGGTGAACCTTGAGAGAATGCTAATTTCCTCTTCCTAATCCTAATGCTAAACTAACCCTCATGTAGAAAAAATACTAACTAAATCTATACTAACACTTCCAAGGAGACAAGGATAAATAAAATACATAAAAATGGAAATACTACACTAGAATGGTGCTACACCAAGAGAAGGGGTTTGTCAGTCACTTTCCTTTCCTGTAAAACACCGAAAGAAATAAACATAGAGAGGTTGGTTAAACACCATAGACTAGATCATATTAAATGCATCATGGAGAGGATAAACATCAAGTATCAGGACTACAATGCAAAAATTCACCATTATTGAATAAGAACAAAACACCAAATCTGTAATGAACATTAGAATATACACAACCACCTGATTCATGAAGAGAGGTAAGATGAAAATAATAAGCCATGAGAGGCTAGAAAAATTAACATAGACATAGTTTATTGCTTAATAAAAATATACATAGTACATCATGAGGTAGGGGAAGGCATGAAGACCATTAAATTTTTTAGGAGAAAGGCTCTAAGCCCTATATGTGAGAAGAAGAGGGGTGCATTGGGGAGAAAAATGACTAACATTTTTAAAATGGTGCAACCCCATTTACGTTTATAAGAAGAAATTTAGATAGAGAGAGAGAAAGGAATTCAGATTTCAATGTGTATGGAGGCCCATCCTTGCTTACATCATCCATATGGGGCTCTTGGTGTTTCCCATATCCTCTGTACTTGGCCCCAATGATGAAAAATGGTTGCCCATGTCTTCATTTAATGCACCTTACCAACTCGACACTATTCACTATTCTATAATTTCAGAGGTTCAAAACCTCCAAAATTTCACTTTTGATGTATCCATACTATAAGGCTTATTTTTAGCTTTCCAACTACTGGTGTTTTATGAAACTACAAGTTGTCTAGCTTAAGAAATGCCATTTTGGGTTTGGGGCTCTTAGTGCATTCAGGGTCTCTTCTACAATGAGTTGAGGGTGAGAAGATCGGTGAGGTGGGTGATGAGTCTTGCATTTATGTTCATGGAGGGCTCTACTTTAGCATTCATGGTGAATTTCCTCTATCTCTTCATTGAATTTCCTTCATGCTTTGGCTTTCCTCCTAATTAGTGAGATTCCCTCATGATTGCACACAGCACCACTTTACATTGGATCCTCCTTTGTTGTATCTTCGGTGCTTTGAACACTGCTTGGAATGCTTAGTTCTTCACTCATGATCCTCCGAAAATGTTCCCCTCACATTGGTTTTGGTTGGTGATCCCCAAAATTTCCTCACCACCTAACCCCAATGGCTTGGCCTTGACACTTAGATCATTGTCCCTCTAAAACCCCTTCTACACACCAATGTTCTTGGAAAGGTCCACATTATCTCCATGCATTATGTTTTTTTGAGTTGTGTGGCACCTCGAAACCATCCCCCTATGTCGAATTTACTGGATCATTCTCCAAGCCAACCCCATGTGGTGTTTGACTTGGTCATTGCTCATCCACCAACCCCTGGCATAAATTTCGAGCTTGAATTACTTTTAGGAATTTTTGTTTGTCAAAATTTTGGGGTTTGAACCCTCATTGTGTGTGACACTATTCACTAGCTCAGGTGAGCCAAGAATCTGAACCCTAAAAACTCAAAAATTTGAATTTTAGACTTCGGGCTTTAGATTTTTCTTCCTCCATTAGCATCTTGGTTTTCCAAGTTTACAACCCCCTGAAACTCCAAATTCCAAAATTTGGAGTTTAGATTTCAGTTTCATCCTTCGCTTGGCATGCATTATTCATTGGTAACCTTCGATTACTCATTTCCCTGAATTTTGAGTCAACCTCTCATCTCTCGAGCTCTCCACGGTTCTGTCCATGCCAACTCCATCCACTTTGAGCTCCCTCATTTTTGTTGTGGATTCCTTCTATTATGATAACATTGGCTAACTCTCGAGCTATTCCTGGGTCTTTCCTCTTTTAGTGCTTCAATTGAATTTTTTAGATATCTTAAACACTTAAGGTTTCCTAAAATCATCTTCATCAGGTGGGAAATTTCTTCCCCTTTCCAAAAATATAAATAAGTCCTTCTAACTCCTCATATTTTGGAAGTTCCGACAAGCCTTGGAAGGTATTTTTTCCCAAAAGTGGGTCGATGGGATTTTTTAAGGATTTTTGCCAATGTAGAGAGATTGGGAGGCGAGACATATTGAAACTTTTTTCCAAAATGGAAAATGTAGGCCATCGGGCCCGAAGAGAAAAATTTTCCCAAGTAAATTTTGGGCCGGCGGGTCTACAGGAGTTTTGGAACTTTTGTGCTTTTTGCAAATAGGGCACAAAGTGAATTTTGGGCCCGCAAGCCCACGGGGGATCTTAAAGCCAAATGAAGAAAAATGCCTAAGGCCCACAAAGGGACACGTGGCCATGTTGAAAAGTCAAAGGGATGGTAGGTCATCGGAGGCAATTTGAAATTTTGCCCCAAGAAGGTGTAAAGTGAAAAAATGAGCCGCGCCTCCACCGATGCCCAAAGAGCCACGTGTCAAGCCTCAATTGCATGTGGCCGATGGGCCTTGGAGTGACTTTTTTCCCAAATGGAAAAAATGGACCATTGGGCCGAAAATGATTTTTTTCCAAAAGTGAATTGCGGGAGTCTATGGGAAAATTTTGCATTTTTGTATTTTTGGTGCCAAAGGGCACAAAGTGAGTTTTTGGTCCGTAAA
This sequence comes from Taxus wallichiana var. yunnanensis, assembly GCA_018340775.1. NCBI lineage: Eukaryota > Viridiplantae > Streptophyta > Pinopsida > Cupressales > Taxaceae > Taxus > Taxus wallichiana. The sequence goes on from CM031240.1 coordinate 951,539,437, forward strand.
CCCGTTCTACTCACTAGTTTTCACCATTTTTGTATGGACCTAACTCAAACATTCAAATGGACATATCTTTCGACCCAAGTGCCCAAAATTCAACAAATTTGGCACCATTGGAAAGGTCTCGACCTCACCTATGCCATGGAAACCTGAAACTTTAATTTCAAAGAGGTTTGGTGGGTGAAAATGGGGAAATGTCTTCATGCCATTAATACATGATCTGATTGCTCCAACAACCAGATCAAATTTGATTTGATTTGTTCTTCCTTCTTCAACACGAGCGAGAAAACAAAGTGGCAGACATGATAGATTTGGGGTGGATTTGTAGAGGCATTGATGGCCTAGTAGCTGAGCTTCAAATTAGTTTTCCACCTCTCTCTCCTTCTTCTCTTTTGTTGAATCTATAAAAGAAGGGGTGGGGCTCATTGTAAAGGGTTAGACATTTTTTTTTTGCACCCTCCCTTCTTCCCTTGTTTACAAGAGAATTTGTGGAGCTTTCCAAACCTCCCATTCAAGTTGTAATGCAAATTTTTTCCTCTTGGCCACTGTAATGTATTGTATCAACTCTGGAGCAATATATATATGTATGTGGATGATTCTCAACCCTCTCATGTGTTCATTGTTTTCTTTTGATCTCTCATTATTTTGGTTACCTGTGCATGGTGTTTGTATTGCATTTTTGTGGTCTGTGTTAAATTACAAAATGAGTGTCTAACATTCCTTTGGTGCATCACCTTGTTAGCTTAGGTTTATTTTTTGTATCTTCTCAACCCTGTCTCCTTGGTAAGATAGAGTAGGTTTAGAGTAGATCCTCTACAAAATTTATTTGTATGCACCTGAATAGAGGAATAGGAACCAACCTTAATCTAGAGAGCTCTCTCAACTCGCAAGGTCCCACACTTTGAGAGATGCTCCATGTTGTGCAATCACACTGAGAGTCTCAACCCATCTAGTTGTAGACATTTAGGGGTGTTGTGATTCTACACTAACAGTTTTGGCATGCCTAGTGGGACCAAGAAGTCTCCATCTTTATTGCAGCAAGATTGATGTGCACACTTTTGTAATTTTAGCTTTTAAGAAGCTTGAAATTACACATCTGGTGACTCCAAAAGAATCGAATCTACTAGTTTCAATAGTCCAAGCTTGTCAAGTTCATGAGAAGAATACAAACAAGGTCAAGAACTAGAGAGGAGGGACTATTTTTCTATCTACACTTGTCCCCAGATAGAAGGGGAAGAGGGAGAATGCCCAGAGGTCTCCATCTCCACCAAATAGAACCTTTGTCAACACCTCCTCCTAGTAGGTCATTCATTCAATCAACAAGGGTTCTTAGACCAATCAGATGGCACAACCAAATCCTTATGTCAATTTCACTGGCAGTACAGCACCCACTCACCCTCAATGCACAAAATCTAGTCCCTAGTTGCAGCATTAAAGAGCATCCCATATTTCACTGGAGAGAACCAGACTTCTCCTAGTGACCACATTCAAGACATTGCAAATGTCTGTGTAATTCATGAGATCACTGAGATGGACATTATAGTCAAGTTACTAGCCTCTTCACTCAAGGGTAAAGCTTCACAATGGTTCAAGAGTCTAACAACAGGCTCTATTCAAACTTGGGACCATCTGTGTAGAGCTCTTCATAATCAATTTGGAGAGAAGGGAGATAATCTATCCTTGTTGGAGAAACTGACAACAATCAAGAGGGCCCCTAATGAGTAGTTGATAGATTTCAACCTCATATTTCAAAGGACATGGGACATGATTCCATTGGTTGTAAGGCCCACAGATGAAGGTGCTTTCTTATACTTTCTTAGAGCTCTAAATTATGATATTTCTTTAATGATTCAATCAATGGGAGGCACCACCTTACCTGTAGCCTATAACATTTCCATAAGAGCTGAAAATTGTTTAATTTAGGCTGGAAAACTTGCTCCTAGGCCACCCATGCCTCTATACCCAGAACTAGGAGATCCAAGTACTAGTTAGACACCCACATTAGCTCCTATACCTACTCCTAGGAATCAGAGTTCAGCTGAAGCCTCCACCTCATCCTCTAACACCTCAAAAGAGCTTCAAGAAGTTATGAAACAACTGTAAAAACCTAGGGAATGAGCTAGTGACTATCAAAAGGAAACAAGCTCAGAGTTCTAGGCCATATCAACCTCAACTCTAGTATCAGGCTAGACCCCCATATCAGCAAAATAGGCCACCATTAGCTCAAGCTGCAAATTAGAACCAAAACCAAGGACAACCTCAAGCTGCTAGGCCCTTCGGTCATATGATCCAAACACAACTTCAACATCAAGGGCCTTGGTTCCAACAAAAAACAATATGGCACAAGAATATGATTGGTGTTTCCCATGTAATCAGCCCCATAACCAATCAATGTGTTTTAATGGTGCACTAAACCAGCCTTGATGGTATAGACCATTGGTGTGTCACAAGAGTCTAGCCAAGAAAATCAGCAGCAAGGAGTTCAGCAAGAAGCATCTCCAAGTGAGACTATGCTTGTCAATTGGTAGGTTGAAGATTTTGTGGGATGAATCAAACACCTTCTCAAAGTGTAGCTACCAATACATGGTCCAAGAAAAGGAATATTGGAGAGGAAAATCACCAAAATAGGTAATCCTCAACCCTCCATTACTCCACAAGGTATTGGCACTCAGAATGCAACTCCCAATATGTAGAGTCAGTCCAAGCCACCTTCCAAACCCACTCAGACACCGGTTGTAATGACCCATGTGCAAGAGAAAAATGTACCAGAAAGGGGCAGAAAAAGGATAGCTCATTTAACATCATTGAACAAATGAAGAAGAAAATGTGAACATTTCAATGTGGGAGTCATTGGCCATTCCAGGATAGAGAGATTGTTGCAGAACTGCTATGGCCAATTGGTCAAGCTCAAATCAGCCCCCTAACCAACAAGAGAAAGTGTTTACCAATGCAGCTCTAGACTGGGGAAATCATGGAGGACAACAAGGTAAGAATTTGAAGCCCCCTCCATTCTATGTTTCATTGATCATTGGGGACAAATTGGTACATAATTACATGATTGATTTGGGGAGCAAGTAGCTCTATAATGCCAAAAAAATAGTTGATCAACTAGGTCTTCAATACGAAGTCATCTCTAGGGGGTAGTGCAATTGGATGGGACAACAAGTGACAACTGTTGGAGTCATCAAAGATTTGAGCCTCACACTGCATGCCTACCCCAATGTGATTGTATTGCAAAATATCAGTCATAGACTTGCCACCACATTTTGCATTGTGTTTGTTGAGAGACTTCACTACTAAGATTGGGAGGCTATTTATCTCATTGATTGGTCACACATGCTTTTAGAACAAGGTATGGAGCTAAGGCCACAATCAGATCTGAGCCCATTGTAGATTACCATATTGAGTCTTATGTACCCATCCCGATCAATGCCAATTGTTCAACCTTTGATCAAGAGGACCTCCCAAGCACTTGTGAAGTAGATACCAAGGTGGGGTGTATCCCAGACTTGACCCTCGATGAGTGGGCAAACAAGAGGCATGCTTTTGACCCCTATAAGGAGATGGAGGAATCTGAGCTAGAGTCTACTTTTTTACATGAGGAGAATCATCCTCTTCCTGACATCATTAAGCTAGAACACAAAGATGATAATGAAGTATGGAAATTATTCTTTGATGGCTCAAGAAGTAGGCAAGGAGCCGGAGGAGGAGCTATGCTTGTTTCCCCCCAAGGTATGAAATACTACTCATCTTTCCATTTCCAATTTTCTTGTTCAAACAACACAATAGAAGTATGAGGCTTTGGTCCATGGACTGCATTGGGCAAGGAAAAGAGGGATAAGAACTTGCAAGTGTTTGGTGATAGTGAGCTAGTTGTCTAATCAAGTCCGAGGACAAAATCTGCCAAGAATGACTCTATTAAAGAGCTACAAGAACTGGGTATGGGACCTCATTGAGGATTTTGAAGCATTCAACATCAATTCCATCCCAAGGAAGAAGAATGAAGCAAATAGATAGATTGGAAACAATTGGGGCAGCCTTTGATGTTGTGGAGAGTATCAAGAGTGATAAATCTCAGCCCCATATCAAGTTGGTTGTGAGGCCATTGTCCCTAGATAACAACACAAGTTGGAAAGTCTTTGAAAATGATCAACAAATTGTCAAATTTCTACAAGAAGAAGTTGAGTTTCCTCCTCAGAACCAAGACAGATTGGAGCAGCAATATGGTGATCAAGTGGTGTAATGAGGACCAACAAACTACCAAAGGGTCTTGTCACTTTGGAATCAATCTTCAACCCAAATGACCAATTCGAAAGGAGAAGGTGAATATTCAAGTAAAGGGTGAAGATTCAGAGCCCATTTTCATAGAAGAAGGAAAAACATTGCAGATTGGAAAGGTAAGCACTCAACAAGAAAAATATGAGTTTATTCAACTTTTTCAAGAATTCCTAGATGTCTTTTCCTAGACTTATAAATATTTAAGAGGTTTCAACCCAAAGCTGGCACAACACACTATCGAGCTAGATCAGGATCTAAGCCTTTCAGAGATAAAGCAAAGGCCAATAAACCCTCACATAGAGCCTCTCATGAGAAAAGAATTGAACAAGCTAATTGAGGCCAATCATCATCTTTCCTATCAAGCATTCAAGTTGGGTTGCAAACTTGGTGCCTGTGAGGAAGAAAAATGGAGAAATTAGACTATGTGTGGACTTTCATGATCTAAACAGAGCATCACTCAAGGATCACTATCCACTTCCATCAATGGAACAGATCTTATAGGTTGTAGCTGGTTCTGAGAGGTTTTCATTGTTAGATGGATACTCAAGGCTATAACCAGATAATGGTGAAAGAGGAAGATCAATTCAAGATAACCTTCACCACCAAATGGGGAACATATGCTTATAAGAAGATGCCATTTGGACTATCAAATTTGGAGCAACATTTCAGTGAGCTATGGACATGGCATTCAAAGGCCTAATCAACAATATTGTCCTAGTGTATCTAGATGATATCACCATCTTCTCAAAGAATGCACAGACCATCTCTTCCACCTTAGGAAGGTGTTTCAGAGGTGTAGAAGGTTCAAGAGTATCACTAAACCCAAAGAAGTGTGTGTTCCTGGCTCATGAGGGGAAATTTTTGGGCCACATTGTCTCGAGAGAAGGGTTGAAATTGATCCTGAAAGGGTTGAAGCCATCCGGACACTTCCATTGCCACAACACAAAAAATCTCTCCAAAGCTTCTTGGGGAGGATAAACTTTGTTCACAGGTTTGTACCTGATTTTTCCACTCTTGTGAAGCCTTTAACAATGATGTTAAAGAAGAGTCTTGCATTTAAATGGACAATAGAAGGAAAAGAGAGTTTTGAGGCCATCAAGCTCACAATATCACAGGCTCCAACTCTTATTAACCTAAACTTCTCAAAAGACTTCATGTTATATGCTTTTGGAGGGTCAGACACCATCTCAACCATCTTGGTCCAGCCCAACGAGGAAGGTTCAGAACAACCAATAGCCTTCTTTAGTCAGAGCTTGGAGGACTACGAGGTAAAATACTCTTTCATTGAAAAACATGTCCTTGTTGTTATTAGGAGCTTGAAGAAGTTCAGACACTTGGTCTCAAACAATAAGATTCAACTGCTAGTATCTCATGTTGGTGTTAAGGATTTTCTCCTAAACAAGGACTTGAATGAGAAGAGAGTAGGTTGGATCACTCGGGTAATGGAATATGACATTGAGATCAAGGTGACCAAACTGGTTTGAGGCAAGGGTCTATGTGAACAACTCACCTCCAAGCAACAAAGTTGAGTCAGTGGGTGGAAAAGAGGTTGTCCTATTTCTACAAAATGATCAAGAGCAACCAACTAATGATGCACCTACTACATGTTGGACCCAAGCCTTGGTGCATTACCTCCAAATAGGTTTGTGCCCCCCAAGAATGGAACAAAGAAAAGAGAAGATACTTTAGACTACAAGCCATTCCATATGTGCTTGTTGGTGGTGTCTTGTTTAAAAGGATATCAATAGTGTTCTATTGAGGTGCATTGAGATAGGCCAAATTGAGAGAGTGTTGCATGAGTTCCATGATGGAGAAGTGAGAGGCCACTTTTTCCTCGAGTAACAGCTCTCAAGATCATGAAAGCTGGTTATTATTGGCCTATAGTGTTCAAGGACTACTACTCATGGGTCAAGAAGTGTAAAAAGTGTGCATTCTTCATAGGAAAGGAGAAGCTAGCAGCCCTGCCCCTTCATCCCATTTCAGTGGATCAACCATTCATGCAATGGGGACTAGACTTCATTGGGGTGATTAACCCAAATTCAAGCCAAGGCCACAAGTGGATACTTACTACAATAGACTATTTCACCAAGTGGACTGAAGCAAGTGGCACTAAAAGAAGCAAATGAATCCAACATCTTGGATTTCTATGAAGGAATAGCCACCAGGTTTGGAGTCCCTACCACTATTATATCAGATAATGCATTGGCATTCCTTGGTACAAGGATCACTGAATGGGCTATCAAGAATGGTGTACCTCAACACTTCATCAAACTATTACCCTCAAGGTAATGGCCAAGAAGAGTCCACAAATAAGAACCTATTAAGGATTATCAAAAGGACTCTTGATGAAAATCTAGAGAACTTGGCATACAAAGCTCAAATCAGCTCTATGGGCTGATAGGATCACATCCAAAAGGTCCACAGAAGCTCCCCATACAAGCTTGTATATGGAAAAGAGGTAGTATTTCCCATATCATTGGAGTTTTCCCACTTTGGAGCTCATGAAACAGTTGGAGCTAGCCGAGTTTGAACCTATGGCAATTAGGTATGTAGAGTTGATGGAAGTAGGAGAGGCAAGAGAGCATGTAATGCAGGTCATGGAGAAGGATCAAGCATTGATCAAGAACCTTTGATAAGAAAGCAAGAACAAGGACCTTTCAAGAAGGGGACTTAGTTCTAAAATGGGATGTTGATCGGGAAAACTAGGAAAGCATTCCAAATTTGATGCCATTTGGAGTGGCCCTTACATGATCATAAGGTGCACAAGTAGCAATGCCTTCCAGCTATGGCTAAATTGGATGGTGAAGAATTGTAGATCCCAGTCAATGGGATCTACCTCAAACACTGCTACTAAAAGGAAAAATTCCTCACCCTTGTAAAATATTAGCCTAGGTTTTAATTTCCTAAGTGCGTATGCACATTTTTTTTGTAGCATAGGTTTTATTTCCCTAAGTGTTGTGGCACAGTTTTTTTTTGTTGCTCCAGGTTTGCGTCATTATACATTTGATGTGCCTCTAGGTGAATGCACCAGGCCCTTCAACATTTGCATCAAGGGAGACCCATAGTTGCCATGATAATTGCTAATTTTAAAATAGAACAAATACAGAGCAACTAAAATCGAGTCTCAAAGGGCCCATTTCCAAAATATTCAAGGTCAACTCTAGTTCCAACAATGTCCAAGTGGCTCAGGGAATGGATTTTCAAAGTTTAGATCAGATCAGGCTATCAATTATGACTCCATGCCCAATGGATGCTTCAAAAGGCAAAATGATCTCTTCATCTAGTAGGAAGATGTCCCCTTTGAGTCACCAAATTGTTATCCAAAATAAGCTCATGCTTATTTTTGGTTAACTGCACCCATTTTTCCTCTTTTAGTGCTTCAATCCAATTTTTTCAGATATTCTAAGCACTTAAGGTTTCCTGAAAGCATCTTCATCAGGTGGGAAATTTCTTCCCCTTTCCAAAAATATAAAGAAGTCCTTCTAACTCCTCATATTTTGCAAGTTATGGAGCCGACGGGCCTTGGAAGGTATTTTTGCCCAAAAAAGCTTGGCGGGAGTTTTTAAGGATTTTTACCAATGCAGAGAGGTGGGGTAGCGAGAGATATTGAGACTTTTCACCAAAATGGAAAATGCAGGCTCGTGGCCTGAAGAGGAAAATTTGCCCAAGTAAATTTTGGGTGGTGTGGGTCTCATGCGGGGAGTTTTGGAACTTTTGTGCTTTTTGCAAATAGGGCACAAAGTGAATTTTGGGCCCATGCAAGCCCATGGGGATCTTAAAGCCAAATGAAGAAAAATGCCTAAGGCCCGCAAAAGGACACGTGGCCATGTTGAAAAGTCAAAAAAAGGGATGGTGGGTCATCGGAGGTAATTTGAAATTTTTTTTTGCCCCAAGAAGGCGTAAAGTGAAAAAATGAGCCCATGCCTCCACCGATGCCCAAAGAGCCATGTGTCAAGCCTCAATTGCATGTGGGCCGATGGGGCCTTGGAGTGACTTTTTCCCAAATGGAAAAAATAGACCGTCGGGCCCGAAAATGATTTTTTGCCAAAAGTGAATTGCGGGGCTATGGGGAAAATTTTTGCATTTTGTATTTTTGGTGTGCCAAAAAGGGCACAAAGTGAGTTTTGGGCCCACAAACCCATTCTGCTCACTGGTTTTCACCATTTTTGTATGGACCCGACTCAAACATTCAAATGGACATATCTTTGACCTAGTGCCCAAAATTCAACAAATTTGGCACCGTTGGAAAGGTCGACCTCGTCTATGCCATGGAAACCTGAAACTTTAATTTCAAAGAGGTTTGGTGGGTGAAAAATGGGGAAACATCTTCATGCCATTAATACAATCTGATTGCCCAACAACAACTAGATCAGATTTGATTTGATCCTCATTCTTCTTCTTCTTCACATGAGCACACAAAGTGATGGACATGATAGATTTGGGGTGGATTTGTAGAGGCATTGATGGCCAGTAGTTGAGCTTCAAATTAGTTTTCCCACCTCTCTCTCTTCTTCTCTCTATGTTGAATCTATAAAAGAAGGGGTGGGCTCATTATAAAGGGTTGGACATTTTTGTTTTGTGCCCTCCCTTCTTCCTTTGTTTACAAGAGAATTTGTGGAGCTTTCCAAACCTCCCATTCAAGGTTGTAATGCAAATTTTTTTTTACCTCTTGGCCACTATAATGTATTGTATCGACTTTGGAGCAATAATATATATGTCTGTGGATGATTCTCAACCCTCTCATGTGTTCATTTTTGTCTTTTGATCTCTCATTATAGTTTGGTTACCTGTGCATGGTGTTTGTATTACATTTCTGTGGTCTGTGTTAAATTACAAAACAAGTGTCTAACATTCCTTTGTGCATCATCACCTCGTTAGCTTAGGTTTATTTTTTGTATCTTCTCAACCATGTCTCCTTGGTAAGAAATAGAGGAATAGAACCATGACCTTAATAGTTAGGAGAGCTCTCTCAACTCACAAGGTCCCATCACTTTGAGAGATGCAGGCCCCTATTGGGAAGTTTTGACATTTTTGATGTTTTTAATGGTTTTTTTGGATTTTACTGTATTGAGGACCATGGAGACCTATTTAAATTATTGAAAACTAGATTTTACAATTTTGTCCATTTTTGCCCATTTTTAGATGGAGATGGGCTGATGGAACCCTTCTTCACCTTAAGACCAATATGAGTTCCTCAAAACCCGGAAGAAGAAAAAATTCCTCTCGAATGGTTCTAAGATCTTGAATTATGATTTCCACATGTGAATCCTAGATTTACTGTGACTGGCCCTCTATAGTGGTTGGGTCCAATAATACTTGTCATTTTTTCCTAGGGGAAAAATGGATAACAATTTTGTGACTCACAAGGACATATGCATGCTAGATGTTTTTGGCTAGTAGCCTATAGTGTACATTGGACATGGAGTCATTGTGAATGGATTAGAACTAGCTTGAACCTTTGAATTTGACCCCGAAGCTCTGCTCAAACACTATTGAACTTGAAGCTTGACCTATTTAGGCTTGAATCTTCCAATCTCTATAAGAAAATCTTAAAATTTTCATGAGTGGAAAATTTTTTTGATCTGAATTTTATTTCTTTTCTCTCTGCAATCTTGTTTTGTTGGGTGAAATGGACTTCCAAACTTGTCCCAAAACCTAATTTTCCAAGTATGAGCATATTGAAACCAATGATTATTTGGCATGCATAACGCATCACTGATTTTTGAGTAAAACATATGATGAGTTGGGACATCATGGATATCTATTAAATTTTGATTTTCTCCCTTCTGAATGGCTTCTTGGGAGACCATTGAAGATTGGGACTTCCTACAAACCCATAAAATTTGTAATCTGAAACAAACTCAAGAAGGATTTGAGGTTGGTCTTCTTCTTTCAAACAATGGGGAGACTTTGAATGATTTTAGGTTGCTCCTAAAACTTTGGCTTGTTGATATTATGAATTTCTTTACCGTAATGCAAAAATTCCATTGGAGCTAATTGTTTTTCATGCACGGATGCTAGAAGCTCAATGATTGATCGAAGGAACTATTAAAACATGCTATTTATCAAATATAGTTGCTCTATATTGGGAATTATTCAAAGGTCACAATTTTTCCTTGTAAGTATGAACTTCTTCTGTTATGAGATATTTTTGGGAGGTCAAGTGAAACATGGTGCACCATGCTAGAGCAAACACGAACAAAACTATATAAAAAATGACAAATCATACATGCTCAAGTGAGACATGCAGAGTGTGCATAACACTTGTTTTAATGGAAAAAACCTACTCCTATCATACCCTAGCCGAGAAGAAGGGAAGACTTCAAACAAACCACCGACACCTTTGGTAGGGAAAAGTAGCTCCCTTTCTTACAACTTGTGCGCCATGTGGATAATTTGACACTTTGGACATGGATGTGTACATGAGAGAAAAAATGATATAACAACAAATTTCCACCCAAATAATCAATGTATCAACCAAAAATAAGACCGATACCTCATTAGAATGATCTACATGGGGCTCCTGGAGGTGTTGCAAGTAAATCCTTGGTACTATGAGACTCACCCTCATGTTTGGGAATGGACATGACCGATTGTGGCAACTTTGATTCTAGCTCTAATGAAGCTAGATATATGATAGGGCATGGCACTGGTCCATTGGAGTTTCCCACTACTCGAGTTCCAATCTCAATAAGAAATTATTTATGCATACTTTCCTAAAAAAGGTGAAATTTGTAAAGTGGTTTTTCTTTTGTTTTCTCATCTATAAACATCTAATGTTGCACCTTGGTGAATGGTATGAAAATGGTGACCTCATGCCCTTCTTTCTCCCTATCCTGTGTGAAACTTGGAAGATTCAATTCCTGTAATATTGATCCAAGTGGATTCTTATGAGAGATAGGCAATTTTTACATGTTCTCCTTTAGAAGAAAAAAATTACTCCGTAACATACAACTCCTTAGGATTACTTATAGCTTCTGGTTGGACCATTTTTGGTTTGCTACAAGTAATTTTATTTTTTGATCACTTAAGAGCTCACCCTTCCCTTCTTGAAGGAAAACTGACCTACACATGTGTCCTCTTTGTCCAAATTGGAGTTTCAAACTTCAAAATACTCTTCTTTTTGTTCTTTATGGATGCTATGGACAGAGTGGTATTCAAGACTTCTCTCTATAGTGGATTTATCGAGAAAAGACATTTTCATCAAAAGATAGAGGGAGAGGTAAATCTAAATTTTCATCAACACAAGAGAGAAATAAGCTCTCTATGATCTCCTCCTTTGCAGGCCCCTATAATTGACTTGTTTTCCTCTCGTGGCATCTTCATTTTATTCACCATGAGGCTCCTCATCCTTAGACATAAAACTTGAGAGTTCAAATTTATCTACGAACATATAATATGGAGAGGATGAAGTGGAAGGAGGTCTTGGAGTTTATTGCATGGCCTACCTTATTCCGAGTATCCTGAATCTATATGATGTTCCTCCATGACATGCATCTCCTTTATTTTAGATTTGGGGTTGTTATCTCCCTTCCCTCTGTTGACTTTGTAGCTGATGGTTGATCAACAATTTCTAAAAATAGAGTGCCCTCATGGATAGTGCACTTAGAACACACCGACTATTGATCTTCCTCTTGTTTTCACTCTACTTACATTGTAAGCTCAATATTCACCACTTGTTCTCCAACCTTTGCCTCATCTGAAGGCTTAACCAAAAAGGGAATTATTTCCATTCCATACCTTAAATCCTAATTCCTTAAAAAAATTATAATTTCTTATCTATTGGGATCTTATTTTTACTATTCCTCTTAAGTAGCCTTTTGATTTTCCTCTTGACATGAATTACGGAATGTAAGAGGAGGGGTGGGTTAGGATTCAAATGATACTACCATTTCTTGAGGTGGTGGAAAAGGTTCTAAATTATTCTCTGTGTAGGGGACTTAGGTTTGGAAGGGAAAAGAGAAAAGAAATTGAGATGAGGTGGAAGATTAAGAGATGAAGAAATGGATTCCACAGTAGGGGCACTAGGTGATAAGCTTAGAAATTGAATCTCAGGCTAAGATGGTGTTGTTTGGGGGATGGGGTGAAAATTGTAAGATGATGGCGTGGGTCTCCTCGATCCATTTCGCCGAGTTGGGAAAACATCTTGATCATGAAGTAAAAATTGTTTAGGGTTGAAGTGTCTTGGAATATGGCCACCCCATGAACAAGCTGGCCTAAAACCAATCTTAAATGATTTCACTTGAGTGAAGCCATGGATTACACCATACATGCCTCCATTTTTTTAATTTTCAGTTGAAACTCATCATCTCCACAAGTGGGATGCCCCCAAAAATTTCATACTAATGCTCTTGGGAACCTACATATTTATCATAGAGGTAGGCATACTAATGATTTTCATTATAGTATGGATATAGTGGTGGTTGATAGTAGCATGAGAATGGAATTTACAAATATGGAGGTGGTTTGGTGATGTGGCTGCTTCAAGTGTGAATTCCATTGCGGGAATGAAGTCATGATTGCAAAAAATTATGGAATGGAAGAAAATGAAGAGATGTGGAAATAAAAATGGATGAAGATGGCTGGAAAAGAAAGGGAAAGTATGTAACTCAGAGAGTGGGGTTTTTGACCAAATGGAGTCACGAGTTGTGCTTTGCACGTGCATCCAAAGGTAGTGATTCTACGAAGAGCACGAACAACTTGATAAAATGAGATGAACACTTGAATGCACACCTTGAAGGGATAAAAACCATGTGTGGGGTTGGATATTATTAGCAATAGTTGACCTCTAAAACTCCGAAATGCAAGACAAAGAAAATTCTAAATACAAAGTAAGAAAACCCTTAAATATGAAGTGTCGATAACCTCAAAAGTCTAAAATATGAAATCACCTACAACCTTTGCAATTGAATTCCAAATGTAGTAAGACCCCAAAAATAAAATTATGAAATCTCTAAAATACAAAATCGAAAAGTACGAATTCCAAAATTCAAAAAGTCTAAAATTTTGAGACGCGTCTGAAATTCTAAAAATCCAAAAATTCTAAAATTGGAATTTAAGGCCTATTTTGCATGATCTAAACCTTGTTCTATCTTCAGTGAAATTTTGAGCCCATTTTGCACACATTAGACCCTAAAAATTTGATTTTCAGAACTTTGAACCGATAGCGAGACCCTTTGAAATCTGAAATCAGTATCTTCTAAAATCGAAGTGCAAGGAAATCTTGGAAACCCAAAATTTTTTGAACTTGGATTCATAGTGACAAGATCTTAATGTAACACCTTCAAGATAAAACCATGAATTCAATGTGATCCCACCGGGCATGCCAAAATTGTTATAAAAAAATCACAACACCTGCCAAATGGCCTAGTTGTGGATGGGGCATTCGGTGTAATTAAGTAACATGGGTGCCGCCTCTCAAGCTATGGGACTTGCGGGCTTGATGTGGACCTTAGGAGAAGGATGACTTCCTCTTCCTAATCCTAATGCTAAAATACCTCTAATGCAAAAAATAGACTAACTAAACCTATAATAACACTTCCAAAGACATAGGGATAAAGAAAATACATGAAAAATGGAAATCCTACACTAGAAAAGTGATGCACCAAGAGAAAGGGTTTTCAGTCACTTTCCCTTCCTACAAAATAGTGAAAGAAATGAACCCAGAGAGGGTGGTTAAACACCATATACTAGATCATGTTCAATGCATCATGGAGAGGATATAAATTAGTATCACATACCAAAATGAAAAAATTCACCATTCTTAAATAAATAAAAAACAACAAATTTGCAATGAACATTAGAATATACACAACCACCTGATTCATGACGAGAGGTAAGATGAAAACAACAAACCATGAGAGGCTAGAAGGATTAACACCAACATAGTTTTATTACTCCATAAAAATATACACACTACATCATGAGGTAGGGGAGCCAATTATAGTTTTTAGGAGAAAGAATTGAAGCCCTAGATATGAGAAAAAGAGGGGCACATGGGGAGAAAAATTACTAACATTTTTAAAATGATGCAACCCTCTTTACATTTATAGGAAGAAATTTAGAGAGAGAGGAATTAAGATTTCAATGTGTATGGAGGCCCATCATTTCTTACATCATCCATATGGGGATCTTGGTGTTCCCCATACCCTCTGTAATTAGCCCCAATGCTGAAAAATAGTTGCCCATGTCTTCATTTATTGCACCTTACCAACCCTAACACTATTCAATGTTCAACAATTTTGGAGGTCTAAAACCTCTAAAATTTCACTTTGATGTCTCTATGCTACAAGGATTCTTTTAACCTTTTCAATGACTAGTGTTTTGTGAAAATATTAGTTTTCTACCTCAAGATATACCATTTCGGGTTTGAGGGGATCTTGGTGCATTCAGGTCGGTTGTAATGAATTTAGGGTGAGTAGCTCACCGAGCTGCTCAATGATCTGGGTGATGAGTCCTACATGTATGTTCATGGAGGGCTCTACTTTAATGTTCATGGTTATCCCCTTTCTTTCATTCCTCTATGTCTTCAACAACTTGCCTTCATGTTTTGGCTTACCTCCTAATTGGCAATCTTCCCTCACGATTCCATGTGGCATCACTTTACATTGGCTCCTCCTTTGTTGTATTGCTTTGGCATTTCAAACACCGATTGGAACACCAAGTTATTCACTCATGGTTCCTTAAAATGTTCCCCCTCGTATTGGTCTTGGTTGGAAAACCCCAAAATTTCCTCACCACCTAACCCCAATGACTTGGCCTTGACTCTTGATTCATTGTCCTTCTAAAATCTCTTTTACATGCCAATTTTTTCAATAAGCTCCATGTTATCTCCCATGTCATGTTTTTTTGACATGTGTGGCAACCCAAATCTATCTCCCCGTGTCACATTTACCAATTCGTTCTCCAAGCCAACCCCATGTGGTGTTTGACTCGATCATTTTTCCTCCTCTGCAACCCTAGTCTTATTTCCTTCATCTAGGTTGTTCTAAATTTCTTGGGGCTTAAATCCTTCCTCCTAAAAATTGTAATGGAATTTATTGCCTCTTCTTGCTAAAACAATGTCTTGTGCACATTTATGGAGTAATAAAGTGTTGTTTTTGATTCATCTAACAATCCTTGCATCATTTCTGTTAATTTTCTTACCTCTCATTATGCTTGTAGGATCTGTTCATATTCTTTGTTTCATTATAGGGTTTTAGTGTTTTATGCTTAGTTGGGAATAGTGGATGTATGTATTTTGGTCCGTGTTACATGACCAACCTCTTCAAGATCATTCCTTCAATATTTTGTAGGTCGGGAAAGTGTCCGATAACCCCCTCTCTTGGTGCTTATCACTATTCTAATGTAGGTTTAGTTTAATTTCATGTATTTTCTCTATCCGTATCTCCTTTGAAGTGTTTGTATATGTTTAGTTTGTTTTCTTTTATTAGGGGTAGTTTAGCATTAGGATTAGGAAGAGGAAGCCTACCTTCTCTAGAGGTCCACCTCAAGCCAGTCCCACAACTTGAGAGGTGGTACCCATGTTACATAATCACACCGAATGCCCCATCCACAACTAAGCCATTTGGGGGTGCTATGATTTTGTGATAACATTATCCATTATAACTGTAAGAAACTTTTAATGATTACTTAGAGAAACTATGAAGGATTTTTAAACAATTTTGTTTTCAACCTAGAACTTCCATCTCAAACCCTAAAGCTGTAAAAACCCACAAAACTAAGGGTTTTCTCTCTTCTCAAAATAGCTAGAACACCAAACCACCACCAAAAAGAGATATGAATAATCCTCTACAACCTTAATGCATTGATTTTAATTTCCAAGACATTCTATATACCATACAATTTACTTCTTCTAAGTTGCTCTAGAAGGATGGTTTTTCTAGGGTTTCAAAGCAATTTATCTTTTTAACAATTGTTCATAAAGGTTTGATGTTGAAATTTCCTCATTATTTTTACAAATGGTCTTAACTCAATGAAAAATAAACCTTGAAAGCCTCAAGGTCCCATTGAGTGTGTGAGAGAAGGTGAGCATCACAAGTTACTAATTCTAGTTGGATTTTGCTTCTACAAGAACAATTTTACCAAAAACATTATAACTTGATATTCCTTTGACATTTTGAGCTGAAATTTGGCTTGAAGAACCATGAATACCACTTTTATGTATGAAAAATATCATACATGCTCAAATTATTTTGAAGATCTATAACCACTGATGAATTACTGTGATATCTTTGCCTTGTATTCACCTTATTACTTTCGAAGACCATTAAACACCACCAAACCTATTGTACCTGACCTAAAACTCATCATACATGTCATATACACCATCTTTGTGATCCTACCTCACTTTAACATGACTTCCTTACTCCATTTTTCATGCCACCATACCAAACCACATGCTTTAGGTCTAGGAATAGGCCTAAAATGACATGTCTCAATCCATGAAACTCATGAAATGACCATGGAGACCTTATGCATGGACTCTGTAATGAGCCTCAAAACATCTCCTTCGAGTGTATAATCTCCAAATTTTTCTTAAACCTTATTTTACAAATTTTCCTAGGTCATATCATGCAAAATCCACAAGATCTACCTCAATGTTGTCATGACCACCTTTAGAAAAATGTCCCAAAGCATCCCTTGAGTCCAAATTACTCAAATTTTTCAATTCAATCAGAGAAATCATACATTATGAAATGATTGTTTATCCCTCCCCTATCCTCATTCCATCTATATCTATTTGATAAAACAAAATTTAGAGTTCATACCTTCATAAAGTTTCCTAGAAGTAGATGAATACAAATGTCTCGGTCTGAAGTGATTACATGGTATATTTTACCTCCTTTTCATGAAAACACGTATGATGAATCATATGACCAGCTTCCCTAAAGGATACACATAATTTTTGACCTCAAGATGACTATATAAACTTTAATTTTCATGAGCATGTAGAACCCTTCTCATAATTCCTTTATCATTTTGATTTTATTTAATGGACGAGACCTCTGTTACGGACTTATTAGTTGTTTCATTCATTTTCTATGAGTTACATCGATGAAACATCATTTATAAAAAAATGAACTCTATTTTCCTTCTCAACTATTTAGATACTAACCCTTATTGTTAAAATCCATCAAGACTTGTTACCAACACATAATACCCTATCTTAGATGAAACATATTGTCTTCTACACCTTAAGAATATTTCCTTCAACTTTTTCTATGCTCATAACACAAATCACTTGATCTTGAAATCAAACTTCTAAGACACTTCTTAATTAGGAATCATGAATTTTGTACACTTGATACATAGAACGTCTTATCAATGACTAACCCATTGAACAACAACAATATTATAATAAATACACTGAAACATACATTGAAAACATAACTTTGATTTCACCAATTTCATACCTTAACTCTTCTTGAAAATTTTCAACCTTGAAATAAATCTGAATTTCTTCCAAACCTTATGTAATTTTAATTGAAAATAAATATCATCTCTTACATATTCTCCTTTCTTATTACCTAGGAAACCTCGGGGATAATGAGAACTCTAGTTCCTTATCCTTTATAGCATCTTGCACAAATTCACCCTACACAACTCATGATAATACACCAATGACTCTTCTTACCCAAAATGATGCATTCAAAGACCTCTGTAATATCTATGTCTTAGCTTTGGGTGGAAATATCAGACCTTCACATATTTGTCTTAGATTTCTAAGAACTTAATACATCATTTAGAGAAAGATGAAACCAAGAAAACTCAGTAACATATCTTGATGTCCTTCATCTATCCAGACATAACTCATAACCATTTTCCAAACTTATTACTTTATCCCCCGCCTCCTATGAATGTATACATACCATAAATTATCTTCCCATACATAGAAACAGAGTGCCATGTTTTGTAAAAAAATTCAATACTCTCATTTAGGTTATTCACGTTCAAATCCTCTCTTTATATTTTAATCTCGAAGTCTTCATTTACTTACTATGCTCTTTTTGATATTCACAGAGTTGAAAATTTCTTCATACTGCTTCCTTTTAAAGATACACCTTACAACACAATTATGAACTTCAAATAGAATATCTTAGCTCATGATGATCTTAAACAATCTTTAAATTTCTTCAACAAGATGTGGATTTTTGACACTAGATTTGTATAACCCTTTTATTGTTTGTTTAATCATGTTGATGAATACTTATTCTTCTTACAACCTTCCACCTTACACTTCAACAATATTTGATCAATTCCTAATCGGTATAGGAGATTGTAAGATCACAATTTATTCACCTTAACTCGATGATATCACACATATAGTATGAGAATTCCAATCCTTCATGTTACCATTTTTACACCATGCTTCATATTATATCAATCACTTTCAATGAAGATATTTAATGTACATACACAAGTTTTAGATAATGACATCATGTGAACACTTGGAAAATTTTTAATATACCTTTTTCCCATTCAGGGAGAAATACACCTTCTAGGACACATATTTAGGCTTGAATCATCCAAATCAGGCACAAACCCTTAATACCACTCGATAGCTTTGATTAAGAAATGATACATGAATTATCAACACATCAGAATTTAACACATCGACATGAACTTATAATGACTACACAACTCATCCGTACTCAGAATATGACAACACATATTGAAACATAGCCATGACCCAAAGTATATACAATATCTTGATGTTTTAACCTTTTTCCATTCTTTTGGAGCATTTCTTCAGTTTGAGAACTCTTGATACTTTCATAGCACTATTGGCTTGATAACATATTCATAGACTTTGTATTATGTACCTACAACTTGGTTTCATAATATTCATTCAAGTAAGATCCTAAACTCATGACACCTTATCAATAACAACCATCACCTTCTTGAAACTATAAATGATACAACATAACAATGAAGACCCTTCACATTCTCACAAGATACTTTATCCACTCATAACTTTAATTATCCTTCTAAAATCCTTGAAAAAAATCTCATCATAGTACAATATCAATATACATACTATTTATAGATGGAACACGAAATGCAAGACTCTTCTCAATTTGAAAAAACACTTTAAGAATGAACACATACCATACTCACTCTATACTGATGAAAACAAGGACCTTGACACAACAACTTATAGACACACACAAAAACTTCACATCAAGAATTGGGAAAATTTTAGATAATGAAACATATGATTTATCATAGATGAAAACATGATGGATAAGATCTAAAAAATCAGACACCTATCAACAACAAGGAGTGCAAAACTCATGGATAGATAAGATATCATACTTCATAACTCTTGAAGTATCCCAAACTACATAGTTTTCTCAACTTGTCATGTATTGACGACTAAATATCAATTAGACACATGTGTCTTTCCTCAACCCTTGGTTCTTCAATCAAAGTAATCATACCTTCTTGTTATGATTTGAAATTGATTATCTTGTATTCCTCCTTGTTTTAATTAGACCCCTATTTGAAAAACTTCAATAGATTATACTTAATGCTATGCATTTCAGACCAAGAATCAATTCTCTTGACCTCTTTGGATTGATCAAAATCCTTCTTGATCATAGGAATAAACTTGACTATCTCAGGTTTATTCTTAGGAATGTTATTCCTCTTGAAATATTTTTTTCTCTTTCCTTTTAGGAGCTTGAAACCTACTGTTGACTCTTGGAGATTCTCCTTAGTGAAAATTGTAAAACACAATACTCTTCCAACTTCTAGGATCATACACTAATATTCCAACTACAATTAGTTGTCTTATGAACATAATCACAACATGAATAACATTGACCCTTAAAGGAGCTAATATCTTTCTATTAATACTCATTTTAGAGGGATTATTCTTGCAATCCCTATATATATGATCAAAACCATGCCAAGAGTAGCAATATCCATTGAAAGAAGAACCATAACTCACAACTTTAGGTTGTCTAATAGGGTTATAATTATTTAAATCAACCTTCTTGATCACCTTTATGTTTTTTTAAAAGCTTGAAAAACCTTCATCATTATTCACATGTTTTCCTTTGAATCCTATGCCTATTTTTTCATTAGTATCTCTTTGACGCTCCAAGATCCTATATAGAGCTTTAGAAATATTCTCTAACCTCACATATATCTTCAACCTATTGGAATCATCTTATTAATACTACTCTAAATATTTCACTTTACTTCATACCTGATGTAAGCACATTTTTTGTCCTTTAGTGCTTTAGACATAATTTCAACCTGAAATTATAGCCTTTTGGTGGATTTACTATCCTCTATCTCCATGAAAATTGTCAGATCTTATAGACTATGAATCAAGGAATCTATAAAATCATACTTCTTTCTTAAGGATGCTTCAACATTAGAAGATTTTTGCATTGCTTTTTCTACCGGAGAATCTACTTCAAGTTGTAAGACTTGTTTCTCAAAGACCATCTCTAATAAAAATTCTTGGAAGTACATTAGACTCGGGGGTTAATCAATCCTTAAAATATTTAAATTCAATTACCATGTATTAACATTCATCATTCAATTATCCATTCATCATACATAACCATACATGAGCATATTAGATGTGTGTTAACCATTCACAAGATCATAACACAAGAGAGAGTACACAAGACACCAAATATAAGTGCGAAACCCTCAAGGGGAAGAAAACTTACTGAAACCATTTATTACATTAATCCAAAGCAAGTACTTGCAAGAATATTACATATCCTGTAAGATTTTTTTAGTGAGCCACCAACCCCACAAGGAACACTAATGCCTAAACCTTTTATAATATTACTCACAACAAAGGAATCCTCTAAATATGACTCATCGTAAGATATTTTATAAAAGAGTGATAGAAAATATATGTTGATCCCACAGGTTATGGTGATCCAAGTTCAACTCCAAACACACTAAACCCTCATTTGAATAAGCTCTCTTCAAACTCACTCAATCTCTCTTCTTCATGGGCCAATTAGGTCAATTTTCCTTGCATCACCGATCCTCAATATTTTTTCAGGTCTTCATAAGTATTATAATATCAGTCCATAACCCCTCAAAACTCCTCTTCACTCATTTATAGGTCACTCATGCACGCATTATCTCAACTAGTCACAAATGACCACTATAACATGCTTGTATACTCAACACTAGATCAAATCTACTCTTGGGTCAACCTAGACCAAGTAGGTTAGTTATTCCAACTCAAAAATAAGAGAAAATCATATAAATTCACACAAATAACCCAAGTAGGTTAGAAGGGGTCAAAACAACTCCAACAAACACCAAGATGCTCAAACAAGCTCAAAACATGCTCTCCAAGCACTAACAAATGGATACTCCATATTTTTCAATACTCCATATTTTTCAATACAAACTAATATCCACAAAATTCATACATAGGTCCTAAACATCCTTAATAGTTACAAGAAACAATGAAACGTCCATCTTCACCATGAATCTCTCCAAGAAGAAAGTAATCCCTACTAGGTTTTCAATGCCTCAAAATTTAGTCTTGAAGAATGACCAACTTAGCATAGAAAAAATCATCATCATGGATCAAGGCATATATCAATGGAAATATATCTAAATATAATTTTTGTAACGATTTAGTTTTTCATTCAACTCAAAGTGGAAGACCTCCAAACATCTCAAACTTTTTAAATACTCCAAATTGGCTTCAAAACCCCAAAACTAGGTTTTCAAAACAAATATGGTTCAAGACACAAACTATATATCAATGGAAAGGTCTCCAAGTTTAATTTCCATAAAAACTCACTTTATCTTCCAAATCATAGTGAAAGGCATTTAACCAAGACAATATCGAAACTTCTCATTTAAACTCCAAGGGCTCAAGAACCAGTCTTGTTAGAAACTTGATCTAATGCTTCCAAACCAAATTCCAAGATAACCACATCCTAGAACATATCAATGAGAATCATACCAACATGTACAAGCACTAAGAAGCATAATTAATGTGGAGAAATCTCACCCAACACACTTATTCCTTCACACCTTTTTGAGATGCCAACTAGGGATATCCAGGTCAATATGTCTTCAATTGAAAAACAATTCACCACATCAAACCAAGATATTGAAGACATAATATCAGGTTTTAATCAACTACCCATGATAAAAAACAAGCACTACAACATGTAAATTTATCAAACACAACTCAAACCACAAGACTAGCATTGTAGCCCTTAAGGCCGAAATTGATAGGGTAACTTTGAGAACATGTATATTCTATTGTATCCACTGTA
This sequence comes from Taxus wallichiana var. yunnanensis, assembly GCA_018340775.1. Classification (NCBI taxonomy): domain Eukaryota; kingdom Viridiplantae; phylum Streptophyta; class Pinopsida; order Cupressales; family Taxaceae; genus Taxus; species Taxus wallichiana. The sequence goes on from CM031240.1 coordinate 951,561,990, forward strand.
CTTCGACTAAAAATTTTCATGGATACTTATAGAAACTCCCAAGTATTCTAGAAATGTTTTTTTCAACCTGAAACTTCCACCTTAGGACCGAAACTATAAAACCCAATAAACTAAGTTTTTTCTCTATTCTCAAAATAGCGTAACACCAAACCACCACAAAAATGAGATATGAGGAATCATCTTCAACCCCGATGCATCAATTTTTTTACCAAGACATTCTAGAGACTATACAATTCAATTCTTCCATGTTGCTCAAGAAGGGTTTTTCTAGGGTTTCACAATTACTTATCTTCTTAATGATTTTTCATAAAGGTCTGAAAATGAAACTTCCTCATTATTTTTGAAAAATGGTCTTAGATTAATGGAAAATCAACCCCAAATCTTCAGGATCTGATGTATAGTGTGTGAGAGTGGGTGTACATCACAATTTACTAATTCGATCTGGATTTTTTTTCTATAAATATTGGTTTTACTAAAAACATCATAACTTGAGCTTCCTTCAAAATTTTTACCTAAATTTTTCTTAAAACACCATGACTACCTATTATATGCATGAAAAATCTCATTCATTCTCAAATGATTTTGAATCTCTCTAGAAACAATGAATTACCTATGCTATCATGTATTTTCTTCACCTTATTACTTTCCAAGGACCATGAACCACCACCAAACCTCTGAGAACTGACCTAAAAATCACTATACATGTCATATAAACCACAAACATTATCCTAAAATTATTGAATATGAATTAATTTCTCCATTTATCATTCCACCATACCAAAGAACATGCTCCAAGTCTAGGAATAGGCCTTGAATGACTTGAATCAACCCATAAACCTCATGAAATGACCACGAAGACCATACGTAGAAACTTAGACACCTTTGACATACCTTTAGGACCATGATGGAAATCATACCAACCTTTAATACTTATAAAATGACCATCCATAATTTTATCATACTCAAAACCATGCTTAAAAACCATTGAAACTTGACCAAAACATGACACTATCAATCAACCTTCAAACTTAAGCTTGGTTTTCACCTCACGGGGACTCATATGACCTGTACACACCATTTTACATGAATGGATTTGGCATAAATGATAAAAAATAGACACAAAATCCAACAATATTTACCATATGAAAATATATTTTTTCTAAACTATAGACGTATGTCTGTTAATGCAACATTAACATTTCTTAACTTCATTATAGAATTAGATTTTTATTAATATATTTTGGGGACATATGACTTATTGATTAAAATTGACTTTCCCAACACAAGGAAACAATAAATTGATTTGAAAGATAAACAAAATGCCTTGATGGTATGTAAATAAACAACAAACATACATTGAATAAAAAGGAACTTTCTACTAAAAATGAGGTTAATTTCACCTCAACATCAAACTGGAACGAAATTATTACCAAAGGTCTTATCTAAGTATTCAAGGTTAAATTTTATGATCATGTCATCATTGGATATGTATAAAGGATGAAGATATTCATGAGATAGCATGCGGAACAAGATAAGAGCATTATAAGTTACAATGTTACTCTTTGAACTTACTAATGCAACAACTACATTCTATAGAAAAAAAAATCATGCACTATTGTACATTTCTAGGTCCTAAATACACACTATAATTCATATGATTCCTAAGCAAGAAAAATAATGGTTGAAAACTATCTTTGGCCTCTTTTCTTTGTCTCTTGTTTTCTATTTGGTCTTACACACCCTACAACCCAGTCAAAACTTTACTTGTTTATCATTCATGGCTTGAAACCAACGCTCAACCAAGACAACAATGCCCGGATGCTCTTCTCCTCTTTGGGTGCCTTAAATATTTTCTCACCGACTCACTCTTTTTGGGTATCTTTTATCTTTTGGGCATATTTTTCACTTATGGGTCGGCCTTCTAGTTGTTAATTATGAAATTCAAACAAGGGAATAATATAAATACATAGTTATGTGTTCAAAATAAAGGACCAAACACTAAGCATATACTATCATTACCTAAGCTTGTATCCAAAAGGCACCTAAAGCTTTCCAAAGGAATCCATATATCAATTCACTCAAGGGACAAACACCGCAACTCTACATACACAACATAGGAAAGGGAAGTTATTTATTCCATCCACACATTCTATTACATTATTACATCTAGCTACAACCCGCTATCAAGTGAACTTGCAAAAGGGCATCCTAGGACATGATTTTTATGCACACTCACCATAAGTACATAGAGTCTTAGATGTAGTGCAATTCTTGGTTATAAGTTCAATCTCAGGGTGACCACTAGGGTCATTCTAAATCCCTATTCAACATCATTTTTGGATTTGATGTGGTTTGTGGAATTTTGCAGGTGATATCTATTTTGTAGGTTACATGTACCCTCGCGATCAAAGAGTGACAAACAAGAGATCAAAAATAATATTTGTGACACTTGTGTGAAAAATTAAAATCATATATTGACTATTTATGTAGTAATGGGTGCCCAGTAGCAGTCTCTAGTGCATGGGAACCCCTATCCTTCCGTGGGCGCCAATGTCCAACATCATTCATAAGATCCCTAATTTATCTTGAATATTTACGACACTTTGTTTACCTCTTGTTCAATAGTTTTCCCAGTCTATAGAAATTCTAGATCAAGAGTAAATAAACTAAATCATTCTTTATATGTCTCTTGTTTAGGGTTTTATATTTACTTTCTTATTTTCTTGCATCACATTGTACTTAGTAGTTGTATATCATAGTTTAAATTAGTTACTCTATAATTAGGGTTTAATAATAAATATATTTTTGTTAAATCAGTTGGTGAACCTACTCATTCAAACCCTACCTTATATGAATGTATTAAAATTTATATCCTTCTTCTGAATTAATTGATCATTCTTCTTATCCTTATTTTACTCCAACCAAGGTTTCTGGTATGGCTACTAATGCTTCTGATTTTATGCAAGTTTGTACTCAACATCCTCCTCACTTTGTTACTCCAATATATGATCGATCATCAATGTAGTCACCACCCGCCGTACTTGTCCTTATATGGATCCATTCATTTCTTTCCCACCTCTTATAAATTCTATAGTTCCTTCCACTACCTCTAAGGGTTATGACATCATAGAGAAGATTAAGAATACACAAGAAAAATATCTCTTTATGATTTATTGCATAGTGCACTTGATTTTCATCACACATTAGAGGCCGCCCTTCATTCCATTCACATTGAAAGAAATAATTCACATGTTGCATTTTCTCACCTCATTCAATCTCTTAAAAATTTACCACATGCTATATATTTTAGTGATGAGGATATCCCTCCTTCTATTGGTGACAATCCATTTGCACCTTTTCTTATCACCGATACTATTTATGATATATGTGTTAAGCATGTACACATTGACAATGGATTTTCTATAAACCTATGTTCTCTTTCTCTCCTTAGAAAAATAGGTAATACAAATAATCTAATTAACAAATATTCTCAAGTCATTCACAGCTATGATTCCACCACTTGTACATGCATGGGAACCATCACCCTACCTTTACAGATTGGGCCTAAAATGGTTCCTACTGTATTCTTTATCATTGATGCCACATTTCAATTTACAATTTCTTACTTGGCAGACCCTAGATTCATGCCATGCATGATGTTCCATCTACATTTCATTAATACATTAACTTCTTACGGGATGGTTATGAACATACTATTACTATGGATCCCAAACCACTCAAGTTTTTTGATATAGATCATGTCACTGCCATGACCATTCCTCCATCTCATCCAATTCCATATCGAAAATTAAAGTGCATATGATGTCGGCCAATCTATCGGTCCTACTTCTTCTTCGCTAGTTCTCCACACACTCAATCCATTTGTACTCATACTAATGATATCCTATCACCCACTATGTCCACCCCCATGATTGCTACTTCTCCACCTATCATGGATCCTCCCAATTCTATATCTGACTCCACTCCTACCAATATTCTTGATAATGCTATACAACAAGATAATGCTAACACTGATGATTTCAATGATGAGGTTGATGTCGTAGAGCTTAATGATGACACATTGCACAATCTTAACTTTAATCCTATTGAAGTTGATGACTCCTATTTCTAAGATAATTTTTTTACTATTGGCCCTGGTGAATATCAATTCAAAAATCTTCCTCCATCTACTAATGCCATGATACCTTTTCAAGGGACTGTATATACATTAGATATTATTTCACCTACTGCATCTTTCAAAGTTCATTATTTTCCATGCTTGGATCCCTTTCCATGCAATAAATTCATTCATAATTATTATTGGCCTCATGTTCCATTCAACCCTACTTTCTCTGAGACTGTTTGCACACATGATGTCATAGCTCGCTAGGATTCACAATTACCGATCTACCTCCTCCCGACATTACGCTCACTTATATCACATATATGTATTCATTCTTTTGCTACTTATGGCCTTTGTGTATTCCATTTGATAGTATTTCTTACAAGTAAGTTTCTCATTCTTCTCCACTCGGACTTTGAAAATATTTTCTTGATTACATTGGTGGTACACTAGATCCAAAGAATAATGATATCACATTTCATATGCCTTTTGGCCAGATATCTATTTTCAATGACTCCTTCTAGGGATATTCTCAAAATATCACTCGATGGTATGCACATGATTTTCCACAACCACCTTTCAATTATGAAGAATTTTCAATGAGCATGTACAATTTATGCCGCAAGGGCTCTTTATATGATCAACCTCACACTATTGCTTACCAAGTCTTTGATCCAACTCCAATTGGCTATGATCCCAGAATGATGATCTTCTAGATGATTTTACTTGATTCTTTTCCACATCACACACTTGGGGGCAACATTATTGCTTCTCCCCACCTTCAATAATTACTAATTCTTGCTAATTTCTACTCATACACATTACACTTTGTGCTTCACATCTAGTCTTTCTCATCTCTCTTACACACATTGATACATAACTTTTACCACATGACGCACTCTAGTTCAAAGGTTCATACTTGAATATTGAGGGTCTAAATCTTAAATGAGCCTCACCATAATTCACTCTTTACACTCTACGCTTCATGATCTATCTTTCTAGCACACATTTTTAAACCATTTCCGATGATGCACTCTTGTTTTATGGTTCATTATTGATTGTTTAAAGGCCTTTTATAAATGAACCTTATATCATACACATCCACTTGGGGAATGATTCTCCTATCACATTCACATTACATACCATTCCATCTCACTAATACAATTGCATGTTACATATATTGGTTGCAATTATTATTATTTGCTAATACTTATATGTACACTTTGTTTCCCATGCTAAATGGATACTTAGTATGTTAATATATTTTCGATATACACATACACATTCACTTGGTATTTTTGAGTAAATGAATATATCTTACATGTCCTTACACGTTTTAATGATGCTTTTGTAGGAATTAGAGAAAAAAATGTGAACACAATTCCTCAAATCACAACAATAGGAAACTATTTAACAGATCTCGCACTTGAAGAAATATAACAACATAAATAAATAATACACAAAATGAGACAAGAAAAAAATTTAATGTGGTTCACCCAATGTGGGCTACGTACACTAAATTTTTTATCATATTTTATTATCACAGTCTTCTTTCAATTACAATTGCACAAAAATCACTCATGAACTCACAACATAATTCCTAAAGATGTTAAACCGCATCTAAGGCTCCTAGATCCTTTTGATCACTCCAGATATTCTAAGACTCTAGATCTCTTTGATCACTTCGAGATACATTAGGATGCTCACAATACCTCTACTTATAAGATTAAAATCCTTCTAAGAAGTTATATAACTAACCCTAGAAAAATTTGTTTGAAAAATTCGTGACCTTTCAACTTCTCACAGATGAAAATCCGTCACTGTGACAACAATCGATTAACAAAAAGTTAACAAAAATACAGATCAATCTTGCAGCACAAAAACAAAACATGGCTATAGAATGCTCCTGAAGTCTCCAAACTTAACCATTTGAACTCTAAAACTTCAATGTTGATTCTAGAAAACTAAAAACAGCTCCATACCCTAAAAATATACCACTTTGAGACTGTTTCTACTAAGAAAAGTTATCAACCCTTCATTATCATACATGAAGGCCAATCATAGTTGAACAAAATTTCAACATCTCCCTTGTGATGGTATTGGTCATCATATCCATAGTATTTTGTGGTTTGAATCTTTTCCACTTTAACTTATCTTCTTACTTGGATCACTCATGCTCTCTACCCGGATCACTCATAAAACTACTAACTAATCCCGCTATATGGGAAATATCAAGCCTAGTGTATACCATAGACTACATAAATATTCAAATCATTGATGAGTACGGTCCTTGGACATATGAATTCTATCCTCCTCGCCTTGGGAATCTACTCCTTTGATAATTTAACGTGACCTTCCAAGGAGTACCAACCACCTAGCATCCCGCATACTAAACCTCCCCAAGACTTTCTTTATATATTATTCTTGAGATAATAAAAGCTTCCTTTCCTTACTATTCTCGAGTTATTATCATACCAAGGATTTTATTTTTTGCCCCCATATCCTTCATAGCAAAGGAGTCACCTAGCTACTTCTTGAGTACTTTTATTTCCTACATGTTCTTCCTCGCAACAAGCATATCATCCACATACAAGCACATAGTAATATAACTACCATGAAGACACTTTTTTATGTACATGCAATGAAATGAGTGCCACCTGGAGTAACCTTGCTCCTACATAAAATCGTTAAAATTCTTGTACCACTCTCGTGGAGCTTGTTTTAAGCCACACAATCTCTTATTAAATTTGCACACTAACGTCTCCTTACCTTTGACCTCATAACCCTATGGTTTCTACATATACAATTCCCCCTCCAACTCACTATGAAGGAATTCAATATTTACATCCAAGTGCGCTTAATGCAAGTCTTCTACTGAAACTAAACCAATAACAATCCTAATAGAAGTAATTTTAACAATAGGAGAAAACATTTCATAAAATTATAGACATTTCTTCTATGTAAATCCTTGACCACCAACCTGTGCCTTGTACCTTTTTCCGATTCCATCTCCCTCTTTGATTTTGTACACCCACTTGTTCTATAATGCTATCTTTCCTCGGGTAGCTCCACCAGATCTCAAGTCTGGTTCTCCATAAGAGCTCTATGCTTTTCATTAATGGTCTCGCTCTCACTTCTTCCCGGTATTCACTCGCACCGCTTCTCAAAGCACTCGGCTCTCCATTTTCAAAGTGAGTAATAAATAATTCAAAGGAGTAAAATTTGTAGGTTCCCTTTTTACCCTAGAAGACCTTATCACTTAGGATTTTGGGATTTCTGATGAGTAGGTACCTGAATTGGCTATATGAAACATGTTGCACCTAAAGCAACCCCTTAGACACCTTGCCATCTCCAATGTCCTCTAACACTGTGTATTCTTTCTTTGATTCCTATTTCTATTCTTGTAACTGATCTTTATACATGAATTTTTTATTAAATACAACATCTTTAGACTGAAATAGTTTCTTGTCCTTAAGACTCTAAACATGGAAACTAAAGTCATCCTCACCATATCCAACAAAAGTGCATTTCTCAGAATTAGCCTCTAACCCAAATCCTATCATCTTTATCAATGTGAACAAATGCCTCACATCCAAATACTCTAAGAAATGAGTAATCAATTTTCTTACCAGACCAAGCCTCCTCGGGTATAACTCCATCAAAGGCGATAAAGGGTCCTCTGTTAATTAGATACATAATTATGCTCACTACTTCAACCCAAAACATGATTGGAAGCCCCCCATGTAACCCCATGCACCTAGCATGCTCCATGATTGTCATGTTCATTATTTCGACACTCCATTTTCCTATGGAGTCTTCGAACAATCCTTTACCTGTGGATCCCATTTACCAAAAAGTAATCAAGAAATTTATTTCGTAATACTCCCCTTCATTATCCAAAGCGTGAGAGATTTCAACTTGAGACTTGTTTCAAGATAACCAAGGCTTTCCATATTTTGAAAGTTTTAAACACATCAAATTTCTTTCTAATGTCATATACCCAAACTTTTGTAGTTGCATAATCAATGAAAGTGACATAATAACATTAACCACCAATATATTTTACCTTAGCTAGCCCCCATATATATGTATGCACCAACTCCAACTTACCCTCCTTCCTGGTAGGTCCAACCTTGAGGAATCTCACTCGCTTTTGTTTCCCATAAGCACATTCCTCATAGAAGTCCAAATCTAACTCCTTTAATCCGGGAAACCTATCCTTTAGAATCTGCATGCCATTTTGACTCATATGACTGAGTCTCTAGTGCCACAAAGTTGCATCTCTATCTTCAACAACTAAATTACAATAATCAAAACCACCGGTTAAATACAAAGTACCAATTTTATTACATCTTGTAACCATAAGATCTCCCTTGGTAAACTTCCAAGAATCCACTATAAAAATGACCGCACAACCACCACTACCTAGCTAACCCACTCGATATCAAGTTTATCCTCAACGTAGGCTCATGCATGATGCCCTTAAGTAGCCATGTGTTCCCATTCTACATTTTCACCTAAACACAACCTCTCCCTACTATGCTGCAATCATCACCAAAATATACATTTTCAAAATCACCTTGAACAAACTTATTAAAGTAATGTCTATGTGTGGTGGCATTGAAAAAATAGCCTGAATCTAACACCCAAGACTTAGCAATATTATCTAAAGAAATAATTAAGGCATCCTAATAAACATCACCTGCCATCACATTTACCTCCTTAGTTTCCTCCTTATTATTCATATCCTAAAGATCCCAAAAATATTTCTTAGCATGAAAAAACTTCCCATAGTGCCAACATTCCAAATTTCTCTTAGACTTTGACCTTCCGTGATCATTCGACTTCCCATAGTTACATTTCCCTCTATTCTTTTTTCTCCCTCTTCTCTCCACCATCAAAGTGTTTCCGAAGTAAAATAATCCCCAAAGTTCTTCCTTTGCATTTCCTCGATCAAGATCACACCTATTGCATCTTCAAACATCAAATTTTAATTGTTAGATACCGAATTACTTACATCCATAACCAAGTTGTCCTAACTATCCGACAAGGAGCACAAAATCAACAAATCCCCGACCTCTTCATCAAAGCCAATTTTCACCAAGTTTAACATACTCACAATCTGTATTAAATTCATTCAAATGACCAAAAACATAACCATTCTCATAAATATTCATATTAAATAACTTTTTCATCAAAAATATTTTATTAGAGGTAGAGGGTTTTTCATATAACTTCCCAATGCACTCATGAGAATTTTCATGGTCTTCTCCTACAATATGTTGAAATAACCAAAGATGCAAAAATAACCAAATTTCCCCAAGTACGTTTCTATCTAAAGCAACTCCCAATCATCATATGACATGGTTGTATATTTCTTTGATTTTCCAGCCAAAGGAACATGGAGGTCCTTTTGATAAAAGTAATCCTCCATCTGCATCTTCCACAAACCAAATTTCTTCCCATTGAATTTCTCAACCCTCGATCTTCCCTCATCTGTCATAGCTCCCACTCAAGCTAAAATTTCCCTATGATTCACCACTTTAGAAAAAAACCACCAAATATCTTATACTAGTTGTTAGGAATTAGAGAACAAATATGCGGAAACAATTCCCCAAATCACAACAGTAGGAAACTATTTAGTAGATATGTACTTGCAGAAATATAAAAACATAAATAAAAAATACACAAAATAATATAAGACAAGATTTAACATGGTTCACCCTTTTTGGGATACGTCCACCAATAAATTTCTCATATTTTACTATCACAGTCTTCTCTCAATTACAATTGTACAACAATCACTCGTGAACTCACAACATAATTCGTAAAGATGTTAAACTACATATAAGACTCCTAGATCCTTTGATCACTCCATATCTTCTAAGACTCTAGATCACTTTGATCACTTCAGATACATTAGGATTCTCATAATACTTCTATTTATAAGGTCACAATCCTTATAGGAAGTTCTATAACCAACCCTAGAAAAGTTGTTTGAAAAATTCGTGACTTGAAAAAGTTGTGACCTTTCAACTTCTCATGGATGAAAATCCGTCACTGTGATAACAACCAATTAACCTCCGAGTTACGGTAAATACACAACAATTTTGTAGCAAGAAAACAATAGATGACTACAGAATGCTCTGAAGTATCCAAACTTAACCGTTTGAACTCTAACGCTTCAATGCTTGATTCCATAAGACTAAAAATAGGCTCCACACCCCAAAAAAATTGTACTGTACTCTTACAAGTCCCATCGAGGCTCCTGGGGGCATATAATTTCTCACACATTATAGGTGTTATTGTTTCATTATTTAATACATACATGCTTTGACATACTTCTTATCTTTCTAATATGCTAATGGGTGTTTCATTTGCAGCATTTTCCTTACAGGACTATTTCAGTAACCATGGTTGTCTAATACATCTTTCTTGCCATTGTTTTCTATTATATCCTATTATTTGTGGGCTATTCCTATGTCTTGTTTGATCATTTATTGTATACTTTTTTCCACTTTGGCCCTTCTTGTCTTGTGACATTGTGAGTGATGTACCATGTTTGACACCCAATTTTTTTTGTCCATATTATATGCAAAATTTCTTGTTACATTGTTATCTATGACATGTTTACTAATTTTTCCACTAACACGTATATAACCACTTTGTTTGCATGTGCCTTAGTTTCTAACATGCATATCCCTTACCCCCGCAGCGATACAATTTAGATCAGCATTAGGGCCTCTCTTTTTGGCTACACACTCCTAATGACATTGAATGCACCCCAAATGAGAAGGCATACACTAGGTGAAAACATCACCCCATAAAGAATCTTAGAGCTACAACACAAAATAAGAACAAGAACACAATTCAATGAATGACCCAAAATATGAGTTGGGTTCTTACACAATCATAGAAAATAGTGCATGGGATCAGATAGGAGCGCCTAGGAACTTGTGTCCTCCCTTCGGCACTAATGTTCGAGGGGGTACATAATCAACTTCTCAGATCATCATAATTCACATAAGCCTTTAGAGTAGTTTGATCAGTATCAGAATAGTCCTCCAATAATAGAATGCATGTAATCTCCATTTTAATTAGAACAATCAGTACATTTAGTAAAAATCAAGGAAAATAGGAACAAAATAAGGACACACCATCTACAAAGGTGTTTATCGGGTAGAGTCATAAATGAAGAGAAACACTAGACCTCTCTCCCCAATACTTTCTCTTTGGCATGATATCACCCAAAAAACTCACACTTGGCATGAGATCTCCTAAAAAAATCACACTTGTCACGAGATCTCCCAAAAACTCACTCTTGGTGTGAGATCACAAAAAAATCTCTCTAAACAACCTTATCAAGACACTTTTATATCCTTTTACACTCTTCTACATTAGGTGCACACTTTCCTTTTTACATACTTTCACACTTTTACATACTTATGTACATTTTTCTTTGATTTATCGTATACAAGAATTTAAATCCATTCTTGCTCTTATTTTTGTATGTATTTCCTTATAAGAAGTAGAAAAAAATCACAACAACATTTAAAACACAATAAAACACATATTCTTAACCCTTAGGGAAACTTTCTTTCCTAGTTTCACGCTTCATTTTTACATTTATTTCATGCTTCACTTGTCCACTTGACACGTATTTATCCATAGACTCTATTTGGTTATTAGGTATACATATTATATCTACTTTATGTTATCAAGAATTCACTCAACAATATAAAGTGGGGGAAAATGTAGACACAAAATCATGCACTTGGGTAAATTTCTAGGTCATAAATACATACTAGCATTCATATGATTCATAAGCAAGAAAACTAGTGGTTGAAAACTATCTTTGGATTCTTTTATTTGTATCTTTTTTTCTATTTGGTCTTACACACGCTACAACCCACAATGAGCTTTATTTGTTTATCGTTCATGGCTTTAGACACTAGTGCCCACCAAGACAATAACACTTAGGTGATCTTGTCCCCTCTTTGGGTGCCCCTAACCCTTTCTTACCTTACTTGCTCTTTTCGGTCTCTTTTATCTTTTCAAATATTTTTCACTTATGGGTTGGCCTTCAAGTGGTCAATTACAAAACTCAAACAAGGGAATCATATAAATACATAGTTATGTATTCAAAATAAAAGACCAAGCACTAAGAATATGTTATCATCACCTAAGCTTGCATCCAAAAGGAACATAAAGCAATCGAAAGGAATCCATATAGAAATTTACTCAGGGACAAGGGTTGCAACTCTATATAAAAAAATAGGATGGGGAAGTTATTTATTACATCCACACATTCTATTAAATTTTTATATCTAGCTACAACCTGATATCAAGTGCACTTGCACAATGGCATCCTAAGGAATTTTTTTACACACACTCACTAACACTACATGGAGTCTAAGATTTATTGCAAAAATCAGTTATAATTTCACTCTAAGTTAACCATTGGGGTCAATAAGACTCACCATTCTACATCGTTATTTTTTTGATTTGATGTGGTTTGTGGGTTTTTGCAGGTGATATCTTTTTTTGCAGGTTACAGGTACCCTCAGAATCAAAGAGTGACACACATGAGATCAATAGAGAATATTTGTGACACTTGTGTGAGAAAAAAATCATATTCTAACTAATTTTTCACTCACGGGTGCCTAGTAGTAGTCTCCAGCTTCTAGGTTCCCCTGTCCTTCTATGGGCGCCCATGTACAACATCATTCGTAAGCTCCAGAATTTATCCTGAATATTTACGACATTGTTAACCTCCCATTTAGTCATTTTCCCACTCCAAAGCACTTCCGGATCAAGTGTAAATTAGCTAAGTCATTCTTTTTATAAATCTTTCTTAGGGTTTTATATTTACTTGTCACATTGTACTTAGTAGTTGTATATCATAGTTTACATCAATTACTATGCAATTAGGGTTTAATATTATATATATTTTTTGTTAAATCACATTCATGAACATCATGACAAATATTTGTGGATAAATTTGTGATTAAGTTCTTATACAATGTTCTTAAAATGTAATTTATGAAAGAATTACTTAATGCAACATATTTTGGGTATTTGGAGATAATGAAATTGCTTGATGACCAGGATGGTTTAAGTTTTTGGAAAAATACGAGTTATTAAACAAGTCTTTTTATGAGTAGAACCTGAAAATATCACTATATTTTGTAACAAGGCTTCCAAATTTACGTAGATGTGTAAATTATGAAGCCTATAAGGTTAGCTTTATCACTTGAATTGACTAGGATGTATGATGTTTTCATATTACTATAAAATAGTTGTTTAGGATATAACATATCCCTTATGTTTGAATACATGATAAGGGAAGGACCATAAAATTATCTTGGTAAAACCAACTCCGAGAACAAAAAGTTTGGTTACATTTTAAAAAAATGAGGAATTGTATAAGGAAAGGTCTAAAAAGACAAATGTTCTAATGAACTACACAACTTAGGAAAACTTAGGTGAATTAAAAATTGTGTGTTTCCTTATTAGTTCAGTGACTAAAACTGTTATTTGACTATCTATTATGATATATTTGATATTATTTCATAATTTGATTGACTATAATGACAATTTTTTGTCATATTGCTAGCCTATGTCAGGAACGAATAAGTTGTTTGGCAATTTTTATGATTATAAGACTATTACAACAAAAAATTATGAATAATGATTGATTGAAATTTTGAAAAGTTTCAAGTTTTTAGTAAATGTGGATTGTTTTCCTTAGGAGTGTTGTATGGACCTATTTTTTATTAGTATGTTTTCTATTTTCAAGTTAAATCATCAAGAAGATGATTCTGTAAGGGGGAAGTATGTCACACCCCACATTTTCATTCTCTTATGTTGTGAAAATAAGTTGTGATGTATTAAATAATTGGTGAAAGTAATTTGAATAACATTGTTACGAGTTTGTGTATGCAGATATGCATATGTGCATACTACCTAAAAAGGATATGTACATGTGTGTAGGTGCATACCGATCATCCAATCTTCCCTTGTCACCTCACCTTTGCTGATTATTTAATGATCACAACTCATTTCTTGATGCACTTGTTTGCAGGGTTTGAATCCACTTTTCTTGTTGTATGTGATGAATTCATGATGTAGAAATTTTTTTACCATTATTGTACGTTGTATTATTTCATTGTTGGAAATAATTATTATGTGGATGTTTATATTAATCTTGTTATCGTTATAAATCAGACATCGATCGTAAGGCATTAAAAATTAATATTCATTATTACTCAGAAGGGATCTTCATCGGTAAAAAGGTAAAGGATAGAATGATTGATTTTATTGTTTGGAAATTTAAAATTGTTCTATATCAGGCCTTAGGCTGTAATTCGATTCCTTGGTTGATAAGTGTCATTTTTTCAATGGTTGTCTGATTATATAAAATTGTAGGGTTCTTTGTTAATTTTATAAAGGTCTTAGAACATTCAAATCTTGACAAGTTATGATTTGGTGTTAATAGATCTAAGACCTCAAAGAAATTAAATATATTTGTTTCATATGGCCACCGACCATAGTAAAGGTGGCAAGACTATTGTTTGATTTTATTTTTAAAGGTGTTCGACCTCACCATGGGCATTTTGAAATACTAAACAAATGTTATTGGGGTCATTGAAAACCATGTGAGTAAGGAATAAGTATGAGTTTCGATACAAATTTGGATAAATTTATACTATTATTAAGTTTATAAACATGCCTTTGACCACTCTTTGAAAATGGCCATGCAAAAATTGAGGGAAAATAATATTGGGAATTGATCAAATCCACAACATGGCATTATGATAATTAATGGTAATTAATGTCTTGAAAGGTGGTGGAGGTTGTTGGGAACCGAGAGATTCATTTCAAATCCAATGCATCTTAATTTATGATCTTGTTTATTGTTAATCTATCATTTTTAGATCTCTTCTCTTCTTCCAAATGATGTGCATGGAAAAATGGAAGATTAAGGGTTTATCTCGGGATTTTATTAGAACTGTGGTAAAAATATCAATGTTTTATTCTAACATCAATGGAATTTAAAAGGAGATTCAAAGGGGAAACTATGTCTATTTTTCATTGGATTGTTTTGGTTTTTGAAGCAAAAGAAAGAAAGGAAATATTTGATAAATGTCAACACGGTTTTAGGCATTAATTTTTCTAACTCAATCTGTTGTTTTATTATAAGATGTAGAATATTAATTGGTTTATTTCTCATGATATTGTAATCTGGAAGAAAAAAGAGTTAAAACATTAAGTTTAAAAAAAAAAACTAAAATGGAAAAACAATTGCCAAGTGGGTATTTCATAATATGAATTCTTCTCATTGTATTCATCTTTGGGTATGAAGATTTTGATAACTAATTATACTATTCATTGTTTAATATATAGGTGGGCAATGTTAACATATTTGGTCACAAGTTCGTTAAATATATTATGTGCTTGATATATTGATATAAAACCTAGATCAATAAATGGGTATGATGAATATACATTACTCTTGTTTTTTTTCATACTAGGGTTTAATGATCCTAGATACTTGACCCTTTATATGTTTTCTTTTCCTATGAAAAGAAATAAAATCGACCCTTTGGTCTCAAGTATGTTGGGTTAATAATGGTTGTGGTTTCATTGTAAGTCACCTATTAGGTTTGGCTTATGATGATTTATTTCTCGCTTGCTTAAACTTATTGGATGTTGGGTGTGTCTGCCTAAGACACATGTTATTGATTCTATGTGATCATCCTTTTGATATTATATGTCTATATAAGTATGGAACATTTTTATGATGTGGGTCTTCTCTCTCCCACTTTTGAAACATAGTTTCTATCCAGTTTGGTTATAATATTCATTATAGAACTGATGTCGTACATGGAGTCCTATCTATTATCTCGTGTCTAGTTATCTTATGTGAACATGAAATAACGCATTTCACTCTTGATGATTGTTTTATTAAATTTTAAATTCTGTATGGAATTCTTGCAGTGTTAGATTAAGATTATTTGACCTTATTTAAGGAACCCTTTAGGATTACTATCTATAAGTTAAACGGTATAGTTGATATTTAATAGGAATACACTTCGTATACTAAATGCAGAGGTTGATTTCTATATATGGATATTAATTTGGAAAACGTATACTTCCGTGCCCCATTCTCAAGTAAAAATATTGAGTGTTCTTGGGCGTATGATTGAAGTATTGGTTGTGAGATTAAATGGTTTCTTCTTATAGGAATATCTATCGATCTTATGATTGTTTATATCCTTACGATAAAGAGTTTGACCTATTGAAAGAGATAGATTAAAATCCTTGTTGAAAAATAAATGATTAGGAAAATGAATCTAGAGCATTATTATTTTTAGTATGTATTGGTATCAAATTGTTTGAAAAGGATATATGGTGATTGTTTAGAAATCAATGAAACCAATTTGCTTAGATTGACCATGTGTGTGGAATAAACTCCAATAAAAAATTTGAATAAAATTTAACTTGGATATTGTTTCTATATCTTAATTATAATCATGGTGTCTATAAATTAATTAAATCGATTTGTTTAGTTGTTTCTATGTCATGATTATAATCATGGTTTCAATCTGAGGTAAGGTCTAGATAAATAATAACTGTTATAGAATTTTTCCTTACTATATGCATGTTTTTAAGGCTATATGATCATGAATATAGTATATTTTATGATTGTTGGTAAATGAGGATATTCATAATGATATTATTTTATCATTGATACATGTATTGATTAAATGTAATATGAAGGAAAATAATAGATAGCTATTTTATATTATTTATTTCATAATGATACAACATGATTTGAAGTTGATAATTCATACCAGTTCGATAGTCTGACCATGCAAAGTATTTTCTCTAACATACAACATGTAGGACAAGATATTCATTACGAAGTGATTGATTTGATTATTGTGTGTGAATTTGTCATGTAATGATTATTCCTCATCCATGGTCAAATTATTGTAATTATTTGAAGTACAAAAATATTACTTACCATATTGTATAAAAAGTCACTTTTCCTTATGTAATATTCTTGATTAAGTTGATCATTATTTTAAAAGGACATAAAAGTGTTTGATATGATTATTAAATATAAATCATGTTGTTTTTAATATCTTATCGCATTTGATATGAAAGTGTATAAGATCTATTTTATAGTGTTGTATAGTTATCATTGATTAATTTTTATTTATGATATTTAAAATGTTATCATGACATCATTATTAATGAACAATTAAGTATTAATTATTCATTATATGACGATTAAATCAACAAGACGAGACAATGTATTATATTATTGTACTTGTAGAAATAAATACACTACCATGATATTGTAGTCACAAAATCATGCACATTAGACATTATTTAGCCCGGTTTTCATACTACTATTTAGAAGGTTATGTTAGAGTAGGTATTTACCTTAGCTCATGTTCACCTAGGTACTTTATTTACCTTTATTATATTTATCCTCACCCACTTATGTGTGTGGATATTTCTTTTATCTTATTTAGATATTAGGAGATATTATCTAGTTGTTAGGTATAGTTCTTTCCTTGAACTATGGTATTGACTAGATCCTTGATGTCTAGTTCTCTCCTAGATCTATGGTCTTGACTAGTTCTTTGATGACTAGTTATTACCTTGATTTATGGCTTGATCTACGACCTTGGTGGTTCTTAGATGGTTATTCCTTGCCTATTTAAGCAAGGCCCATTCTCATTGTATTGCATTGAGTTCCATAATAATATATAATATTGCTACTCATTTGTTTGCAAAGGTTTTATGTAAAGTTATTCTGGTGAATTGCTTTCATCTTATAGATTATGGTGTTTAATTAGCATCTGTGTTCTTGGCTTGGTACAATCTGGTTATCATTCCTTTCATGGTATCGAGTGAGAGATTTACATTGACATCCATTTGTAAGTTTTATTTTGCAAATAAATTCATTATATATTCATATATTTGGGATTTGGTCATATTTGGTTGCTGCGTGGATTTTTATACAAAAAAGAGGTTTTCGAGGCACCCATTAAAATCCTTAGCCCTTGGTCATATGGTATGGTCATATGAGGGCTTAAAGCATGTGATTACTACTAGTAGGTGCTTAACTTCAAACCGCTTTAATTTTATTTGTGTTGTGAAGGCAACAACAATTTATTTTGTTTTAGTGGCAACTAAAATAAATAATAGAGAAAAATATTTAAAAACTTGTAAGTTTTGATCGGTAACTCGGTTTTGAGTGCCGTTTTTTGCAAAAGTGATTGTTTTTTCATGCTCTTTCCATTGGAGTTATTTATTTTGAGACTTTCACTATAATTATAAAGTGCCAAATATGGAGGAGTGTTGTAATCAATTGTGGATGCAATTTTGTCTGAGCCCGATGTCCTAAACTTTTGGGAGTTGCAGTTTGTACCTATCATGGATTCTGAGAATGATATGATTTTCTCTGAAGTATGTGGACTTCAAGAGGATATTGTAAAATTTGTGGAAGAAAATAGATTGCTTAAGAAGTGAAATTCTCTTCTACAATCACTCATTCACGATAAGGATATAATAATACACTTCCTGCAGAACAAACTTGCTAGCCTACAACATCACCATCATATTGTGGATAGCCACATCCATGCTCCTAGTCCACTTGCAGCTATTGCTCCTGAACCCACTAATATTGATATGTCAGTCTTTGAGTCTGTTCCCGCTTTTGATGTTCATACACCTATGAAGCTTGTTACATTACATGCTCTTCCACATTTATGCCTATTAAAGTACCACATGTTGTGTATCCTAGTTCGCTCCAATTGCATGGATTTTTTGAGAAACATACCACTGATTTTAGTTATTGCATGCTCCGTTCTATGGGTCTCACTAGCAGAGTCATTGTGACCATTCACAGGTATTGTTTTCTCTATTCTACATGTTTAGTGGAATTCTCATCATGACATTGGTTTTTGTGTAGATACTTCATTGGGATCACACATTGGCGTGCTCCTTTTTTGTTTGCTCAACTCTTTTTTAGGATCATGAGAAATACATGATTTCGCACCTTCACTTAGGCTTGAGAAACCCGAGATTTCAACTCGCAGACATGATCAACTCCGACACACATTTCGATGCTCTTTTGCATGCACCCATTGTGAATTTTACACCAAGTCCTATGCAGCATCTTCTTCATCCATCCGTATTGATTTGGGGTGAATCATCCGATCACTCATGGTAGTGACATAGGCATTCATTGAGAGGACTCTACAGGCATGTCTCCTCCACCATTCAGCCTCTTGCTCCACTTTCTATACCTTATGCATTGTGATGCTTCTTGTTTTGAGAATTTTTCTTTAATAGGTGTAGTGTATCTCTCTTTTTTGTTGAGAGATTTTGTATCTGTATTTTCAACACTTTTGGCATGTTGAAAATATCTCTTATGGGGATCTATTACCTTATGCATTGGATGCGGTGCAAGTGTTAGTTTGTCGTTGTTCTGAGTAGTTATTTTGACAAATCATATAGATTTGTAGCACCACTCCACCATTCAACAAGTATGGGAGGGTATGGTGCTGATCCTCCTTCTTTAGGTTTTGTGTCCTTTCCTTGTTACCTTAGCTTTTCTTAGATTGTGACACTCTAGATTTTGTGTCCTTTCCTTTTGCTTTGTTGCTTTGGTTTTTGTTATTGGATAGTGGCACACCTATTTGCAGTAGTTGATTGAATTATGTTTGGTGTTTTTTTTGCACTTTTGACATCACTCCATTGACAGTCTCCTTGTATGGAGTTATTCAGTGAAACCTAAAGTGTCAATTTTTTTGAGTTTTGTGATTAAGCGGTGGATTCGGACACAATGCACACCAAAATTCTTCAACATTCTACAAGTTTTTTGATATGAGCTTCTTGGGATGCCTTGGAGTGGGTCTTTACTCTCTTTACTTTGTTGTTACTAGTTTTAGGTACCCTGTAGTGTCTTTTTTTCCTAGTTATTGTACATGAGTACCTCATTAGGCCTAGTTGCCAGGACTCATACTGTGGACATGCCAGTTCTATTTTGTCCCCTAGCTTCACTTGAGGGGGTGTTAGAGTAGGTATTTACCTTATCTCATGTTCACCTAGGTACTTTATTTACCTTTATTGTATTTATCCTCACCCACTTATGTTTGTGGATATTTCTTTTATCTTATTTAGATATTAGGAGTTATTATCTAGTTGTTAGGTATAGTTCTTTCCTTGATCTATGGTATTGACTAGATCCTTGATGTCTAGTTCTCTCCTAAATCTATGGTCTTGACTAGTTCTTTGATGACTAGTTATTTCCTTGATTTATGGCTTGATCTACGACCTTGACTAGTTCTTAGATTGTTATTCATTTCCTATTTAAGTAAGGCCTATTCTCATTGTATTCCATAATAATATATGATATTGTTACTCATTTGTTTGCAAAGGTTTTATGTAAAGTTATTCTGGTGAATTACTTTCATCTTATAGATCATGGTGTTTGATTAACATTTGTATTCTTGGCTTGGTACGATCTGGTTATTGTTCTTTCTAAAAGTTATTGAGTGAAGAATGTAGTAAATAATCTCATATTTTGGCCATCTTATTTTTCTTTTATATCGTCATTTCTACACATTTATAGATACATGCCTAGTCTGTTTCAGGAATTTCCCATCATTTTATCGTAAACTGGGGTGCTGTGCCCGTACTTGGGTGCCCTAGTCCCACATGGGGTGCCCTGATCCTTGTTTTATTTTCCCACCTATTTTGGGGATCTTTCTATCCATTTTTCATTCTTAGATTTTTCCTAGTCGGCCATGTCAGGGATAATTAGGAAATTAGAGTAAGAGAACCCTATAAATATAAAGCTATGAGACCATAATGAGGGTCCTAGCGTCACATACTACTATCACTCCATCTAGAGTTGCATCCATTGCATCACTTGCATCCACATAGTGTCATGAATCAAGGCGAGGAGATTTGTATCAACACACACAACATAAGGGGATGGATTCTATTCTATTCCATGCACACATGCCATTACATTTTCTATAGTTATTATTGTTCTCTACTTCACAAAGTGTGACTGGTATAAGAGCACCTAGGGCACGACATGCACAGACACACACCCAAACTACATTTGGGTCTAAAATATAGTGAAAAACTCAATTTAGTAAGCCCACTCATTGTGGCAAAGTTGAGGTCATTCGACCCATTCATTCTCGCATCTTTCTTTTGTTTAGGATTTTTGACGTTTGGCTTTTTGTTTTCTTCATTATAGGGTTTATAGTGAATCCATTGATTTTGGTGTGACCTCAAAGAAAAAAAGGGGAATATTTATGACACTCTTCTAACCTTAAGAAAATTTTATATCCCGAACACATGCCGGGACTACGATCCTGATCGAGGATGGAGAGGTTGTGGGCACTCTAGTCCCTTTCTTAGGCACTCTAGTCCAAGCTGATCCGATGATCACAAAATTTTATGAGAAAGGTTACAACAATATGTAATTTAATTTTAATAGGTTTCCATCTTGACATACCTTCGACAATATTACAAACCAACTAAGTGTTTTATTTATTTTATATTGCAATTATGGTTTTATACTTTTGTGCTTATTTTTATTGGATGCACATTATACATAATTTTTCATTTACCTACTACTACAATAACATCAAATTAGGCTAGAATATTCATATTTTAGTTAATAATTTTGGTGAACCTGACTCTCTTCACACTTAGGATCCTCATTTTCCTCTATCATGGGTCATCAAGTCTCCTTATCTCGATTTACTTAAGAAACATCCCACTTGCTAGGATGTTTTCCAAAGCACCTTAGACACCAAGTATTATGATGACAATATTCCTCCATGTGAATTAAGTATTTTTCTTCATTATTTCTTTGTCGACCCTCCATCTAACCAACCCATCTTAGACTCAATTCAGGCCTTACATGTAAAATTTTCTATCATGGAATCCATAATCACATTTCTTAGATATAAAGGTCAATCGTATAAGGATGCTT
The DNA here is from genome assembly GCA_018340775.1 of Taxus wallichiana var. yunnanensis. NCBI lineage: Eukaryota > Viridiplantae > Streptophyta > Pinopsida > Cupressales > Taxaceae > Taxus > Taxus wallichiana. The sequence continues at coordinate 951,584,153 of CM031240.1, forward strand.
CTCAATCACATACATCCTCTATGCAATCTATGGAATCAACAATCACATCTCTTAGATCTAAAATCCAACATCTTAAATATGCTTTTCAATTTCATACAAACTCTATGCAATATATGGAATCCACAATCACATCTCTTAGATATGAAATCCAAAAGGTTAAGGATGCTTCTCAATCACATGATTTTTCTCCTTCTCCATATTATATACAATCTATTTCTAATACATATAATATGATTGAACCTCAAGATATGCCATTTTCTAAGCCTCTTATGTTTGAAAAAACATTATGCCATATGACATTCTTACTCAGCTCCTTAGTCATTAGTTGATCACTTTTCCACCTACTCATTAATATCCTCCTTATCAGCTAACAATGTCTCAAGGTCATCCATATTTCAATTACCATCGAATCAATGGATATACTTGAAATGTTTGTTATGATTTAGAACGTAGAGTCAAACATGTTGAGTGTTAAGGACTTATATTATTTACTACCCAGCATCATGTTACATCATCCTCTCTAAAGGTTATATTCACATGGGCTCCTAAGGATACTTCTTTAGTTGGTCACGATCCACCTAAGAAATCACCTATGGTATCCCCAAGTCAAAAAAGTCAACAACCTATCAAAATTAGTTCACCCCCTACTTAGCCATGCTATGCGACTACTAGTGAGCCTCCTAATATTTCTAAAGAAGTTCTAGATAATTATCTTATTCATTACATGCTTGATATTGACAGTCACTCACATGTGCATAATGATTCTCCTCCTAGTCAGATAGATACTATAGTTCCATCACATGATGTTGCTCTTCTCCACTTAATGAGCATCCCACCACCATTTCTCATGCACCTTCTTCAACAAGATTAGTACTGCAAAATATGCCACCACTCAATATTTCTAGCCATCCTACTCCACTTCCATTTTCTAATTCTTTTATCAAAGCAAATACCCTCCACTCAAGTTGTCTGTGACATTACCACCTCATCGTCCCATCACTTTTGTTAAGGAAACTACTCCTTACGTATATCCACTAGAATTCCATCACTTACATACTTAGTGGGGCATGAAATCTAACACAATATCCCCTCCTCATATTAACATAGCTACATATCTTTCATATTTCATTATCATTCATAGGCATGCTCATTACATATTTTGGCACCTTTGTTACCCAATGACACACTCTTGTGCTTCGGTTCACACTTGACTATTGAGGGATTACTACTACACTGAACCCCACACACTACACCTTATGCATCATAAAATATTCACTATATACACTTATTATACATTATACTAGTACTCATTTACAAATTACATCCATTACGGTATCTACACATGTAGTCACATCATACATTGCACATTTCTACACATATTCCAAATCTTAGGATAGGTTACATTACATATGTGTCTATCTTTACATGTTATCATTACATATTCCATTTCTATCTACACCTACTATTACACTTTACAAATTACATAATATACATCCTATTCACCCTATACATCCTACATTACATTGCCCATACTACGCATTTACAAATCCTACTCATCACATGGTCATACATGCTACATTTTCATCTACGCACTGCACTCACTACCCTATGATGCACTTTAGTTCCTTGGTCCATACTCGAATTCTAATGGTTTACCAATCAAATGGACCTTACACTCACCATGCGACATTTCCAACTTAGTGACATACACTTTAGGCTAAATTGTCACCTATTCTATCATTTTGTAGTGGTATACACCTTAGGTTACATCACCACTCCCTCCTTTCATCTTGTAGTGACATACGCTTTAGGCTAAATCGTCACCTATTTTTATCATCATGTAGTGATATACGCTTAGTGCTAACTCATCACTCATCCATTCCTCTCTAGTACTAAATCATCACTCATCCTTTCATCTTATAGTGATATATGCTTAGGGATAAATCATCACTCATCCATTAAACAAGTTGTGATATATACTTCAGATATAGTGTTCATGCACATCTCTCCATATGTTGCATCTCATAACCACTACACATACACATTCACGCATAAGGCGCTAGATGCAACGAACACTACACGACCATTTCCCAATGATGCACTCTTGTTTATGGTTTATTCTTGCATCGCTAAGGGGGAAAAAAAATGAACCTCATTGCATAAAATTCCATTCACTTGGGGGGACTGTTGCTCCTATCATTCCATCTTAAATTCCATTCCATTCACCCACAACATACTGCATTATCTTGGGGGCATGTATTTTTTCTTCCTAGTGTTTTGCATGATCATTTTACTACACATGTTAGATTGATTTATTATTTGTCATTTTATCTATCGCACACACATGCATGTTCACAAATTTATTTAGTGTGATCACAAATACAAAAATCTACACGTGGCATGGATGCTTACCTTCTACCCTTTCTATATTGGTCATTGGGGGCATCCACAATCATCTCATCTAGGTGCTATTGTTTCATTTTTACTTAGCATCTTATATTACTTGCTCATACACAATTTTAAATATTGGTTATTTCTCTAACATGATAGCGAGTGTTCCATGTGCATCACTTGTTTTTCTAGATTATATGTCTCCATGAATCCTTGTTTGTTTGTTTCTACTTGTCTCGCCATTGTTTACCATTATATGTGAGATTTTACCTTTCTTGTGTGTACCCTTATTTTTTGTTTGCAACCATGATGGCCTTGTGTGTCTTCATGACATGTGAGTGATGTCCCATGTTTGTAACCCTCTTTGTGTAGTCTAGTTATTTTCTTGTGTGTTTACACTACTTTGTTTGGTAGTTACTACATTGTCTACGTATTTTACACTTCTCTTATTACATGCATGTATTTTCTGACTACCACTTGTTTTGGATAGCCATCCCCTTTAATGTGTGCCTTGTTTTCTACCAAGTGATATCCCTTTCCCTCTGTAGGGAAAATTTACATAGGATAGAGTGTGGTAGGTCCTCTTTTGGGGCTGCATTCTCATTTTAGTGACGTCACATGCTTCCCCAAAGAGGGGGCCATCATTTTAGGGTTTCTACGTAATAACACAACGTATTTGACACTTGGTTCAAGATAATGAACTTTTTATCCTTGGCATTATGGGTTTACATATAGTGATTGAATTCAAACCAGCCTACAAACACCATAAACAATAAAAATTATAAGACATGGTGTCCTTTAACATTTCTCGGGAAGTAGTTACAAACTTGGGGGTTATATTGGGTGTGCCTCTCTACACTACTTCGACTAGTTGGTGTCGATCACCCAAAAACTAGGACACTACAAATATCTCTTCATAGATTTGAATAGAATTGGTTAGAGTTGGAGGGTATAAAGAAAATCATCCCTACACTTCTTCAACTAGGGTGGCATGAGATCGCAAAAAAAACTCACGATAGTACAAGATATTCTTCTACACCCTTTTCTCTCGACATGGATCATGTGCACATGTTCCATTTAATTTTTCATGTAGTGTATGTTACACACGTATTTAACATTTACATACATACATATTTGACTACTTGATCTTTTTATCCTTTTAGGTTCGGTTGAATGAGAAACAAGAAGTCAAATTGGGGTCAACAAAAATAACAATGATGATGACGAAAGTGCAATGACAACACATCGAGACAGAATTTTCCTTTACTAACCATGCAAGTACACTACACACAGTAGTATCTACACACGCATTTTACCCTACATTCACTCTCATCACTTTTTCTGTGCATTTTTCATCTTTAGAATCCACGCTCCTGGTCCACTTTTTACTTTTACAATTTCATTCTTAAGTCTAGTCTATCGACACATATCTACTACACTCTACATAGATATCAGGCACACACTTCTATCTACTTTATGTTACCGAGCTTTCCACTTACCAAAATAAAGTGGGGGAAACATGTAGTCATAAAATCATACACATTAGACATTATTTAGCCCGGTTTTCATACTACTATTTAGAAGGTTCTTGAGTGAAGAAAGTAGTAATTAATCCCATATTTTGGCCATCTTATTTTACTTTTATTTCATCATTTCTGCACATTTCCAAATGCATGCGTAGTCTGTTTTGGGATTTTCCCATCATTTTAGCCTAAATTGGGGTGCCTTGGTCCCAGTCCCACCAGGGTGCCCGATCCTTGTTTTACTTTCCCGCCTCTGTTTGGGATTTTTCTAGCCAATTTTCATTCTTATCTTTTTCTAGTTGGCCATGTCGAGGTTAATTACAAAATTAGAGCAAGAGAACCCTATAAATATAAAGTTATGAGACCATAATGAGGGTCCTAGTGCCACATACTACTATCACTCCATCTAGGGTTACATCTATTGCATCAGTTGCATCCACATAGTTCCATACATCAAGGATAGGAGATCTCGTATCAACACACACAACTTAAGGGTTGGGATTATTTTCTATTCCATGCACACATGTTATTACATTTTCTATAGTTATTATTGCTCACTACTTCACAAAGTGCGACTAACACAAGAGCACCTAGGGAATGACATGAACACACACACCAAAAATACATTTGGGTCTAAAATGTAGTGTGACGCTCAGTTTAGTAAGCCCACTATCAGAAGAAATGAGGTCGGTCACCTGATCCATTCATTCTACATCTTTTTTTTTAGGGTTTTGATGCTTGGCTTTGTGTTTTCTTCATTGTAGGGTTTTTGGAAAATCCATTGATCTTGGTGTGACTTTGGAGTGACAAAAGGGGAATATTTGTGACACTCTTCCGACCCAAAAAAATTTAGATCCTGAAATTTTTTGAGAACTATAGAGCGTAGATCAAGATGGAGTGGTCAGTGGGCACCTTAGTCCCCTTTCGAGTGCTCCGGTCTAGGATTGTTCGATGATCACACAATTTTCTGAGCATGGTTGTGATAGTTTGTACTTTCATTTTACCAAGTTTCTAGTTCAACATACCTTTGAAAATATGCGAACAAACTAAATATTTTATTTTATTTATATTGTAATTAGGTTTTATACTTTTTTTCTTAGTTTTCTTGGATACACATTGTACTTAATTTGTCATCTACCTACTTTGGAACAATAACATCATATTAGGCTAGAATATTCATATTTTAGTTAATCATATATCATGTTATACTGTTTTGAAGATTATCATGTATGACCATTATTATATGCATTTGTTATAAGTTATAAATCGAAAGGAACATATTTCTATATTTTAACATAAGCATCATACATGTACATGATAATTATTATTCGTTATGAAAAATATAATTGTTTCTAAAGAACCTTAGTGGATAACAATTAAATTTTTAGTATATCAAGTATGAATGGAACATAGTAACAATTCTAGTACATAGTAGATATGTACACAATTAACTTAAGTGTACTGATTTGATTAAGAGACTATTAATGGTCACAAGTACTATTTATCTTATTCTTATGAATTGGTTTATCTTTATTCTTAACTAGGTTAATCCAATCATCATAGGTTAATATATTTTACCTTACGATAGTGAAATATGAGGTGTTTATAATAGACACCGATTCAATGAGTTGTTGTACCCCTCATATCGTGAAACAAATAACATAATAAAATTTATAGTAATTTATCCCTAGGATGAAAGCATAAAGAAATTGAAATGAAGTGTAGGCATTAAGAAATGACATTCAAGTCGTTTGAATACTTTCCATGCCAACTTGATATGGCTACCTCGGAGGATAATGATCACATAATGATGCAAGTCATTATGTGAGCGTTGCCTTTCCCATAGGGATCCTAAGATGGGACTGACATGATCCATTCGATCTGAATATCAAGTCATGATCCCCTGTAGCATCAAAAATGAAACTTAAATACTTAATCAATGAAAAAATCTTTACAAATATATTGAGACAATTGTGCATTTAATGGAAGAGAGGTTTCGTAGGCTAGTGTGTAGTCCGGAATCTTGCTTGCTAATGTAATTCCAAAAACTATGGCCATAGTAGTGTAAATGAATGATTGCATTGTCTGTTCACCATTTCTTCTTTTAGTAGTGTCTTGAGTTGGAGGTAAGTACTTGAATACTTTATTAGCTGACACTAAGAAGATGTGCAGGTTTTATTATCCTATAAAAGGGTGTAAGAAAACCTATACAATGTATACATGCTCGTGTAGAGTGATTAAGGTACATTCTCGAAATATCTAAGACCCTTACAATTGCACATGGTTATTGTATGTTGTCAAGATGGATTCTATAAATAAATGTTGGATTATTTAGAAGTGAGCTAAGTAATAATGATATTCATTACAACATAAAAGAAACTTATGAGATTTATAATAAATAAATATAAAAATTTCCTTATATTGCATTAATTATAACATGGGTGTTACATAAAATGCATATTATAGGGAACCTCCTCGAGTCTGGTAATGTGATGCAGCCCGAAATGGTCTAATATGTCCCACTCATCTTTCTCTAAACCTAATGCTAACAAATTAGTCAAATGTATTCTTACACAAAGCTTATATGAATGTACATATCTCTTATGTGGAACCTCCCCTTATCTAGTAATGATGCACAACTTGACATGGTCTAATATGTCCCATTTATCCTCCTATAAACCCAATGCCAAAAAATTAATCAAATTTATGCCTACACAAAACCCACATGAATGAACATCTCTATGCACAACAAAAACAAGTAGAAAAAATCCAAGTTAATGTCTCATCACGCAAAAACATGATCAAAATCTCATACAAGACCTTAGGAAAGAAACATCCAGAAGCCTAAACACTACCAAAATTATTTGGATAATAGTGCCAAGAAATGATCGGTACTGTCCAAAGGAAAAAACCAGCCCCACTGGCTCCATCTTGGATAGAAATGAATAATTTTTTTAATGTCAAAAACTCAAAAAAGGATAAAAATAACTATAATCCTACCGGTCTACTTGAAAAACACAATACTTACTAGTTGATATTCCGTCCGGGTAGATATCACCTCTAAGAACCTCTTAAACCTAGTTGGTATGAATCATCACACACATGGCATTGTCGCAATCCGAGCTATAATCAAACTAACCCAATTGATAAATGAGACTCTATTGAATTTTACAAAATTAATATTTATATTCATTCTTATTGCCAACACGATACAAGGATGACCTCGTGAACAAAGGATGACCACAAAGGTAGCACGGAAATGTTCACACCCATCAAGGATAATTCACTTTTCTTTTTGACAAGACAACATAGGAAACCACCACATAACACACTTACAGATAGGGCAAGCCACAATGAGAAATTATTGAAGGTTATTTATTTTGATAAAACATCTTTCGATCCTTAACTTAAGTTTTCTAGGACTCTAGATATGATTCGTACAATTCCTCTTACAACGCTAAGTTTCTTACTTTTACTCTGAAGAGAAATTTGCTTTAAGTCTTCTCTATTATGACCTTTATTTGCTTAATTCGTTTATTTAGAAAAAGGGGTAATTTAATTCCACAAGGCCATCTATTCACACTTACGCTACTAGAACTCATTCATGCCCATATGACAACATGGGTTTGCATTCAACACACTTAAGAGAAGAAATACAAAGTGCCTTGGAAAAAGGTTAGAGGGAGAAGGTCGAGTTGAAATCATCTTTAAGACCTCATTAGTTATTGCCAATATTTAATTGAAGCTAGAGATCTTAACATAATTATTAAAGATTTTACTTAGGCTTTACTGAATGAGTTTTATAAAATAAAACAATTTACCTTCCAATGGTTGAGAGATAGATTGTGTGGTTTCTAAATTGTTTTCTCCAGCTTATTAAATCTTATTATCTTCTAACAACTAACAATTAGATTTCCCTTAAGTTCGTTTAAGAATTTCACCATAAAAGGGATAGTGTTCACTAGTGTAGCTAGGGATATCAAGTTATATAATGTTACTTAACAAAGGATAGTTTCATCTTTGATCACTTATGGAATTACCTGCTCTCAAGTTGGTCACACATCTACATTAATTTATTTGCAATATAAATTTTAGTTTAACTTCTATAAGTATTAAACAACCCATTTTATTTTACTTATGACACATTATTACTAAGTCTTAGAAAAATTTAACTCAACATTTATTCACAAGGGTAAAGTTTAACAATACTCATTTACAAAAACAAAACAAGGTTACATCAACTCTTAGAATACCGATAATCCATTAAGGTCACTCAACAAAGAGGTAAACCAATTTTCTTATATTTTCCAAGATAGACAAACAATCCAAGGTTTCCAAAGTTAAGATGACATAATCCACAATACAATATACTAAGACATTGATCCTCTTCTACATTTTCCATTGGACGTTATCAATAGTTGAACAATATAAAAAGGGTTCATGCAAAAGAACTTCTCAACAGAGGTTGATGCAAAATTTTACAAGTCTATCCTCATCTACCCACATAAGCCATCTACAACAAATTTTTTTATACAAGAGTTAGTTTGAGAATTGAGCAAGATAAGGCTACACAAAGCCACCATAACTAAAGTCTAACAATACCATGAAAGAAACACTCTATTGACGAGAATTGGGTCAATGCCCTAAACACAACAACACCTCAAATTATCATAAAGTCTCTACCATGCCAATCAAAGAAGAAAAGGCCTTGTACTTCAATTATGAACAAAAGCAACAAAAGTATAACAATTGTACGAGAATGGCTCTTGGCCTTATAAGAAGAAATAAACAATCTATAAGAAACAAGATTCCCATCAACAATTAAATATTTACAAGATTGAAGTTTGTCACACATGCCATCCATCTAAAATTACCAAAAGATACCAAAAGCATAGGCTTTAATATAAGATTTCTAAAAGACAAGAGCTGATCAGCCTAACCAAGAGGAACCACAATGTTCACAGATTAACATGAAAGGCCAAGCATATTAGAATTTCATTCTGTAATCACATAGAGCATATCACTGAAATTAGATACACGGACACGACATGACATAAGTTTCAAAGCGAAGGCAAAGTATACTAGTCTTGACCATTAACTCCAAGAGATTCCCAAATCATTCAAGAAGGGCCAATGCCTTAAAGGCTAGTAATAACACGCAAGAGAAGAAGGGAACTCCATCAAACAAGAGTATACAAAACATCATCCAAATTTTTATATCACTAAGGATTTACAAACCTCCACAGTAATTCTAAAGTTCGGTTAATTTAAAATAAATTACTTTTTTTTTTTTAAAACAACAATATTTTAAGTCAACCCTTCATAACACAATCAACCGTCACACATAGATACAAACATAAATTTCTAAGTGACATTAACAAAACAAAACCTTCCGCTATGAATCCATAAGACTATCAAATGCAAGATGAGTTTTCCCGAAGATTAATAACGTTTAAGGAAATTTCCATCACAAAATATTAAGGTAATTACGTGCATAGAAATGACCAATATTAATTAATAGCATTAAAATTATAAAAGAGAAAGAATGCAAGTTAGGAAAATAGAAAGAAATGCCATCAACAATAATTCTGAGAGGGGGATTAGACCAAAACTATTCTAGTGTTAACGAGGTACTGGATTCACACAATGAAACCTCGAGCTTAGCTGATCCGAAAAGCTAGTTATGGTTCAAGTGATAGGGATGGTCAAGGTACTTCCTGAGGATGGCCTTAAAAGCCTAGGAACAAGATGAAAGATAATACGAGAGTCTAACACATGAGATACATAAACGCATTGCACACAAGGTTTTCATTCTAAAAGTTTTAAAAAATCTCCAACCCGGAGAGCCCAAGCATGATCACTTCCAATTCTACAATTCTTTCCGATGATAAAAGATAAAATTATAAAAAGGGGTTTGAGGAAGATATTTAATAATGGCATTCAAAAAAATACAAAAAAAAAAAAAATAAACTAAATGATAGGAGGAGTTGCATAGTTATCATGAAACTTATTTTAACGACAACGAAAATACTAGTTTGGGACAACATAATAACTTAAAACTCAATCAGAGAGAAGAAATATATCTAAAAAGGATGAAGGTCGATCACTTAGCAAGGAAGGAAAACATAACACCCAGAGAGACTCGACACATGCATGCTTTCCACTAACACATTGATAGCGATAAAATGAAAACAAGAATGGAACAAAGAAAAGGAAGAGGTCTCCCTAGTAAGCATCCAAAAGAAAATGACAAATCAATACAAGGAAATGGTGGTTCGATTTCACGATAAATAGTTAAAAAATATAGCGGGTAAACTAGTCAAAATAGCAAAGTGTAGAGTTATCTTGCCTGCTTCCAGCTTTTGAGGCATCCAAACTCCCCATGGGGTCAGCACAATGCAACAACCCATTCTAGTTGAATCTTCATCCATCTATGCAAGGTGACAACATTCCTCATCTTCCCATCCTTTTCCAAAATCTTCTGACAAAGGCACCATGGCAAGATGGAAAGGACATTTCCCTTTAGGAAACAGAGAGGTAGGTTTTGAATGATGAAGGAAAGAGAAAAAATGGGTTGTGACCACACAAACAGGCACATGGAGGAGCCTCAATACATGGAAACCCTTCCCACATTTCTTAAAACAATATGTTCATAAATCCTCCTCCTCACCCTGTTTCCACCACCCATTACTAGGTGTCTAATCTCTCGTAAATCTCACAATTCCTCTTCAAACACAATTTTCTTCCTCCAGCAGCTAGAAAGGAGTTTAGAAAAATTCCATGACATCCATCCATTATAAGGTGACTTAAATTTGAGGTGGCAAATGCAGGAGAAAAAGGAAAATGTTTTAAAACAAAGGACTATGCCCAAGAAGGAACTATTATGCAAATGCATTTAAATAAAAATTTTCCAAGCTTTCTCCAATTTTTGAAAACCCTCTCTCTCTCAAAATGTCATAGGAGAAAACAAAATACTCATGCACCAAGGGAAAAAAAAATATTCCACGAGTAGAAAGATAAACACAACCAACAATGTGGCGTAGAGGAAAAAGGCGTTTCATTCCAGCACAAAAAGTCAAATCATGATTTAATTAAAGCCGACAAGGAAACAAATAGGCGCCCAATAATAAATTTACACTTTCTCCACCAAACAAGTCAGGCATTAACAACAAAGAAAGAAACAATAAGGAAGGACAAGGGCCAAAAATTCCTCCACGCCAAGCATAGCATAAATAATTAAAAACAAGGAAACAACCAAGTGGCCAGAAGACGTATATGCAAAGTGTGAAACTATATAAAAAGATAAATTGTTTGACAAAAGAACATGCACTATAGTTTACAACCCCATACGCAATTGCTAACCATAATTACATATCCACAAAATGAAATAAATTTAATTAAATGTAAAATTTTAAAATTCCATTAGATCGACAAAATGTGAAGGTAAAGATAAGGAGGCTAAGAGGAACCGACAAAAACTCACATATTTTAGTTAATAATAATTCTTAGTAATTGAAAATGTGCAATCCTATTGGTCAGCATTCTTAGTAAAGGAAAATGTGCAATCCTATTGGTCATCCTATTCCACGATAAATACATAATACATTTATGTGAAAAATCATCTTTTATTTAAGGAAAAAAGAAATCCATGTCTCCACGCCAAGTAGGAGGATAAATTGATAATAAATATTTACCAGCTGGTGGATGAGAAACATCAAATTGCCAATAACTCGCAATAAGGCATGCGTAGCCTGAAAAGGCTTAATTAATTCAAAATAAAATTTTATTATCTATATACACATAAGAATATAATTGATACCCATTCTTTATTCTTTATTATTATTATGTTTTAAAATGTCATGACACCTAAACGGGGTTTGAATAATCATTTAGGACCTAACGCGATAGTGGCAAAACAAAAAAAAATAATTAATAAGATAAAGAGGGAGCACGAGAGTGATCAATACTATGAAAAAAAAATATCTTCAGTAACCAACATAAGGAAAATCAAATGAAGAGGTTCGATAAAGCAAGAACAAGGTTTTCCTTTAATAGGATAATCATGAGGATCACAGAATGGAGTAATGATGAATGGGGCATTACAACCTCCCCTCAAAAGAAACATCGATGTGACATGACATTAAAGGAAGCAAAGGTGGCAAGCTCAAACAAGATGAAGACACCAACATTTCAAAAGGAAAGGAAATGCATGATTTCGCATTTTGATTTTGTATGGTAAGAAATAATAGAGCAATGATGAATGGGGCATTACATTCTCTCTCCTTAAGAAAGCATCGTCCTCGATTTGACATAACACAAGGAAAAAAGGAATGGTACGCAAAAACAAAAATAAATAAATAAATAATTAATATGGAAAAAGTGCACTCTATGGTTAAAAATCAGTTGATTAAAACACGGCCACGAGGTGGCCTTAGGAACATTTGGTACAAATTTTAACTTTCAAGGTTCTGTGAAGATTGGTAGTTCCCTCTTATTCATTATTTCATTAGTCTCTTTCCATTAACATTATTCTTAGTTTAATTCTTAAAAATTTTCATTGTTGAAGAGTTTTAGTTTATTCCTTATTGTGGGTGCCCAACATGAACTGCTAACACAACACCCTACCGGGTCAGACAAGACACTATAGATTCACAAACACACAAGTATATACTTCAAGACTGTATTACACCACAAAAGATTACTCAAATATGGAAGGGAATAGGCACGGTCCACATAACATAGTACTTGTCACACAATCATGATTGACAAATAGAATACTTGAACAAAGTGTACTACGACAACCAGACATTTCCTCAATTCCACAGATGAAAAAAAAATTCACATAACTCAAACAAAAGCTACAGGTACATAGTGTACACCAGGGAGCCACAACCATAACCAACTCTCATGAGCACACATACATCATAACACTACCCCCAAAACACTACCAACAACACCATATACCACCAAAGCATCAGAAAATAACCACCTACTCCCAAGTATTACAAAGCAACTCCATATAACTCCCAAAGAGAAAGAAACATAGTGCCAAAACCAAGTCGGGTCACTCAACCATAGAGCCCCATCAAGAATATCAGGTCACTCAACCATAGAGTGCCATAAAGAATATCAGGTCACTCAACCATAGAGGCCATCTCCTTTCTCCTTTTAATGAGGTCGGGTCACCCTATGGCCCTGGGCACATAGAGCCCCATCACCCCAACCCAAGTGACATAATAACTCATGGTTCAACAACCCGCTAGTTATCTGTAACTCCTTGGGGCGTACCCCCATACAACGAAGTGGGTCCATGGGCCCAACCATTCCATGGTGCATCCCATGACCCTATTCCACACATCACGACAATAGAACCAACATAACAATCCGATCAAAATGCCAAGTGGAAAAGTACAAGCCTTGGGCAAGGTGTAAAATCTTAAAATTTAAAAGAAGATTCAAAACCAAGAAAAAAATGACCAAATGGCCATAGTTAGTGTAAAAATCTAAGTGTTAGTACCAAAACCAAGGAAATGCCCAAAATGTAAAACATGGCAATCAAGAAAACTGTTGGTCCTTGCAAAATAAAGTAAAAAGGTTCAATTTACTGAATAAAATACACATATAATAATGTCACATTATGATAACGTGTGGCCTTATCTGGCCACCAAAGGGGTACTCAACGAGTTGCTAGCACTCGGAACATCGAGCCTCAACTCATAAAAATACATATCAATAATACAACTGTCATCATCTCAATCTGAATCATCTCGCCACAACTTCAACAAGGCTCAACATAGTCAAAATCACATAGGTTGAATCCATACGACAACCATATTGGGAGAGAAAGAAAGTACAAGTCACCATCTACTGAGCCTAAGGTGTCCGTGAAACACAATATGCATGACACCCATTGAGAAAGTGCCACACATACCAATGAACAAAAGTGGGTTTTCAGCCTATGTAAGGCTCCACTTCCTATCTCATACTCGGCTCAAGTGATTGGTCAACGGTACACATTTTCTCACTCCAAACATACACAATTTACCGATTTCCCTCAGGGTCGGTTAGTGTAAGGTTCACAACATAACATGTAACTACATCACTAACACAATGGTGGTACACACATAGCTACCATAATGTCTCACGTATGGTATGTATATAGGGTAGATCACAATCATACATTCACCGGGTGCATAATACATCACTTTACCACATTCTGCACCCAAAGTGCAATCACTATACGATAGGGTTCATACACTCACCGTATGACCCTAAATCATGACATGAATCATTACATATCACACAAATCATACATATGATGGACATAGTAACATCACAACATAACATTCATTTGCTACATACAAGGTGATACACACATTTCTTCAAAACATGGTAAAACATCATGATACAACTCAATTCACTTTACATCAATCCAGTCATACACATATCGACACACCCACATATCACAATATGCCACAATGCTTCAACACTCCATCATCCACATTAGAATTCTTTTCACACATCACAAGCAGTAATTCACACGTGAACTCTTCATAGAATCCACAAGAAGGAGAGAGAATACTCCCATCCCCAACACATCAACATGATAACAAATACGCACTAAGTGACATACACATCATGTGCGTTCACAATATCACAATTACGACATGGATCACATCATGCTTAAAGCACATTACTTCTAATATCCAATACCACCATCTATGTAACACTATCATGTAACACCATCATCATCATGTAACACCATCATGCACCTCACCATCATGTAATACCATCATAACTCCAATCGGCCCATAGGTTTGAGAGCATGAACCTACGCTCTGATACCAATGTAACGACCCAAAAATTCACACACATGCTAACAACACAGTAAAATACAAGATAATTTTTTTTTTGACTTGATTGACAAAACACGACACAACATGTCGCCACCAAGGTTACAACTAACTCTATGAACAACTTGATACAAGGATGACCACAAAGGTAGCACGGAAATGTTCACACCCATCAAGGATAATTCACTTTTCTTTTGACAAGACAACATAGGAAACCACCACATAACACACTTATAGATAGGGCAAGCCACAATGAGAAATTATTGAAGGTTATTTATTTTGATAAAACATCTTTCGATCCTTAACTTAAGTTTTCTAGGACTCTAGATATGATTTGTACAATTCCTTACAACGCTAAGTTTCTTACTTTTACTCTGAAGAGAAATTTGCTTTAAGTCTTCTCTATTATGACCTTTATTTGCTTAATTCGTTTATTTAGAAAAAGGGGTAATTTAATTCCACAAGGCCATCTATTCACACTTACGCTACTAGAACTCATTCATGCCCATATGACAACATGGGTTTGCGTTCAACACACTTAAGAGAAGAAATACAAAGTGCCTTGGAAAAAGGTTAGAGGGAGAAGGTCGAGTTGAAATCATCTTTAAGACCTCATTAGTTATTACCAATATTTAATTGAAGCTAGAGATCTTAACCAGAATTATTAAAGATTTTACTTAGGCTTTATTGAATGAGTTTTATAAAATAAAACAATTTACCTTCCAATGGCGAGAGAGATAGATTGTGTGGTTTCTAAATTGTTTTCTCCAGCTTATTAAATCTTATTATCTTCCAAAACTAACCTTAGATTTCCCTTAAGATTCGTTTAAGAATTTCACCATAAAAGGGATAGTGTTCACTAGTGTAGCTAGGGATATCAAGTTATATAATGTTACTTAACAAAGGATAGTTTCATCTTTGATCACTTATGGAATTACATGCTCTCAAGTTGGTCACCTCTACATTAATTTATTTGCAATATAAATTTTAGTTTAACTTCTATAAGTATTAAACAACCCATTTTATTTTACTTATGACACATTATTACTAAGTCTTAGAAAAAATTTAACTCAACATTTATTCACAAGGGTAAAGTTTAACAATACTCATTTACAAAAACAAAACAAGGTTACATCAACTCTTAGAATACCGATAATCCATTAAGGCCACTCAACAAGAGGTAAACAAATTTTCTTATATTTTCCAAGATAGACAGACAATCCAAGGTTTCCAAAGTTAAGATGACATAATCCACAATACAATATACTAAGACATTGATCCTCTTCTACATTTTCCATTGGACGTTATCAATAGTTGAACAATATAAAAAGGATTCATGCAAAAGAACTTCTCAACTGAGGTTGATGCAAAAGTCTACAAGTCTATCCCTCATCTACCCGCATAAGCCATCTGCAACAATTTTTTTTATACAAGAGTCAGTTCGTGAGAATTGAGCAAGATAAGGCTACACAAAGCCACCATAACTAAAGTCTAACAATACCATGAAAGAAACACTCTATTATGAGAATTGGGTCAATGCCCTAAACACAACAACACCTCAAATTATCATAAAGTCTCTACCATGCCAATCAAAGAAGAAAAGGCCTTGTACTTCAATTATGAACAAAAGCAACGAAAGTATAACAATTGTACGAGAATGGCTCTTGGCCTTATAAGAAGAAATAAACAATCTATAAGAAACAAGATTCCCATCAACAATTAAATATTTACAAGATTGAAGTTTGTCACACATGCCATCCATCTAAAATTACCAAAAGATACCAAAAGCATAGGCTTTAATATAAGATTTCTAAAAGACAAGAGCTGATCAGCCTAACCAAGAGGAACCACAATGTTCATAGATTAACATGAAAGGCCAAGCATATTAGAATTTCATTCCTGTAATCACATAGAGCATATCACTGAAATTAGATACACGGACACGACACGACATAAGTTTCGAAGTGAAGGAAAAGTATACTAGTCTTGACCATTAACTCCAAGAGATTCCCAAATCATTCAAGAAGGGCCAATGCCTTAAAGGCTAGTAATAACACACAAGAGAAGAAGGAACTCCTTCAAACAAGAGTATACAAAACGTCATCCAAATTTTTATATCACTAAGGATTTACAAACCTCCACAATAATTCTAAAGTTTGGTTAATTTAAAATAAATTACTTTTTTTTAAACAACAATATTTTAAGTCAACCCTTCATAACACAATCAACCGTCACACATAGATACAAACATAAATTTCTAAGTGACATTAACAAAACAAAACCTTCCATTATGAATCCATAAGACTATCAAATGCAAGATGAGTTTTTCTCGAAGATTAATCACGTTTAAGGCAATTTCCATCACAAAATATTAAGGTAATTACGTGCATAGAAACGACCAATATTAATTAATAGCATTAACATTATAAAAGAGAAAGAATGCAAGTTAGGAAAATAGAAAAAAATGCCATCAACAATAATTTTGAGAGGGGGATTAGACCAAAACTATTCTAGTGTTAACGAGGTACTGGATTCGCACGATTGAAACCTCGAGCTTAGCTGATCCGAAAAGCTAGTTACAGTTCAAGTTGATAGGGATGGTCAAGGTACTTCCTGAGGATGGCCTTAAAAGCCTAGGAACAAGATGAAAGATAATACATGAAAGTCTAAACACGTGCGATACATAAAAATGCATTGCACACAAACTTTTCATTACTAAAAGTTTTAATAGAAACTAAACCAGAGGAGGAGCGGTGATCACACAATTTCCACAACATTTCTTTAACAATGATAAAAGCTTAACAAGGGGTTTGAAAGGGGAGCTTTAATGGCTTTCAATGAAAACAAAGAAAATGAAAATAAAAATGATAGGAGGATTTCATAATTATCACAAACTTAAAAATAATAAAAAATACTAGATGGATCAACATAAAATATCTTAAAACTCCTCATAGAAGAATGGCATCCATACAACTCAAATGAAAGAAGCAAAATTCTAGAACATCCTCGTCCTTAGCAAGGAAGGCACCAACACACTCCACCCGCGACATCACCTAGGCAAGGCTCGCACGAGAATGGAACATAAGAAAAGGGAAGGAGCATCCATTGGAGCACAAAGAAAATGTTTTCAAAAAGGCGTGTCCAGCCACAAGATCCAATAAAGGCCACAATGAAAAAGTGTAAGAATTTCATGATATATTAAAAAAAAACTACTTGTCAAAATGCCTCAAGGAGATGTAGAGGGAAATTCTGCTCTCTCCATCTTTGAGAGGCATCCAAACACATGGGGATCAATACAACCCTCAGTTGAATCTTCATTGCTTGCATTCAAGGCCAACATCCTCTACAGGTGACTCCAAACCTTTCCATCCGCCCCTCCTTTTCCAAAATGCAGCCAGAGACAAAGGCACCATGGGACAAGAAAGGACATCCAACGAGGTAGTAGAGGTGGGTTTGAAGGATGAAGTCGCAGGAGTCAAAGGGGTTGTGAGTGCAAACATGGAGGTATATGCACAATGCGTTGAACATTTCTAAAAAAATCCCATAAATTTATCTCTTGCTTCACCACACCACCATTGGACATCAGGGGTGTCTAATTAGATAGCTTGCATTTTCCAAGAACACCCATGATCACCATCATTATCCACTCGAAAAGGAGTTTAGAAAAAGGTATGGACATCCTCCATAAGCAAGGTGACAAAAAAAAAAAAAGGAAAACGTCCGAAGATCCAAACAAAGGACTACACAAAGAGGAACTATTATTCAAATGCATTGACAGGAAAGTTTCCAAGCTTCTCTCCACATTCTAAAACCTCTCTCTGCTCAGAGGAGAAAACATAATACTCACGCACCAAGGGAAAAACAAATCTGAGCAGAAAGATAAAAACACAACCCAACAAATATGCGGCCAGGAGGAAAAGGCGTTTCATTCTAGCAAAAAGTCAAATCATGATTTAATTAAAACCAACAAGGAAACAAATAGGCGGCCCAATAATAAATTTACACTTTCTCCACCAAAAAAACAAGGCATTAATAAAAAGAAAGAAACAATAAGGAAGGACAAGGGCCAGAAATTCCTCCATGCCAAGCATAACATAAATAATTAAAAACAAGGAAACAACCAAGTGGCCAGCAAGACGTATATGCAAAGTGTGAAACTATATAAAAAGATAAATTGTTTGACAAAAGAACATGAACTATAATTTACAACCCCATACGCAATTGCTAACCATAATTACATATCCACAAAATGAAATAAATTTAATTAATCACAAATTCATTTTAAAATTCCGTTAGATCAACAAAATGATGGGGAGTATAGAGGCATTTAAGTCTAGGAAGACAAAAATCACATGTTTTAGTTAATAACAATTCTTAGTAATTGAAAATGTGCAATCCTATTGGTCATCCTATTTATCCGATAATATACATAATACATTTACGTGAACAAATCATCTTTTATTTATCTCTGCAAAGAAATCCATGTCTCCACGCCAAGTATGAGGATAAATTGATAATAAAAATTTACCAGCTGGTGGATGAGAAACATCAAATAAACAATAACTCACAATAAGGCATGTACGGCCCGAAAAGGCTTAATTAATTCAAAAATGAAATTTTATTATCTATATACACATAAGAATATAACTGATACCCATTCCTTTATTATTTATTATTATTATGTTTTAAAATGTCATGACACCTAAACGGGGTTTGAAAAAAAAATCATTTAGGACCTAACACGATAGTGACAAAACAAAAATAATAATTTAATCGAGGGGTCGAGCACGAGAGTGATCAATACTATGGCAAAATATCTTGTAGGAAATTAACAACAATCAACAGGAGGTTCGATAAAGCAAGAACAAGGTTTTCCTTTAATAGGATAATCGCGAGGGACGCTGCGGGGCCAACAACCAAAAACATTGACATCGACACAAGAAGGCAAGCTCAACAAGATGAAGACAACAACGTTTCAATGGAAATGCAACAACATTCAGCCCTTAGAAGCATGGTTGTCGCAGAATAACAGAGCAATGATGAATGGCCACATATTCTATTATATTATTCTCTTACTCTCTAAACACTCTATCTACTTTTCTTTTGGCTCATAGTTCACCGTCTCACTTCTAAGCCCTTTGACAAAAGGGGGAAACATTTGGGGTTATCATATTACGCATCCTAGATTGATTCAAGAAAATTTCTAAAGTAATACACATAATAATGTCACATCTGGTACCCTATTTTTAATGAATTACAATATAATATTTAAATATTAAAAAATTCTTACTCAAAGTCACAATGTTCAATCTATTTCAATGAAAAGATATCTTGGATTCTCACAATTTCTCATATTTTCACAATTTTTCCCCGAAATGAAATAATATGGGGAAAATCAACTTTACAAAGTAGTTAAAAATCAATTGAGTTCAATAAAATACTATGTTTTAATCAATATACGCTATTTAAAAATTCTAATTCCACTAGTATCAATATCCCTCATAGATAACCTAACTTGGGATCAAATAAAATAAAAATAATTTTACGTTTGACCTAATTTATACCCTTACATCGTCAAGTGGGAGAAATGAGACATCATTTCCCATCCTTTTCGACTTTGTGAGGGTTTGTTTGTGTTTAGTAGGCACAATTGGTTCATTTTTGTCTGTAGTAGTTGAATCTATTATGATGAAGTATCATGGTGGGGATAAAATATTATCTCTCTCCCAACACTCTTTATATAGCATCAACATGCTGAAATCCATAGATTTTTCACACTAGTTCAGGAATTGATCACTCCCGATCCCTCCTTCAATATCCAAGTTTCAAAGTCTCATATATCTCCATAACATGTTTCTATCCAATAAATCCTTCTATGACAACACACTCACCCCACATGGATCAAAACATTAATCCATGGTTCACCATGTCGTGGTTATTACTATCGACACTCCTCGTTACAACACCTCCGGTCCTCTATAAGTATGTTCTTCTTATATCCTTTATACTATTGAATTTCATCCAAATAACATAAAGGGAAAACACAGATACAAAATTATGTAGGTATTACTATTACATTACACCTATAGTATGTCATTATATACATGGTTTATAAGAGTGGAGATTAGATGCTCCTCACACATTATCTTAGTTCTGATATTTCCTTTGGTTGCTTTTTGATTTTGTGATATTGTCATATGATATTTGGATTTACATCTCATGGTCAAGTCATAGGATCTACGTTCCTATTCTTGGTCCTATTTTTTTGGCTTTGGGAAAATAGCGCCTAATAATGACACTACCACTTAA
This sequence comes from Taxus wallichiana var. yunnanensis, assembly GCA_018340775.1. Classification (NCBI taxonomy): domain Eukaryota; kingdom Viridiplantae; phylum Streptophyta; class Pinopsida; order Cupressales; family Taxaceae; genus Taxus; species Taxus wallichiana. The sequence continues at coordinate 951,605,229 of CM031240.1, forward strand.
GTGTTAGTGTCCGTTCTTGGAAATTTTTCACATTCTCTTTTATTTTCTAAATTTTAATTTGGTACTTAATGTTGAGTCTTTTATAATATTTATTTTGTGATCTGGCTAGGGCTTTGGTGTCACTAAGTTTCAAAATTTAGAAAAGGAATTCATATATATACATAACTTAGTCATGATTATTAGGAAATTTGGGCAATATATGTTTTTACTTCCTATCTACTATTTTGGGAAAAAGAGTAATATTATAGGACTACATTTGGGATGCATCATTAATCGCATAAGAGGGGTTATTTTTGAATTTCATCTCACACATTCATATTGGGGAAAATTAGTTATAGTATACTATCTTTGTCAGGCGACTAACACAAGGGTAACCTAGCTTCAACGCATACTATTCTATCACACACACACACTAGAACAACATAAAGTCGTAAATATAGTGTAGTTCTTAGTGACAATCACATTGGGGTGACCACTGAGGTCATTCGAGTCAATCATGTATATAATTTATTTCATATAATGTTTTTTTGAGCCTTGTGAAGGTAGCTAGGGTTTGTTTTCTATGCTTAGGTGTGACATGGAAAACATACAAAAATATAAATTGAAAAGAGTGAAAGGAATAAGACCTTATTAGTCCCTAAAAATATCATAAATGAAGCATTTACTATGACACTAGTGCCCAATTTGGACACTAGCGCTCGAATGGTCTTTTCCAACTTTGGATGTTTTTTTAAAGGAATTTCAGGTCCCAATTTTCCAAAAAAGAAAAATCATTCTACATCTAATAATGTTTCACTTGGTTTCTAGCCTAGAATCATCCCATAACTTCAAATAAAAGATAAGCAACTCTTATCTCCTTATTTTACATGCTTGTATTTTGCATGATAGATCTTGCTTGCTTACTTATTATATCTATTTGATCTCAGTCCTCTGATTAAGATCTAATTTCGTTAAATCACTTTCCTCTTTCAATTTTGGTGGATGACTTACTTTATTTAAAAGACTATTTTACTTTCAATAATAAACATAAGTTGCCTTATAATATAACATAAAGTTACATTTGATTGAATTAGTTAAATCATTAATTTTAGTTCAATTATTAAAAATAATTTTTTATTTTCATAATAATAATATTAAGTTTCCCAAAGATTATAAATGACCAGGACCAACTTAAATAATACTACTAATCATTTTTAACTAAAAAGGGGACATCGCAAAAAAGTTGGACATTATATAGAGGTATCATTTTTTCCTAGGATCTATTAATAAGTATTCAAGGTGACAATTAGGGATTGATCTTACTAAAAATAATTTGCTAAAATTAGAGATATCTCCTTCACTAGAAATTAGACTCAACTATAATGAATGTAACAAAAATCATCACAAAATTGGGAATCCAAAATAATGTCCTTCAAATGTGCACTAGAAGCATGTGGTGATGTGATAAAGCAAATGCAACTCTTCAACATTCTAAGAGAAATATTACCATTTTCTACAAAAGTAAGAATTCCTCTTGAATCCATTAAGATACTATATGAAATTGGATACTTGACTCACCAACAATATTATAAATGAAATAAATTCTAAGAAAATATAATGATGTATTATGTCTTAAGTTTCATTCAAACTCAAACAATATCACAATATAGGCCAAAAATACTATATCAATGTATCATAGTTCAAAGGGATGTATCAAATAATTAAAATACATACAAGTTCACACAAGGGAGTTTTATCACAAATAATTAAAATACATACAAGTTTAACAAAACATGATCCTAAAATTAACAAAAAAGAACTAAAATTTAATTATACCCGTGTATTCACTCACTTGAAAACAATTTAGTGATAAATTTTACATTGGAATGGCCATGGATTGTAATGGTCTTTTTTTTAAAACCCTTCCCATAATTTTAAAAGAACTAAAATGCAAGCTTGTAATGTGTTGGGTAAAACCCTTCCCATGTTTTGAAAATGCAAGCTTGTAATGTGTTGGGCGACTTTGGGGGCGCAGGGAATCTACACAAAAGGAGTTTGTTGAAGAGGCCTTGGAAGCTTTCATGCAAATGCATTTGATTCGGGTAAAGCCAGACTCCACAACCACTTTCAACTTCCTCCCAGGTTGTGCCACATACCTGCATGGGAAAATAAAGCAAAACGGAGGAGGATTTGTGTCTGTTTGTTTTGTAAACGTGCCAACATCCTTCCAGCCCATGCCTAGACCTACGTGGGCTCCCATCACAACAAAAGGGTAGAGGAACTTTGTCAGATGTTGCAGTCGCAAGTGCCCTAGTCGATGCATATGTAAAAATGTGGAAGCATGTGACTTGTTCGACTAAATGCATGGAAGAAATGTGGTTCCATGGACTGCAATGATTTTGGGATATGCACAAAATGGTTTTGTTAAAACTACATTGAAACTTTCCAAAAAAATACGGTTGGCAGGTTTGAAGCCACACCCCACAACCTTTTTGTTGATAACCTCCCAAATTCTTTGTGTCAAAATGGGAGCTTTAGGACAATGCATGGACATCCATCAAAGCATCATGGGAAGATATTATCTCTAAATGTCTTGTGTCAGTAGTAGATCAGATCAACAAGTATGCAAAATGTGAAGGCATACACAATGCATGTGACTGCTATTTGACAAAATACCTGAAAGATATGTGGTCTCCTGGACTACAATGATGAAACATGGATGAAAAAAATGGGTATGTTAAAAAAACTTGAACTATTTGATAGAATGCCTCAAAGAAATGTTGTCTCATGGAATGCCATGATGGCAGCATATGCAAAAATGGATGAATAAAAGGCACACATGTAACTGTTTGATAGAATGCCTCAAAGAAATGCAGTCTCATGGAGTGCCATGATTTGCAGGATCTACACAAAATGGGTATGTTAGACATGGATGCAAGATGTGAAAGCTTTGACAGAGCACGTTAACTATTTGCAAAATACCCCAGATAGATGTTTTATCATGGACAACATGATTTGTAGAGTATGCTCAACCATGGTTTGTTAGATCTGTATGCAAGTTGTTGATTTACAAACAAGTTGGTGCTCATAAAGATCAGGTTGAGCTTGGAATTCATTCATGGAGATATGTGTGTTCATAACCTTTGCAAGCATCCTAACTCCTTGTGCCAAAATGTAAATCTTGGAGCAAGATTGTCATGTGGTGGACTTGTTGCTTGTATGTGTTCTAACTAGCTTGGGGCACCTCGTACACTGCATCATCGATTAACAGGATTTGTATGAAGTGGGTATGTTAAAAAGCTTAGAAAATTTCAAGCAACTACTTATTCTATTGGAAAAATTCAAGTGATCGGGAAGTTGGTGTGACGTGGTGGAGATTAGATCTAGACTCGTGAACCGGTTGGTGAAGTGCCCGAGCAAGATGTTGAACCAAAGCCTGTGGCTTCGACCGACTTCATTCTCCAGGCATGGTTCTTCTTTCCTTACCTCTCATAATTCTCGTGTTTTAGTTCTCTTTTGCAACTAAATAGAATATTAAGTTATTAGATTTTTAATACAGTTAAATGTCCCTTCAACTTTGCAAAACAATAAAGTGTCGTGTCGCAACTCTCGAAGTCATTATAACTCGTCTACTTTAAACCATGAACTATCACCCTCACTTCGAGATGATTTAGAAAACTCTTACCCTTCTTGATCGCTCCAATATCATTTTATCGACTAGATGAATTTGACTCCCATTGATAAAGTTGACCTTCTCCTTGTTTTAAATAGTTAAATTTTGTAATTTTTGGAGACTCACTAAGTACCCTTCGCAACTCTGGAAACGAGATGTGAAGTTTCATTCATGTACCTTGGTATACGAGGAGTCACCTTGATTTTTGGTTTGACCTGAAATGAACATATGACATCCTTTTGATGCTCTTATAGAGAGCCCTTACACCGGTTTACAACAAAGTAGAGAGTTGTTAAACTAGAAAGTTGGCTTTTTGTTTTGACCACCATTTGAAACCCGGAAAGAGAAATCACGTCCGTCTTCGCAAACCTCTAGTGTTTATACTAGAAAATGTATGGAACATTCAATATAGGAAAGAGCACTTTTTGGGATAGTTTGGCGAAGCCATTTTGTAGGCCTCTGGTCATCGTAGTTTGACGAGGTCAAACTGGACCAATTTTGTCTTGTCGCTCCTAGAAAACTTGTCGCCATTTGAAAATGGTTTTCTAGTTCTCAGTCCCGTCGACTCTGATGAATTCTCCTTATATAGGGGAACTAGTAGGAGATGTCTCGTTGCATGCTCCTCCATCAAACGTCATTTTTGGATGGTTTTCTGGGCCCTCGAGCTAACTTTTGTCATTTTACAACTGGGTCAACTACGATCAGTAGCCCCGGAAAATTAGCCGCCAAACGCAAACCATTCGCTCTTTTTTTCAATTCGTCAGTTGCTATGAACTCTGGTATATCTGGGGACACGTAGAAAGTTAGTCGTGGTGTGCGTGTTCATTGGAAGATAACCTTTGGAAGAAGTAGTTTCTTAGCCTCCGAGCCCATTTTGTACGTTTTGTAGCTAGTGAGAAAATGTAAAAAGTAGAAAGTCATGGACCTCGTAGGGTTGCCAAATCACCCTAGAAACTTTTAACACATGTAAATAACTATTTAAAACACTATAATGAAACTTTTTGTGTGTATTAGAACTTTTGACAAAATGATGTTTTCTCTCTTCCTTTCTCTTTCTCTCTCCTAGGTTTATAAAATGAAGAAAAATGAAATGCAATGAATACATGTTTCTAGACTTTTTTATTTCGATTGCAAATTGTAATTATTTTCAGATGTAAATGGGAAACTGAAAAATGATAATTATGATTGATTAGGGTGGATGCCATGCCAACGATTTATCATTGATATCATGCTCACGTGGGTTTTGCAGGATGGAAGAATGACGATGAAAAAGGTGATGTGTAATTTAATTATTATTATTGTAATTTTTATAGGTCATCAAAATGAATAACTGTCTAATGTAGTCTCTTGTTACAGAAAAGTTATAATTGAAATTTGTTAATATGCATGAGATGCTAGTTTTAGGGATAACTTAGGAAATGTGCATCTAATCACCGGTTCAATTTGATTCTTAGTTGTGTATGGCAAAAAAAAAAAGGGTTTGATTTATATATAGTAAATTGAAATTGAAGTTAATATATTGTAGTACTTTCTCAGTATTCAATAAACGATTAAATTAATTACTGGGTTATCTTCTTACCTTGCAAACATAATAAAGAGTTTTAATGGGAACACTCAACCTTAATAAAATATTCGTGCATAGCTTTCCTGCATGTGTGATCCTTTTACCATATAAGAAATTTTAAACCGTAGAACGACCTTAAACTTTGCACTCGATGAGACCTCCTAGGTTAGGTAAATAAAACCCCTAGTTGGAGTTACCATCATAGTCATTAGGTTTAGCGACATTGTCGTGAACCCATATTTTAGGAATGACATGGTCCAACCTACCCAGAGTATGTGGTTTCCTTCTAGTTTTGGTAATCATGAGAAGAATGTCCTCTCTTCAGGTCCGACACTAAGCTGAGTGGTGAAGACCACCTTGGAAGTCACCTTATGAGTCCTTGTTAGAAGGAATGACTAAGCGGTGTAACCTTCCCATCTGTGGAGTAGGTAGAGATATTACTCCCTTGTATCCTATTGGATTTCCGGGCCTTACGAAATTAGATCTAGAAATTAACTTCATTAGTGAATGAAATCCCTGTTGGATCCAAATGACCTAAATGAAGATCGTGATATAGTTGTTCTATGTCTTGCATTCTCGTTAGTGAACCCTTTTGTCCCTCGTAGATAAATGTCTTGTCTTGGGCTTGTGAAAATTTAGTGCCTTGATCTTTCATGAAAGGATTATAGGGTAAATACATTTTTAACCTTAATCACACCTATAATAGAGATTGAAGCCCTGGGTGAAACTGGAATTAAGCTTAACCATGTGCTTCTTTAATATGTCAGACAAGTACTATCGTAACTCTTATGTTTAAAATGATAGTAATCATGAGACCCTAGTGCGACGCAAAGGTAAATCATCTAAGAGTAAAACCAAAATTTGAGGTTAGGAATAATGTCACTGGGAGTCCTTATGACTTAATTTAAACATCTTCATGTGTTACAAAGAATATACATTGCCTTGGTGTGACCAAACGTCGAGAAAACAAAAGATATACCTATAAAAATCAAATTTGGAATTTAACAAGTTATTGAACTATAATAATAATGGTAGCGAAATAACTATTCCGTGATCGATGGATGTTCTTGGGGAAAAAGCTATTTCAAATCTATGTCTTCCTTGATCCCAAGATTTCACCTTGACATCACGTTAGATCCACTTGTGTAGCAAGGGTAAATTTTAAACATTAAATAAACGTTTGAGAAGCACATTCTTAACATAAGAACAAGATAATTAAGTGATGTATATGTGATTTGAATTGTGCCAAATAAGCTAGTAAGTTATGGAAATTTCCGTGATGCATAAAGGAAGCCAACCTAAATTGGTCGAACTGTAAATTAAAAAAAAATGGAATGAACTTAAGATTTTGTAGATGGAGAAAGGAGAAAACTATACTTGCACAATAATGTTCCTAGAATGTTAATCGTAACTAAGATGCAATTAAAGAAATGATGTGTTGTGGGTTCGCCATTCTTGAAGTCATGTTTCTTGTGGTTGGGTCTCTACTAGCAACCTTCATTGGGAAAAGTGTAGCGTCAACATGTATATGGTGTTATCATGTGTCTATGTGATTTGATGACTTTTGTAAGTGTCGTATACGTTGTCGAGTTTTCTTGACTGGGAGTCCTTGTGGCATTTTGTAATGAGCAATGTATAAAAAAATAAAATAAAAATAAAAAATAAAAAAAAAAAAATTATCCTGGTATTTTACTGTTGTATTGTGTGTGTAAAGTGTGGGCACTACATATGGTATCAGAGCAGAGGTTCATGCTCTCGAACCTCTGGGATGGATTGGAGTTGTGATGATTTTGCATGATAGTGATGGTGTTTCATGATGGGTTGCATGATGGTGATGGTGTTTCATGATGGTGATAAATATTGGAAGAGTAATGTGTTTTAAGAGTGATGTGATCTATGTCGTAATTGTGATAGTGTGAATGCACATGAGGTGTATGTCACTTAGTGTGCTTTTGTTATCATGTTGATGTGCTGGGGATGGGAGTATTCTCTCTCCTTCGTGTGGATTCTATGAAGAGTCCACGTGTGAATTACTACTTGGAATGTGTAAAAGAATTCTAATGTGGATGATGGGGTGTTGGAGCATTGTGGCATATTGTGATATGTGGGTGTGTGTGATATGTATGTATGATGATTGATGTAAAGTGAATTGAATTGTATCATGATGTTTTACCATGTTTTGAAGAAATGTGTGTATCACTTTGTATGTAGCAAATGAATGTTATGTTGTGATGTTACTATGTCCATTGTATGTATGATTTGTGTAATATGTGATGGTTCATGTCGTGATTTAGGGGCATATGGTGAGTATGATCCCTAGTGTACAATGATTGCACTTTGGGTGCAGGATGTGATAATGTGATGTATCGTAACCCGTGAAAGTAGTGATTGTGTTATACCCTATATATATATACCATGCGTAATACATTATGGTTGTTGTGTGTGAATTACCATTGTGTTAGTGATGTAGTTATGTGTATGTCGTGGACCCTACACTAGACGACCCTAAGGGGATGAACTGTCAAGAGTGTATGTGTGGAGAGAGGAGGCATGGACCAGGTTTTCATAATCTTGAGCCGAGTACGAGTGAGGAAGTGGAGTCTTATATAGACTGAAAATCCACTTCTATCTGTTTAGTATACTTGAGCTTGCTCAATATATTGTGGGTGCGCACCACCTTAGGCTCAACTTATGCAACCTTGTGTCCCCTGCTCTTTCCTATTGGATTGTTCATTGAATAATCCTATGTGATTTTGACTATGTTGATCCTTGTGGGAGTATGGAGGAATGGTTCAGGCAGAGATGATGACAGTTACATTATTTGATATACTCATTTCTGGTTACATGTATATTTTCATGAGATGAGGCTCGATGTCCGAGTGCCAGCAACTCGATGAGTACCCCTTTGGTGGTGGTATGAGGCCACATAGTGATTGTGATGTGCTATTTTCTCATTACGTATTTTATTCGTAAATTAATCTTTCTCTTTTCACTAGAACCAGCCATTTTCTTGATTGACATGTTCTTATATTTTGGGCATTTATTTGATTGTTGCATTAACATTTGGATTTTACACTAACCAAGGCTAATTAGCCATTTGTTTTTCTTGGTTTTAAAACTTTCTTTTCATATTTGAAAGTTTTTGTAGCCTAGCCCAAGGCTTTTGATTTTGCCACTTGGCATTTGATTGGATTGTTATGCTGGTTCTAATGTCGTAATGTGTTGGCTTAGGGTCATGGGATTAACCATGGAGTGGTTGAACCTATGGACCCGCTTTGTTGTATGGGGGTATGCCCCAAGGAGTTACAGATAACTAGTGGGTTGTTGAACCATGAGTTATTATGTCACTTGGGTTGGGGGTGATGGGGCTCTATGTGCCTAGGGCCATAGGGTGACCCGACCTCATTTAAAAGGAGAAAGGAGACGGACCTCTATGGTTGAGTGACCTGTTATTCTTTATGGCACTCTATGGTTGAGTGACCTGATATTCTTGATGGGGCTCTATGGTTGAGTGACCCGACTTGGCTTTGACACTATGTTTCTTTCTCTTTGGGAGGTATATGGAGATTATCTGGTGATGCTTTGGGGAGGTATATGGAGTTGTATTCTATTACTTTTGGAGATATCTGGAGTTGTTTCATGATGCCTTGTGATGTGTGGAGATTGGTATAGTGAGTTATGTGTACTGTATGAGTCCTTTTGACACCTTGTTATGTATGAGGCTTGACTCTCCCTTGGTTGGTATGGACTATTGGATATTGTCTTGGCACTATGTTGGTGTAGTCATGGATTGTTTTGGGGTAGTGTGATACCCGTTGTATATGTATCAACGTGTTGATTTTGTTTGTTAGTCATATGTGTGTACTAGATCTATGTCTAGGCGTAATTGTTGGAAATTAATTGTTATGTGGTCTACTTGTTGTCATTCCATGGTTTGGTGAAACCCTTGTGATGTGGTATGGTCGTGAAAGTATGTAAAAGTATGCTTGTGAAATTTTAGTGTTGTGTATGACCCTGGTAGGGTGTTGTGACTGTAGTTCATGATGGGAATCCACAGGAATGAATAAACTAAAATTTGATAAAAATGAAATTTTAAAGGACTTGAATTAAGAATAATGTTAATGGAAAGAGATTAATGAAATAACGAATAAGAGAGAACTGCCAATCTTCACAGAACCTTGAAAGTTGAAATTTCTACCTATTGTTCCTAGGGCCACCCCGTGACCATGCCTTTGTGTCTGAAATCTTAACCCTAGCGCGTGCCTTCGCCTTATTCGTTCCTTGTTGTTTACCATTTCTCCTTCTTCATTGTATGTCGCATCGAGGATGATGCTTTCTTAAGGGGAGGAGAATGTAATGCCCTCCATTTTTTTTTTTAAAAAAATAAATAATAATAAAAATAATAAAATAAAATAAAAGAACTAAAATTTAATATACCCATGTTTGTGGGGGCGGATTAGGGCAAAACCCTTCCCACATTTTTGAAAATGCAAGCATGTAATGTGTTGGGTAATGTTTGGGTGGTTTTGGGGCAGCAAAATGCATGCAAGAGGAGTTTGTTGAAGAGGCCTTGGAACTTTCTTTCATGCAAATGCATTTGATTTGATTGTAAAGCTAAAACTCTCACTACCACTTTGAGCTTCCTCCGTGCCGCGCCACACTGCGTGTGGGAAAATAAAATAAAAAAAATGAGGAGGATTTTGATTTGTTTGTTTTTTTTTGTAAGTGTGCGACATTCCAGACATCCTTCATGCCAAATGCCTAGACCTACATGTGGGCTCCCATCAAAAAAGGGCAAAGGAAAACTTTGTCATGATGTTGTAGTGCAAAGTGCCTAGTAGATCGATGTGATGTAAAAATGTGGAAGCATGCGACCTGTTCGACTAAATACGTGGGTTTTAAAAAAAAAAATGTAGTTCCATGGACTGCAATGATTTTGGGATATGCACAAAATGGTTTTGTTAAAACTACATTGCATTGGAACTTTCCAAGCAAAAAATTGCATGTGTTGAAGCCACACCCCACAACCCCCTTTTTTGATAACCTCCCAAAGTTTCTTTGTCAAAATGGGAGCTTTAGGATAGCGCATGGACATCCATCAAAGCATCATGGGAAGATATTATCTCTAAATGTCTTGTCAGGTACCTAGATCAACAAGTATGCAAAATGTGAAGGCATACACAATGCATGTGAACTGTTTGACAAAATACCTGAAAGATATGTGGTCTCTGGATCAATGAATGATGAGGATATGCAAAAAAAAAATGGGTATGTTAAAAAGGCACTGAACTATTTGATAGAATGCCTCAAAGAAATGTTGTCTCATGGAATGCCATGATGGCAGCATATGCACAAAATGGATGAATAGAAAAGACACATGAACTATTTGACAGAATGCCTCAAAGAAATGCAGTCTCATGGAGCGCCATGATTTGTAGGATCTACACAAAATGGGTATGTTAGACATGGATGCAAGATGTGAAAGCTTTGACAGAGCATGTTAACTATTTGTAAAATACCCTAGATAGATGTTTTATCATGGACAACATGATTTGTAGAGTATGCTCAACCATGGTTTGTTAGATCTATATGCAAGTTGTTGATTTACAAACAAGTTGGTGCTCATAAAGATCGGTTGAGCTTGGAATTCATTCGTGGAGATATGCATGTTCATAACCTTTGCAAGCATCCTAACTCCTGTCAAAATGCAAAATGAAATGTAAATCTTGGAGCAAGATGTGGTGGTGGACTTGTTGCTTGTATGTGTTCTAACTAGCTTGGGGCACCTCATACACTGCATCATCGATTAACATGATTTGTACGAAGTGGGTATGTTAAAAAGCTCAGAAACTTTCAAGAAACTACTTATTCTATTGGAAAAATTCAAGTGATTGGGAAGTTGGTGTGATGTGGTGGAGATTAGATCCTAGACTCGTGAATCACTGGTTGGTGAAGTGCCGAGCAAGAGATCGAACAAAGCCTGTGGCTTTGACCGACTTCGTTCTCCAGGCATGGTTCTTCTTTCCTTACCTCTCATAATTCTCATGTTTTAGTTCTCTTTTGCAACTAAATAGAATATTAAGTTATTAGATTTTTAATATAGTTAAATGTCCCTTCAACTCTTTCAAAACAATAAAGTGTCCTGTCGCAACTCTCGAAGTCATTATAACTCATCTACTTTAAACCATGAACTATCACCCTCACTTTGAGATGATATAGAAAACTCTTACCCTTCTTGATCGCTCCAATATCATTTTATCGACCAGACAAATTTGACTCCCCATTGATAAAGTTGACCTTCTCCTTGTTTTAAATAGTTAAATTTTGTAATTTTGGAGACTCACTAAGTACCCTTCGCAACTCTGGAAACGAGATGTGAAGTTTCATTCGTGTACCTTGGTATACGAGGAGTCACCTTGATTTTTGGTTTGACCCAAAATGATCATATGACATCCTTTTGATGCTCTTATAGGAGCCCTGTTACATCGGTTTACAACAGTAGAGAAGTTGTTAAAACTAGAAAGTTGGCTTTCGTTTTGGACCACCATTTGAAACCCGGAAAGAGAAATCATGTCCCATCTTCGCAAACCTCTAGCGTTTATACTAGAAAAATGCATGGAACATTCAATATAGGAAAGAGCACTTTTGGGATAGTTTGGCGAAGCCATTTTGTAGGCCTCGGTTGCTTGATTTTGACAGGTCAAACTGGACCAATTTTTTCTTGTCGCTCTAGAAAACTTGTCGCCATTTGAAAATGGTTTACTAGTTCTCAGTCCCGTCGACTCTGATGAATTCTCCTTATATAGGGGAACTAGTAGGAGATGTCTCATTGTGTGCTCCTCCATCAAACATCATTTTTGGATGTGGTTTTCTGGGCCCTCGAGCTAACTTTTGTCATTTTACAACTGGGTGAACTACGATTAGTAGCCCCGGAAAATTAGCCGCCAAACGCAAACCGTTCACTCTTTTTCAATTCCGTCAGTTGCTATGAACTCCTGGTATATCTGGGGACACGTAGAAAGTTAGTTGTGGTGTGCGTGTTCATTGGAAGATAACCTTTGGAAGTAGTTTCTTAGCCTCCGAGCCCATTTTGTACGTTTTGTAGCTAGTGAGAAAATGTAAAAGTAGAAAGTTGTGGACCCTCGTAGGGTTACCAAATCACCCTGGAAACTTTTAACACACGTAAATAACTATTTAAAACACTATAATGAAACTTGTTGTGTGTATTAGAACTTTTGACAAAATGATGTTTTCTCTCTCTTCCTTTCTCTTTCTCTCTCTGGGTTTATAAAATGAAGAAAAATGAAATGCAATGAATACATGTTTCTAGACCTTTTTAATTTCGATTGCAAATTGTAATTATTGTCAGATGTAAATGGGAAACTGAAAAATGATAATTATGATTGATTAGGGTGGATGCCATGCCAACGATTTATCGCTGATATCATGCTCACGTGGGTTTTGCAGGATGGAAGAATGACGACAAAAAAAGGTGATGTGTAATTTAATTATTATTATTGTAATTTTTATAGGTCATTGTAAAATGAATAACTGTCTAATGTAGTCTCTTGTTACGAAAAGTTATAATTGAAATTTGTTAATATGCATGAGATGCTAGTTTTAGGGATAACTTAGGAAATGTGCAACTAATCACCGGTTCAATTTGATTCTTAGTTGTGTATGGTAAAAAAAAAGGTTTGATTTATATATAGTAAATTGAAATTGAAGTTAATATATTGTAGTATTTTCTCAGTATTCAATAAACGATTAAATTAATTTACTGGGTTATCTTCTTACCTTGCAAACATAATAAAGAGTTTTAATGGGAACACTCAACCTTAATAAAATATTCGTGCATAGCTTTCCTGCATGTGTGATCCTTTTTTACCATATAAGAAATTTTAAAACCGTAGAACGACCTTAAACTTTGCACTCGATGAGACCTCCTAGGTTAGGTAAATAAAACCCCTAGTTGGAGTTTACCGTCATAGTCATTAGGTTTAGTGACATTGTCGTGAACCCATATTTTAGGAATGACATGGTCCAACCTACCCAGAGTATGTGGTTTCCTTCTAGTTTTGGTAATCGTGAGAAGAATGTCCTCTTCAGGTCCGACACTAAGCTGAGTGGTGAAGACCACCTTGGAAGTCACCTTATGAGTCTTTGTTAGAAGGAATGACTAAGCGGTGTAACCTTCCCATCTGTGGAGTAGGTAGAGATATTACTCCCTTGTACCCTATTGGATTTCCGGGCCTTACGAAATTAGATCTAGAAATTAACTTCATCAGTGAATAAAATCCCTGTTGGATCCAAGTGACCTAAATGAAGATCGTGATATAGTTGTTCTATGTCTTGCATTCTCGTTAGTGAACCCTTTTGTCCCTCGTAGATAAATGTCTTGTCTTGGGCTTGTGAAAATTTAGTGCCTTGATCTTTCACGAAAGGATTATAGGGTAAATACATTTTTAACCTTAATCACACCTATAATAGAGATTGAAGCCCTGGGTGAAACTGGAATTAAGCTTAACCATGTGCTTCTTTAATATGTCAGACAAGTACTATCGTAACTCTTATGTTTAAAACGATAGTAATCATGAGACCCTAGTGTGACAAAAGTAAATCATCTGAGAGTAAAACCAAAATTTGAGGTTAGGAATAATGCATGGGAGTCCTTATGACTTAATTTAAAACATCTTCATGTGTCACAAAGAATATACATTGCCTTGGTGTGACCAAACGTCGAGAAAACAAAAGATATACCTATAAAAATCAAATTTGGAATTTAACAAGCTATTGAACTATAATAATAATGGTAGCGAAATAACTATTCCGTGATCGATGGATGTTCTTGGGGAAAAAGCTATTTCAAATCTATGTCTTCCTTGATCCCAAGATTTCACCTTGACATCACGTTAGATCCACTTGTGTAGCAAGGGTAAATTTTAGACATTAAATAAATGTTTGAGAAGCACATTCTTAACATAAGAACAAGATAATTAAGTGATGTATATGTGATTTGAATTGTGCCAAATAAGCCAGTAAGTTATGGAAATTTCCATGATGCATAAAGGAAGCCAACCTAAATTGGTCGAACTGTAAATTAAAAAAATGGAATGAACTTAAGATTTTGTAGATGGAGAAAGGAGAAAACTATACTTGCACAATAATGTTCCTAAAAATGATAATGTGTGTATAATGTGCCTATGTGATTTGATGACTTTTGTAATATACTTGTCGAGGTGGGAGTCCTTATGGCATTTTGTAATGAACAATGTATAGAAAAAAAAAAAATAAAAATAAAAATAAAAAATTATCCCGGTATTTTTTTTTGTTGTATTGGTGTGTGTAAAGAGTGGGTACTACAGCTTATTCAAAGAAGACCCCCACTCATCTTTTTGTATAAAAATTATACTTGTTTTCTTTTATTTCACCCATATTTTATTTTTTGTATAGGAAAATAAAATTCATCTCCCATCTCATCTCACATGTATCTTGTTATTCACCTATTCATAAAGATCAGTTCACTTACATGAGACCTTGATTGGGTTTTATCACTTTGATTTCTTCTACCATTGTCAATTTCTTATATGTAATAAACATTAAGATGTATCAATTTTGAAATTCGTATCTTGGATTCAACACACTATTTTTGTTCATTCAACGGTTCAAAATTAATATTTAAAATTTATATTGATATGTAAAGTTAATCCTCTTTTTCATAATATGTGTTTTCTCAAAATCTTAAATATTTATGAGTTTCTTTTACAAACCAGTATACTTCAATTTAATTTTTATTTTTATTTTAATTATGATTATTTCATAGAAAATAATTAACTATCTAATGATTATAATATCAAATCAAGGAGTTAATCAAACAATTATTTATTAAATTTAATACTTCACAAATATTTTAGCTCAATGGTATCCTAGTTTAATATGATTTTATAAACTAAAAAAAAGTTGTCAAAATAAAAACTATTTTATGCCTGGGGCTATCCTGGCGACTAGATCACATGATTTGCATCCATATCGCATGGTCCGTGTGCACATAAACCATGCATAAACATCACACTTTTCAGTGTGGCAAATAACGCCCAAAGTAATGTTTTCACCACCGAAATATTTTAATGGGAAAGGGACCTGGTTTGGGGTGAGCTGGAACCTTGTCACATGGATCTAAGAGGCAGAGGATGCCGCCACTTTCTCGTATCTTATTAAACTTCAATTCGGTGTCCCTCCCCTCCATCCATTTTTTCTACCTCCATTTTCAATCTTTGGTTCCAATCTCCCTCTTGCAAAAGCTTGAAATCTCTTGTATTCGAGTATCCCTCTTACCTTCGGGTATTTCTACTCATGTCTCTAACTTCCTGGTCAGAATTTGGGTATTTTTTCCTACTTTCTTGAATATTGTAAACACTTATAGGTTTAGAGGATATATTTATGTATTTACAGTGCATTTTTCCACTTTCTTTCATTTCGTAAATTTATGGAATTTTTGGCCTTGTAAAATTATTTTGTGTTGTTATTTAAATTTATATACTTTAGCGAATGACGTTTGGCTCAATGGTGAAGATGTTGGCTCTTAATGAGCCCACCAAGGTTCAATTCTCGTTGTAAGTGAAGTCAGGAGATATTGTTAATAAGGGATGAGGCCAGGATCATGCCCTGGGTGAATTTGGTAGAATGGAAACCCCTCAGTCCTTGACAACTAAGCCTAAGAATTTGTGCACCTAACCCGTGTAGTTGTTTCAGATTCAATAAAAAAATTGTATACTTTCTTACAATTCGTAAGTTTATGGAATTTCGTACGGCCTTATAAACTATTCTATTATATTATTTAATTTTTTGTCCTATAGTTTGTGTTGGGATTTAATTAGAAATATTCCGTTGAGATTATTTGAATACGAGTTGTAGAGTTCCAGTTTTGGTGCCTTCCACAAGTGAATCCTAAAAGATAACATATAAAACATGATGATCATATGTCACGAGATAAATGTCATCCACGGTGAATACCAAAATCTAACACATAAAAGTGGGTGTCCTCCCTTGGCCGCTAAATTTTCCAAAATGGCATTGCCCTTATCCTCCAATGTAGGAATAGGGTTCGAACCCCTAACCATGTGAAAATCCTCTCCTCCTAGATGTCTCTCACTCTTCTCAAGTTATATGTGAAAACCCTAACAAATATAAGAAGAGGGACAATGAATAATCACATTATAAATCTAAATGGATTCCATTATAAACCCAAGCCTTCGATGTGTCGTAAAAACATTATCTCTATGCCTTCGCATGCCGATAGTTGACATAGAAGTTGTAAGTATCCTCAAAGAAAATATCTTGAGACCAAACCCCATGCCTCGGGTTTTGAAAAATATTGAGGCAAGAATAGGTTTATATATATGTTGTTGGGAGACTATTATTTGCTGCATCGAGCCTTCATTTTATACAACTCTACCTAATGAGTTACTTAGTCGACATATTAAAATTCTATCTATGAAACATTTTAATATCTAAAAATCACATAGCATTATGTTGTTTCATTCACTGAATATTTATTTTTTATCTACGGGGTTTCAAAAATATGACTCGGGTGTTTGATGAATAGATTTTTTTTGTTAGGTGAAGAGGTTTTCAAACCCTTAAGAAACATGTGATCCTCCTTACAAAGTTGTAACCAATTCTAATGGTGCATTTAAAATATATTCAATTTTTATCCTATAAATCCTAGCTTCACACAGTGCAAACCCGAGAATGAAGAAAATGTTATAAAATGCTTCCAATCCCCTTTCAAGCCACCAATTTTGTACTAAAGGTCTGCCCCAACTTGGTTGTCATGAATAACTTACCAGTGGTTCTTGGAATCATGTACAAGCCTCACCTTTCTCATCTCCCTACTGCCCTGCATGTAGATGATAGTCTATACAACCCTCCAAAGTGTCATTTCATATATAACATGAACACATATCTCCTTATACAATGATGGAATCATCAAACTTAGTCTTTTCATCTACTTAAAAATGGAATAAACAAGGACTCATGCATGAAACTTTACCCAACTCCCATGAACAAACACATACATACCTATACATACGTACATACATACATATCTATACTTGTATATGTATGTTTATACATATACATACATACATACAAACATACACATGCGCACACACACACACACATATGTATCACATACCGGACCTTTGTGTTATCATATGGTAGTGTTGTTTGTTGTATACACACTCTATGTATACCACAAAAGAGAGATAAAATTGTATATACTCTTGACTTTCTTTGGATAGTCAATGAATGCACCTTTGTGATACCTACTCAAATACATACATGTACATATACATATGTATACATATACACGTAAACACATGTACATGTACATATACATATATATTTTTAATTGTGTATGTATGTTTATACGTGCATATCCATATCCATATGCCTATATAGGTACACGTATGTATTTTGTATACATATACATATGTATATGTCTCAAATACCTAGACCTTTGTGTTATCTTATCATATGGTAGTGACATGTGTCATGTACACATTGTGTGTATATAACATAAGAGAGATAAAAAAATAGCTATACTCTTGAATTTGTTGGCTAGTCCATCGGTGTGTGTTGTGATACATACTCGATCACATACATGTACCTATGTATAGCTATACATGTGTAATTTATATGTATGTTTATACATGCATATGCATATCCATATACATATATATGTACACATATGTATGAGTATAAATATACATATGTATATGTATCACATACTGGACCTTTTTATTATCATATGGTAGTGTTGTTTGTGGTATACACACTATGTGTATACCACAAAAGAGAGATAAAAATTGTCTATACTCTTGAATTTGATGGCTAGTCAATGAATGGACTATGATACCTACTTAAACCCATATGTATAATTATACATATACATATGTATATGTATCACATACATGGACCTTTATATTATCATATGGTAGTGTTGTTTGTGGTATACACACTCTATGTATACCATGTAAGAGAGATAAAACTATTTATATTCTTGACTTTTTGCTGGCTAGTCAACGAATGTGCTTTGATACCTACTCGAATACATAAATGTACCTATATAGACGTATACATATACATACATACATGTAAACTCAACCTTCCTTTACTTGGATGGTTTAATTTAAACATGATTATAGATATCATAATTGTTTTTGATAGAATGTGCCATGTGGCATCACAATGGGTTGATTATTCATGATTATAGTAGCCATAATTGTTTTTTGTTGCATGTGCCATATGGCATCAAAATGAAAATCACATGATAATCATTGCATCTTCTCTCAACTATATTCAACCATCAAGTGATTTTGAAAAATACTTAACATGTGAACCATTTTTTTCCTCTATTTATTACAACACTATAATTTTTTTAATTTGTATCTCTGTTGATATTTGAATCCATTTTCTCTCATCCATCAATCACAATTAAGGTAATTTTGTTTCATTCTGCTTCTATAATTAATTATAGCATTTTATTAAATAGAAATGAACTTTGTGTCATATATATGGATCCATCCATATATAACCATGTCATTTTCATTGGTTCCTTGTCTTCATTTTCTTTTGGAGAAGAATATTGATGATCAAGGTTTTCATATCCTCCTGAATGTCCTTAGGTTGAGAAATATAGCTTGTGTGGTATTTAAAAGAAAATAACATCTAAAAACATTTGCATATCCATATACATATATATGTACATGTGTGTACGAGTATAAATATACATATATGTATATGAATCACATGCGTAGACCTTTGTGTTATCTTATCATATGGTAGTGTCATGTGTCATATACACAATATGTGTAAACCACAAGAGAGATAAAAACTATCTATACTCTTGAATTTCCTAGCTAGTCAATTAATGTGTTGTGATACCTACTCAAATACATACATGTACCTATACATACGTATACATATACACGTACACATATGTACACACACACACATATGTGTAATTACATATGTATGTTTATACACATGCATATGCATATGTAGAGCTTTGGTGTTTAATCTATGGAATGGGATAGTGAAAACCAAAGTGATGCATTAAATTATCACCACCTTCTCACATCATTTGCCTCCTAATTTCTATGCCTTTTTATGGACCTTATCTTCCTTGTGATCGGCATCGTGAATTGACATGACTCATTATTTGGATGGTGATTGGGTTGTGTGACTAGATGCCATGAGGGGAGAATGCGGGTACCATAGATACCCGATGAATGTATGCCATTATGTATGGCATATTATGGTGTTTTTTATGGGGGTCATGTGATCCTATCGCTAGGATAGAC
Source organism: Taxus wallichiana var. yunnanensis (assembly GCA_018340775.1). Taxonomy (NCBI): domain Eukaryota; kingdom Viridiplantae; phylum Streptophyta; class Pinopsida; order Cupressales; family Taxaceae; genus Taxus; species Taxus wallichiana. The sequence goes on from CM031240.1 coordinate 951,624,811, forward strand.
ATATCCTATACATGTTCACACACATAGTTGTATTTGGATATCTATTTTTATACATGCATATGCATATCCATATACATATATATGTACACGTATGTATGTGTATACATATACATAAGTATATGTCTCACATACTTGGACCTTTTTATTATCTTGTCATATACACACTTTGTGTGTAGCACATAAGAGAGATATAAAAATGTATATACTCTTGATTTTGATTGTCAGTCAATGAATGTGTCTTTGTGATACTTACTCGATCACATACATGTACCTATACATACGTATACATTTACACATACACACACACACACACATATGTGTGTGTGTGTGTGTGTGTGTGTGTGTGTGTGTGTGTGTGTGTGTAGGGAAAACTCAGTTCACATGTTAAGCATTTTGCAAAATCACATGATGGTTGAATATAGTGGAGATAATATGTAATGATTACTTGTGGTTGTTATTGTGATGCCACATGGAACATGAAAACAAAAAAACATTATGGCTTCTATAATCAGGAATAATCAATCCATTGTGATGCCGCATGTCACATTCAAACAAAAACATTTGTGATAGGTATAATCATGAATAATCAACCCATTGTGATGCCACATGGCATATTGATTGTATCTTCCTTGGGATCAGCCTCGAGAATTGACAGGACTTGTTGACAAGATGATGAACTCCTTACTTATACATGTATATGGATATTCATACATATATATATGTACATGTATGTACGAGTATACATGTACATATGTATAAGTCTCATATACTTGGACCTTTGTATTATGTTGTCATATACACCTTGTGTGTATACCACATAAGAGAGATAAAAACTATCTATACTCTTGAATTCTCTGGGTAGTCAATGAATGTGCTATGATACCTACCCGATCACATACACATACCTATAAATACATATACATATACATGTACACACACACACACATTTGTAATAACATATGTATGTTTATACATGTATATGCATATGCATTCCCATATACACATATATATATGTACACATATGTATGAGTATAGATATAAATATGTATATGTATATGTATCATATACTTATACCTTTGTATTATCATATGGTAGTGTTTTTTTTGGTATACACACTCTATTTATACCACATAAGAGAGATAAAAATTGTATATACTCTTGACTTTCTTTGTCTAGTCAATGAATGTGTTGTGATACCTACTTGAATACACACACATACCTATACGTATGTATACATATACACATACACAAATGTACACACACACACACACACACACACACACACACACACACACACACACACACACACATTTGCATATGTAAGTGTGACATTAGTTTCTTGAATGGATTTAGTTCTATCAGTAGTATACCTCAATTAGAGTAGAGAAAATAATTATTTGGTTGCTCTGTATCTATTTTTTAATCAATATAAATTTTCTTTGAGTTGGGTCCCTCTTGGTTTGTAAGTTTCCTCCAACTTGATTTTTTTCCTCCAACTAGTAGCTTTCTATGTAGAGATATTCTTAAAGGAAAGATATTTACATCATGTGGCATCCATTTGGATTTATAATGTGATTATTCATGGCTCCTGTTCTTATACATGCTAGGTTTTTTCACATATAATTTGAGAAATGTTGATCAAAGAAAAATATATATATCATCATGCATATAATTTTTTTTGAGATATTGCAAAACAAGAACTTGACTCCAAGCTCTGCCAAGAGGATTAAAAAAAATGATGGCTAAAAGTTTTGTATCTATGTGAATAAGCTCTGAAGGCAAATTTTTCTATCATAGAAACTTAACCCTTGGTTTCTCAAATTTATTTCCCAATATCCTTCTTAGGAATCTCACCATCATATCTTAAGAGTTTAAGATCTAATAAAGTTGATTGGGTGCCTTAAAAGACAGACCTTAGCACATATCCTCACAAACCATCTATTGAGCCTCGAGAAGGGTATTTTTGGCATAACTCTCTTCAATCGTCGATTCAAGATTTATAAATTGAAACATATATTTATTTACACTCATTATATGATATTTTCTTACTAGTGGTATTTGGAGAAGCACATGGACCTCCCTTTTCTTAGTCTTCTACCATTTTGTTGTAGGTGCACTTAGTTTGTATTTCACAGTTTGTAATCCTAGTCTAGCCTTTCCTTAGCTCTTTATTTATCTATCCTTCATCCTGAGGTGTCACATCGATAGATAGGTTCTAATGCATGCACACACCTTACAATGTTTTCAAGATATTCACTAAAACACACACAACTACAGTACAAAGATGATCATTAAACAACTTATTATAGAACATTATGAGTAAGAATCCTTTTATTGCATAAAGTAGATCTTCCTTTTCCTCTTAGCACGAGTTTTGAGGTCTCCAACTACCTTATTAAGTCTCACAACAACACATTGTGTGATGTTTCCATAGTCTTTTCACAATCCTATCAAATGTTTTCTTATGATATCATCATCAAAAGAGGGTTAGAAGCTTTCATATCCACTAGAAATACACACAAACAATGAGTCATGAACACTCCCACAGATGGCTCATACATGCATTAAGGAGAGGAGTCATCATTCACAGTTTCAAACTCAGAAAATGCTCCAAAAAAACATAGTTGCATACCCACATCAATCTCCATATTCATATTTCTCAGGTTTCATATAAAAGTTATGCTTTTCCTTGCTCCTTCTTCCTCCTAGTATGAGGAATGAGTTCACAAATTCACTAACTCCCCTATATTCAAGCTTCTACCTACTTGCATGTACTAACTACCATCAATGTATCTTCCTTAGAATCTCATTGTGATTGACCTCTTCAAGTGACTCTTAAACTTCTCACAATGAGGCTTATAACTACCCCTTACACATTATTCCAAGCATCTTAATGATGCCTCACACACAAGATTCATTATTTTCCATAGCTTAGATAGTTTCAAAATTTAGTAGAATCATGATGCCTAAGAGACTCTAACAACACCTAATAACACTTGAATCACCCATTTCAATACCATGCACCCATTACATATATTTAAATTTTCAAATATCCCTTTTTGGATGGAAAACACAAAATAAGAACAATTCAAATTGCCTAACTTCGTGCCTTAGGCTATCTTGGTGACAGGATCACATGAACCGCATCCATATCACATGATCCCCATGAATATATACCATGAATATACATCACAATTTTCTAAACAATCACCTTAAAACGTGGAACCATACCACCCGAGGTAATGTTTTTGCCACCGGAATATTTCAACATGAAAGGGAACCGAAAATGAATGTTCTTGATTTTGTTAGCTAGTCAATAAATGTGTTGTGATACCTACTTGAATAAATACAGGTACCTATACATATACACATACATACATGTACATACATATATATTTGTAATTGTATATGTATGTTGATATATGCATATATGTATCCATATACATATATATGTACATATATTTATGAGTATGCATATACATATGTATATGTATATGTCTCACATACCTAGACCTTCGTGTATTTTATCATATGGTAGTGTTTTTGTGGGATACACATTGTTTGTATACCACATAAGAGAAATACAAACCATCTATACTCTTCACTTTTTTGTCTAGTCAATGAATGTGTTGTGATACCTACTCGAATACATAAACATACCTATACATACGTATACATATACATGTACATAAATGTATATATACATATGTATATATTTATTAATTGCATATGTATGTTTATACATATCATATCCATATACATATACCTATATATGTACACGTATGTATGTATGCCACATACAGATACATATGTATATATATGTCTATACATACTTGAACTTTGTGTTATCATATGGTAATGTGTTGTTTAATGGTATACACACATACTGTATACCACATATGTAGAGATAAAAACTACATACAATCATGAATTTTATGGCTAGTCAATGAATGTGCTGCTATACCTACTTGATTACATACATGTACCTATACATACATATTTATATACACGTACATATACACATATATATTTGTAATTGCATATGTATGTTTATACATGCATATGCATATCCATATACATATATATGTATGATATATATAGTATACATATATGCATGTATATGTATATGTCTCACATACTTGGACCATTTGTATTATCATATGGTAGTGTTGTTTTGGTATACACTACTGTGTATACCACAAGAGAGAGATAAAAAATGTCTATACTCTTGAATTTGCTGGTTAGTCAATGAATGTGCTATGATACCTACTTGAATACATACATGTACCTATACATATGTATACATATACACGTACATACATGTACACTCTACCTTCCTTTACTTGGCTGGTTTGATTTAAACATGATTATAGCTATCATAATTGTTTTTTGTTGAAATGTTCATGTGGCATCAAAATGACAAAAAGTTAATAATCATTACATCTTTCTCCACTTTATTGAACCATTATGTGACTTTGAAAATTATTAACATGTGAACCTATTATACTTGATATCTTTGTTAAGGTCTTTGATGGTGGCATTTCTAAAATCAAGAATCCATTTTATCTTCGGGAATTTAATGCAAAGATAGCTAACAAGAAATAATTTTGATATACCTTGATGGAGTCCACAATCTTAATTCTTATTCTATATGTTTTCATTCCTTATTTATGATATGATGCAAGATCACCTATCCTTATCATGTATATAGAATATAGTTATATATTGAGCTTGTATAGATCATATTTATAGTCTTTATTTGATATTTTTTCTTCCACAAATTTTGGGAAATAGGGATCATATTTATCCCCCCCTCCCTTATTTCTTCCATATGTTTTTTTCCACAACGTCTAGGGGAAAATAGGGATAATATTTATCCCCTCCCTCCCTTATTTATTCCCTATAAGTTTTTCTTCCACAACATATGAGGTAATAGGGATCATATTTATCCCCCTTACCTCCCTTATTTCGTCCCTATACTTTTTTTCCATATGTTTTTCTTCCACAACATCTGGGGCAAAAGGATATATTTATCCCCCCCTCCCTTCCTTATATGTTTTTATTCCCTATGTGTGTGTGTGTGTGTGTGTGTGTGTGTGTGTGTGTGTGTGTGTGTGTATTTATTTATATATATGTACATGTATCATATAGCATATACATATACATATATATATGTATATGTATGAATATACATATACATATGTACATGTAAAAGATGCTAAGATGTGCCAATCCCTAAGCATATCACAAGGAAGAGAAATGTGGAGGAAAGGATGGAAATTGGTGGTGAGTTTTTAAGATGTATTGATTTGGTTTTTCATTTCCCATTTCATTGATTAAACAAAAATAAATTTAAGTGCCAAAAACTCAACAAATATTTTCGGTGAAGGCCGATTATGGGATAATTCGAAGCACAAATTAGTCACCATCATATCCATGAGTCATGCCAATTCCTGATTCCACTCCCAAGGTAGATACGATCCATACGAAGGAAGAGAAATTAGAGAGGAAAGGAAATGAGAAGTTGGTGATAATTTAATGCATCAATTTGGTTTTCACCGCCCCATTCCATCAATTAAAGAAGCAACAAATAACTCTAAGTGCCAAAACTGTGAACTCTGAATCGCATTCGTAGAAGGTTGATTATGGGAGAATTGGAAGAGAATTGGTGAGAATGTCCATTATGCGAGAATTGGTGAGAAGCCTTAGATCTTAAAAAATATTCAAGTGAATGAAACTTCCTGAGGCTATGCGATTTTCAGATTTTAAAATTGTTCACATATACATTTTTTTAATTTTTCTTTTATATATATTTGTGAATTATTTTAAAGGAAAACATGTACTTATAGTATCAATAACAATACTTATATATGGTATTATATATTTTCATATACACATTATGTGTATACCACAAAAGAGAGATAAAACCTTTCTATACAATTGTCTTGGTTGGCTAGTCAATGAATGTGTGAAATAGAAATTGAGGAGAATAATAATAAGATATAAAAGATTTATAGATGTCTATTTTTAGTGTATGATCAGGCTTTGTGAATATAAAATAGAAGTGAGTAAATACAAAATAGAAGAAATAAATAAACAAGGAAATCAAAATTAGCAAAAGAATCAAACCTCAACTACAATACAAATACTAACATTGAAAAATTGTTATAATAAATAGAGGAAAATAGGTTCACATGTTAAGTATTTTAAATTCACATGATGGTTGAATAAAGTGGGAAAAATATGCAATGATTACCTTTTTTTCTCATTGTGATGCTACATAACACATTCAAACAAAAAACAATTATGATAGCTATAATCATGTTTAAATCAAAACAACCAAGAGAAGAGTATAGACAATGTATTCATTGGCTAGCAAACCAAGAGAAGAGTATATACACCAGCCACGGTCACAACCTAGTTATTTACTTGTGATCAAATACATGATGGTCCATTTTTATCTTATGTGGTTTACACACAGTGTCTATATAAAAAACAACAATATCATATGATAATACAAACATCCAGGTATGTGAGACCATTACATATACATATGTAAATGCATACTTGTACATATATGTTTTTATATGGATATGCATATACATACACATAAATATACAAATACATACATACATACATACATATATATATATATATATATATATATATATATATATATATGTATGTATATGTATATATATGTATATGTATACATATGTATGTGTATGTAAGTGTATGAATATGTAGGTTTCAAATCCCATTAGAAGATAGAAATGGGCGATGCATGTATGGCATATTATGGTGTATCTTATGGGGTTAATGATCTATCCTATCAAGATAGTTGGCTCTTCGCACAACGTGTCAGCTCACTCCAAATAGGATCCCTTTCTCATTGAAAAATTATGGTGGTAACATCTTGATCCGAGTGGTATCGTGCCATGTTGGCAAGGATTTTTGGAAAACTATGATGTATATGCATAGTGTATATGCACGAGGATCATGTGATATGGATGCAGGTCATGTGATCCTGTCACTAGATATCTTAAGGCCATTTTGTGAAACTTACATAGTCATACATATACATACACATACGCATACATATATAGATACATACATGTATACACATATATATATATATATATGCATTTGAATATGTACATGTGTATACATATATTCATATATATACATATGCATAGGATATACATAGTACATATGTATATGTATATATATGTATATGTATATATGACCCCATGTGATAGAACATAAGATGCCATAAAATATGTCATACATGCAATGCCCATGTATGGGACCTAGTTCTGCTTTCATGGTGTCTAGTTAGCACAACCCAATCACATCATGTGTATACCATATAATTTCACTCCTAGTATCGTAATACAATGTTTGCATTTTTTGTCACATACGGACAAAAATAACAACATGTGTATACAAAACATTTCACTACTAGTATCCTATTAAGTTATGTGTGTCGTTTGTCACATAAAGTATAATCACAACATGTGTTATAGCCCAATCATTTACTTTCCATTTAGGACATGATTGTATGACCCCATATGATACACCATAAAATTACTTACATGCATCATCCATTTATGTCTTATGTGGTATACACAAACAATCTATATATAAAAACAACACTCCCATATGATAATACAAATGTCCAGGTATGTGAGACCATTACATATGCATATGTATATGTATACTCATACATACATGTACATATTATCCATGTATCTTCTTGTTTCCATTATAACTAATTTTCTACCTATCATTTTCCGATTCCTCCCTATTCCTTTTCTTCTTCATTTTCAAGCATGTGATCATACTCTTTTTCTCAATTCTAATAATGGACTAACTAGCCCAATTCGAATACATTTCATCACTATAATTTTTTTCATCCACAACATCTGGGGCAATAGGGATCATATTTATCCCCCTTCCTCCAATATTATTCCCTATATGTTTATCTTCCACAACATCTGTGGGGCAATAGGGATCATATTTATCCCCCCTCCCTCCCTTATTTCTTCCTTATAAGTATTTCTTCCACAACGTATGGGGAAATATTGATCATATTTTCCCCCTCCCTTATTTCTTCCCTATAAGTTTTTCTTCCACAACATCTAGGGCAATAGGGATCATATTTATCCCCCTCCCTCCCTTATTTCTTCCCTATAATTTTTTCTTCCACAACATCTAGGGAAATAGGGATCATATTTATCCCCCCTCCCTCCCTTATTTCTTCCCTATAAGTTTTTATTCCACAACATCTAGGGCAATAGGGATCATATTTATCTCCTTCCTTCCCTTACACACACACACACACACACACACACACACACACAACACACACACACACACACACACACACACACTTACTTATACCACGTAATGTGCATTAAAACATAAACATTGGAATTTTCATTTGTATCATCATATACACATAAAAAACAATGTGTATACCATAGAAAACATAGAAAAAATAGTTTGTATACCACAAATAACACACAAAAAGAAAATATATATATATATATATATATATATATATATATATATATATATATATATATATATATATAGATATATATATGTATATGGAATATAAATATGTATTGAATATGGAATGCAAAAGTTGTATTGAAAGTTTAAATTTTCGTATGTTAAATATGTAAATGAAAAAACATGTTGTCTGTTGTTGCTTATGATATATGTTTTCCATTGTAAAGGTAAACATGGTTGCCATTTGGAGATTGGAAATTCATGGAGTGTCTAATACCTCAAAAAATATTACATGTTCATCATTCATATTATATGACCCTAATGGCAACAAGAAAGAAAGTAGAGAGGCACTATTGTGGGAGATTCCAATATGACCATCCACCAGGTTGAGTATAGGGCCTTGATATTGGGTCTTGAGGAAGTGTTACGTCATGAAGTTTAGAAAATTTGTGTGTTTTCTCATGATATGATTTTTGTGAATCAAATGAATGGTGTATACCAATGTAACAATGTAAATATTTATGTTCTTCAAGTTCAAGTGTTAGAGATTGTATCTGCTTTGTGAAATGTTCATATGTACATGTAAAATTTAATAGAGGTAGGTTGGATGTATGTCAAGTGTCTATGGCCACTATAAATGAAGAAGTGGTAGTGTTGTTAGCACTTTCCATGGATGACATTGTAATATGATATATGTACACACTATATTTCCTTTTTGTGTTATGTATAATTATGTTTGTAATTATTTAATGTCTTAATATGTATTATCTATGATGCATTTGTGGAATGGTAGATATAATTTTTTTATGTAGGAATAATGCAGCCCGTCAGAGATATAATATGAATTTTATTCCAAGATTCTCAGACCTTGGAGTCATCATACTTTTCTATGGTGTGTACTCTTAGAAAAATACATGTAGGCACTATATCTATCCATTTTGTTATTGTTAAGCTGAATTATGATTTTTGTGATATTTTGTTATTTAGAAAGTTTCGTGGTCAGATTTACCGATGATGCATTTTGTGGTACATGCATCTTCATCATAGGTAAGAATACAAGCTTTTCAATTACCTTTTCCATTGTTGTGATTGAAAAATAAATAATTGTATTATCTTTTATGTAAAAAAATTTTTAAGTAATTAATGCAATCTTATTTCAGATACCTGTGTCTAGGCCTACCATTAGAAGATTAAAATGGTGAATACCAAGATTGTACCTTCAGATATCTTCTTCAGTACATGTGTGTGTGTACTTTATCTACTAATCATTCTAACATTACTTTTAAAAAAAAATAGACTTTGGTATTATTTATCATTTCAAGAAAGATGTTTTATATGGTATGGATTGTTGAGTGAAGGATGAAGAGGTTGGTTATGCAACAAACATTACTTCATTGTCACATGTACAGATTGATATAGTTGTAGAGAGAGGTAAAATTACCTTAATTTAACATTATATTTTTATCTTAATTTAATTTTATTATATATTATTGTGTATGTGTGTGCCTAACTAGTTTATATGTGCCTAATGAGTTTTTATGACTCACAACGTGATATTTGGAATGCTGATTGCAGGAGGATGCACCCAGTGTTGCTTCTCTAGGTCATGTCAGAGGATGATATCATTATCGATGAGGTAAAATCAGAAAATTGAATCTTGTAATTTATTATTTTCATTTATGTCCATTAGTGTCTAACTGTTTATATGATGTTGTGAATAGGATCCTCTTCACTATAGGAGGGAGCATTACGGGGATCACATACTTTATTATTGTGAGTACCCCAGTTGTGACAGAAAATTTTATGAGTTATGAGGCTAAACCTCCATAGGACAGATGCCCATTCCCTCTCTCATGTTCCCCTAATAGGAAAGGGAGAAATTTTAAATGGAAAGTATCATTGGTGTACCTCCCAAAAGTGAAGGAAATACAAGGATCAGAGAGAGGGAAACATTGAGGGTGTGTCATACATATGTGCTATATATCAGAGAGGTGATGTGATATAACACATTTTCAAGAGGGATGCGCAAGGCATCATTTGAAAACTTAGCAAGAAAATCTAAGAAAGAGGTTGATGATGCCATGAGGGTCTATGATTTGGAGACTATGAGGAGTAAGAGGAGGGAAGACATATTGGATTTGAGAGAAAAGAAGAAAAAATGGTAAGTTTATTGAGTAACGATTTCATTTCACTTGTTTCATTATCAATACATAAGTATTATCTATTTATTATAATTTATATGTCATTGTCTTAACATGGTGAGGAGGGTGAGATGGATGCATAAGCAGAGGGGGTCATTCATGAAAGAACTTGAGGAAATGAGTGTGAGATGTAAGTTAGTCATTTTATATTTAGTTTTTTTAGTTAAACACTTGTTCATGAATTGTTAAATAACATTTGCATTGATATAATATGTATGTAGGAGGATGACATGCCATTATTACATTTATATGAAAAATGTAAAAAATTAGTAATGAATCCAACCAAAAGCAAGTTTGAGGTAAAAAGAAAGCAAGAGGTAAATAAAAGTTTTTGTTATAAAAATATGTGAAAAGTAATTTGTAGATTTTTCTATAAACCCATGTAATAAAAAGTTGTTATTTTGTAGGTTAATTCATCACAATGGGGGTGATGTATTGTAATAAGGCGGTGAACTTTCTTTTCAGCTGATCATGGATGTGGCGGTGCAAGCAATGGATGAAATGGTAATTCATGGAGGATGTAAATGTGTGTTGGTGTTAATTGTTCTTGATATAACACTAAAAAGTATGGATAAATATGTATCTATATCGTTTAAATATGCTTAAGATGTGTATTTTATATGATATAGCCCTCATGGATAATATGTTAGATTACAATTTATTTATATTCATCCTAGTTATTAAATATTATGTTCAAATGTTTACGATTTTATAATTTTGGGACACATTTTTCCATGTGGATCATATAAAATGATGAAATTTCTATCATTTCTCTAGAAATATAAATTTAGAATTTTTGTTTTAAAATCTAGAAATAAATAATTTGAAATATTTATGTTGTTTATTATTAATCCACACCATAATATGTCTAAATGATTTTTTTCAAGATTTTAAACCCCATAGTATTTAGAGGGTTTTTTTCTCATTTTAGAAGTATTTACATGGAAACTAACTTCAAATTTTACAATTCATTCAAAAGACAAATTTTGATTATTTGACCTTCATCTTGGTTTCCTACTCTAGTTCATGAGCTTCTTCCAACATGTAAAAATATTGATTCTAGCCTTCATAATCTTATCCAATGCATACACCCTGTTCCTACTTCTCATTTAGTGCTAATCCAACCTTAAAGTGAGTCAAACCATTCAAGAGTATCACATAGCTTACCCAATGGAAAAGTCTACCTTTCTTGGTTTGTTGAGCAACTGTCTACTATCATGGTCATGGTTAGAACTAATGTTGTTTACACAAAAACTTGATTTCAATTTGTAATTATCTTTAAGTTCAAATCTTGATCCACTACTTCCCTTTTACCTTTTGTGAGTTCCGTTTAACCTCTCGTCAACTACTATCCTTCTCCTATTTCTTACTCATTTACCTCCTTCTTCTAATTTCATTTTGGGTATCCCATCAAAAATCCTATTTTACTTTGTTGTTATCAATATTCTCAATGTTACCCTCTACCTCAATCTCAGGATAGTCCTATGTACATTTACTTTTAATGAATTATTCTAGTCCTTCACCCCCTTTCAAAGCTTCATTCATCCTTACTAATCTTTTCAACAAGTTCCCCTAACACCTCATTGATGGCTTGGTTTTTGGAAACCTCTGTCCTTACTAGAATGTCATAGTCCTTTAATACTATAATAATATTTTAATTTTCACTTGATCTACTAATTGTTACAATGAATTCCATTTACTCATTGAACTGGTTCTTGCCTCTCCAACCCACTAATGCCTCTACATTCACTGATTTCATTTAAGTTTACAAATCTTTGTATCTATCCAGTCAAGGATTGTGCACACATTTCTTGTATTCTTAATCACTTTAGGATTTGTATGATGATTTTTAACCTTCAAAAACACCTGTAGATTCCCTTCAAGACTTCCTCATTTCCAAAATCCATCTCGAGCATCCTAAGAGTTAACTTTTAAAACACATCTTCCTTCCAACCTCAAAATTGTGCTTAAACATTGTCATCATGTGACTTAGTTTCTTGACATCCATATTCCTGAATTTTATTGGTTTGAGTGCATTCATGACCTTCCATTATTTTTACAAACTTGTTGTTGACTATACAGACCATCAAATTTATGACTAGCTCCCTTTCTCAGAGTTCATTTCCTACTGAAACCTACTAGTCATGCATTACTCAGTTAAAAATTTGTGTCTCTTTTTTCATGAGAAATACTGGTTTGTAATTATCTTACTCCTTCAAGGAATCTCTATATTTATTCTATCTCTTTAAAATTCAATTTGGTGCCAAGATTGTTAATATTCTTTCTAAACATCTAAAAATTCTTGTTTTTCTAAACCCTTGAGGTAGGGTATCCTTGGACTGAGAGAATTTTATGGTTTCATTTCTTTTGTTAGACTCTTTAACCCTTCTTAGTGACTTCAAAACTCATCTACATTCCTTTGAACCATTCCTACACACTACTCATACAATGAAGTTTACCAAAAACTTGAGTTTGATTGTTTAACAAACATCAAAGAGCATTGTGCTCACTGTTACACTTGTATTGAGATTATCAGACTTCTTTGACTAGTTACACTGAGCTAGGGAAGTAGTTAGATCATTTACACCTTCACATCAAATCACACAATTGGTTTAAAACCTTTAACATTCTTACTTACTTCATAGTCATACCTTAATCTCACAATGAATCCAATTGCAAGGTTCAATTTTTCATGACTATTCCATCATTTTGTAACCTCCTTTTAACACTCCCAAATCCTATAAAGATTTCCTATTTCTGAGATAATATTCAAAGGATAATCAAACATGAGAATCATTCTCAAGTACTTCAATATTCAATGCATGTTACTCAAAATGCAACCTTATACACAGCTTTCTATACAAGAAGCTATTTTTTTAATAAAAGCATGAAATTACAAGGCTTCATTAGCCATGAGGCTCTGCCACATAGTCCTCCTCCTCTTCCCAAAATCTATCCTTTTTTTTTCTTTGAATACATTCTCCAACATTATATAAATGAGAGGAAAATTTGGTAGTTAGGGCTTCCCACAAGTAACCCCACTAGGTCAAGCTAACTCAAGATGAGTTATAGGATTGATTAGAGTGAGAAACCCATGAAAAAGGTGGTAAAGATGCCATAAAAATATCATTACAACATACATGGCTCTTATACTAACATCTAACACTATAACACCCTAATACTAAATTCAAATATTTAAATTAAAAAAATGGAGGGAAAATCCCTTATTCAAACTCAAGGAGTCCAAAAGGTCTAAAAATAACTATGATCACTCTAGATGGACTCTAGACACCTTAACCTCCTAAAGAAAACCAAAATTTATGTTATTTACATGATGCTCCTGCATTGGACATTAAACAATTTATCATACAAAACCACACACAAAGTTCACTGTTACACCTAGTCTTACAAGCTAGAATTTCTTCAATTCTTGAGCCTCACCTCTCCCAAGCATTGGATAATTTGAAAATTTCCTTACAAATTAGTTACTAGTCCTTTAATTGTCATTCCCCTTCGAGTTACCACCACTTTGGGGCCTCCTAAGTTGTGACCTTTCAACTTCCTATTTAGTCACTTGGACAACTATTCTTGCTTCAAATTTACAAGGTACATATGACCAAGAGCTTAAACTCTTTACAACCTATGGACTCCTTTAGAAAGAACATTACAAACATTGATACTTTTAGGAGTGATATTTTTAATACGATATGTTTGTTCTAACAAAGATTTATCTCTTTAAAAGTTTAAAAGTGGTTATGATGAATATGGTGCTTTTACATCTTTATATGCTTTTTGTAACTCAAATTTACGTTCATTTCATTGACTACAAGCATCTCCTAGGACCCATGGGAGAGAGGAGAATGAGCAGATCAACATGCATGTTGGTTTATAGGTACATAATTAAATATCAGTTGATAACATTTTTCACATATACAAATTTTTTTATTATGATTTATTTTCTACTTACTACAACTAATTTAATGTGTAATGATTATAGGCACCTTCTAAAGTGGCCACAAGAGAGAAGGGGAGGAGCATATTCTATTACACGAGGATTTATAGGTAACCTTTATGCGAAGTGAAATCAAGATTCTATATTGTGAATCATTTTATTATATAAATAGTGTTAAAAATAGGAATAAAGCTATACTATATAAATTTATTTTTGTTTGGACTAACTACCAATATTATTTCAAAAGACTAAAATGTTCCTATAATGTAGGCCTCATCCATCCTACTACATCCATAGTAGTTCCTACTACGGTTCCATCTATTGGTGATGAGATGGATGTCTGGATGGATGGAAAAGTGGTGGGCCATGGAAAATTACACAATGTCGGTGTTGATGCAATCTTACCATGGGAAGAAAGTTCCATCAGATTGCGGAGTTGTTAATATCCTCAGTGTCATCGATCGTGATTTCCCTCTACTATTTCCTACCTCTTTCACAGACATGTTGGTGGATGTTTTCAATGGATTTACCATTTGGCCACTTTCTGATGTGCATCGTAGCCAAATCCACCTCAAGTAATAGCTTGTTTGGAAATGTTTTACATGCAATTTTGGCTTTGCATGTAATCTTAGTATATTTTAATTATAGTAACAATTTATTTTAAATTTTACAGGATGATGTGGTACTCGCTAAAAAATCAAGGTGGGCACCAATTACAGGAGTGACACCCAACTCGATACATAAAAACCAAAAAGGAAAAAAACATATTTTGAAAGAGTTACCCATTGTGTGCACTAGAAAATGGAGGAAAAACTGATTTCATATGATTAACCAAATTATTTCATAACATTAACATTAGTTTAATGACAAAAGTTTTAATTGATATAATTGTGGATTATTTTAATATAATAACATTAACATTAACATTAACATGTATTTGTTGGATTTAATCATGATTAAATAGTTGTCATAAGTATTTTTAGTTTGAAATTGCCATGTGGCATCACAATGGGTTCATTATTCATGATTATAGTTGTCACAAATATTTTTGTTTTAATGTGCCATGTGGCATCATAATGTGTTGATTATTCATGATTATAGTTGTCACAATTGTTTTTTGTTTGAATGTGTCATGTGGCATCACAAAGGGTTGATTATTCATGATTATACCTATCACAAATGTTTTTGTTTGAATGTGCCATGTGGCACCACAATGGGTTGATTATTCATTATTATAGCTGCCATAATGGTTTTTTGTTTGTATGTGCCATGTGGAATCAAAATGAAAACCATAGGTAATCATTACATCTTCTCCCCACTTTATTCAACCATCATGTGATTTTACAAAATACTTAACATGTGAACCAATTTTTTCCTCTATTAATAACAATAGTCTAACATTGTTTTTTATTTGTATTGCAGGTGAGATTTGAATCCATTTTCTGCCATCCATCAATCACAGGTAAGGTAATTTCTGTTCATTCTGCTTCTACAATTAATTATAGCATTTTATTAAATATAAATGAACTTATTAAATATAAATTTGTGCTTTTCCTTGATTCCCTATCTTCATTTAATTTTGATTCCCTTTCATCTCTAATTCTCCTATGGTTTCTCATATGTTTTTTTTTATAGTTCTCGGATGGTAAGAAGTTATTTGTGCTTCTCCCTTCACCATGTAAATATTTTCATATTTTTACTAGTTCATTTATCAAATCTACAAGTTAATGTGACGTTTTGAATTTCATTATAAAATATGCAAGTTAATGTGACATTTTGAAGTTAATTTAAAGCTTTTCATATTTTTACTAGTTCATTTATTAGACTGTAGGGTATTAAACAGAGTTCTAACCTTTTTCAAGAGGCTTTAGGGTGTAAAGTATATGACATTGTCTGCACATGGAAGGATTATGGAGGCATAAAGTGAGTTACTTTGTATGGAGCACCAAAAATCATTGAATGTCATAAAGCTTTGTGGGACCTAGTGTGCAATAATCTATCCTCGTAGACCCCTTCACTGCAAAGTTTGATATATTTAATCCCCACTATGTTTCAACAGTGTTCTAAAGGTCCCTTCTCACAAGGACATAGCTTTTTCAGCCTTTTCCATACTCTTAGGTCTTGTGTGGTGTCCCCATCTCATAAACTTGATGTAACACTGTCTTAATCTTTCAAAACTATTGTTATAGGAAATTGCTATGACCAACCTTAATTCTCACAGCCCTTAATGGATCCATATCTTATGCAAGTATTGTATGTAGTATGAAAGCATATGAATTTGACCTATGTTTAATTGCTGCTTTTACATGCAAATGACTTTATTACAATCTAGATTCTATATCATTCTTTAGCTAATTCTATGTGGACAGTGAGTGAATGTGTATTTATGCAAATGGGCATCCTATGAAAACCTAGCATATATCATATTTAAATGCTACCTTGGAAAATGATGATACAACATTTCTGATGGTAGACAATGATCTCTTTGGGAAGAGTCAAAGATCTAGTGATGTTAGGTGATAATGTTCGATGATTCTATTTTTTTGTGATTTAAATATTTTTTTGAATAAGTATAATTGACACCAATCATGCAAAGAGAGTTAAATTATTTATAAATTTATAGTATACGTGGTGATTTTGATTGGTTGGATTTGCAATCCAAATTTCTAGGTATGAAACACTATTTTTCCTCAGAAAAACTAATTTTTGGGAAAGAAAAGTTCACCAACCTCAAAATTATAGCATTGCTGAATATAGAAATGATAAAAGAGAAAGAAGGCTAATATAATAGAGTTTTCTTGAATCTGTTGCAAACTGAATGTTATTTTAGGAGGTGGAGTTTAGAAATATATGCTTATATTTTAATGTGCAGACAATATTTTACTCAATTATTGTTATTTATTTGTCAAAATAATGGGCAGTATATTTTTTTATGCAGGTTGGTCAATACCCTCAACTTCTAATTAGTATATTTTTTCATTTTCTTCATCCTTACTACTAGCCTTCTTCTTGCTAGAATTTTATTGTCACTTGTATAACAAAACTATTGTCCACTTTATGAATGAAATTTTACAAACTTTATGAAATGGTGTTTGGTAAATGGACAAACCTAAAAATAAAACGATGATTAAATTTTGTGTTCAATCACAATATTTCTAGCATATGAAGCCTATTTATTATGAAAATTCATAAGCTTGCAAAAGGAAAGATTGATTGAGAACCATCAATTCATTAATTGTGTATATTATGTGGTCATCTTATTCAAGGAACTTTCTCAATCTCCTTTCAAAAGTGAACTCCCAAATAGGGTGAATTTAAACCTTTCTATTTAGAATTGATTTCAAGCACTTGTAAGAGTTCTCTCATTCCCACAAGGATCAAATATTTTTAAAATCATACTATGGGTCTCTTTATAAAGCATGAAGATCTAGTATTTTAAGGCAGCTCTAATTGTTTTCAATCATAATTTTGTATGCTTTTCATTGTATTGTTTCTTTCTATTTTGTATTGATTATTCTCTATTTGTTTCCTTATGCATCTCTTTTAGGAACAAGAGTAGTGAAAAATATATTTTATGTAGGGGAAAAATGGGGATATGAAGTACTCTTATTTTTAGCACTGGATTAAAAGGTAAGCCTACAAGATGTATAAATGGTGTTTCATTTTACTCTTACCACCCATAAACTATAGTTAAAAAAACATTAAAAATGCTGAAATGGAAAGCAAGTAAAACCTGAACAACTTCCAAAAGAAACTCATAAATCTACTATATTTTTCATCTATGTCGAGACTTCCTTCAATTCAATATAGCTCATGATTTATTAGTATCCAATAATGAATTCAACCCCATTTAGCAATAATTCGTGAAATTTAAAATGAAGAAATGGTGCAATATTTATTCTGGCATTTTCTGGTTGGACAATTGTTTAGGGACATGATTCTATTGGAATATATTGTCTTATTTATTTGTCCTCATAGTTGGAAAATGAAATAATTTATTGTTTCCAACACATGGCTTGGTTGACATGGTAAGGATCTTTGAAAATATATGTGGCTATCCGGTATCCATTTAATTTGGAGAAGATTGTCTATGTTTAATGTATAATTTATATTTTCCATCATCTTATCTTTCCTTGTATATTTTTACATGCTACTTTCTTTTAATTTTTTTAGATTATTGTTGCACTTTTTGCCCTATTTTTTTTCCAGAAACATTCTTAATTTAGAAAATAGAAGTGATGATATGAATATATGTTTCTTCCTAGTAGCGATTTTGAGGTTATACCATTTGTATCCATGGAGGCGAATACATATTTTTCTTCAATCGATTTGAATAAAATATGATGATCAACTTTGTGGGAAATAATCCATCTTTCCTATAAACATAGTAGGTTATAACATTGTAATATTAATCATTATTCATATTAGAAATTATTTCTTTGTGGGAAATCATTCATCTTTTCTATCACATTTCTAGATTCACATCATCAACCGTGATGGTTTGGACTAAAATGCCCGGTAACGAGAAGAAAGCTATACATGTCAAATATCCATTGGAAAATGCCAAATTTTTGATAGTGACTCAGTTGTATCCAAGAGGAGAAGGGATGAATTTCATTCTAATATCTTTGGAGGTAAACAACATAACAAATTATTTACTTTGACATTTTGTTTACATTGATTTTACAAATGTAAAGACCGTAACATAATGTTTTCACACATGATTCATTCTCCCCAAAGGATTCCTTGCATAAAATTTACGAGGAGATGGTGGAAGTTGAAAAAAAACATATAAAGGTTTTGGAAGAGAAAATTGTTTTTTATGAAAAAGAGAACAAACAACTACGAGAAGAAAGAAAAGTTGTAAGGATGAAGCTCATAGATCTACACGAGTCAAAGGCCAATATAGAGATGGACTTGATTCAACTACAGATGGCACATAAAATCCTAGAAACAATGAGTGCAACAAAGTTGCAAATGTCATAAATTGTGTTGTCCAAGGTTCAAGAGATGATCACCATTCGTGACTAGGAACAAAAACATTTGAAAGAACTGTTCAAAAGCATGTTGGGTTTTCCCGATCAATGTAATGAGAAAACAAACTAAAAATGTGGCATAGACACATGTTTGTAAAATTGTTTATTGTTATAATTTGTAACACATCAAATATTATTTGTTGTGCAAATTATATTAATTATATTTGATGATATTTTAGTTTTTGTTTTGGATTTGATTATTTTTATATGTGCACATGAGGAAATAAATTAAATGCTTAGCCATCCGTCTAAGCATATGTATCATAATCACCACTTGAAATATCCCAACAATAATAAGAGGATAAATACCAAGTTCAATGAGAATGTCCTCAAGAACAAATAATTTAGTATGGTGATGCTTACATGACTTGAGGTAATAAATCTTTGAATTCAGCTTCAATCAACTTTCCTAAGGTAAGGCCCCCAAGTTTAGTGCCCATTAACAAGAGTAGGTGTTAAAGTTGAGTGAAAGAGATGTATCTTTGTATCTATATATGTTGAAATTAAATACGAAAGAATATATTTCACAAGCATTTCGGTTCATATTTAAACTTTATTTTATCTCATTGTAATTTAAAAATTTAGTTAGAGGCATTTGGATAAAATGGTTTAGAATTTTGGTGTGTAATTACAAGGTATGTTATTTAGGTGTAGATTGGATGGTATTAATCTCTGGACACTTTATGATAACAATTTTTATGTAGAAACATATTTTGGTTTAGTGGGCCAGTTGTCTTAATTTTTCTTTGCATTTGTGTTATGTGCTTTCGTGTTTGAACTATGGTCCTCTTTTTCTTATTTGATATTTCACCCTTATCATCGCCATCCTAGGATTCTTGATTCTTTTATCGTTGTTACACTCTATTTGGATCCTTGTATGGTAAAAAAGAGTTTACATTGATCCTTTGCAACTCTTAAGCATAAGATTTGACATGAGATTCATTTGTAGTCTCTACAACATGTTGTGGTGCTTTTGAAGTATGTTCCAAAAAGTGGTTCTTTATTCAAACCCTTCTCTTGATTTTTCTCTCTTCACACTTGCTTTTCTCTATATCCTTATCTGATATCGTCCTCCTCTCATATGTCAAATATGGACTTGAAGTAGTTGTCTTCAATTTACACTAATCTTGGATTCAACAATGTCCACCCCTTATCTCTCTTATGTGGTATACACATAGTGTGTATACCATAAAAAAAAACTACCATATGATAATACAAAGGTCCAGGTATGTGAGACAAATAAAATACAAGTATATGTAAATAATTAATGAATGATCATTCATTAATAAATGAAAGGGGTTATAGTATGACTATTTCAATTTATAATTAAATTTAGCACAATGGATTTGGGTTTTCTATAGTTAGTACCATGATTATATGGACTATATCAAGTTTTATAACAATGTGGGGAATGTGGTGTTTATGTTGGGCCTTCTTATATCTTCTAGGATTCATCATGTTTATCATGTGCCATGTTTGATGAAAGTAATTGAGAAATATGTTCATGTGCAATGAATATCCTTGAGATGGATGAAGAGAGGTACATTTTCCTCAAACTTGAGGTATTCTTTTACATACAAATGCACATAATCCACAAGTGTATTATCATTGATTTTTAGTTCAATAGAAATATATGTCACATTAATATAAAAATTGGGAATCTCTCTAGAAAATTTAGAAGCAATATTTGAAATTTATAATTACGGACATTTATATTTTTGAATGAGGAGGAAATTTTAGGACCTAGATGTCCCATGACCATCCAATTTTATACATCATAATAGTCATAGTTGTATTTTTAATCTAGTATTTATTGTGTGTGTGGGGAAGACAATTAATTCCTAGGGTTATTGTTAAAATGAATATCATATGCCTATGCATTGTAAAAACAACCCTTGTGCATAAGGGTTAGTTTTGTAATGTTTATATATTAATATTGTAAGGAAATGATGATGATTTTTTTCCTATAAATTAAATTTATTCAAGATCCCTCAAATTGGCTTGTAGTATATGGATATAAGAAAGTTCAGATCTATTCTCTGAGTTCATTTAGCATTCTATTTCTTTTCATTCTATTTTTTCACGTTCTTAAATATTTTGTAAGAAAGTTCATATTAAATATATAATCCACAAAGATTTGCATTCCCAAATTTTAAAAATAGCATTGGGAACCCCTTTACAAGACCAAAAAAATAACATAGGAAAAAGGGAGAGAAAATTTAAGATGTAGAGAATTAGAAGGGTGGAAACAATAATGACTTGTGAAAAGCATAAACAACCCCTAATCTAAACTAACTGCAAAACAAAAACAAAATAAAATCATGTAATATAAAAATTCATAAATACATAGGGGCCCATTTTAAGTGTCTCACATATAATAACTTGAGACTGTAAACACTATGAGAGTATGCTTACTTATGTTTATAAATTATGAGTTTATTTTATTTCCATTAGAATTCCTTCTAGCATGTCGATACAAGTACTTCGTGATGAAAATTTATTAGATAAAAATAAAAGGAAAACTATGAGTGAGGATTATATATGAGAAATCTATTATACTCATTTCTATTACCTGATTTTAATACTTCCATTTTACTCTATTATGATAAATAAAAAGTGAGACTTCTTCCTTGCTTAGACTCTCTAATAGACCTCTACACTATGTCTACACTCTTTTCTTCTTTTAACAAGGTATTTTATTCTTCCAACTCACTCTTTATTCTTTTGATAAGGTCTTTTATTCTATCATTTTTTTCCTTCTTATCTCCTCTAGGCATTAACTTCCCACTTCCTCTTATCTCTTCCTAGACTCTTCATTCTCACTGTAACAATACAGTCAACTTTATGAAAAGGACTTTGACACATTAATACTCCCATGCTTTTCAATACCTTAAACACATCATAACAAACACCCTATCTTTTTTTCTCATTCCTTGTCTTGCCTAGTTACTTCTAAGATGGTTTGTTGTATGGTTTTAGCAAGGACTATCACGGTTTGCTCAATACTGTGCTATATATAATAGTTACAATTATTCCTCCATTGATGACTCCACAGAGTGATCTAAGTATTTAAGACCTTAAGTCATGTTAACAAACGTCCTTCCCAACTTGTTTACCTTCTTCCACCTTCAAGGTTTAGTTTCTAGGACTATTGTCATACAAAATTTGTCTTGACTGAGTGGATATTTAGGACTGTATCTTCTCTTCATCTTCTAATTACCTGGTGCTCTGTCCTTGACAAGGGTTTTGATGACTCATAATCACAGGAAATTATCTCTCCAACCTTATTAATGACTCTACAAGTCTTCTTTCCATAAACCAATCATCTTATATTGAAGATGTTTCATTCCAAGGTTCCAAAACTGTGTAATAACACTTGCCTAGGACTGTGCATGCAAGAATTCAGTCTACTAGACTCCTCAACTATCTTGATTTTCCTCTTTTCCCTTGAATATGTTTTAGCTACTTGCTCAACTACTTGTATAATAATAAAGAGAGGTTCTTGTCAAGTTTTAAACAAACTTCTTGGTCTTAAACCCTTAGATCTGGGTTTTTCAACATTGTACGGACTGTACATGGTGATTTTACTCCTTTAAACATTGAAGGATTTCTTGATAACTAGTATGACTCCACATACTACTTATAACTCTCTCATTCCTCTCCTTCAAGCTAGCATTCATATTAAATACCTATACACTCATGAATCCTTCTTGGAATTGCTAATGAACTCTCACAGTTTTCAAGGTGATTTAAACTTTTAACTCAACTCATACACATTTAATTAGGGATTACATAAATTTTTCATTGACACAAACTATATTTACCTTCATAAATTAACCTTTAAACTTTGTAGTAGA
Organism: Taxus wallichiana var. yunnanensis; assembly: GCA_018340775.1. NCBI lineage: Eukaryota > Viridiplantae > Streptophyta > Pinopsida > Cupressales > Taxaceae > Taxus > Taxus wallichiana. Next base: position 951,648,374 of record CM031240.1, read on the forward strand.
CCATTTCCACAATCTAATAGAAAAAAACATGAGTAAGAGTTGCAGAAAGAGAGGAAAAATAATTTCCACATAAGATTCAATACTAAGGGAAAATTTTATATAGTGGTAGTTGATAGAAGAAGTAAAAACAATTTGGTGTATATGGATATGGTGTGAAACCAAGGATTAGAGTGCATAACACATTCAGATCTGTATTTTTTATAACTACTCCCCTATTTCTACATTCAAGGACATGCTAGAAACTCTCAAAAATGATTCATAACCACAAAAACTCCCTTACTCAGTTCAATTTTCCCTTCTTGCCTCTCCTTGCTCTTCTCCTTCTACTAGCACCTTATGGGGCTTCAACCATCATTGTATTCTCCACTTCATTTTTCATATTAGTCACTTCAAAGGATGCTAGATTCACTATTAAATAACATCATAATAATTTCTCACCTCAATGTTGTTTGTCCTTTCCTTAGACTTTCCTCCTTATTCCTTAAGATAATGGATCCTTGCACCATGTATGGGTTTAGACTCCTAAAGCTACCTGGAGGTCTTATAGACTTCTTTGGAATCCTCTTGTCTTCCCTCGAAGTGTTCTCAAAACCCCAAGCCTCAACTCACAACACCTTTCTTGTAATCACTCATTTCCTCTTTATGGCCTACAAGGACTAACTAGCCTTGTCTACACTTACTGTCAGCCTTATATCAGTTCATGGGGGATTTCAAGGGATAATCAACACATATTCTAGTAGAATAACACCCATTAAGCTATTTATCCTTCCCTATAAGTTTCCCTATCCAAATCACAGTCCAAATTATAGTTGCTTTGCAAATGAGCTTCTCAAACTAGGTTTACAAGAGTGCATACAAATCACCTAAGGGGAATGGTAAGGATATCTACCCCTAGAACTGATGAAATACCACATTTATGGTTGAATAGGATTTTAGACTATGCCATAATTATTTGAACAAATTTATAGGGATTAATTCCATGCATAGGTATTTTAACACTCGCTCCTTGTCAAACCCTAATTGGGTGCACAACTAGTGTGAGAGGCTTATTTTTGTCATAACTCTCTTTGTAACTTGACTTAAAGCTTCCAAATTGTAGTGGAGGTCAAGTTCAATATTAGGTAAGGAATTTTATTACTGAAGTGCATGAGTGAAGGCATCCTAAAACCAATATTTTCTAGTTTCCTTCACCAAATTTCCCGAGGATCGTACAACTCTCTCGTATAGGTAAATAAGTGCTTGTATTTGATTGTTAACCCTGCATGCATGGAATTTTTAGTCACCCCTCACACAATGGCCACATAATGTATTAGACATCCACCCTTTTTGATATCTTCCTAAACAACTAGACACTCCTCCAAACAAAAAAATTTGATGGTAAAATTTTCTCAGCCACATGTATCCTCTTCATTCCAACAAGAAAGAAAGTTTTCATGTAATACATCTTCCAACTCCAAAAATAATGACTATCTAGACCCTCCTCCACATGTCACCATGAATTAACTCCTCAAAATAATTTTACAAGAGTAATCACAGTCATAGCATATATCACATTTTGCATGGTTATAGTTGTTAAACATGCATTACATAGTACAAAGGTATTGCTTCTAGCTTTAGTGTACACCTTCAACATCATGAATAGATAACTCACACGCATGAATCACCCAAAAATGCATCAACATACCTTCTTATAGTTTTCTTAACTACTAAAACTCACGCTTTATCAGACCTCATAGTTTCTACTAACATACACTAATCCACACACACAATGATATTTCACACAAACCTTGCTACAATGCCCTTCACAGATACGATTTTAGCTTTCTATCAAACATACATCAGTTTTTTATTGTCATTCAACAAGAAAATTCACACCGCTATAGAGTCACAAATGCATATACCAAACAATGTTATTTTCCTTTATGAAGCTTTTTCCTGATTTCCATTCAAATGGGAATGACTACAATAGTTACATGAGCCTGATTAATACCCTCTACACCATCATTAGCTCGAGATTTCTGATTTTTAGGTCAATTACAACATACTATGATCCCTCTAAGGGGAAGAAGCTAAGATGGAGGTAAGGTTAAGAAATTGTTCTTACCATGGAAACATACGTCATGGACCAAGAAGCATCTAGAAGAAAATTATAAAAAATGGATCTCCCATCAACAAAACTATTTGAAGGACTCTATTTTTGGGTTACATGTTAGAGTGAACATATAGTTGAGAAATCAGTCTTGAAATTACAATGACTATGACCAATAAATTATATGAGCTCCATGAGGATATCTTATGACACCATCTTTCATTCATAGGCCTGTGGGTTATGAAGAATTGAATGTTCTTAAGATATAAGCTAGAATATAGGTTGTTGAGCTAAGATTGGCACCATAAATTCTATTGAATGCTATTGGATGTCTACACTAAAACACACCACCATTATGCTATGATCATGTTTATGCTTACATAATAGACTAATACCACATTAAACATAAAATTTGTTGGAAAAACTTATGAGCTTGTTTCACATAGAAAAAATGGCATGGCTGAATGTGTATACATATACTCAGAAATTTGAGAGTCATATACATAAAATTTAGAAATAAAATTTCCCCTATACAATGGGGTTAATAGTAATGATGTTACAAATTTTGATATTAAGATCAAATGTTTTCAATATGTGGGACCAAATCAATGTAGGACAAAATAAAGCATAGATTTAATGTAATGAAAACAATGCTTTATTCAAAGCTTTAAGACTTTTACACACCCCTCCATCGTATAAGTTGTAAAAAAAAAGATACCACCATTATTAGATACAAGATCACAAAATAGACCCATAATACAATAAAAGCAAAATGTGTAAAATTCAATTCACAAATAAAATTTTTTAGCATTATTTGTATTAAATACGGTGAAGCTCCATGAAAAATTATTTTTCATAATTAAACTAAAGCCAGACTATGTAAACCAAAGAACAGTAAAAAATCAACAATAAAAATTATTGGTCATAAAGACAAAAATACCTTCAAGATGCATTTGATGTTCCAAAAGAGAGCCGACGACGTGGAACTTGAATTTCGATTGAGGGGTTGTCCCTGTGATTCACGAAACAAAAATTTAAGTGTTTTTAATTCCAATGAATACATCTTATAATCACATAACAGTCATACTCACCCAAACTATCTGCTATATCCTCACAACTTTATCTGATTATTGTACCGAACTATTTCTATGTTTTCTTGAGTAGTTTCCTTCCACAAGTTATGTCAGAAATGTATACTCCTCATACTCTTGAGCATCATTGTTTAAATCCTCCACCATGACCTCCTTTTTCTTCCTCTTTCAAGGTTTCCTGCTTGCACTAAACCATGGCCACAAACGGGTGGTAGAAGTGTCATTTGCACTATAATCTAGAATGAACTCAAATGACAATGAACTAGAGTCATGTAAAAGCTTATGAAATTGTTGCACACAGTATCAAAAAACAAAATATTTTCATCATTGTCTGACACCACATCCAACAATGATTTCAAAAACTCTTTAGATTGATTGAGCACTTGCAATGCATTTCCATGGTTTCTAACATGTTTCTCAGGACTGAGGTATTGTGTTTCCTACTGAATTCTATCATCACCCTCAACTGTCACAAAAAGAAAATTGATTTAGTAATTGAAAAATTGTTGATATAACAAACACTATTTATTCATAATAAAATACGATGTTGTCAACGATAATGCGGGACTTCTCTAATAGATCTTATTTATGCGCATTGCATTTAATTACCTCCACAACATGAATAACATGGTCATCTATAATGAAAATAATACTTTTAGAGGATGTACAATGAATTATTTTGAGGATAAAAATGATACAAAATAGTTGAAATAATGAAACAAAAACATACACCCTCACCACTGAAATTTGGATCCCTAGTAGATGCACTACCCTCGTGTGTCCTCTCAAGTTGCAACACCTTCAAAACATGTTTGTAAGTGTTTCCTTTGGTAGCCCAAGGACAATTGCAAACATAAAAATTCAGCTAAATCTCCAAATGAAATACCATCAGTCCCTAGATGTTTGAATTCTAACCATGTAAGACCCATGAATGGTATGGTTTGCACAATAATCATTGTCTGGTATTGCTCTGGCCCTCTCAATGGTGGTCAAAATTTCCTTCTCCTTCTTGTAATTTGTCAAGAAACCCGATACTTGTAACTTCCTCTTGTTTTTGTAATGTGGTTCAACTCGAAACACCAATGTGTACAACAACCAATCCATTCTCCTTGTGCATTTATTTCTTCAATCACACAAGTATCGGGTCTTCAAGAAATAATGGTAAGATTCTATGGATGCATTCGTATCTTGATTGGCATGGGTGAAGTTGCAGAAATTATTTTACCACATAGCTACATGTGGAAATAATAAAACCATTAGAAACGACTTAAAATTTATTAACTCTACACATAGCTACAAATATAATCATATGTAGTTATCATTTACCAATACGTCCATCTTGTAGCCACATCTTTCTAAAAACTCCATAAAGATAGTCTCCTCCTTGAACTCCTCCATGAATTCATCGATGAGGAAAAATGTCATGTGCTCATTGTTCTTTGATAGTGTGCATAATGTTTCGAGTCTCTGAAACATAACCATCCCCACCTCCTTCTTTGTATATCTGTAAATAAAATTGTCACGTGACAATAAGTAATGTAGAACAACAAAAAGCAACCCAATCTTGTAAACATTATATTACAAAAATGAAGAATTAAAAACTCTGTAAATATTCTTTATCCAATCCCTACAAACATGCCATATGTATAACAAGACATGAAAACCAAATACAACCTTGAGACACAAATAACATTGTTAGGGATGTAAATTGTGTGTATTAAATTTATAGAAAAAAATATTAGTAGATTTATACCTTATAGCTTGTATTTCGGAAGCCGCATCATTTGTAATGAATGCATTGACATGCCAATCCATCCTTTTCCTTTTCCCCCTCACATAGAATTCAACAAGCCATGCATATATGTCATCCACTTTATTACAGGATGAAACTTCCCATGCAACAAGAATCCCATCCTCTTGCCTATATAAAAAAAGAAGCTTGTACAAATGGTACTGAGGAAAATGTGTACACAAAATTATTGTTAGTATGAGAATGATTTAAAAAATATATCCAAATATCAATTATGCATGGAAATGAGATAACAATGTCCTTACCCCATATTTATTAGTTGAGAATGTGGAATCCATTGCAATGATGGAGTTGTGGGAATGATGAACCATCATTTCAAGCATCCACAGTGTTTGAAGGCCCATAATGAAAGGCATGTCAGTCCCACATGACCTCTGATAATAAAAATGTATCCCTTTCTATGACATGCCACAAGTTGATACTAGTGTTGTCGTGTTGGTGCTTTTGGGATCTAATGCTCTTCACCCTCCTCCATGTGTTTAACACATATTTCCTAGTTAAGCACTCATCCATTTTTTTGACAATCCTCTCCAACTACGGATATGTGTAGTGCCTTTCAATAATGGTGTCAATAGATATACCAAAAAGAAAAAGAGATTCAATGTATTGCTTACATTCAGCTGATAAATTAGGAGAAAAACCACTTCGTGGATCCAAGCTTGTGTCCTTTACACCATGGAAAAACTCACCGTTCTTATCACAATGATACATATCATTGTATATGATATGTGCCACATCTGGTGTACCAAACATAACCCTCACATTGAAATGGAACTAACATCCATATTTTTTTCTGAAACCTCCTAATTCTTTCACTAGTAGGTGGTTTGTTCCTATTGTCGTCAGGGCCATAAGCACACCAATAGCTGAAACAAAAGGAAATACATACTGATATTAGGTATGGAATGTGAAAAATGTGGCACTAACATATGTGAACATTATTCCTAAGGAATAATGAATGTAAAGTTAATATAAACAAACCTGCAATACATAATGGTAGCTTGTGGTGTTGTGCCTTCCTCCGTAAGAGTGTATATCCTTTTCTGCTTGCATATGAATGTTGTCTTAGAGCTATCGAGAAGGCCTTCCCCTTTAATAAAGGCATCAAGTAGTGCTAAAGGGATTTCTGCACAAAGATCCTTCTGACCATTGTCTTTGCCAATCAGTGTCCATTAAATATTTTCTTGTGAAGAATGTAGTTTCCCATTTCCCACATCCTGAACATATATGGAAAGAAATTGTTTGTACTTTTTCATTCGCAAAATCCTAAAAAAATAATGTAAACAACTACATATAATCAGTAAGCATGGTATTTAACATATCAATATATGAAATGATATACATAATATGTTATTTTTGTAAACATAAAGCACCATAATATGACACAAGTAATAAAAATGATCTAAACATGTATTATGTGGTATACACAAAGCTATAATTTTAGTGCGTATGTGAACAATGACCCAGACATCAAAATAGGATACTCGTAGTGAAATTTTGCGGTATACACATTCTTTCATTTTTTAGCATATGTGACAAAAGAAATAAACACAGTAATAGGATACTAGTACTAAAAATCTAGTATACATAGTTATTGTGTTGGTTTTGTGATTTTATTGATCAATGAATTTATGTATGCATTCTAGGTGAATATTTTAGATGGTAAGGTACCTTGTATTGTTGAATGTCAATAAATATTAATGGTTAAAGTAAAGGTTAAGAATTATAAGATATTTCTAAGATTGCTTAAATAACCGAGTCATAGCCTCGAGTGTCTAAAGAATCAATTGGTTGGATTATTTACACTATGACATACCGATAGTATAGAGAGAGCATATAAATGGTTGGAAAAGTGTATGACAACAATCTTAAGGAATGAAAAGTGAATTCAAGAATTGAATTTTTAAATTGAGGTAGTTAAAACCATCCCACTTAAGGATTTTGAAGATTCTAAAGCCTTAAATATTATGGTGATAGTACTATTTTATATTTTTCAAGGATCCTAAGACATGGGCGGTTTACAAGAAAAGGAAGAGTTTATCATTTGATGATTCTAAACCACTTTAGAGGGTTGAGGTTGACTAGTATAGGGTATACAAGTAAGATGGGAAGATTGGTTAAATTCAAAGAGAAAGAATATCAAGAAATGCATGATTTAGAGGCGTGTGTAAACATTGGAGAGTGATAAAACTATTTTTAAGGTCTTAAGAAGCACTATTTGAATTTTATATCATTTCTAACAATAGTAGCATTTGAGATTCTTTTTTCTCGCATCACAAACTCTTGACTGTGTTGAAGAACTAAACTCTGATTTGAACATGTGAGAAGGTAAAACCCTTGTGACTCATGCATATTTATAATTATCATCACTTTTTGGTGAGATAGGAATAAAGGGGAGGATGAAACAATCAAGTGGAAAAATTTTAAGTCTTGACTTGAGCCACAATGAAAGTTATATATAAGAACTACCCCTCATGCTAGATATAGACCCAGCTAGGGTTTCAAAGAGGAAGGTGTGATAAAAATCCATAAACCATGAAGTTAGTTCTAAAAAGGGTAAGTAACCATCTAGGGGGAGTCCTTGAGGCATTGAAAGATAATGTTGTTAATTTCATTGGTTGTATTGGGAGAACTCCTTACCAATCTTGTAGGAGGTGTTTTCACACAGTGCAAACATAATTTGTGGAAGAAGATTTATAAAGGAAGTGGGTGCTAGGGTTATAATCTAGAGGTGAAATTTAATAGGCATCTAGAAATCCCTAATGGGTGTCTAGAAAAGTGGATAATGTGTCATGAAACCTCCAATATATAAATTTATAGCTAGCAGAAGGTTCTATAAGACAATTGAGGGTTTAAGAGCTCAATTGTAAAAAATAGCTACAAGGAGTTGTGTAAGCAGTCAATCTCTGAGATTTTACAAGCATATCAGGGATGGGAAGAGTGAACCAATGGAGTTGGTTAGACTTTGTGGGTAGCTTCAGAAGTGTATAACCTAGGTGTGAGCAAGAGGTGTATTCATGTGAGCAAGGAAGGTCAAGTTCAGACAAGATGGTAAGAGCTAGAGTTTGGAGTCACTTTTGATGCATTTTTTGGATGTTTCTCATATTTTTGGAGTGTAAGACAATGTACTAAGTAGTGGGAAGGTCTCAGAAGCAAAATACCAAAATATGTTAGTGAAACCGAGAACTAGTGAAGAGGTGATGAAGTACCAAGCAAGGTAATTAAGTGCAAAGTCATTTTTATTGATGAGTGAGCTATTACAGGGGTGAAGTGATGGTGTAGAGAGCATATGAGATAGATTAAACCATAACCTTGAGGTGGAAAGGTTTCTTTGGTTGATAGTAACTCATATTTGCAAGTTTCTTAGCCATTTTAGACTATTTGGTGATCCTCTTTTGCAAAGTAAGGTTGAAAATCATGAATGAACCATCCTGATAATTGACTATATGATTATTTGTAAACTGTTCTACATCAGAGACCAAGAGCAAGTTGAAGAGTGGTGAGTGTTTATGAGTTCTTCATGAAGAGTGATGACTTAGGGATTTAAAATGATAGCATACAAGAATGATGAGACCAGGTATGATGAATATGATTCCATTTGAAGTGATATTGTCAGTATTTATAAGTTCTTTTCCCCATTTTATGATACTAGAAAGGTTCTAAAGCTGCATATATAGGTTGATGTTGTTTTTTGTGAACCATCTTGATAGTTAATTATATGATTGTTTTATTTTCTCTACATCAATGGGCATCACTTGAAGGACATTAAAAATGTAAAATTTCCACCGTTGTCATCTTAGGAGATCATGAAATAATGTTTGGGATCAACCCAAAGTGTTAGGTGGGCTCAAGATATTGTAAAGGAGGCTATTTCTCTACGTATGGTGTGTAAAGAGATACCATCAGTCCAATAAAATTCAGTTATTGATCCACGAAGGAGATATATAAAAGAAGGAATTTGAGTTAGATAGGAGTTAGTTGTGGGAAAAGAGTGAAAGGAGGACCTTGTGAGGAAGGTAGAGAGAGTGAGGAAGAAAGGATCCTCAATACCGAGGGGAAACTAATAAGATATTGTTGTTCAACAAGTTAAGGAAGGATCATATCCCGAATGTGAATTTGAAATATTTAAGAGGAGTTTGGACACAATATAAGCCATTATTGGGCCTGGAATGAATCTATTTTTCTCTACATCACTAAGATCTTCTCATGGTCCTAGGATGATTTAAAGATGTGAAAATGCCTCATTGAGAGAGCATGGGCATACGAAAGGTCATAAATGTCAGTTATGAGACAAGAGGAAGTTACATGAGAAGAGTAAATTCTAATATATGGAAAAAGGAACCTAGAAGACATTCCTCGAGTCAAGTGTGAAATGTCATAGACTTGTGGACCAAATTTAGAAACTTGAATCAAAAATTAGTGAAAGATATACCAAAAGTTGTCTTCTCGGGCTAGACTTAGACCCAACTAGGGTTTTAAGAGAAATTGTGTACTAAAGATCCTTAGGATACTAGGGCTAGAGTGGGCCTAGGAAGAGGAAAGTGTGATAGGGAGAATATGAAGAAGAGTAGGGTTTTGAGGTTTTGAAAAACTGTGAGGATGTTAAATGCTCTTGGAAGGAGTTAATATATTTTTGTGGGTAGTTATAGATTTATCCAACTATGGAGCATGCAAGAATGATTATTCTACAAGGGAATTTAGTAGGTAGTTTTGACAAGAAGAGAATTTTGGATTTTTTGAGTAAATTGAGTCAAGTTTGAGGTTGGTTGAGGTTATGTGATGAGGTTCTAGGCATTCAAAGGAGATATTGTAGGTAAGAATAAATACGTTGCTTATTGAATCTAGAAATCTAGTGAAAAGAATTGAAGGGAAAGTTTGGTCAAAAGGATAAGAGTGATAGCTTCTTTGACTTCAATTAATTAGGATGAATGATTTGATCATGAATGAATGGTATTATACATAAATTTTAATTTTGGTGTATATGTAGTAAACAATGCAAAATACATAATATGATAATGGTATTTAAAATCTGGGCTATACACAAGTTGTCACGTTTGTGCGTATGTGACAAACATTGCAAACACCGTAATAGGATACTGGTAGTCAAAATGTTTGGTATTCACACACTGTCATGTTTGCATTAGGTTGGTTTATTAACAATGGTGATGGGATTTGGGTTGGGATTGTTTGATTAAGGATGGTTGATTATGGTGATGTTTGATTGGTTAAAATTTTGAGGTGATATGATGGTTAAAGGTGTTCACAAGAAAGAAACCAACATGCAATACACAACCTATGTTAGAGTAGGTATTTACCTTAGCTTGTGTTCACCTAGGTACATTATTTACCTTTATTGTATTTATCCTCGCCCACTTATGTGTGTGGATATTTCTTTTATCTTATTTAGATATTAGAAGATATTATCTAGTTGTTATGTATAGTTCTTTCCTTGATCTATGGTATTGACTAGTTCTTTCCTTGATCTATGGTATTGAATAGATCATTGATGTCTAGTTCTCTCCTTAATATATGGTCTTAACTATTTCTTTGATGACTAATTATTTCCTTGATTTATGGCTTGATCTACGACCTTGACTGGTTCTTAGATTGTTATTCCTTGCCTATATAAGTAAGGCCCAATCTCATTATATTTCATTGAGTTACATAATAATATATGATATTATTTCTCATTTGATTGCAAAGGTTTATGTAAATTCATCTCGGAAAATTGATTTCATCTTATTGATCGTGGTGTTTGATTAGCATCTGTGTTCTTAGCTTGGTACAATCTGTTATCGCTCCTTTTAATCTAATTACTCAAGAGGGATCGCAATCAACCTATTTAATTCTTTGAATTCCACACAATGAGGTGATGTCACTCTTGGCTCACCACTTATGTGATAATGCGGGGTTGTCTAGCGATTGATATTGAGAAGTATCGACTCCTTGCACAATAGCTTGATAAACGGTGAAAATGTTACCTAAACTAGGATATATGAGCTCACTAGGGGAGTACCGTATACCTTGCAAAGACGTGGGGCCATAATCTATGTTGTAAGGTTGTTGTCAAAGGTCCTGGGTATTAGGACATAGAAGCTCCTCACTTCACATCACTCTTGAAAAAAATAAAGAGATTAGCCAATAATGTCTACTCTAAGAATTTATATATTCCTTTATAACATGGGGTGTGTCTAAGTGTGCGGAGGTTAATTCCATGGTCACAAGACTCTTAAGACTATGGAAAGTGCATGGATGTTACTTCCACATTACATTTCCCCAATAAAACAAAAAGGGGAAGGATAACCATTTTTGGTCCTCAAGATCATCCTAAGACACGGGAGGAGAGCATAAATGGTTTCACCTTTAGGATAAACAAACAACGATGCAAAACACACAAGAAATATGATGCAATATAATAAAATTAAATGATAAATATTTTGTGATTGGGTAATCAAGAGGAGGACCTAACAAAAAAATGTTAGTAATTTTATTTATAAACACAAATTTCTTGGACAAATCATCCTACAAAATAAGGGGTTAATAGTTTTAGACTTATTTTTATCTTTGATAGGCATAGGAAGTTGCACACAAATTGTTAGTAGTTTAGGGCTAGAATAATATAACTCAATGTGTATCTAAAATGAAAATATTTATAAAAATTAAAACCATGAATAAAGTATCCTATAAACTTCTAAATTGACGCTTTCATTGCATAGGATACTAGGAGTGAAAAATTATGGAATAAACAAGATGCCATTTTTGTGTGTATTTAACAAGCAATGAAATTGTGTGGTATACACAAGATGGCACATTTGCACATATGTGAAAAATGAGTCAAACAACATAATAGGAAACTAGTAGTCAAAATATGTGGTATACACAGGTTGTCACGTTTGTGTGTATGTGACAAATGACGCAAACAATGTTATAGGATACTAGTAGTCAAAATATGTGGTATACATGAGGATGTCACATTTACGTGTATGCTAAAAATGAGGTAAAAATCGTAATAGGAAACTTGTAGTAAAAATATGTGGTATAAATAGACTGTCACATTTGCGCGTATGCAATAAATGATGTAAAAAATGTTATAAGATACTATTAGTAAAAATATGTGGTATACATAAGATGCCACGTTTTGTATGCGGAAGTACATGCATGTGTTAAATTATTGGTGTATCACCTTTATTTCCTTTTCCCGCATTCTTTCTCCCTTTTCCTTGTTAAAGTTTTTGTTTCTTTAAGTGATTCACAAGGGAACCAAACCTCTCTCGGAGGTTCACCTTACAATAAAACTTAACTGGCTTCAAATTATAGAGAGGATCATAATCACAAAATATCATTAAGCTCCCAATTTAGTTATGCATCATAGCTAATATCTTAGTCACCATAGCTAAGTTCTCGTTCACTTTTACATCATTAGATTCTAGAAATCCATTGATTATTCTATAGAAACGACTACAATATTTGAATGATGTCTAGTCTATATGTATTGTGCAAATATGGGTTAAATAATGTTATCTCTTTTGTGTATAGTTTAATGTAAATAATTTGAGTTAGTCTAGAGTATCCTATTATAAGTCTTAATGTTATGATCCAAGGACGTCTGCTAAAAGGATGCCACAAATAAGTAGTTCATTTCCACATATGATTGATATTATGCATCATTTACATAATATGCTATGTATATATATAGCCCAAGTTATGTAAGAGATTTGAGGAGGCCTTTAGAGAAAAGGTTCATGCTCTCGAACCTCTGGGATGGATTGGAGTTGTGATGATTTTGCATGAGGAAAAAAATCTAATAGGAAACTGGTAGTCAAAATTTTTTGTATATAAATGACATCATGTTTTCACATATGCAACAAATGACATGAACACTGTTATAGGATACTAGTAGTCAAAATATGTGGTATAAATAGGATGCCATGGTTGTGTGTATACGACTAACTATTTGCATGTAGACCTAACATGTGTTGTCATTGATGAAAAACCACATTAATGACAAAGTGAATGTTGTTTGATGATGTCATGATGATGTTTGAGGAACTAACATACTGGTTCGATGGTTATCACCTACTACACTAAGATTCAAAGTGATGCTTGCTTGTTTTAGTAAGCCCATGTAGGTGCCTAGGAGGTGTTTCTTAGCAGTGTGAGCTTCCTAGATTCCTAGGAATTATGATGACATGATTTATATAAATATTTAATAGTGCTTTAGTACTTAAGATAGTGGAATAGTGTAAGTACATGTTGTTCACAATGTTACATTGCTCATTGGGAGCAGGTATGCTTGCTTGGAAGTGTGACAGAGTGTTTTGGAGATATATGAGCTCATGGAAGCATACTAAAAGGTATATCACGACATATGAGGTATATTTTAGTCATTTTAAGAGGTTACTTGATGGGTTATTGCATTATTTTAGTTTCCACTAGCTTCTTCATTGAGAATCCCTAAGGTAAGGCTATATAAATGAGATATGCCGGAGAGATTGGGACATGGAATTTATGTTATGAATACTTAATATGTTGGAGGGATGATTTATTATTCTCTAAGAAACATTTCAAGTTCCCATGATGAGTATTTTATTAGATATGACTATTTTTGTGAGACAAGGTCAAACTCAATGCAAAATCCAGTTCAAAGTGCAACTTCAAATGCTCGTTTTGAATCATGTGATTTGAATGGGACCTTATAGATTTTAGGGATTATTATAAGGTGATTTTATAATGTTTCAAAAAAAATTGAGGTCATTTTATTGTCACATTTTTATGAACGAATGTTAAGAAGGTAAAGAGGTCAAAAACCCTAGTTAAACCCTAGCTAGGAGCAATTTACAAAAGATGAAGTAAACTGACCTAGTTTTGATTGAAATTTAAAATATGATGATTGTATGTTGTATAGAAATATTAATTATTTCCATAAGTTTATGGTTGATGTCATGGTGAAGAGTAGGCCCCACCTAAAAATAGAATTTTATAGAGAAGAAGGTTTTAAGACAAGATGACCCAAAGGAGTAACATGCAAAATTGATGGTGCATGATGTAGGGAAATTTTTATTGATGTACATGGATTTTTTATAAAATTTTCATGCAGGTTCATGAGGTTTTGAGGTCCAAATAGGTTGACTGGTCAAAGGGCAATTTTGGGATCTTAAAGAGCAGGGTTAAGTGAAATGGCTATAAGTTGAGCTACAAGTGGATTCCCTGTGATGGTTCTAGTCGTGTTGCAAAGATTATTCAGATATATCTCCATTTTTATATGTATTTAATTATTATGAGGTCATATAACATTTTTTACACTAAATTATTTGAAAAATAAAGCTTTTGGTAGTTCAAGACAGAATCTGGTTTTATGTATATGTGTGATTTTGTTTGAAGCATGCGATAAATTTGGTGATTCTCCCTATCACATGGAGTGTTAATAGGAATGAATTGGGAATATAATTAATCCCTTTGGAGGTATTGAATGCATCTATAACTGATTTTTATGAGATAACCATTGAAAACACCATTTTGATAGTTTGATTTGGTGAAGGAAAATCTTGTTGTGGTTTGAAGTGAAAGGTTTTTCATGTCTTATAATTTGTTTAGAAGTGTTCTAAAGGTCATGAAATGTATTTGGATATGTTATATGGCATGCCTTGGGTCAGTATCTAATTGTTTTGGTGATCAGATGAATTTTCTAGGGTCTTTGAAGGGTGAAGGAAATAATTGTTTTGAGAATTGTAAAGGGAAATGGGCCTAGTAAATGAAATAATTTGATTGGTTGATATTAATTGTGACCATTTATGAATGTTTTATGATGTATTAATCATATGTAAGGGTTTTGGGTCATGAAAGATTATAAATTTAATGTAAGTGCATTTTATGATTGTTCCCATGGGGTTTTGAGCCATTTTTGGCACATGTAATGAGGTTTTTGGATAAGACTGACCTAATTGGGTCATATGTAGCTATTTTATTTAAAATTTTAAATGTTTCCTTGATGTATTGGTTGAAAAAATGGAGGGAAAATTTTGGGCCTAATTTTGAAAGGTGAAAATCATATAAAAGCATGTTTTTGGTGCTTTTGTGAACTAGTGAAGTGTGTGCAAGGTGGAGCAACCTAGGTGAAACTTTTTTTCAGATATTATAGTATGAATTGATGCTGATTCAAGTGTGTTGCAGGTTGATAAAACTAAGAGGACATGAGAGAAATATTTTGATAAATTTTGGAGGTTTTGATGACCTTGTTTCATGAAAATTGATCACCTTGGGTTTGAGTGAAGAAGTGTGAGATGAATAAGAGGTCTCCATCAGGTTTGGAAGAAACAAATCAGAGATCTACACATAATAAGGTGGTTGAGTGGGTTTTTTATCATCTTAGGGTATTGTAGCCTCTTTGTGGAGTTTTTGCTTCACAAAATAAGGGGTTGGTGCTCTTTGTAGGGTTGGTGCTTGTAGAAATTACCTTTCAAAATTAACATATCAAAATTAGGCCCAAATTTTCCCCGCTTATGAAATGAGGATAGGTGAATCAAAATTAATTTTGAATGTTTCACTGCTTATGAAATGAGGATAGGTGACTCAAAATCAGCCAAGAAGGATATTTATTTCAAATCTGAAATGAAGACAAAGGAAAAGGAGGTAAATAAGGTTGACACCACTCTAGAGATTGAAGATGAAGAGCTTTTGCTATGTTAGCCAAAAGAATGAAACAAGGTTCTGGTAAGTATAAAGGTAAAATCCCTTTCAAATGTTTCACTTGTGGAGGAGTAGGTAATTTTTTTGGCTAAGTGTCCTCATAGGCATGAGAAAGAAAATGATGATGTTGAAGGTCAAGAGGAAGAACCCAAGAAGAAGAACTACAAGTTTGGAAAAGGTAAGAAATTTTTAAGAAGCCTAATTACAAAAAGGAGAAAAGAAGTTTTTACTCAAATCAAGATGATTATTTTTCAGATGCTAGTATGTTGGATGTATGTGTGACTTGTGTTGTCATTGATGTCAATTCCATTAATGTCAAGTGGTCTAGGTGATCTAGGCATGTTGGCTAGGTGATCTAGGTATGTTGGCTAGGTGATCTAGGGTTGTCCTATGTTGCATTTGTGTGGCTTGAGTCTCTCAAAGATGGTATGAAGGTAAAAAAGGTCCATGAGGTGATTGAGATGTGTTAATGAGTCTGTAACATGTCCAAATGGTTTAGTCAGGTAATGTGTGTGTCAAGTTAAGTTATTCTAGGCCTTAACCTAATGCAAGTACATGGTGT
Source organism: Taxus wallichiana var. yunnanensis (assembly GCA_018340775.1). Classification (NCBI taxonomy): domain Eukaryota; kingdom Viridiplantae; phylum Streptophyta; class Pinopsida; order Cupressales; family Taxaceae; genus Taxus; species Taxus wallichiana. Next base: position 951,664,612 of record CM031240.1, read on the forward strand.
AAATCAAGAAAACATGCAAATACAATTAAAAATGAGAACAAGAATGGATATAACATCATGAGGTGGCATAAGAGATATATAATCTATTACAAAATTCAAACCAGTGGTTCAAGGTGAAAAATTTCAGTACAATGTTTTCTTAAGCTCTTCCACAAGTAAACAAGGTGTGATATGATGATCCAAGGCATGAATATGAAAAATAATAATAGTATGATAATGGAATGGTGTTTTATAAGGTTTAAAAGGCTTCATAGGTGGTCAATCAGGTGTTTTGAGCACTCATACGGGTTAGAATGGTAGAACAGTTGATAATTAGATACTAAAGGGTACATAGATGAGATGGAATGAAAAGATGTAGGATGAACCAAAGAAAACCATAAATTTTAAGTGTTAGAGGGATGTGTCCTTAAGGTGTGAGAAAATTTTTAGAAGCTGAGGATGAATATTTTGCAAGTTATGCAAGTATTTCAAAAACCGAGTTTTTCAAAGTATGTAAATTGAGCACCAAACTTCTTAGAAGTCAAGAGAAATTGTGAATCCTCCTTTAGATAAGTCATAAGATAAAAATGGATTAAAATGGGATAAAATTATTATGTAAAAATTATTTTGGTGATTGGTTGAGTATTTTAGAAGTTCTATCCATTTTTGTGAGCATGTTTGTAGTCCTTCAAAACCCAGTTTGGACCAGTTTTGGAAAATTGAGTTGGTTAGGTGAAAAAACTAAACTATTTTCTTGAAAACATATTGGAACATGTAGAGGACTCCTAACATCACATTTCCATGGTGATTTTGCTTCTTGACACTTGGTGGGCCCCACTCAAAAATAGGATTTTTAAGAAGATTTCAGTGTATAGGTAAAACTTGCAAAGGATAATATTCTAAAATATGATGTGTATAACATTGGGTATGTCTACATAAGATTCATGAAGTTACTTGAGTAACTAATTTGGAGAAAATTGGAGTATTAAGTGCATGTTTGAGCTTACCGGCAAAAGGAGCTTGTTTTGAGAAGCTAGTGAAGGAGAATGAAGGTAATCATGTTGAATTGAATTATATGGATGTTGTTTATTTCCTTGATAATTATTTATATGTGTCATATGATGTATATAAGTTCATGTTTCATTTTGGATAATTCATCTCTTGCTTAAAGGTGATTGAGCCAAAACTGCTCTTTTAGAACTATTTGAGAAGTATGTTTGAATGGGCATGAAGGTGAGACTTTATCCATTTTAACTATGGGTATGAATGATTGAACATGTTTTATCCATCCAAATTTAAGTGTTATAGGTGATATGGTTCTCTAAAAATTACTTTGGATGTGTTTGACTACTACATTGTATGGAAGACTAGTTGTGTGTCTTTAAGATCAACAGACAGTTCAACTTGCAAATTTCAAAGTTTTGGAAACCTTATGAAATGAATTATATAAATATGAGTTTTGGATGAGATATTATACTTCATGATATTTACATTGGTAGGTTACTTGCCTCATGATGAAGAGATTTGAGATATGTATCAACTCATTGTTTGAAGACTAAATTAAGAGATGTTGAAACCAGCTTGGCAAGTCTTGAGAAGTGGTGTTTTTGATGCTATAAGACTTGAGTGGGATATTTATGGTGAAGTTAAATGAAATAATACATCATAATATTTATTTTGATATATTAATTGAGTCACGAGGATGAGTGGAAGTGGTCTAGGTAGATGGATCTTTCAAGACTGTTTTTGTGGAAGTTGATGTAGGCACACATATGAGCCTAAATGTATATATTGGCTAATGTGGAGAGTTTATAATCATAAAAGAGAATAATTTTATTTTTGGGTATATGTAACACATGAATAAAAATATTTTATAGTTTTGGAAAAGTGTGAAGAGCTAGAAGACAAAAATATGAGTGATTTGAAGAGTCATGGTAAGTGGAAGATCAAAGGTCATGTCTAAAGAGGTATATCTATTCATGTAAGATCATTTATGAGAATTTTTTGATAAAACCAATTATCTTATTTTGAAAAATTCTTTTCTGCAAAGAAAAACCTCTTAGGTATATCCCAAAACCCCGGAATAGTTTTTTTGTGTCCTGTAGCTAGTTATGGTCAGTATGAAGATGTTGAAGTGTTTGTGACAACGAGTTGATAAAGAAGAGATAAGTTGTATATGTGTAGTTGAATGCAAATTCTGATTATATCTTGTAAAATTGACTAATCATCAAGTCTTGTGTCTTTTAATGTCAATAAAGAAGAATATCTGAGCATATCTTGTATTCATTTCTTGTATGCATTCCATGAAAAACTATATCTATTGATGTTTAAATATTCTTGATTGTATTCTATGAGAGTGTATGTATATGAATGAATATTCATCTTTTAAATAGCAAAGGAAAAGTTTTCTCACAGGATGATAGTGCCCCCTCTTAGTCCCTGTCAATTCTAACAATTGGTATCAGAGCAGGCTCTTTGAAGTGGTATTAACAAGCTAAAGGGAGATCTTTGGTGACAAGGACAAGAGATATTTATTGGGTAAGGAAAGGAGTAGGCTCTTGTGAAGAACTATTGCAAAAATTATCTATATATAATGATGAAATTATCTAGTGTGTACAAATTAAACTCAAGGAAGCTATAGAAGATAAAGAATAAGCGAGGAAAGAGAATGAAGAACTGAAGAAGGAGATAAGCATCATGATAAGTAAGGTATCATATTTTCAAGAAAGCTTAGAAAAATTGGATAGGATGTTAGGAAAACAAAAGGCATATGGTGACAAAACATGTTTAAGTTTTCCAGAGGATTCACATAGTTTAGAGAAAACAAAAGGTGAATCAAGTCAAGGTTCTAATAGCAAAATGTTGTCAAGAAATGGAAATAGTTTAATGTATTCATCTCATAAAATAACATCTGTTAGGAAGCCAAATGCATTTAAGCATGGTATTTTTCATGGTAATTTCTACAAGTGTGGTGCTTATGGCCACATGGCTAATGCATGTAATTATAATGTGGAAAATAATGAAGATTCTAAAGAAGAAACTCAAGAACAAGAAATGTTGGAAGAGTAAAAAGTTGGAAAAAGATACAAAGATGAATTTTATCATTATCGTGAAAAGGACACCTAACAAAGTATTGCAAAAATGAACCATCAAATACAAGGTGTGATTTTTTTTTTAATTGTTATTGTTATGCTTGTAATGATTTTGGACACAGGATTTTGAGTGCAAAGGAAGGTCGGTTGAATGCTTTAGGTGTCATAGGGTTGGGAACATTGTAACATTATGTGATGTAGGTAAACTAAAGAAAGAAATCCAAAACCCAAACAACAAACTTAAACATAAAAAGGAAGGTAAAATCCATTGAAGGTGATAAATACAATTCCAAGAGTGTGACTGATCAAAAGAAGAAGTCTGCTATGACAAACAAATAATCAGAGAATCATGAACTAGTCAAGAAACCAAAAGAAGATTTGAGACCTTGTTAGGTCTCTCATCAAGATCCTCCATGGTATTTATATGTAAAATAAGTAGTGGAATGAGGGGGACATGTATTGGATTATGATATTATTATTGTAAGAGTATCTACATCATGTATGAGAAAAGGTTAGACTCGGTTCAGCTCCAGGAGTCAGATTTTGTATGTTGGTCAAAAATAGTGTTGAGAACAAACAATGTTCTAGCATGAAAATGAGATGGGATAGAAAAATTTAGACCTATTATTTTATATAAATTTTTGGAGATGATATAAGAAGGTTTCCTGATGCTTCATGCAAAATTTTAGGTCAAAGTTAGGTCATTTGTTCAAGTTATGTGAGTTTTTGTGAAATAGGATTTTTGAAAAATGCCTTTTGAGATTCTTGGATTATTAGCCTTAAAAAAATTATATGATCTCCTTCAAATAAATAATAGAAGGATTTTTGTATTTAAATTTTGATAAAAATCAGTTGCAAAAATAAGTTTCTCAAAATGAGGTGTAGTAAAAAAGTTGTGAGTGTTTTGATGAAGTAGTTTTTCTCCATTCTAGACTGTATGTGGATTAATAAAGGAAAAAGTACCAATTGGCCCTAACTTCACCTGTCTAAGCATGCACAATTACTGTAAGTGTTGCTTTGATGGTATGATTTTCTTTCCCTAGTCATGGTTTGTGCTCATGGGTCCAATTCAGATATTGTACTTGTAGAAACTCACAAAAGGAGATCTAATGGGTGCTAGGATAATCATGAAAGTACAAAAGAACATGTATTAAAATTGTGTGTAATTTTTTCTTTTAAGTTATATACTCATTATTGAAGAGCATGTATCCTTAAAATTGAGATATTGAGGACTAAGATGTTGGTGAATCCTGAAATTATGCTTGTAAAGATGACATTGCACAAGGTACATGTTTTCTAGGCAGTGATCTTCACTATCCTATCTTGAATTGATGAGAAATGGAGACTATCTTGTTGTCAGAGGGAGGTGGTGGAACCAACCTACAAGACTTAGTTACGTGAAAATTATTGGAAGGAAGAACTAAGGTAAAAAATATCTTTAGTGTTAGTGGATGCAAGATGTATTGGAAAAACATGAGTGTGAAATTATTTTCCTCCAATGCTCCATTACATAGCTATGCTTATGCAAATATTGAGTTTGAATTCGACCTCCTAAAGGTTCTTGAGTCATCTAAAATTATTCAATAACGAAAAGGTTTCTCCAAGTCTCAGATTGCAAGGAATGTAGAAAGTTCTTTATACCAAGAGTCCTCTCATGAAGATGCTCCAAACATAATGACTCAAGGATCAATAGTAAGTCTTCTCAATTAGGTACAAGGAAAAATATAAAATGATGGAAAAATTCATGAATGTGACTTCAATTGTGGAAATAATAAGCTTGAAGATTCAACCTTTCTTGACTTAGAGATGCAAAATGAAGGCTCTCACTACCCTTTGTGAATTTCATGCCAAATTAGGACCTTATTCAACCTTTGTGAGACCTGTACCATCTATTTCTTAAGTGTTCCAAGATATACATCATATTAATGGAGTGAAGTCACTTGTTTGGATAGGTAACTTGGTTTTCATCAAACCCTCGTACTTTTAGAACACCTGTATAGTCAATCCTCAACGTTTACATGAAAATAGTGATCTGTTTTAAATAAATTTCATCAAGTAAATGTCTCTACTTGTGATGGAAAGAAGGTGATAGCTCTCAAGAAATCCTGAAGCTCTCTTGTTTTAAATCCACAAAAAATTGTTGAATAAATTGGTTCTTTAGTTGTCTCGAGCATAATACTATGTTATACCCGGATCTAGGGTTTCTATGGAGGAATTTTGAACTTCATGGAAGTTTCATCCATCTAATTTAAATGAAAATTTGATAATATCCTTACATGACCGGCATAAATCTATTACAAAAGGATTTGGTCCAAAATATGAAGCCTTGAATAATATTTTATCCACAGTATGGTTGAAAACTTGTGTTTAGTCTGCAGAGGTGTCATGTCTTTGTGTTATAAAGGGTTTTGAAGGACATGATTAAGAACCTTCAATGAGAAGATAATGGAACATGTATATGATGGTTGAATTTGTTCCCTCTATCTTGTATAAGCTCAAAAATGTGTATAACAGGTGTATGATATTTCAAAGAAAGTAATAGTGTAGTTGAATTGAGAAAATATGGCTTGTGAAGATTACAAGACAAAATAGATGGAAAATGGAAGGTTTTTGCATTTTATATGTTTTCTAAATCACTCCTCATGTTGTCATATGGAATTTTAAGTTGATTGAACAAGCTTAAAACTGTCAAGATACTCTAAAGGTCAAGTAAGAAGATAGAAGGAAAAAGTTTTGTTTTGAACAAGTAATGATAGCTATAAAAATGAGCTTCTTAGTTTGTTTCTTGTTGAAAAACAAGTTCAAGTAACATTTAGTAGTTAAAAACAAGTTTGTGTTGACTTCTAAGCTCAAAGTTTTGAGCAAGTAAGTGTATGATATAAAAGTGACAGCTTTTAAGAATTGTTAGAAAACATGTTGCACATTGGAAAGATTAGAAGGTGAAGAGTCAATAGTCGAAGTAAGATTGCATGCAAAGAAGGTGAAATTTTTATCTAGATAGGAGAACTTAGAAAATAAGTATGCAGAAATGAATGTTAATATCTGAAATAGTGGTTCGCTTATAGTGAACCTAATGCATGGTTGAATGAGTTGATAGTGGAAAGCTCCAAGTAACACAGAGTCGAGTGAAGAAAACATATTAGTTAGAGAACAAATGCATCCTTGAGTGAACTGTGTATGTTACATTGTAACTATCTTAAAGGTCATAAACCAGTCTCTCTAAGATTTGAAATAATTTTTTATTTTATTCCGATGCAATACACGATGACTTCATGAGTTGATGCATTTTCATGACTAAGATAATGGTGAATCTATGGTGCATCAAAGTCATTCAAGGGTCTTCTCAACTATTCAAGGAGGATTTATTTAAAAACATGGGGTATAAATATAATATGCTTTTGAGTGGAAAAAATGAGGTGTGAATTCTCCTAAATGAAGGCTTAAAGATTACCAAAGATACAGTGTGGGTTGTGAGAGTGCATGCTGAGATGACATAATATGCTTAAAATTGGGTCTAGGTTTAAGCTGAGTGGATTTGAGAAAAAGGTTGTTCATGCCCATGTTTACCAAAATAGGAATTTTGTGACTAAAATTGAGAAAAATATGAATGGTACATTATTGAATAACTATATGAACAGTTCAAGCATGGTAATAAGGTCTAAAACTATGTGACAGAGAATTGAAGACTCAAGGTATTACCTGAAGTCCTACAAGTAAGACCTTGAAATTACATAACTATTGATGATACCTATAAAGGTAAGAATAGTAAAATGGTGTTACCCATCCTGGGAAAATACGTGTCTTGATGTTTATAAGATGGTCTATAAGGTTAAAGTGGTTTTGAGTGTTGATAGAGATCAATAAGGCTTCTCTAAAAATTTTCAAGTCAGTGTGAGCATTCTAAACAGTAAGTCAAGTTTTGTGTTGACATCAAGGATCTTCTTTCATGTGTCCAAAACCCTGAGATTTTTTTTTTTTATAATTACCAAACATTGAATGAAGTCTAACAGAGGATAAAAGGTTGAAATCGAGACTACAAGGCTGATTTTTTTTTTTTTTTTTAAAATAAGTGATTGACAAATGGTGCAAATATAGATATGATTGTTACATATAAAATAAATGATTTTATGAAAAGTGAATATGTATATGGTGGCCTAAAGTGAGTTTATGATTGGAAAATGTGTCTTGATTGACCTTAAATGATATATTAGTGCTTCATATTGTAGTGAAGATAAAATAAATAAAAGGTACATGTCCTGTGTTGAGATTGAAGGTCATGGGGAGTTAATAATGGTTCAATTCAGATGATCTAGTGTGTAGATGCTTTAGATTTCAAAATCTTCATGATAAAGCTTGATTAGGACATATTCTCGGTGAGTTGAGGACTGTCATGAATAAGTAACTATGAATTATTGAAGAGGTGCTTTAGGACAGGGGTGTATATGTATCTTGCTCAATGTGATATAAAATCAAGGTAAGAATTGACACTCTATGATCCCCAGTAAGAGGAAGAGTGTAATTTTCTAGGTGAAGTCTCTTGATGATTTTTCATGATATTGACAGCTCCTAGGGGCATGAGAAGGTTTTTAATTTTTCATTGAAGGTGTTGTTATCCAATTTTTTCCCTCAGGAAAAATTGAAAAAACATGAACTTGCACACTAAGAAATTGAAGGAATCTTGGAGTTGAGATGAAAAAAAATGGGGGCCTTGAAGTCATAAATTTTAGACTTTAGAGGTTTTACAGTTTGGAGTTTCGGTGGACAAACAAGGAAAAAATAATCAAAAGGTCTGAAATTAAGAATCCTGAAAGTCTAAAATTTTGGATTTCAGAGGTTTGGAGGTCTCAGCAAGGTTGAGTAGTGAATAGTGCCATGCGGAGGAGGGTCGGAGGTCTACAACCCGAAGTCCTAAATTTATACTTTGAATTTTCAGAGGTTACATGTGCCCGGATGGATAAGAAAATATCCCATTGGTTTGTGGGTAATAAGGTGACAAGAAACTTAGTTGAATGCCAAAAGAGTTACACAACTTACGTAGGGTTTTGTTTTTGAATTGATTTCCGTTATCAGTGATGAGACGGTGAGGGACGCCAAAGCAACAAATGATGTGATGGTTGATGAATTCACATATTTTCTCAGCTTTTGTAAAAATGAGGGGAATGGCTTCTACCCATTTAGTTTAATATTCAGTAGTGGTAATAATCCATTGATGGCATTGTGAAGAATGGGGATTAATCTCTCCGACAAGATCCAAACCCAATTAAGAGAAAGGCCAAAGATCTCATGCGACCTGTAAGGCATGAATAGGTGTGGGATGAAGATTAGCATGTTGTTGGCATTTTACACAACATTTTACATATTCAAAACAATCGTGGTTTAGGGTTGGACAATAATATCCAAGGTGAAGAATGCGTTCGATGACAACTAAACCACTAAAGTGGCCTCAAAAATTCCGTAAGGCATCGTAAGAGAATACTGTCGAATCCATCTTATAAAGGAGACCGCCCATGATGACATAGTGAGAGACACTTTTAAGAAAGGAACATTGTCCATTACAAGTGAGATCAGAAGGTAGAATGGAAAGGGAAAGATAGTCTGCAAACTGCTTATACCAAAGGTCAAGTGGGTCAAGTGCAATTGTTCTGACGGAGTAGACCTCACAAGGTAAATAAAAGGGTGATTGTAACTTTTGTATTGTGACAAATATTTTAGAGTTGGTAGGTGAAGCGGGTATATGAGAAGCCAGAAATCCAAGGTATCCACAAATTTATTGGTAGAACATGGGGTGGTTTGAAGTTCGTAATGGTCAAAGGTAGTCAAAAGTATGTCTATATGATTTTTATACTTTTAAAGTATTTCTCTACAACATTGGTATATACCATTGATTTGGTTTACAACCTGGTAATCACCAAAGATATTGATTGAATTAACATCTAAGGCATAATTATCCTAGAGACCCAATACGAGTTCTTCGTATTTGGTGATATTGTTTGTACAATCAAAATCCATTTTGAAAGATAAAGGCATAGGTTCACCATCAAGTGGAATGAGGATAACACCAGCCCCACCACCACACTGACACTTGGAGCCATCAAAGAAGAGGGCCATTTGGTAATTGGTATCGCCCAAGGAGAGGGTAGCTATGGATTTTTCTAGGAAATAAAAGTTAAGAGTGTTGGTTCCCGAGAAAGAGGTACGTCTGCTAGTTGGTTGGAGATGGTTTGGACTTTAATGGATTTTTGATGAATGAGTTTGAATTCAAGGTGCAAGGATCATGAGCCAACGCGAAGTGCATTGATGTTGGTAGAGTTTTGTGTACATGTAATGTAGAGGGATAGTGTTAGTGATGAAAAAGGTTTTGTGGTTCGAAGGTAATGATGAAGCTTGGTGGTGATAAAAATTAAGGATAAGCATAGTTTTTCAGAATGGGTGTATCAAGTTTCATAGTCCAAAAGGGTACGACTTATGTAATAAACTATTTTCTCTCTATGTTGTTTGTTGTGATGATTGAGCATGACACCTAAAGAATGGTTAGTGGTGGAGATGTATAGGTAAAAGGGTTGGTCATCCTTAGGAGTAATGAGCACTCGGTGGTTAAAGAGGATATTTTTTTAAGGCGTCAAAGGTTTTTGGCATTCATCATCTCATTTTAAGGAGAATTCCTTTTTTAGGAGATGATTAAATGGTTAGTAGTGGTCGGAAAATGTGAGATGAAATGATGAATAGATTGCAACTTACCTTGCAAAATTTGAAGTTGATGGAGATCAATAGGCATAGGAATTTCAAGAGTAACTTTTTCTTTAGCAGGATCAACTTCTATGCAACACAAAGAGACAATGAAACCAATTAGTTTTCTTGAAAGTACTACAAAGACAAACTTCTTGGGTTGAAGATGAACACAATATTTGATGAGGTGGTTAGAGATGATCGTTATCCCAATTTTTCCCCCGAAAAATTGGTCAAACATGACCCCGCAAAGAAGAAAATCGAAAGGGTCGGCTCTATCCTACGAACTTGCATTCGAATCCAATAATCAATGATAGAAAAGATGATACAATGGAGGAGAAAGGTAGGTAAATGAGGCTGCACAACGTTAAAGGAGATAAGAGCTTGTGAGAAGAAGATTGAATCAAGGGGCTCAAAGTTTTAGACTTCACATACGATTCAACTTAAGGCCTGAACTGCCTAAGTATAAAAAAACTCGAGGAAGGTGCCATGTGTCAACTCGGTGATATTCTAAGGGGAGAGTCCAAAGCAAAGACCCCAAATGAGTGTAGGCTCGCCACATAGCCAGGAGACAAAGAAGGGGGAAAAACTAAAATTTGAACCGTTAAATCAACTAAGTATAGAAGAACTGGTGGAAGCCTCCACATGTCTCAATAGTGCACCTTCAAGGGGAGAAGCAAAAGGTGGAGACTCAAACAAGTGCCAGGCCTCCGCATGTCCAAGGTTTGAAAATTGAAAAAGTCAATAGTTGAAAATTCAAAATGGGGTAGAGCAGCGGAAGGTGCCACGTGTTGAATCAACGCATCTTCAAAGATCAACTCCGAAGGCGGTCCCTCAAACTAGTGTGAGCCCTCCACATGTCTAGAGCCCAAAAGTTGCACTAGCCATGAAAAGTCTTCGAGTGAGCATAAACTACCACGTTTCTCTTCCACGTAACTTCAAAGGTAAGTCCAAAAGTGGGTCTCCAAATGAGCGCAAAGCTTCCATGTGTCCCAGAACTCGACGAGGCAGTGTTCACTTGAGGCCTCAAATCAACTAAGTATAAGACCATCGGAGGAAGCCTCCATGTATCTCATCGGCACAACACCAAGGCTAGATCAAAAGAGTGGAGACTGAAACATGTGCCAGTTCGCCACATAGTCTAGGACTCGAGAAAAGGCAGCAGCCCAAATCGGCTAAGTATAAAAGAAACAGAGCTAAGCTGCGGAGGCCTCCATGTGTCCAATCCACGTAATTTCAAAGGCATGGCCCCAAGTAGAGACTCAGATGAGCACAAGGCTTCCACGTGTCCTAAGTCCAAAATGGGGGTAGATATGACCATTTAAATTGACTATGGAAGGGACAATGGAAGCCTCCACATGTCATCTCTGTGTAAATTCAAACGGTAGAATTGGGAAACAGGTCCCAATGTGCGCTAGCCCTCCACATATCTCAGGTCAAATATATGGCCCCACTGAACAAAAGGGACTTAGTCAAAATAGAAAGAAATGGGATAAAGCTGTGGAAGGATCCATGTGTCTCTTCGGAAAAACTTCAAAAGAAAAATCTAGAAGAGGTGCCCAAATGAGCACGGAGCTCACCATGTGGCCATGTTTCAAGTCAAGCGGGACGGTGGGCCTTGGAAGGATTTTTTCACCAAAAGTAGACCAGCGGACCTAGAGAGGACTTTTTACTGAAGGGGAAAATGCGGGATGATGGGCCCGGGCTGATTTCTTTTACTAAGCGGGTCTACGTGGCCACAAGAAATTTTGCCAAAGTGAATTTCAGGCTCAAGGGGCATTTTTTGCATTTTTGTGTAAAAGGTGCAAAGTGCATTTCGGGTCCATGGACCCATTCTACTAAACTAGTTTTCACCCTTTTTTATGGATCCAACTCAAACACTCAAATGGATATATCTTTCGATCCAAAGGCTAGGTGGGTGAAAAATAGGAAACATCGTCATGCCATTAATATATGATCTGATTGCTTCAACAACTGGATCAGATTTGATTTGATCCATCGTTCTTCCTTCTTCAACATGCCAAATAGACATATGAGGCATAATTGATAGATTATGGGTGGATTTGTAGGGGCATTGATGGCGGTAGATGAGCTTCCAAATCAGGTTTCCCACCCTTTTCTTCTCCACTCTTTGCTCCATCTATGAAGGTAAGAGCTTGGATAGTTGTAAAGGGTTAGATATTTTTGTTTTGCGCCTCCCTTCTCCTCTAGTCCTGTAGACGAGTTCATGGAGTCCAAACCTCCCATTCAAGTTGTAATACAAATTTTTGCCTCTTGGCTATTTTAATGTACTGTATTAACTCTGGAGAAATAATATATGTCTATGGATGATTCTCAACCCTCTCATGTTTTCATTGTTGTATTCGATCTCTCATTGTAGTTTGGATATATGCGCATGTTATATTTATTTCATTTGTATGGTCCAAGTTAAATGACAAAATGGGTGTTTGAAATTCCTTTGGTTCATCACCTTGTTAGCTTAGATTTATTTTCTTTCATTTTCTCAACCTTGTCTCCTTGGAAAGATAGAGTAGGTTTTAGAGTAGATGCTCTGAAATTTATTTGTGTGCAATTGAACAAAGGAATAGGAACCCAACTTCATCTAGAGATCTCTCTTGATTTCAAATTCACACACATTGAGACATGCTCCATATTATGCAATCAAACCGAGAATCTCAACCCACCATGTTGCATATTTCAGGGTCTTTGTGATTTTCACTTACGCTTTGGCATGCACGGTGGGATAGGTCTTAAGCACCTTACCACTTCATTTCACCAATATTGATGTGTTCTTGGTAAGATTCAGCCTTTTGAGGCACACATAAAGCACATCTAGTGACTCCATTTGGTCAACGAATTTCTCCGAGTTACAAAGCTTTTCCATCCATTTCCACCAATCTTCATTCATCTTTCTTTTCACGTCTTTCATATTCCACCATTCATGAAGTTACGCAATCATGACTTCATTCCCCTCATGGAATTCACACCTACAATAGTGCAGTCCACCTCCAATGTATTTCCCAACTCCTCCAGATAAGCATTATGATCAGATCAGAACCATTATGCTTACCCATATGAGCAGGGTCAAAACTAGTTTGGCCATGAAGCTTATCAAGAACAAGGGGACACATACAATGGTAACAACTACATGGAGAATGCTGATTTGCAGGAGGAGATTCAAAAATTGGAGGCACGCATGGTGCATTCAAGATTGGCTATAGGGCACCTTGTCCATGGGTCGGCCCTATGCCAAGACATTACAACCCTCAGGAGAAGGTTGAATTCATGACCAAAATGCTTCCTCACTTTTCACGGTAGATTAAGGATATTAACGCATATGAGAAAAGTGTGAGACAACCTGTTAATGGGTAAGTCAATCACCAACTCCTTGTCCTTCATTTTCTCTTTCTCAAGCTTTATCATTTCAGCATTGTCAAGATTCAAGCCCCTCAGTTGCTTCCCCAAGTGTTGATTTCTCTTCTCCATCTCTTGATCTCCCATCTCATCTTAATTCTTCCCGCCCTTTTCCCTCTAAAAAATGTGAAGTTCCACTTCCCTCTTCACCAAAAATAATAGCAAAACTAGTTGAATCCCAACCTACCACTTCTCCTACTTTCCCAAGTCCATGTGGGGAAGAGACTCAAGAATCCAGTCAAGGAGAACAAAAAGAGAGGAGGAACCCAATAGAGAAGAAATGATAGAAAATTTGAAGAGTTAGGCTACATGATTCGGATTACAAAGATCTCCTTGATGGTTAAGCCAACAAAGGAGGTCCATGTTGAAGAGCTAGTGGTGCCTAAGATTTGTAGTAGAAGAAGAACAAGAACAACAAGAAGAAGATCATCGATCTATTTTTCTCGAATGAAATGTCCATAATGGAACCTTGTATGAAGAGGATGTTGATCTAATCTAAGTTGCACAATCAATCAAGAAGGAAGAAGAACAATCAACTCCAAGTCCAGTTAAAGAGGAGCATATGGAGGTGACTAGGAAGATATCAAAGGCACCTTTGAATCATGATTCGGTTGTAAGGGATTCACAGACCCTCTCGGAAAGTATGATTTTTTGGAAGAAACTAAACTCACTAGCTTCATGTTTGAAGATGAAGCTTCATATGGTGAAAATAATGAATATTTTAAGATCACCATGCAAGAGGGAGAGACCTTGCTCCAGAAGATAGTAAAGAGTTTGATTTCCTATCAGACTCAAAAGAATGTTTTGATAAGAAGGAGCCAGTTGAAATTACAATCTTTTCTCCCCATCATTCATCCTTCAACCACAAAACTGCTGCCATGGAAGAGAATGTGCAAGCACAACTTGTAGTTTGCAACATGCCTCCTGAATCAAAGTTGGAAGATTTTGATCTTCCAAAAGTCACACCTACTATAGAGGAAGGGAAAGAGTATGAGGCTATCATCCCTCTCACATCATCCATCTAGGAAGATCTGTAAGAAGACTCCATTTTTGGAGTTAAATATCAGAGTAGTGGGAAAATTCAAAGGACTAGACCTTGCCCAATCAGATACTTGGCTTCATTGGAGCCAAGGAGAAGCCACAACAAGTCATGCTTACTCTTGAGCATGATCGATGAGCTTCAAAGTACCAAGGATTAGATGTAATGCCTCTTAAATCCAAATAAAAAGCAACTAAAAGAGGTATTTTTCTTGTTTCCAGTTGACACCTTGATGATTCGGGTGGAGGATTGGCCTATTGTTAGTTTTTCACTCATACCAACAACCAAATTTAGTGCCAAATCATCTTTGTGGCTAAAAATTGTAATAAGCGATAGATACTTTACATTGTGAGTGTCGTGTTTCTTTTGAAATTTCTTGTATCTTTCATTAGTGTAGGGTAGCAATAGGTTTTATTCCTCTAAGTGCGTATGCACATTGTCTTGTTATAGTTTAGGTTTTTTTCAGTAGAAGAAGTGATTTTGCACAATCTACATGTCTTATTTGAGGCATGTATGATCTTTGTATATAAGTTTTGATTCGTATTGCTCCGGAGGTACCATATGCCAGCCCTTCAGTGTTAGTAGTAGAGAGACCCATAGCTTCCTGTAATAGTTTCTAATCTCAAATGAAATAAATGCAAAGCAACTAAAATAATTTTTGAGGGATTTTGTTTCTGGGGACATGTGAAATCCCCAGTCAAAACAATGTTCTACTCTTAGGATCTCATCTCCATGATTTTCTTGAAAAAATTGAGAGTGCAAATAGTGGGGTAGGTTCGGGATTAGCAAGTGTAAGCATTGAGGCTCACAGATTTTGGGGACAATATCATCGCAGCTATCATCATTCAGGAGTCCATGCCCAATGGATACTTCCAAGGATACTGGTCTCTTCATCTAGCAGGCAGATGTCCCCATGAGTCACCAAATTGTTATCCCAATTTTACCTCTAGACAAAATTGGTCAAAAATGACCCATACGAGAATAAAATCGAAGAGTCCGCCTTCTCATCCTGCAAGATCACATTCGAATCCAACAATAAAGAATAGACAAGACTCTATAATGGAGGAGCAAGGTCAAAAATGAATTTGAACAATGTCAAAAGAGAGATATTGAAAAAATAAGATCAAATCAAGGGGCTTAAAGTTTTGGACTTCACACACGATTGAAATCAAGGCCCAAACCACCCAAGTATAAATCGACTCACAAAGGTGCCATGTGTCGCCTTAACGTAATTCCAAGGGAAAGTCCAAAGCAGAGACCCCAAATGAGCACAAGCTTGCCACGTAGCTAGGAGACAAAGAAGGGGGAAGAACCAAAATTTGAACCGTTAAATCAAATAAGTATAGAAGAACTGGTAGAAGCATCCACATTTCTCAAAGATGCCCCTTGAGGGTGAAGAAAATGGTAGAGACTCAAACAAGTGGTAGGCCTCCACGTGTTCGAGGTCCAAAAAGGACAGAGTCAATAGTTGAAAATTCAAAATGGGGCAGAGCTGCGGAAGGTGCCATGTGTTGACTGGGTGCATCTTTAAAGATAAACGCCAAAGGCGGTTCCCCAAACTAGTGCCAGGCCTCCACATGTCTAGAGCCCAAAAGTTACACCAGTCGTTGAAAAGTCTTCAAGCGAGCAGAAGATACCACGTGTCTCTTCCATGCAACTTCAAAGGTTAATCCACAAGCGGGTCTTCAAATGAGTGTAGAGCTTCCACATGTCCTAGAACCCAATGAGGCAGTGTTCACTTAAGGCCTGAATCGGCTAAGTATAAGAGTGTTAGCAAAAGCTTCCACGTATCTCATTGGTGCAACTCCAAGGCTGGGTCCAAAGAGTAGAGACTCAAACATATTCCACTCACCATGTAGTCTGGGACTCGAGAAAAGGCGGCGAGGCCCAAATCAACTAAGTATAAAAGAAATAGAGCTAAGTGTGGAGGCCTCCACATGTCTAATCCACACAATTTCAAAGGCGCGGCCCCAAGGTGAGACTCAGATGAGCACGAAGCTTCCACGTGTTGCAAGTATGAAATGGGGAAAAGCTGGCCATTTAAATCGACTAAGTATGGAAGGGATGGAGGAAGCCTCCACATGTCATCTCCACATAAATTCAAAAGGTTTCTATTGGGAAGTAGGTCCCAAATGCATGCTAGCCCTCCATGTGTCTCGGGTCAGACATATGGCCTTGCTGAACAAAAGGTACTTAGCCAAAAAAAGCAGAGAAAAGTTGTGGAAGGAGCCACATGTCTCTTCAGCACAACTTCAAAATTAAAATCTAGAAGAAGTCCTCAAATGAGTGCAGGATCACCACATGGCCATGTTTCAAGTCAAGCTGGCCGGTGGGCCTTGAAAGGATTTTTCACACAAAACGGACAGACGAGGCTTGGGGAGGACTTTTTTCCAAAGGGGAAAATGCAATCCGGTGGTTACGGGTTGATTTATTTTACTAAGCGGGTCTACGGGGCTATAAAGAAAATTTTTCCAAAGTGAATTTTGGGCTTGCGGGGTTGTGGGACATTTTTTTCATTTTTGTATTTTTATGGAAAAGGCACAAAGTGCATTTCAGGTTTGTGGACCCATTTTTCTAGATTGGTTTTCAACATTTTTTATGGATCTGACCCAAACATTCAAATGGATATATCTTTCGATCTAGTGCCCAAAATCCAACAAATTTGACACCATTGGAAAGGTCTCGACCTTTTCTACGCTATGGAAACCTGAAA
This sequence comes from Taxus wallichiana var. yunnanensis, assembly GCA_018340775.1. Lineage (NCBI taxonomy): Eukaryota > Viridiplantae > Streptophyta > Pinopsida > Cupressales > Taxaceae > Taxus > Taxus wallichiana. The sequence goes on from CM031240.1 coordinate 951,681,575, forward strand.
CTTTAATTTTTATGAGGTTAGGAGTGTGAAAAATAGGGAAAAATCATCATGTCATTAATATGTGATCTAATTTCTTCAACCGGATCAAATTTGATTTGATTCACCATTCTTCCTTCTTCGACATGCCAAATGGACATATGAGGTGGACTTGATAGATTGTGGGTGGATTTGCAGGGGCATTGATGGTTGGTAGCTATGCTTCTAAATTAGGTTTCCCATCCCTTTTCTTCTCCTCTCTTCACTACATATATAAAGGTAAGAGCTTGGCTCTTTGTAAAGGGTTAGAGATTTTGTTTTGCGCCCTCCCTTCTCCTCTGGTCTACAGACGAGTTCATGGAGTCCAAACCTCCCATTCAAGTTGTAATACAAATTTTTACCTCTTGGCTACTGTAATGTACTATATCAACTCTGGAGCAATAATATATGTCTGTCAATGATTCTCAACCCTCTCATGTGTTCATTTTTGTCTTCTGATATCTCATTACACTTTGGTTATCTATGCATGGTGGTTGTATTGCATTTCTATGGTATGTGTTAAATTACAAAATGGGTGTTGACATTCCTTTGGTGCATCACCTTGTTAGCTTAGGTTTATTTTCTTGCATCTTCTCAACCATGTCTCCTTGGTAAGATAGAGTAGGTTTTATAGTAGATCCTCTACAATTTATTATGTGCACTGAACAGAGGAATAGGAACCGGCCTTCATACGGAGAGCTATCTCAATTTCAAATTCCCACACTTTGAGTGATTCTCCATGTTATACAATCACACTGAGAGTCTCAACACATTAGGTTGCAGATTTGAAGTCTTTGTGATTTTGCACTAAAAATGACCTTAAGGACTATCAGTGATCGACCTGATGTTTGGATTTGGAAAGAAGGTCATCTATGTAATCTTCCAATATGTGATGCTTGATGTCAAGGAAGATATAAGTTATGTTTTGTTGATATGTAGCCCCAACATTTTTAAGGCCAAAAGGCATGACTCGCTAGCGAGAAGGTCTCCCAAGGAGTGATGAAGGAAGTTTTGTGTTGATCTTCTAGAGTGAGTAATATTTGATTATAACTCGAGAAACCATCCATGAGTGAAATAATATCATGGCTAGTGGTAAGATCAACCAGTTTGTCAATTCCCTGGAAGAGGAAATTTGTCTTTGGGGTAAGTGAGGTTGAGGTCATGGAAATTTGTGAAAATTTGGAGTCCCCCTGTTGATTTTGTGACATGAACTATGTTATAAATCCATTAGGGATAATCAATGGGTAGGATAAAGGAAACCGAGAGAAGGCGTTGAAGTTATTCTTTAATAAGAAGAGTAATGCGAGGATGTATTTTCTATAACTTCCATTTTATGGGCTTGGCATAAAGAATGATTATGATATTATGGACCACAATGTTTGGGTCAATACCGGGCATATCAACATAGGAGAAAGCAAAAGCATTGCTATGGTCTCGGAGGAAAGAAGTAAAATATTCTTGTTCAACAACATCTAAATATTGGTCTATCTTTAGAATGTGTGGGTCATCTTGATTATTAAATTTTGATTTCAATAGTTAATTTTTTCAACATGGTTTGTGTCTCAAACGGTAACGACGATGAATATAAAAATCGTCCACACCCGGTAGGTGAGGATTGAATCATCGTCTTGACATTAAATTAAGTTAATAAAAGGTGTATCATCATTGATCATGTCAGAATACATGAAGGGAAGAGAAGACGGAGCCTCACCATCACGTTGATAGGTCATAGGTCCTAGGGAAATTATGTTTATGAATTTTTGTTAGGAGGGATAGATTCATGATCTATGGACTGCGTAGGTGAAGGTGGTGACATTATTGAATAGGGTGAAGAAGGGTTGTCTTCCTCAATGAGGTCAATGCAGGCCTTCTTGGAAGGTGGTGTGGAAAATCCAATGCCACTATGGTCATTGTGTTTACGGGTGGTAAAAGAAATGATGGTCTGGTTGCCTTGTTCATAAAAGTGGTAGCCAAATCCTTTCCATGCATAGCGATGTAAAAAAGTGTGAGTGAAGTGATGATTAGTAAGATATTAGAGGTCAGATGAAAATGATCATGTTTGGGATGGAGGTTTAGGTGAATAGGTAGCAGTTTCATGTCCCCGGATGTTAGGTTATTACGAAGGTGGGGAGGACCATAAGGGAAATGCTCGCCATGTGGTAGTCATCAAGAGGGTGTTGACACAGTGTTTCCATACTCTCACGAAGTGAGGAATGTGTTGATATTATATATGTGGTACTTACCTAGAGTGATATGTTGAAAAACACCTTCTAAGGGATTGGTAGTCGATATGCGGATAGGGATAAAAGATTCATTAGATGATTAGGAAGGAGGGGATTGGTCAGTTGGAAAGTAGGTGGGTTAGCTGCAGAGGTTGCGGTGGTAGTAGGAATATAATAGTTAGATGTGGTAGAGGTGGCAACATAATTGGTGGATGGGCTTGTGGGTGAAGAACTCGTGGGTAGTGGCGGATGCCTTGATAGGTACAAGTAAATTTTTAGGTTGGTACAACATGTTGGAAGTTTTGAATGGAGACGGGTCGCGGGGATGGTATAGTTATGTACTTCATGTTCAAATTTTACACAGTGGTGTAAAGTGGAAGGAACACAACCCATGACACAAATCCAGGGTCTGCCAAGTAATAGGTTATATTGGAACTCTCCTTCTAAGACGTAGAATAGTTCTGGGATAGTGTGAGGGCCTACATGAACATGAAGGATAATGGTGCTAAGGGTGGAGGTGATGGCATTGTTGAAGGAGCGCAACATAACTGGGTTATTATGCATATAATTGTAAGGGATACACATTTGATTATACACGTGGGAGGATATGATGTTAATGCTAGCACCACCATCGATCATGACACGTCATATGTGTATGTTATCGATATAGACCGAAATGAAAAGGGAGGGATCGTGGTCATATGATTTGGAGAGGTATAGTCTTCTCATCAAAGAAGATGAGGGAGGTGACTTGAGGAGTTGACATGGGGGTAGAAGAAGGAGATGATTTGGTAAGTGAGGCCACATGGTGAGGGGTAATAATGGAGGCCACTAGTGTGGGATCATCGGGTAAAATTTCAATGGATTGCAAAACCTCAATAAGGGTTTGTCTATGAGATTCAAAGGTTTGAATGAGATCATACAATTACATATTTAGAGGGGATTCATATAACTAATTTATCATTGTGTAATGGTTGACTCTGTTAGAGATAGGGTATGTAGGTCCGTGGATGGTGATTTTGGGTGTGGGTGCAGATGGTATATTGGGCACTGGGTTGGTTTCTTTTTCTTTGCCCTTGTCTTTCTGAGTGTGGGTGGCAACATGAACCATGTTAATTTGAGGGAGGGAGAATGGAGAAGGTGTAGGATGAGTGGTGTAATGACATGATGGGAAAAAACCTACTAGGAGATAAAAGCCTTGTGATGTGATTTGGGCACAATGGCATTTAGGTGGTGATTTGGCTAATTCTCTAATATAGACCATGTTGATATCAAATTTTGGATGTGGGAACAATGGTTGTGGGGGTGGGGATATTGATCGCTGAATGGGTAAAGGATGATTATGTGTGGTGATTGGTGAAGGTGGAACATGGTCCTCATCAAGAAGGTAATCATCATCGAAATTTTTTCACAAGGAAAAAGTTGGAGAAGAATGGTTTTTAGCTCCATACAATTTTCTACATCATGTCTTGGCACATGATGATAGGCACAGATCTTGGTTTCATCAAACCCCTTTGGTTTGGGCTTGAGAGGATCTTAAGGTCAAAGTAGCGGTAGTGTGATGATGGATGTTTCGAAGGGATTGGTTAAAATGTTGGCGTAGGACCCTACTAACGGATCATAATGAGAGGTGAGTGTGGGTTTGGGTAAAGGTGTGGATGATCGAGAGGGAAGATTCTTTATACAAGGGGGAATGGTTTAACCTTAATAGTTTGATAAGTGGTATTGTTTTAGGTTTTGATGGTATTTTCTTGGGTAAAGGCACTGGTAGAAGATATAGCACTAGAAGATTTAGTTGGCTTGACTACGTTAGTAGAGGGTAGTGGGTTCTTATCTTTGGTTTGCACCTTCTTAGGTAAAGGTGACACGGGGGTAAAAGATACAAAAGGGAATGCCAATGGTGGAAGGAGGGGTTACCCATGAGGGCAACCAAGTTGTGGTGGAAGTGGTTAGTAGAGGTGGGGTAGATGGCAAGGGTTGAAGTCATATAGGAAAGGTTGGGGTTATAGTAACTAGTGGAGGTATAGGTGGTAAGAAGTTCATGGGTGAAGGTAAGGGTGCTTGGTTTTTGGGTGAATGAGGTGTAATGAAGGCTCGTGATGAAGCAATAGGCTACTTAGCTTTTGACTAGCCTTGGGTAGGAGACTATTTGGTCAAGGTTGATGGATGGGACCACATGATGGAAGGAAGGGGGGAAGGTGACAAAGGTGTGATAATCAAGCTCGATATATGTAGCCTAGAAGGTTGGGTTTTACTTTTAGCTGAGGGATAATGTTGGTGTGAGCTTGGGAAGACACGGCTAAGTCTACTTTGACAAGTGGGGGAGTAAGGCTTGATATCGGTATGAAACCCAAAGTAGTTATGGGTCTAGATATGGATTAGGAGATAGGTATGGGTAGGTTTTGAGGTTTGGGAATGGTTTTAGTTGTGGGTAGGGGTCCTGGATGTATGTAGGGATGATGAAAGAAGAGACATTTCAATTGGAATGGTCAGTGTTGATTTGGTTATTGAAAATACCTATGGCTAGATTGTGGAAGTATCCACAGGCAACATTTACATTTGGGTCAAAACGGGAGCCGAAGACATCCCTAGAGCATGGAATGATCAACGTAATCCAAGCAATCGACCAACCATGAAAATGGGACTACTAAAGAAGAGAATGGAGCTGGCTAGGTGGTAATCCTCGTAAAATATTTTCGTGAGATAGGGAATTGGCTAGCTTTAGATTTTGTAGGTAATAGAGATAAGATCACGTCAATGGGGTCCTAGGATACTGGGGGAGAACTTCCCCAAAAGGTAGTGGTATGTTTGACAAGTCTCCCATGGGTAGGAGAAATGATAGATTGGGTGAGGTAGAATTATCCCTTAGTGGAGGAGAAGGTGATGATGATTCTCCTATGGATGGGAGAATAAAAAGTTTTGACTCTTCGGTGAGGTGTGGGGGTAGATGGGGAAACAAAATTGGTAGAAAGTATGAGTTCTTCTATGAGAGATGGGGAGATGAGGGGAACTCCTCTATGGGTGAAGGAGTAAAAGTGGTATGATCCTTTATAGGTAGAGGGGCTCATGCCAAAATTTCCTCAATAGATGAATTATGTGGTATTTGAGGAACGGTTGGTACGATATCAAAAATGCATGGACCTCACGAAATTGCTTTCATTTAGATGAAGGTTCGCTATTTTGATTAGAAAATGGTTTATGATTAGGAACAAACATTTAAAGATGTGCAAATTTTGATTTGTTGGCATGATCGGGTTGTCCATGACAAGGTTTGCATTATCTATCATCTCTTGGACAATGTTCTTAAAAGTTATGTAGTTACCATCACTATGGCCTTTAACACGATGGTAATTATAGTAGTCGTGTTCTTTATACCATGTAGACATAGGGCGAGAAGAATCGAAACCTAGATGATGTTTTAGGGGAGGGAGTGTAATGGCTCCAACTTTAAGAAGCTTTTCAAAGATGAAGAGTATCTTTCCAATCAAAGTTTACTTTCATCTCACTTAGGAGCTAAAAGGCATCGACATGAGAAATATTGGAGGAAGGTTGGGCATAATTAAAAGGATAAGGTAGACTCACCTTAAGGACTACCGCATTGGTAGATACTTTGGGCTTTGAATAATTATTTTGATGTTTTGAAAATGAAGAAAAATCATTTGATTTGAATGGGGTGTTCTTGTTTCGTAATTGGATCTTCTTTTCTTCAATGGCATGAATTTTTAGCTTTCTTGCCATGGTGATCACTTCATTAAAGGTTTGTACTCGCAGAGGTGGTGATATGTATTTGGCACAAGCTCTAGTGAATAAATCAATAAGTTCATTCCGAGGTAGCTTGAACGTCAATTGGTTAATAAGACTCCACCAACAGGAAATGAAATCTATGATAGATTCATCTTCATATTGTCGGGTTGAATAGAGATCAGTCATGGTGAATTTCTTAGTAACATAGATCAAAAATGGTATAAGAAAGCTTGGTCTACTTGATTAACGAGAATAAATGGAATGTCTAGCTAGTCCAAAGATTATACCAATCCAATGCTGGTCTTGTCAAGGACATTGGGAAAGTTTGTAGGAGAAAAGCGTCATCGTGGGTGATTAGTAGCATCTGTGTTTGAATGACCATGACTTTTGTTGTGGGTCTTCTTTACTTTTTAAGCAATTGAATTCTGCATTTCCCAATACACAGGGTAGGGGAAAATAGGAATATATGGGTGAATAGGCTTGTTAAAGATTTCATAATAAGTTAAAGAATTACGGGAGCCAAAAACATATGCTTCTAAGATCTGCATCTTTTCCATCATGATTTTAATGAGGTTGTTAGTAGGTTGGGATGAATGGGATTCCCTTGCGAGAAAAAGTGGGTTGATGTTAGATGTATGAGGTGGGTTGTATGCTAGTGTATAGTAGTTTGAGTATGTGAAATGTGCGTAAGAAATAGATGCATGAAACACTTGGCCAGAATAAGTGATAGATGAGGTCGGGAGTTGTTGGTAGTATGTGTAAGAGGGGGGGTAGTCGTAACAACTCTAGTGGTGATTGGGGGTAAGGACTACAAGATATAAAGGATGAGGTTCTAGAAAGGGGTGTAAGTTTCTAACATCAGAGGTGGTTGCGATGCAATACGTATATGTGATTTGTGGTGTAGATGGGGTTATACTCAAAGAGTCTTTGAGAGGGATAATTGATGTTGCAGCAGTGTGATAGATGACATAGACACTATAGTTATAGTGGTTGTGGGATCTAGTTGAGACACCACATGTGGTAAAGTGGATGACGGTAGTGCCGAGCTGGTGCTAGCTGACACAGAGGTGGGGGCTAGAGCAGGAGGGATAGATATGGGCATGTTGTATATTAACTGTCCTAAGGAATCCTGGGTGGAAGAATGAGCAAGGTAGTACTAGAGGGCAGCGGGATTCTAGTCAAGGAGTCTTACAAACTCCTCATCACCGATAGCAATGGGGATAATATTAGTCAGATCCATATTGGCGGGATGGATGGCTATGATAGAATAGTTGGGAGTGGTTGACATTGGGTGTGAAATATAAGGGAATTAGTTTGGTGTGAATCAACACCATGTGAATACATGTATATCGATGAATTGTACTCTGTAAATGGCATAGGGAACAACGAGAGGGACAAAACAAATTATGAGAGGAAAATTGGTAAATATTTTGACCAAAATAAAAACAGAGTGACCAATGATGGTTACACTAACCGATGAAGGTCTAGGTGTGACCAATGATGGTCAATGGTGACTGATGATGGTTACGGTGTAATGATACCGATTACATTAGGAGAAACAATAGTTTCAACAAATGAGGGCAAAGAATCGATGACCGCGAGAGGAAAGTTGTATTTTATGATTGTTATCGAGTATAGAGAGTAAAATGATACAGTGACTCTAAACATAAGATAAGATGAGATGAGTGTCCTTTGGGTAAACTAAGATAAATAACAAGGAACCGGCACCGGTTAGGTAAACCGACAAGATTAGATGTAAACTAATGATGGTAATTGGAATGATGTCGGTTACTATGAAATATGAAGAATGAATAAAATGGATTTTTGTGAATTTAGATTGGATGAATAATCAACCTAGAAGTCCGGAGATGATAATATTAGGTCCTAAAACACTCGAGAGAAAGTAAAAAAACTCCAACTATGATGGCGAAGTGTGAAAGGAAAAAGGAAAATGAAGAATCGTATCTTCACACATGAAAAACAAATCAAGAACAAAGTAAGAAAACACACAGTCCTAAAAGTGAATTTTATGTTGGTTTTAACTTATGGTATTTAAGACTGACATGTGAATTTAGAATAGAGTCGTTTGTTGGGAAGGCATCCCATGAAAAATAAATATAAAAGGTGATGTTTTAGGTTATGTTATGGTAGGGGTGGTCCGTGTTTCGATGGGGGAATGGATAGAGATAACCAGTTTGGTGTCCACTATCAATCCTATGATCATGTGATTTTTGATAACTTCTTTCGGGTGAGATGTTGTTTAAGAAGATGTATAGATTCCAATTTGTACAATTTAACAAAGAGAGAAGAAAGAATGTGCTTTCTACGATTCAGTTATGTCAACCATCAGCTTTGCATGATTTCAAGCATATAGGTTTCCCTATGTTTTAATGTGACATATAATGCAACAAATCAAAATGATATGCAAGTGTTCTAAAACCAAATCAAAATGTGATATTATATGTAGAAATTGATGAATAGGAAGAGGGATGTTCTTTGAATAATGCAATACTAATGAAAGAAAAGAAATATTCTTTTATAGCACCAAAAATATGATTGCTTTGAGACAATTGAAAGAGGGGAAGATTCCAGAGAAGAAAATTAATGTGGAATCTTTTCAATAGGAAAAAAACACCCAACTTTCTCATAAAAATGAATAAAAATGCAAAATAACCCCGATGGGCCTCACCGAGCATCCCAAAATGTTTCACTATTTTCTTTAAGGATTTGAAGAAACAGATAAGGGTATGGGCCAAGGAGGAATACCTATTGTGATGGTCATTTAAAATTCGTTGCGCGTGTTTTGAATTCTTGATCCAATCCTAGCTATGAGAGATTTCTTTTGGCTAGGAGGAAATACCTGAAATAAAAAACAAGACCACAAAAGAGAGTTAAATAGTATATGACAGTGGGACTTGCCTAGCCTATGCTAGATCCGGGAAGTGTGATATTTCCTAGAAGGCCATAAATCCACTATTTTTAAATGTAGTTCCCACTTTCCTTTGACACCTTTCGATACGATCTTGATATCGTTGATTACATTATGGACATTATTATGGTTTTGATTTAGTATGATGTTATATGTTGGACCATGGATTATTGTTGATCTGATTTAGTTATGATGCATGATGATTATTAGAGACACTTCATATGTGGATGATGATATACTATTTGACATGGATATATTATGAATGTTTTTTCAGACATGTGATTTTTGGATATTATGAGTAGACCTATAAAATGGACATTATATGATGATGATATAGTTGTTGATATAAATTGTAAGTGATATTGTTGATTGCCTTGATGTTGTTGTGATTCATATGTATATATGATTTTGTGATTATATTTATATTGGATGTTCTGATATGGCCACGAGGCTGAATGAGGTATTTTTGTTTTGTAGGTTAAACTATCACAAAAAAATTGGGGGATTGGAGACCAACCACATTGGAATTCTAGATGAATTCAACAAGGTCACCATGGCAACATGTTTTGTGTGTGTGTTTTGTTTTTTTAGGGATTCCCATGGGGGATTACCTTTGAATGTGACCAAGGGGCTTTATGTATTTATTAATGTGGTTTCTTTTATTAATGTTTGCATGTGTTTATTTTGTGGTGCTTTTACCCTTTTTCATTAGTTATTAAATGTTGTGTTAATGTTGTGAATAATCATGTTGTTAAAGTAAACAAATCAATATGTCATAAGAAAGTAATTAGTGAAGTGGTTGGATTTTGTATTAAATGTTGTAAGTATGTGTAAGTGACCTTGTAAGTGATGTGTAAGTTTACTTCTGAGTGTGAAACACTCCACCTTCTTGGAAATTCGAATTTGTCCTTGGAGGCTGATTTTGGAGGCTTGTGGGACAAGTAAAACTTGTCCCATACCTCTTAATTTTATTTACCAACCATACCTATGGTTGGAGGGTTGAATTTAGACCTTCTTTATGCATTTTGATATGACTAATTGTAAGTTTTAATTTCACTCTTCTTACATTTTATTAAATTCAGTCCTTATGGGGTGTGGAATTTTCAAAGTGTGTAAGTTTATTGTCATATTATTAACTCACCTCTTTATTGTGCATTGGAGAATGAATTTGAATTTTGTGTTGTAGTTGAGGATGTGTGATGTGGCATCTTACATGGATCCACCTCATCCTCTTCTCTTCCCTCTTCTATAAAATTGGAACTCCTTGCTTTGTTTTGGGTTGTTGAAAATTTTGCATACTTCCTTTTGGGTGAAATTTTATTGTGTGGAGCTCTTACTTTTGGAAGGAGATTGGAGGAATTTGCATGCTTGTTGGTTGTTGATTTTGGACTGTATTTTGGCATTGGAAAGATGGGTAAGTGCGGGAAGTTGATGGGCAAATATAGGGTCATCCGTGGACATCATATTGCAAATAACAACATAATATCAACTTGTAGGGATTATTAGCAATACATAAACTCAAAATTAGACAAAATTATATTAATATGAATTGTAGCATCCAGAATCTAGTTTCTAAAATACTAATTTTTGTAAAAATGGACAAGATTAGCTATATTAAACACTCAAAATTTAATTACTTGGTCTTTTTTTAAAAAATGCGATAAGATTATAGTCCGTTTGCCCACAATTTGGATGACCAAAAATTGATATATATATTTTTCCTTTGGTGAGAAGTTATATGCCACTATCTATCTTGGGATGGATTTTATTTTGTATTTTTTTGAGTAATATTTTATTTTTATGATTTTTTCCGTGAAAGTGGTATGAAAACATAAAGAAAACAGAGCACTTTCCGTTTGCCCGCCATAACTTCATCAAAAATATTGAAATCAAATAATTTTTTTTTGAACATGTATATAATTTCACCATGGTTGGGATGGTATAATTTTTATCACATTCTGATAAGTGAAACAAATTTTGCAGTCTTAAACGTAGACATAAACATTCACAGGAAAAAGTGTCTTAAAGACCTACTATTAGTAAAAAATTATAAAATGATATTTATCCTCTTCTATTCACTTTAAAATTAGTATTTCTACAAATCTAATAGTCTCCCTACGCAATGGTACCATTTTTATGACATAGTTTTTACTTTTGGCATGGTTCAAGTCGGGGAAGACTAAATTTGATGTTTTGCTGTTTTTAATGTAAAATTCAGGATTTGATGTCCACTTAATTGTCCCCCAACTTGGTGCACTTACCCAGATTGTTGTTTTTGAACTTAGACAACTCCTTCATGGATAGGTAAGAGCTTGGCTCTTGAAATACTCCTTTTCTTTATTAATGTACATGTTATTATGTGAATGTTTTATCATGTTTGTGGGATGTTTAGGTAGACTACCTAGGAATGGTGTAGGAGAAGACTATGAGGTACTCTTGAGGGAGGCATAAGTGTTTTGGGGAGGTATTAGTGGGAGGAGTTCGGATTGAGTTCCACCTTGTAAAAATAAATAGCTTGTATTTCTTTACTCATTATGGGGTGCCATAAGAGGTTGGGGAGGTATAAGGAAATGTGAGGAATAAGGGGTATTAGGGGGAGGCATAAGGGCATGACAGGGTTTGAAATGATATTCATATATATATATATTGGTGGGTTGTTCTTAGGTGGTGATACCCATTTCATCTTTGGGATGCATAAGTAGCATCCCCCATAGTTTATTGCTCCTTTGGGTTGCATCACGAATCTTGAGTTTTGTTTGATGTCATTCATGTGGTCAGAAACTATTTTTTTGTTTTGGACTGTGTTTTATAATGATATGTGCATGTTGAAAGATTTTCTTGTGATGTGGGAGCCTATTTTTTCCATGAGTTGAGTCACATTTCTTATTGCATTGTGGTTGGGGCTCGGGGGCCAATGAAGAAGGATGGCTTCTCCTTTCATGGATGTCTTGGCCGGGTAGAGAGTTGTCATTCCCCGCCTTTGTTGTGATTAAAATTGGAGTATGATGGATTTTCATGTTGTTGTTCTGGAGTAGAGGAAACGAAGACAGTTTTAACAGTCCCTTGTGAGAATTATTTTGTATAACCTTCCTCCCACTTGAAGTGGATGATCTATATATTATTTGTAATGGAAAGATACTTTTATTGACCTATGAAAGTTGTAAATTTGAGATGTGAAAGATATATATACTTTGTCTGTTCATTCGAAAGAAAGAAATTGAAATCTATTATTTGCATTTAAGAAATTGAAAGATGTAAAGTTGTATATTTGAAATCAATAAAATATTGCACTACCTTTATCAATTTACATTTTGTATTGAAATTGATCATCAAATTTTGATTTGAAATCTGTTTGGAAAATTGAAATGAGGAATATGTATGAAAGAAATATATGTAACTTTGTTATTTTGAAATATGTTAAAATTGGAAATCAGACTTTTATTTTAGCTATTAAACAATTTATTTAAATCAACTAAATGTATTAGACTAGAATAGAAATGAATTTCCATATTTGGAAGATGAAAATGATAAACAAATCCTTTAGAAATTGACCTCTGTTTTGAATTTTAAACTGGAAAATACTTCCTCTAAAATGCACAAATTAAATCAAAACAATAAATAACATTGAAACATTATGTTATGATATAAATGAACTCAATTGGACTAAAATACTTAAGGAAAAATCCTTCAAACATTGCAAAATCGGGCCCAAACCTTTCATAGTTATTTTGCTATCTGAAGTTGTAAAAATTTGAATTGGAAATCAATCAAGAAAAATTACCTTCCAAATGCATCCTAAATTCTTCTTAGAATAATTCTCCATGTCTGTTTGGCATGTTGAGTGAAGGAGAAAATAAAATTGAAAAAAATTACAAGTTAAAAATTACCAGTCTACTCTATATAAGCCTATAGAACATTTTCTTAAAATTGACCCTTTAAACTTTATCAAAATCTAAAATTAATGATCTCCATGCAAAGAGGATGTCGAGATATTTCAGAAAGTCCTCATTTTCCCAAAAATGAGCTCTCTATCAAAATTTATGGCCTTTTGAAATTTTCTTCACTTGGCGGTTAAAATTTTGGGAAAAATTTCCTTGGTGGGCTTCATGGCCCAAATTTTTTCCTTGGGGCTTAGGAAAATTTTTGGGAAAATTTTCAAAATTTTCTCCACCACCCCACCGACCCACAAACAATCAGAGGCTACCACGTGGCACCATGTGGTGTCAGCGGAGGGGCGAATCCCTTTTCAACTTAGCACTTTTGGAAAATTTTGGGAAAATTTTCCAAATTTTCCCTCACCCGCAAGAATTAATCGGTGATGCCACATGGCATCACGAGGCATCAATGGAGAAACAGTTCCTTTTTTCTTTTTCATCTCGAGAACATTTTTAGAAAATTTTACAAGTTTTCCCTGCTCTCCCATTGGCCCGTAGCCAATCAGGGGCTTCCACGTGGCATCACGAGGTGCCGACGGAGGCACGGGTCTACGTACCCTCTTAGCCCTTTGGGGCTCTAAGTCAATTTTCTCCCTGCTGCCCCGCCTTCCCTGCGTTGGCTTAGGAGATTCCATGTTTTCCTTGTGGACTCGCAGGAGCATGGGTGCAGAACCAAATTTTCACTCACGTGGGAGAATTTGCAAAATGTCTCCTGCCATCTCATGTTTCCCCATTTCTTCTCGTGCTACCTTAGGGAGTGTTATGTGTCCCTTGTGGACCTGCAGACCCGTGGAATCACAGGCACAAATGTTTATTTTTTCCCCACATGAGATAAATTTTCCAAAGGTCTCCCCATGGCTTGCCAACCCACCCTTTGGGAAAATGTTCACCCCTAGGCCCGCAGGCCTACTCTTGGGGGAAAATTTTCACCCCAAGGACCGCCGGCCCATAACTTGAAAAATATGAGGAGTTAGGAGGACTTATTTATATCAATGGAAAGGTGAGGAAATTTCCTATCCAGTGGAATTTGTTTAGTAAAATTTTGAATGTGTTAAGTGTGAGAAAAATAAAGTTGAAACTCTAAGCCTGTTAGAGAGTGGGTATGGTGATAATTTACCCTCTGAACCTAAATGAACCATCTAACCCTAAATTTTGAACCTTATGACCTCTAATAATTATTAATAAAAGAAAAGTATGTTCTAGTGGATTTGTATTATTCTGGAACTTGTTAGTGGTAGTTGTTACCTTGTAACCTAGTTGTAGACTCTTTAAACAAAAACAATTATTCCATAATTTTCCAAACTAACCCTAGGTTGTTTTTGGGTCTCAAGCGGGTCATTTTAGCGGGCATTACATTAAATCAATATAAAATAACTTAAACATGTAAATAATAGAATCTAGTGCTAGTGTTTTGATTTGGGTGCCTCAGATTACTATCAACGTCAATCCGATTAAATATTAAGGTGTTGTGTAGGTAAAGGTTTCAGGTTGGGTTACGGGTAATGCAGGTGGTTTGTGGGTCATAGACAAGGTCTTGGTAAAGTTTGATAAGGTGTTGGGGTTGTTTTAGGTGGAGTAGGTTAGTTGCTGCTGGTCTGAAACAATTTTATCAGATACAAAGACCGACATGGTCAGCTTGACTGATGTCAGTTTAGGTATGACTGATACCGGTTTAGGGTGACCAATATCGGTCACTGTGGGAAGTGGCAAGGATTCAGGTGGAGGGTGTTTGGGCTCTCCTCTATCTTGGAACAAAGAGTTAGAAAGGTCTCTGTGGGGGAGGGTGAGGTGACATGTCCAAGATAGGTGTGGTAAGATTTTGAGTGAGGTTTGGGGTAGGCTAAAGGTTGAGTTGTTAGGTTGGGTTGATAGTCACAGTGATCGATATCGATTACAGAGACCAATGTTAATATAAGAGATGAATACGCTTAGGTTTAATCATTGTCGGTCAAGCATGGGAACTAGAAGATGTTATAGAATGAGTTTTGGGTCCTCTTTGTGATTTCACAAAGAGTTTGGAGGGTGTTTTTGAGGTCTATGTGAGGGAGGCAATTTTGGGATAGGTTTCATGATGTTGAGGTTGGGTGTGAGTGGGTGGTTGATAGAGAGAAATATGAAGGATAGATCTAGGTAGGAACAATGAATGGATAAAGGAAAAGAGATAATACAACTACAAGTGACAGAGGAGAAACCAACTTACTTGGAGTTCAGAAGGGTTCTAAATTCCCATAGTGGTGGAGAATTAGTTGAAGGTGTGAGTGAAGGTTGATCTTTGGAATAATGCTCAATGCTATGAAAGTGCTTCTCGAAATGCTACCCTGAATGAAAATACCTTCGGATTAGTCTCAGTGTTTGCTGGGGTTGTTTGGATGTGCGAAAGGGATTTGGTTCTTTCTTGCATACAGATCTCCTTCATTCCAAAACTTGAGAATGTGGCCAACCTCTCAAATAAGGTTAACAAAATGAATATATGGTAAGCGACAATGGTTTAGGGTGACCTAAGCGTCATTTAAAGGGTTGACCAAAATCGGTTAAGACATGAAATCCTAGGTTTACTAAAAATTCTAGATCTTGGCAACCTTTGGGCCAGATCTATCAATTGTCATGGATCAAAATATAATTTCATGTTTTAATGAGCGGGAATGTGGTTAGAGGGAGAATAGGCATGTGATTTTAGGGTTTCACTAAGTCTTAGTTCATTAAGGTAGGTAGGAATAAGTCTTAGTTAGTTATGGTGAGTGAATATTGAGTCCTAGTAAAAGGGAAACATGCTAAGAATAGGTTTGTGATGAGGTGTCTAGGTGAGGTGGAAATTAGTTTAATTAGGGTAATTATATAATGAATGAAGTGAGGATGAGTATCACTTTAATTATAAATAATTAAACTAATATTAATGTGGGGTAAAAGGGTCATGGTTAGGTGAATATATTTGAGTTGTCTATTCGAAAAGGGACCAAGGGGAGTGTGACCCAATTTTGGTGTCTACAATATTGTGAGGCAATCATTTTGAAAGGTTGGAAAAATTATATATGCCCCTCCCTTATTTATTGTCTATAAGGGATTTCTGGAGATTTCAAACCTCCCTATTGAACATTGCAAATGCAAAATTTGTGCCTTTGGTCCTAAATGTGATGTATTGTATTAACTTTGAGAGCAATAAAATTAGATCTGTGGATGCTTCAAACCCTATTTTGTGCTATATTGCAAATTTATGATCATCATTGCATGTAAGGTTATTGTGAATTGTTATTGTTTTCATTACAAGGTTCCGGTAGTGTTGTGTTTATTATGAGGTCGATCAACCTCAATCTTGGTACATAACCTTCCCTTAGAGAAGGTTTTATTTTCATCTATTTTCTCTATCTATGGCTCCTTGGAAATATTGGATTAGGGTTATATCTACAAATTTTTACACTTTGGAGTAGTTTGCACTAGGATATGCTAAGAATTCATCCTTTCTCCGGAGGTTTATCCCGATTATAAAGTCCCACACTTTGTGATAACTACATGTTTAAAAAATCACACCGATCGCCTCAACCATTCACTTGCCGTAAATCGGGGGTGTTGTGATTCTCGCATCAACATGTGTCATTCATGGACATGTAGACCTAAATTACTCATAATAAGGTTTGGAGGAAAATTTTTGCTATGATAAAATGAAGACTAATTGAGAGTATTAGCTTAGGGGGAACTTTTTCAGGTCGAAAGAATCATCCTTATGCTACTAAAAAGAGCCAAGAAAGGTGAAATCACAGTCCAAGAGGGAACTATGTTCATGTAAGTCATCTTTATATTGTTCTTAACAAGGTTAGTTTTCATTATGAGTAATTGGTTTCCTTTTCAAGTCCATGTATCCTTTGTCATAGATGTCAAATAAGGAGATGTGTGTCAAGAAACATGTAAATGAGGTCATCCATGTGAGTCATAGTTGCATCAATGTTTATAGGGAGGTTCCCATAAATGAAAAAGGGGGAGTTTGTTGGAATTATGTGTCACTTGAGTTTTCATTGATGTGGTGTGGTCTAGGTGATCTAGGCATGTTGGCTAGGTGATGTAGGTAAGTTGGTTAGGTAATCTAGGTATGTTGGCTAGGTGATCTAGGTGTATCCTATGCTGCATTTGTGTGGCTTGAATATCTCAAAGGTGGTATTAAGGTCAAAAACATCCATGAGGAGAGTGAGGTGTGCGAATGAGTTTATAACATGTCTAAATATATCATTCGGATAATTTATGGGTCAAGTCAAGTCATTCTAGGCCTTGGCCTAATGCAAGTACATGGTGTAAATAAAGAAAACATGCAAATCCACTAAAACCAAAGGATAAAAATCATGGATATAACATCATGAGGTGTCATAAGAGATATATAAGGTGATACAAAATTCAAACCAGTGGTTGAAGGTGAAACAAGTCTAGTATAATGTTTTATTAAGCTCTTCCACAAGTAAACAAGGTGTGATATGATGATCCAAGGAATGAAGATGAAAGAAAATAATTGTGTAATCATGGGATTGTGTTTTATTAGGTTCAAAAGGATTCATAGGTGGTAAATAAGGTGTTTTGAGTACTCATACAGTCGACAAGTAGAGAATATGAGAATCGAGACAAAAGGTTACCTAGATGAGATGGAATGGAAATATGTAGGATCAAACAAAGAAAACCATCACTTATAAGTGTTATAGCGATTTTTACTTAAGGTGTGAGAAAAACTTTAGAAGATGAGGATGAATATTTTGTAAGTTATGTAAGTATTTCCAAAACTAGATTTTTCAAAGTATGCAAATTTAGAACCAAACATCTTAGCATTCAAGTGAAATTTTAAATCCTCCTTGGATAATTCATAAGATAAAAATGGATTAAATTATGATAAAAGTATGGTGCAAAAATTATGTTGGTGATTGGTTGAGTATGTTATAAGTTATATCCATTTTGGTGAGCATGTTCGTAGTCCTTAAAAACCGAGTTTGGACCAATTTTGGAAAATTTAGTTTTGCTAGGTGACCAAAATAATTTTTATTTACTTAAAACATATTTGAAGCAGCGCTTTCCAGCTGTTTGGGCCATTCCTATAGAGCCCAAAGTTGCGCACTTTCTTTGGAACATTCTTCATCAAGGGCTTCCTATTCTTCCTGGGAGCTCCCCCACCGTGTTGCCCTTTTCGTAACCACATTGAGACTCTTCTTCATCTCTTTTGGTTTTTCCCTCATGCTCAGTCTTCCTGGCACTTGATTCATGCCCTTTTTCAACATTTTTTGCCCACCTTATTAACATGGAAAATGGTTCTTCTAGGGGATCCGACCTTTATTCCTGCAAAATTTTACAACATTTGGTATTCTTTCAGAGTGGCTATTTTATATCACATTTGAAAATCTAGAAATGTTGCTATTTTTAATAAGGAGACATTGGATATAAATTTTTCTATTTCTAACAATCTTGTTGTCATCTTCGATGTTTCACTTCAGATCCAGGTGTAGGCAGAGAAAGTCCACTTTGAAGTTGAGCACTTGCAAACTCTTCTGGACCATTAAGGAGTACCCCTTGCCTTGTTAGTCACGTTCCTCCGATTCCCCTCACCACTACTCCCACTTGTAAGGTAGTCACCACTTTCCTATGGGCAAAGTGCAACTTTGACCAGGGTCCAGCTCGTGGGTGGTCCAATGCCTCTCCTCACCGGCGGGTCTCTTCTCCACCTCTGTCTTGGATTCTACCCGCTACTAGGGTGTTTGGTCGGCTAGGCTCTGGCAGTGGTGGTTCCGGGTGGTAGGCACCCGACCAATTAATGTTTCCATAGCTCTCTTTGGCTATCTCGCCCTCCCGGGGGAAACGAGAAGGAGTAGTAGCATGCAGACGGCTAGGAGCCACCTGATGACACCCCGACACTACTTTTGGTGGTTGGGGTGGTGACCATCAAAAGAGCCCACCGCCACCACCACCATCTTCCATGTTTGTTGTTGCTGCCTAGCTCCATGTTTGGAGTTTTCTTTGGTTCTCTGCACTTTTGTTTTAAATTTTTTTGATTGATAATGCTACTGTCGATATGAAACTTTGCTACTCGTAGCCTCTTTATGGCTACTTTGATCCTGCTTATGGGGTGTGATCTTTTCCACCCGATTTTGTATGATTAGCATTGTACTTCTTATGTCATCTTTAATATATGGTTATGCTTTTCAATCAAAAAAATAATAATTAGGTATTATGGCCCTCGTGTTGGATTAAATTTTTATTTATTTTTTCTATTTTGATATTTATTTTAATTATTATCTCGAGAGGTATCTATAGTTATATACATGGAGTGAAAATGTCTTATTTCATGCTCATGAAATAATTTTGTACTTATGAAATAATTTATTCTAATTATGTTAAGAGGTATCTATAGTTGTATATATGGATTGATAGAGTCCGATGTCGTACCCATGAAAGAATTTTGTCATTGTGAAATAATAATTAGGGCTCATTGACCTTTTGAAAATAAAAACACATACAAATTTAATTTTACTAGTTGCACTTAAATAATTATACAAGCAAAAAAAAAAACACAAGTATTACATAGATTTATATAAAATAGGTATGCTAGTTTTAACTTTCAATGGCATTTATATTTTATGTTTAACTCCCTTTTTAGACACATGAGTAACAAAGTAATTTTTTTAATTTCGAAAACTTATTTAACATTAAAAAAAATGAGGATGATATGGCCATACAATTTTTGTTTACCAATTATACTACATTCATTTTTTTGAAATACTATTTGTGATATAAATCATATTAGAGTCTTAGTTAACATGAATTTTGACCTCTTTTCCATGACAAATATCTAAATAAGTGTCATTGAATTCAGAATTTATCATGCCATCACATTATCTCGATTTAGTAATGTCGCATCGCATCCTTGTGACATTATGTGATCGTTTCTAAGCATTATTGTGACAAAAAGATGGTATAAATAAGTACGATCCTCCGACTACCGATGTCCATGTGTCATCGAAAACTCGTCATCCAATTATTTGTCAAGTTTTCTTTTGAGGAAAAAATGATTTTTATTTTTGTTTCAAAATCTTTCAAATGTGAAATCCTCAAAATCTACAAGTATTTCTTTTTCTTTCATATTGAAACAATCACATGGAAGTTGACTATATATATATATATATATATATATATATATATATGGTCAACTTCCATGTGATTGTTTCAATATGAAAGAAAAAGAAATACTTGTAGATTTTGAGGATTTCACATTTGAAAGATTTTGGAAACAAAAATAAAAATCATATATATATAACATTTTTTCTTTTTAATAGAAATAATAATGTGGAAGTTAACCTTGGAAAGAAAATCGTTATCGAATACATTCTAAGATCAAGATTTCAAATATATTACCAAAAATAGGTCATTTATCCACACCTTATCCATAATTTCATTGTGGATAACTTTTACAAAATTGTGAATTTAATTTTGTAGATTCTACTCACATTTAAATTTTTGAATTTTAGTTATATTTTTCACAATATAAAATATGTGAAAATTTCTACAATTATAAAATGATTTTTAAAAATCAATTTGTTATGAAAAATCATACATTATTTTTGGATAGATAAACACTTTTTACTAGAGCTATGAACCGGATAAACAAATTTGACTGGATCTATGAAATGGAGTACAATTAACCAAGATATATCAATTAAGCTCAACAATTAATGAACCATGAGCCCCCATAATGAAACACACATCTAGCGAAACATGAGCTGCCACACATCACACACCACAAGCGAACCAAAGACCGCTGCCATTGAATACACGTCTAGATAATCACAAGTCATCACGCATGCAAAAATCACAAGAGAACCAAAAACTTCCATGCTTGAACACATACATAGCACAAGTCTTCTCAATCCCGAATCTACCTTAGTGAAAACCAAGATGCCAACCGCACCACCTTCAACATTACCACCCCAAATGGGAATCATGCCTAAGTGGGATTTGAACCTAGGTTGAGCCAAAAAAAAGCATCTGAATTAACCGCTCCACCCAAACCCCATCACTTTTATTATGCCGAGTTGTGAATTGGATTGGTGGAAGAGTACTTTATCTAAGTGGGACATATGGGTGGGCTTAGGTCCTTAATGTTTACTGAGAGAAATATGCATTAGAAGTGTTGTTCTATGTTCCGCTTAGTCCATATGGAGAAGTTTTACTCCTAACTCAAGGTGCCCCCATGGCCACTTATCGAAAGAATCTAAGGAACTCAATGGGAATGGAACATGGGTTGATGATTACAAACCACTTGTAACTTGCCAATAGCCTAAGACCTTGAGTTCAAAAAAACTATCATATAATTTTAACATTGTAGAAAATATGTTAAATTTTAAAATTAAACTAAACTATATATATTTGAAAATATTATAACGTACTACATTTAAATATATAAAGTAAAGAGGATTTATATTCCATTTTTATAAATTTTTATTATGATTTTTTTGGGAAGAAATACAGAAAAAAATATTGTGACATAAAAATGTTTATAAGAAAATTTATAAATAAAATAAAACAATAAGAAAACATAATATTATATAATATACATTAGTTTAGTAAAATTACATAATGAATATTATATAAACTTAATATTACAACTAGAAATCGTACGTGAAATGTACGATGTGAATGCCGAAAGGGTTATAGTAATGAAGAAAAAAGGACAAAGAAGAACAATGGGAAACAAAAATGGTGCCAAAGAAAATAATTCTTTGAATTTGTAGCTCTTTGCTTTATTGGGTTGTTAAAATAAAATAAATTTATGGGGAATTTAAATGCATCATTCATAGGACACATAATGGATGGAAAATGTAGGAAGTGGAAGAAAAGTGATGCCAAAGCAAATAGTTTTTTGAATTTCAAGCGTTTGAATTTATTGGGTTGTTAGAAAAATTAAATATACGGGAATTTGAATGCATGATTCAAAGGACATATCAGAGAATGGAAGACATACAATGTACATGAATTACATAGATTCATTCATGCAAAAATTACATAGTATTTTTTCCATATCAAAATAAAGATTATGGTAGTGTAGTATTCATGAGAGTGTAGTTTTTATCGAAATGGAAAAATAAAAGAGGTAAAAGATAAAATGTTCCAACTTCGGAAATTGACAACAAAAATACACTATGAAATAGTTCGAGGAAGCATATTTTTAGAGATATTGAAAACATAAAAGAGTGATCAATCAAGACTACCGATGGCAATAGTTTTTGTTTACAATTTCAGCGGTTGCACTTTACAGGTAGTTAGAACACAAATAAATGCAAGGAGAATTCACTTATGTGTTTCAAGGGTTTATTTAGAAACAAGGATTTGTGGTGTGAACCTAAAATTCTAGGGTAAGGGTTCCATACACAATTATAATTAGGATTTCTCTGTAGCTATTAGGGAATTCAACAAGTTGTTTCTCTAGTTATGAGGCACATAGATTTTCTAGGAATTGACAATAGAGGTGAAGTACACAAGGAAGTGCTAAGGGAAACATGGTGTGCTTGTGGATAGGGAGATGCTTGCAATTGGGAGGGAGATTTGTTGAGATTACAACCCAATAGCGGGAATTACTCATTTGCATGTTTTAATGGATAATTATGAGAAAAGGATATGTTGATTGGACTTAAAACCCAAGGGTTGTGGTTTCATGCACAATTAGGATTAAGGTTTATATATAGCTACTAAAAAAAAAAAATATTTTTCCTCTTGGCTCTAATCGTGAGGCATGTATGTTTGTAGATGTGATTAATGTAGGTGAAGTGGACCTTGGAAGATTGAAGGGAAATGTGACATGATTTTATCATTAGAGTTTATCACTCGAGAGGTTTACTAAGATGGTAACCCAATAGCTGAATTTACTTCCCGGGATCGGTAGCAAGGACACATAAGAGGAATGTTGAAGGAAGACAAAGACATGAATTGAAGATAAAAGAAAAAATATACATGCCCCACGATTATTCCAAAAGTTATATTGTTTCCCCAAATATATATGCTATGTGTTCAACTTTTTTTCTCGGTATCTCTTGCATTATTCACATGAATGCAATTTTCATTTAAAGGGCCCAAAATTTTAAAATGAGGAAATTATAGTAATTGTTTATTTTTCTCGTTTCAATCTCAACTACTTGTAGCGAGAATAGGTGATGTATCGGTAAAAAAGTGGGAATTAAATACGTACATTTCGCAGCCATTCCCCGACTTATATTTTTCTTATGTAAACAATAGATGAAATGTGCTCTACTCTATCATCTTGGTCTCGCCTCTATTATTAACATGTATGCAATTTTTTTTTAAAGGGGCCAAAATTAAAAAATGTGAGAACCCCAACAAATTTCCCTTTTCATTTTCAAGGTCGAGAAAGCATACGCCTTTCTAGATAGTTATAAAGGCTCCCTAAGATATTCAACGTAATAAGCATATAAATCGTGTGTTTATTATATTCATAATATTGACATTAAATATGTAAAGAATAAAAACAATTTTTTTCCCATATATAATCAATATGCTTCAAAGTATGTAAGATATTATATTGTATTCAATTAGAGATTCGTTATGCATCTAAAATAGACATTAATATCAAGTTTCATCTGTATTAGGTTGTCTATTTAAATGATCATATATTCCCTCAACCGCTCACATAACATATTTAAAATTAAGAAAATTTAAGTCTGCAATAAATGTCGATAAATATCCTTCCTTGATCTATAAACATGAGATGTTCCTTCTTCTCGTGTGCCTTCATTTGAGACAGTAACCTTGATCCACTTTGTATTTAAATTTATACACTTGTCAAACAATGATTGCCATTTGTTGAAGTTCAAAAAAAGAATTTTATATTGGCGTAGACATTGATATGCACAAGGACATTGATGGTGATGATTTTGATAATATGTGGACATTGATATGGTCAAAGACGTGAAGGATGAGGATTAATAGCTCTTGTCAAAGGCACAAGGCATTCTCACTAAAAAACATGACATTTAGTGCAAAAATGCCAAAAGTTTAATAAAATGGTCTAAAAACATGATAAATAAAATATTGAGGCCTAAAATAAAATCCACTTAAAATCAGGTTGGGTGTCCTTATCCTCCTGAAACCTAAAAATCAGCAATAGTGTAACGCCCGTAAAAATGACATTTTAGGAACTCACTTCAACCTAACACTTAACCCAAAAATGCGACTGATTTTTTTTAAGTTATAAAGAAGGTTACAAGAGTGCTTAACCTTTAGGGTTCATTAACTTACTTAAACTACTTAACTCAGCTTTACGGTTGAAGAACCAGTCTAGTTAGAAGTTACATGTTTTTAAAATTATCTCTAGGGTCCATTAACCGATCATACAAAAGGAAGGTAACAAGGTTTAATTCACTTAATTAAACATTTACTTCTCTATAAATATTGCTCAACTTTAATATGGTTAACCACATGCTTAATTATTCTAGTTTCATTATCCTAATAGTTTAAAAGTCCTTTAATTAAATTCCTACAACATGCTAAGGATTAAAAAGGACATAACACCCCTAGGCAATTAAATGGCCCCACTCACTCATCTACACATACCCTTAAGGATTTTACATAAACATTTAAAATACATTTCCACCTAATAAAAGGAGGGTCAATCCTCCACCCTTGGATCAAATCCATCTTGGCCACTAGATCCTAGGGTTCCAAACTTAGCCCTAAAATCCTTATGAAATTCTATTAAATCCTTTTTCTCATTTTATTCTTCTCATTTGGTCTATTTCCTTTTGTTAAATTTACAGGTTGAAGAGGAGGAAGCCATGGGAGAAAACGAGGAAGAACCATGGAAGATTCTACATGGAGATTTATTTTAGACTTAGTTTAGTTTTAGGTTTATTTATGTGATCTATTTAATTCAAGGACTGGGAGGGATTTCCTACACCAATATAGTTTTTATTTCAAGATTATTTGTGTGTTGGGTTTTAAATCTGGGGCAAACCCTCCCCATTGTTATAAATGAAAATAATGCTTTTAGATCCACCACTTACATGTTTTATTGTTCAATCCAATAGTTGCACTCATTGTTTTACTTGCTAGTAATTATAGGTTAAATTTTATAACTTATAAAATTAGTACAAACTAGTTAAAATTTTACGCACAAAGCAGATCATGTGGAATTCTATCATAAGTGACAGAACCGCCGCCCCAAGTAGACCGGTGGTCCTCGGACTGCTGCCCGATGGGTGACAAACCATAGGCGCTTCTATGGAGTGGCGGTTTGAAACTACCACCTCACCGGGGTGACAAACCACTGGATCGCCACCCTACCGAGCGGCGATTTTGAGACCGCTGCCATAGCTTGAGCGGTGGTTACGGGATCGCCTCTTTAGATAGGGTGGCGGTCCTGCTTGAAAAACAAAACCTTAATGCCAAGATTTTCACAAAAACTTAAAGTTACTAAAGGATGTAAAAATGCATTCTAAGTTTGTTTTTGTTCATTTCAAGTTCCAGATTTGAGATTTATTGCTCTCTTATTCATTTCTTAGTTAAATCTAGTCATTTTAAAGTGTTTTCAACTCTAATAAAAATCCATCTACTTACAAGAATGATTCTCATTTACTTTTAACTAGATTCTTTCTTCCATTACAAGAGCAAAAAAGGAATTTATATTTATTTCATTACTTTTTCATTTCCTTGCTATTAAATCAACATTGCTAAATGCAATATAATCTAACTTGTTTTCCCTTTTTTTTCAATACAATGTACATACATTCAAAATAGCTAAAATAACTTTATTTTTCCATTCAAGTTTGTTATACAAGCAAGCTCAACTTCTAACAATTTCTACATTTTCTTCTTTCACATTTACAATACAATAACCACTCAATGAAAGTATACTTTTCTCATAATACAACCAAGATTTCAACAAGGAGAAATACTTTCTTTTCTATTTGCAAAACTAACTCTACAATGCCATTTTTTTCTTTCTTTCCTTATTTGTTTCTTTCCACATATAATACAATATCAATAACTACTATTTGAACACAACTTTCCTTTACAAAATCATTACAATGTCCTCCACTTGATGTGGGAAATCATACAAAAATATAAATAAAGAATGAACTACAATATTACAAGTTTCCTCCACTCTAAGTGGGAAAGATACTAAGGAAGTTTCACAAGATTTCCAACCAAACTCTAAGCTCCACAACTCCAAAAAATAGATCCTCCAAGGATTTTCTTGATTCATAAAAAATAGGGGGAGAGGCAATGCTCTCCACCCAACCAAGATATCCAATGGAGAGGAGAAGCCATCCTCTCCATTTTCCCCGAGCCTCAACCACATTAATATGAGAGAATATTTCAACTCATGGCAACTAAAAGCTTCCACAATACTTAACATATAGTTTTACATTCATTCCATTCACATTCAAACACAACAACAACTCAAGCAAGAAGAATCAACAAAGCAACAATATAACAAGGCTTATTAAGAAAGCCAAAAGAGTAAGACCTATGGGGAGGCCACTTATGCCTCCCAATGGGAATGGGTGCCCACCTAAAAGCCTCCAATGCATATCACAAATCCCCTACAAACTCTTATGCCTCCCTCAAGTACCCCTTATACCTCCATATACTCTTATGCCTCCCTAAGTCTCTTATGCCTCCCTCATAACAAGAACAAGAGGAAATGCAAGCATTCCTCAAACAAGGTGGGGCACCCAACCCAAACTCCCTCCACAAAAAGGGTAAACTCTTATGCTTCCCTACATGAAGACTCCCCATAGTCTCCTCCTATGTTAGGAAATATTTAAGAGATAAAATATGTGGAATAATCCCTTACAGAATTGCAACAGTAGAAACTAATATGTAGAAAATATTATAGATCTCAAATAAAAGTGCAGAATAAATAACACAACATAGAGAGACAAGATTTAACGCGGTTCACCCAATTTGGGATATGTCCACCAAGAATCACTTGCTCAGATTTTATTACAAGCCTCCACTCTCTCAATACAATACCCAGATCCATTTTGAGCTATGCTCAACAAACTCTCTGAGAATTCACACCCGAATTCAAAACACATCTACAATACATTTACTTGTTCTTCTATCATATGCATAAGACCATATAAATAGACAATTGCTTAAGTAGTTTTACAAAACCATGGGTATCAAACAATGGGAAAAAACAAAACCGTCCCATAAACCTATGGGTAGCCGAAGAGGCAGTTTTACAAAACAATGGGTACCGAAAATCAATGGGCCCAAAAACAGCCCATACATGATTACCCATTACCCATGGATTAATAAACCACCTATGAAAATTTACTTGGGGCTTCTCCCCAAACCCCCCTTCGATTGGGGGCTTCACCCCCAAACCCCCGACCTACCACCTGGCGAGCGGGACCGCCGTAAAAATACCCGAGTGTAACACATAGAAGGTGTACCACACTCTAACATGAAAATAGGCTCCACAAATATAACATCCTACTCTCAAACTTAAGAAATCTACCCACAACCAATAAGCATTCCAAAGGGAAACACAACACTCAACACAACATATAAACACATAATAAAAGAAATAAATTAAACAAGGTGAAGATCCTACCTCTCCATAGTAGATCTTGTTCCAAGAATGAAATTCCAAGCTCCTCCAAAAACCAAGCAAGCATCCACAAGCTCTCCCAAGAAACTCTAACTCTCCAAAATTCAAGAGAAAAATGATCAAGTAACCCCCAAACAAGCAAAATGATTTCAATAAATAGAGAAAAGAGAGGGAGGGATGATGTGGCTCCAAGTAGGATGCCACCTCATTTCCTCTCCACTCCACATCACCTTGGTCAACCTCATATTCCAAAGGCACAATTAATAAGTGGTTGAAGGAATGACAAAAAAATTACACACTCCATCTAAGCCCACTCCCCTTAAGGACAAAATTAAATATTTGAAAGAAGGTGCAATTAACATCTCACCTTTTTATCTTCCCAAAACACCTATATGGCC
The DNA here is from genome assembly GCA_018340775.1 of Taxus wallichiana var. yunnanensis. Taxonomy (NCBI): domain Eukaryota; kingdom Viridiplantae; phylum Streptophyta; class Pinopsida; order Cupressales; family Taxaceae; genus Taxus; species Taxus wallichiana. The sequence continues at coordinate 951,709,411 of CM031240.1, forward strand.
TAAATTTGATCCCCCAACCCATATGTAGGGTTGGCATAGGCATTTAAGAGGTGTGGAACAAGTTTGACTTGTCCCATAAGCTTCCAAATTTGGCCTCTAAGGCAAAATTCTAGTTTCTCATGAAGGGTAGAGTGTATAACACTCAACACTCAAGCATACAACACTCAAGCATACAACACTCAACACACAAAATCCAAGAGTAAATCAAGTCTAATAAATAAACTCTTTTTGGTCACATCTTTAATTAGTTTAGGACAAATTTAAATTAGCTTAATTAAGACACTTCAACCCATGAATAATAAAGGGGTAAACATATATCCAAAAATCTAAATAATAAAACAAGTAGATGTTATTACTAAAAGAAAACACATACTAACATTGTAAAAAAAAGAAATTAAAACAAAACAACACATGACCCCTTGGTCACAATTTTCCCTAACTAAATAATTCTATCATACACACAATTACATGTTGCCATGGTGACCCTAGTTGAATTCTTCTCAAATTTCGATGTGGTTGGTCTCCAATCCCCCGATGTTGTTGTGAATATAATATACCTGCAAAACAGAGAATACCTCCTTTGGCCTTCATGGGTGTATTAAAACATCCATGCCAAAATATACGATATAAACCTAAAATCAACTATGTATGAATTAATTGACAGTTCGAATCAGAATAATAGAATATATTGATCTTCGTTCACATCACATACACACAATACATGGCTAATAAATAGCCAAGCAAATAGCAAAACAACCTCCTATAATTTAGGAGTGGTTGTAAATAATAAGCTAAATACGTGAAGTTGTTTACAACAACTTCACATATAATTCCATGTAATAATTTGTTGTTCCACAACAAATCACAATATAATGTTTACACTATAATATTCCCAACATTCACCCCCTTAGTGTGAACATTATTTACTGATATCACCCCCTTAATGTGAACACGGAAAAAATTCACCATAGAACTGGAACCAGAATCGTATGCCTCTGCATACTTTTAGGTCTGCATACTGCTGGCTTGGATCTTGCTGTCTGGATCTTGCTGCACATGACCAATCCGCTTCACCACAGTGAACCCCATACCGGATGATCACACTTCCACCGATTCACCTACATACGTGAACTCAACAGTTCCCGCTTTCACTTCCAGTGAACGCTAGATTTCACCGGCCGATCGATGTTAGAAGTACGACAGTCGAAGAATCTCTGCAGTCAGAGGATCACTCCAGTTCAGCTACCCTCCTATACAACTGTTCTCAGCACCCAAAATGCATATCTTCCTCATTTGAATCAAAATAGGGGAAGAAAACCACACATCATTTTATTCTACACACCACACAACTGAAATAATATAAAATATTGCCACCAAATTTTAATGCGACCCCGTCGTTGGTGACTAACGAGAGGCGCTGATCGCCCTCCATCCTCCGTTGCCTCCGTCCTCCAGTAATATGCTACTTAACTTAGCAGATTTGGAATTTGAGGCTCATAAATTACATACCTTCCCCGAACGTCGGATTCCACCGAAAATGCGTTCGTAAGGCAAATTTTTTTATTTTTTAATGACACGACATTACAACATAATTCCTAAAATCACCTATAAGACTCAATGCCGACACATTTACATAAAATGACTACAATCTAGATGACTTAACCACTAACAATGATTTTGACCTTGAATCTTATTTGAAAATAAACTTTGACAATAACTATATTGACGACCAAATTCACATTTTTTTCATAAAATATTAAACACTATAATCAAACAACTAATTAATTAAAAAACTGTGACCTAGACAATACTTGACTTAATCGACATCAATATATACTATCCAATTAGAAACATGGAAAAAACAAGCAACCTAAAACATGGAATGGACACTAAAACAATAAATAGACTATTTAAAACTTGTCAAAATGACTTACTAAACTCCACCATTGAATTTTAAAATCTATGAAGTTCTACGCAATCTGTAGCCACCATCACGTACATAGGCACATCTTGAACAACCAAGGCACCCGCAGCAACAAATGCATGGGATCTAATGTGGCAAAATTTTTGTACATAATTCTCTACCACCACGTGGCCCCCCAAATTTGTACCATTTGTAAAATATTGCGGTTTCCTAGTGGTATTATGTGTGTCAAGCTATATTCCCAAACGGAGGAGAGTCCAACTTCCAAGGCGGAGTAGCAATCAATAGATAACCACATGAGATTGCAGCACCGTATTTATGAAAGGAAGCACAATAATGAACTGAGATCCAATGCAATATAGAATCGAGCTCAGGATTGGAGTCACTGTAGGCTAAAAAACAGATATGATGATATAGTATTCATGATTGTTGTATGCTGTGAGTTGTGCACAGGTCAATACGTGGAGAGAAATTTTCAATATCAAATCAAATCACAATCACCAGATTTCTGTATGAGGAGAATGAGTTTGAGAGCTTGGAGATCAGTCTCAAGGACTGAGAATAGGGACTGTTCTTGTTCAAGACCGTAAATAATGTGAAAGTGCTGACGCAACGTAGAGGGACGTGTGCACAATAGAAGGAAACTCGCAGGAAATAACCTGAGACGTTTTTGTGCTGACAGAGCCATGAATACTCCAAAAACAATTTCCAAATTGCGTGGACTGTTCCAACTGCACTACCTGCGTTCTCCAAGGACACGTACTGCCATCACCTGGGGCAAGAGATCATCGACTGCCCCTTCAATATTATTCTCAGATCATCAAACTCGCTCTGCTACCATATGACAGGTTCGAATCAGAATAATAGAATATATTGATCTTCGTTCACATCACATACACACAATACATGGCTAATAAATAGCCAAGCAAATAGCAAAACAACCTCCTATAATTTAGGAGTGGTTGTAAACAATAAGCTAAATACGTGAAGTTGTTTACAACAACTTCACATATAATTCCAGGTAATAATTTGTTGTTCCACAACAAATCACAATATAATGTTTACACTATAATATTCCCAACATTAATATCATCTATGCAAATATGATATCACTTAAAATTTCTAGCACATTTCTATTCCACATTTCATTCAAGTCAACTTATCACAACATTAATCCAATTATCAAAGGTCTACTCCATAAGAATAACTATATCACATGTCAGAACTATAGATAAATAACCATGTCAACAATATATCAATATCAACATCAAATGTCTCTAATGGTCCATATGCATCATATACGAATCGAATCAACAACAGTTCAATATCTTTGATATCTACTAACATGATAAATCAAAAAGCTATAGTATATCCATAAGTGCATTTGATAATAACAAAATCAAAGTGAAAAGGTGTCGAAGGGAAGTGGTCACTACAAATAGTTACCATGGGAGCGAGAAATACCATCATACAAAAGAGTGTTTCAGCGCCATATATGTTATAATCAAACCATTTTCACGAGACCTATCTAGTATCAATACCTCTTCTCTATGTTTAAAGAGATCTTTTGGTCAAGGGATTGAATTCCTTAGAGATGTGTGATACCACTAGAATGTGCCCCGTGGGTCTAGGGGTACTAGCTTTGCTCTTTTGTTGCTTATGCTTCAATTATATCTATGACTAATTTTTTTATATTTTTGTAAATATAGTTGTAATAAAAGGATTGATGGGATTATTTTTGAAAGTTCTTACACATTTCCAAAACATGTTAACTATATGTATTCATTTTATTATGAGTCATGTGTTCGTTTAATCCTCCCTTATGATTGATCTTTTATATAAACTCCCTCCTCCGAGGAAACACAAACTAATGAACACAAAAACTCCCGCCTAAAATTTCATTTATAAAATAACATCACATTTGCATCCCTTCCACAATACCTTACAACTCATGTACATTTTTACTATAACCAAGATGGAAAAATATATTTTTCATTAATTTAAATTAAAATTTTAAGTTTATTTGAATGAAGAAAACATTGCTTTTAAGTTTTCCTCAATGAAATTTAGTTTATTAGGGACTTTAGTTTAAAATATGTTTTCTTTTAGTTTGAATAACCTTGAAACATTGCATCTCTAATGTCCATCTTTACCACAGCTAGAATCCATCAAGAAAATGCATTTGTTTGTTAACAACTACGGGATTGATGTTCCATCCAACAAAAATTTCTGCTGTTATTGTTAACAATAATTTGTAGCTTCGAACTCGATTACCACGACCCATCATGAAAAATTTGCATCGATAAATTTCATACACAATGCAACAATCTTCTCGTTTGCCTAACTTGTTATACAAAAGTAAATATCTGAAACCCCAATGTTCTCTCTCGAGACCTTAAATGTGAAAAAATCATGGATGTCATAGCAAATCAAGCCTCTCGACCTCCTATCGATGCACCCCACACAGACCACTCACGGGATGATAAATGATTTGGTAAAAGGTGTCTTGCAAGGAAAATGGAGTTGAACAAAAAATAAAAAACATTAATTTTGGTCTTTATTGTCAAATGATGTTATTATAATTATTAATGAAATCTAAAATTTTTACTGGATGTTGAAAATAACCCGGAGAATGGTCCGAATATGTGGTCGAGGACTATGTTGGGTGCTGCTATATAGAATCCAAATGCAATCACTTTGTTTGAAGGTGTAAGGCCGATGGGAAATGTTAACCATACAATTTACCTTTGGCCGAGAGGGCCATAAATTTTTATAAATTCTTTTTCCTTCTATTTTAATTAATTAATTTTAAAATTTTGCCTTATCAAGCAAAATAAATTTTTTATGTTTAAGGGATTCAAATTTTTTTAGATTTAGAGTGTTTCGATTCTGAAATTCTAAAATTAGGACTTCACTGATTTTCTAGTTCAGATTTCTAAAATGATATTTATGAAATTGAGAAGAAAATTTATGAGTTCTGAAGCTCTGAACTTTTGAAATTCAAGACATCAAAATTTCAGGTTTCGGGAATTTTAATAGGTTTTTAGGAGGTTGAGAAGTGTACTGCCGACTCCTCTTCGACACTTATTATATTTTGATTTTGATTACTCTTGACTATAGACATGGATATTATCATATCATTTTGATTTAGCATGATGTTAGATGATAGAGATATTCTGACTATTGATGGATTATGATTCATAATATGATTTTGTGGATTCTTAGAGACATAGAGAGAAATTTTATATTGATGATGATGATGTGTTGTTAGCATATATATTTATTGACATTCATAATTCTCATCATGTTGACTATGATTTAACATTTGAACTAATCTCATGATCTCATGATATCGATGAAATGGTATAATTGAGATGTTGTTGAAATTATAGACAAATGATAGCATTGTTTAGTTTAGATGATGATTTAGTTATATGAGGATGTTTATTGATGGATGTGTGTATATTTTATCTTTGATGTATTTGATGTGGCCATAAGGCCGAAGGAGGTATTGTGTGATTTTGCAGGTAATTGTATCACAACAAACAAAAGGGGATTAGGAGACCAACCACAGCGGAATACTAGATGGATACAATGACGGTCACCATGACAACTTGTGTAATGTTTGATGTTTTGTTATTAGATTGTTAGGGGGTCCCCATGGGGGATGACCTCCAAATGTGACCATGGGCTATGTGTGTAATTATTTCCCTTTTATTTTATTTATTGTGGAGTATGTGATTTATTTTGTGATGTAATTCATTTAATCATTGTTGATTAATATTCCTTAATTAAGTGGATTAATCATGTTCATTAAGTTACTTTCAAATGTGACAAAAGGGGCCATTTATTAGAGCATTTGGTCCTTTGGATATTTTTATTTAAGTTGAGTTTATTTGGATTTGAATGTTGTACACCCTACCTTACTTGGGTAATTCGGGTTTGAACTTAAGGGCCATTTTTGGAGGCTTTTGGGACAAGTTAAAATTTTCCCACACCTCTAAATTTCATCTACCAACTATATCTATGGGTGGGGTAGTAAAAAAATGGACCCCATTATATATTTTGTAAGGAAAAAGTGACATTTATTGCACTTTTCTTACATGAGTTTTAAATTATGTCCTTAGAGGGTGTACGTTCGAGTTGTGTGTGTAAGAGGCTTTTCATTTCTCTCAACCACCAATTTATTGTGCCTTGGGGTTGAGGTTTGACTTGTGAGATGGATTTGAGGATAAGTAATGTGGCATCCTACATGGAGCCACCTCACCTTGCTCTTCTCTTTTCTCTATATACAAGTCTATTTGTTTGTTTGGGGGTTACTTCATTTTATTATGCACTTGTATTTTTGAGTTAGAGAGTTTTTGGAGTTCTTGTTGAAGTTTTGGAGCTTATTGGAGTTGGATTGATATTGAAGGAGCTTGAAGTGTGATTCTTTGATCAATTTCTTACTATGGAAATGTAGGAATTACACCCTTGTTTTACTTTTTTCTTTTATATGTGTGTATTGCATGCAAGTGAATGGTTTGTGTGCTTGTTGGGATCATGGGTAGAATGCCTAAGTATGGTGTAGGAGAAGGATATGGGTATTTTCTATTATAGGGAGGCATAAGAGTCTTGTTTCATGTTTGGGAGGGAGTTGGGTTGGGTGCCCCACCTTTGATAAGAAAAATGCTTGCTTTTCTTACTTGGCCCTTTGAGGGAGGCATAAGAGATTGTAGGGAGGCATAAGGATATGTGGGAGGAATAAAATGATCTTTAGGGAGGCATAAGATTTGTGTAGGGGTTTTTATGTGTTTTGGATGATTTTAAGGTGGGAACATAATCCCATTGGGAGGCATAAGTGATCTCCTCCATAGTTCCTTTCTCCATTGGCTTTGAGTTTTCAAGCCTTGTGTATTTTTGAAAGTTGCATTCTTTTGATTGTTATCTTGTGCTTGAATGTGTGTTAAATGGTTGTGAAAATGTGTATTGTGATGTGGAAGCATTGTGTTAGTTTTCATGGGTTGTCTCCATTTCTTATTGCACTTTGGTTGGGGCTCAAGGGCCAATGAGGAGGATAGCTTCTTCTCCTCATTGGATTATTGGCTGGGTGGAGAGTGTTGCCTACTCCCCCATTTTTGTTGTTGTGATTGAAGTGAAAAAAATGGTGGAGATCTTGTTGAAGATTTGGGACTTGGAGCATTTGTAGAAGTCAAAAAGGAAATCCTTCATTGTAAAAGTTGCCATGTAGCTCCAAATTAAGGTGGAAGGCTAGTAATATTTCATTTTAAAGAAAATTTGTATTGTATATTTTATTTATCAAGTTGTAATGTATTGTTTGAAAGAAATATTTTTGCATTGTAAGAAAATGATTTATGCTTAAAAGAAAAAGGAAATTTCATTGTTACTTGTATGAGTTTGTATTATTGTAAGAATGAAGGGAAAACTTAGAAGTTGTAAATAATTAAAATGAATTCTTAGCAAATCTGAAATGTAATATAGTTGTTTGTGTTTCTTTGAATAAATGGTTATGGTTGTAATGGATGAATGCACTAAATTATAGTGAATTACCTTGTTGAAGGATTACATTCTTGTTGTGGAAAAGAAAGCAATGATACTTAGAAATAGATGGAAATTCATTTCTTCATTTGAACTTGAAAGCAATTTTATTGGAAAAGTATTCTTGTAGTTGTTTTCTTATATGTTATTGAAATAGAAAATCTATGTAATTAGTGATTTAAGTCATGGAATGAATAAATTTTGTTAACCTATCAACTAGTGACTTTAGGCATATAAATTTAAGCTAAGGTTAAATTATAAATCACCCTAGTAAAATTATTTTTTGAAAAATTAATGAAATGATGATTCTATTTTCGAAGAATAGGACTACCACCCTGTGCAAAGTGGCGGTCTCTCGGACCAGCGACCTGATCGAGTGGCGGTCTCTAAACTACCACCTAGGTAGAGCGGGTTTATGAATCATCACCTAGGTAGGGTGGTAGTCTACAGACCTGCCAACCTACTCGGGGCATCGGTTTCATCACTTTTGATGGAAATATGAAATCTACGATTGTGCAAATTTGAACTTCACTTAATTAAAATATGAGCCTATAAAATGTAAAAAGGAAACCACCAAAAAACCATAAGGGAATAAAATCATTGTTTTAAGCATGTAAATCCTTGAATGGGCATCTAAATGTATTAAATCTTATAGATTAAAAGTAAATAGGGTTTTTCCCAAATAGAGAACTCAAAAATTGAAATAACTAAATAACTATTCCATATTTAAGGTAGAATCTCTACAATCAACAAATGGAAGACATTTCTATAATAAATCCATAAACTAAACTAAACAACACTAGATACAAATTAATCCCTCCATATCTTCCCTCCTTGCTTTCATGGCTTCCACTCCTCCGACATGCAAATTAAAGAAAAGAACAGGGACCAAATGAGGATGCTAGGGCAAGGGAAAAATGTTAAACAAAAATTCGTAAGGATAGTTAGGGTTAGCTTGGATCTATAGGATCTAGTGGCCACAATTGATTTGATCCAATGGTTAGGAATCAATCCTAGAATTATTAGGTGAGAATATATATTATGAGATTTTAAATCATTCAAGTGTATATGAAGATGGGTGAATGGGGAAACTTAGTACCCTAGTATGTTAAGTTAAATATGTAACTCTCCTAGTGTGTTTTACTAAATTATTCAAGGGAAATTAAGGCTAAAAATTTAAGGGAACTAAGGTAACTAAGCATAAGGGTTTAATAAATGTGGGTTTCAATGTTAATTTGAGGAGGGAAAACTACGTAACCAAGTAAAAGAACTAATGGTCGACTTCTAGAGGATTGTAACTGAAATTGACTTTAGAAATGGGTTAAGAATATTTTATTATTAATCTATCCTGTTTCATTTAATGTAATGTAGTAGATTATTGGTAGAAGTTAATTAAATGTATTATAGGGTTGACACCCTTACAATATTTTTAAAAAAGAATGGATTTCCACAACTTTCTAGATAATTATTTAAGGTTTAATGTGGTTTTAGAATGTCAAAATTGTGGGCATTACAAGAAGAAACGTTGTAAAACCTGAAACCCTAAAGTTTTGAAATTTCAAAACTTTGGAATTTTGGGTTTCAGTGTTTGGGGAATCCAATTTTGTGATGAAAATGGTTTACGGTGTTATTTGGGATTCCAATGTCTAAAACATTAAATACTCAACAAATCCATGCGTGTTGGTACTCAGGCATTAAATTTTTATTTTCCTATAAAACTTCATTTGTTACCTATCATTTTCACTTGGTAAATGTACTCTGACACCATTAATTTTACTGAAACTTTCACCGTAATCCTCAAAGCATCTTTTCAAGTTAATTTTTTATGTTTTCTTCATTTTGGTTAAGGTTTTGTTTTGGTTTCATCTTCACGTCTGGGGTTTTGTTTCTCCTCTTTCTTGTTTTCAAGTTTTTCTTCCTCATTATTTTGCGGATATCATTTTTATTCCAAGAATGTATTCTCCTATTATGCTTCACTCATTCTCAAGTCTCTTTGACTTGAGAAATAATATTTGTTCTCAGAACTATAAGCTTCATAACTAGCAGGGGCTTCAATTTCTTGCATTTTGGAGCCCTAAAATAATTGTTGTTATTTCACATTTTCCATTTTGAGGTTTCAAGTTTGAGCTAAGTCATTTCGGATATCGAGATTTTAGTCTCGTGGAATTATTGTCATTTGGGAATTTGTGGCTTTCGGGAAAGGAAATCTCTTCAAATTTCTTAAATCAAAGAGTTTATGGTTTTGCATGCTTTGGAAACTAACTTTAGTGTTCAAAGATAGGTTATTTATGATTTCAGAGGTTTTCACCTTTGGGTTTTGGAAGTTGGAAATTTTGGATTCAGACGAATAAGAATTTGGAATAATTTTGTTTTTACGGATTTCAGAATTTCAGAATTCAAAATTTTGGAATTCTACTTATTTTGGATTTTTTCCATCATCATTTTGGAATTCTAGTTTTTAGAGTTTAAGACCTTTCCAAGTTTATTACACCATCGGAAGTCCGAAATTCAAAAAATTGGTTTTGAGAATTTTGGAAGTCTAGGAGGGTATTGAATATTGTTTCTCGGTGTATACACGGGAACCAAATTTGGTAAATTTTGAAACAAGCTAATGTCTTCTTTTTATTTATAGGGAAAAGATAAGATGAGGCATACCTATTTTGGTGTGTCTCCTACTTTCCACTGTCTTCGATTTAGAAAATATTGGAGACATCGATTTTAGACATGTAGACATGGATGAATTTTGGTAAAGGATCAAGGCCCAAAAAAATCCTGGATGTAGGAAATTTATGATATCAAACTACATCTTGCAGCCACTTTTCTGTCATCTATTCAATGCCTAAAGTTTGTCCTAGCCACACCCTCATAATTTGAAAAGGACACATGTACCGTAAGAGATGATGATTGGAATGTTGCTATAAAATTAGATAGTGATTTCTTTAAATATATTTTTAAACTCCCGATGTAGAGTAATATTCCATAATTTCTCATAAATATGCACTTGAGAACCGAGTGGTAGAGAATAAATTTGGCACCAAGTTCCTTACCACGAGCTAATTGACTAAACAAAAGGTACCATGTCGAAGGTTCCTAAGACACTTACACATTAAGAATTCATTCAAGAAGTAAATGAAATAATTAATTTTTTGAGTAAAGTTTTTGTACTTCAAGCAACTAGAGAGTTTTAGAAGTGGATGTTTCTATACATAGCCACAATTAAGAAAAATAAGGATTTTATTTTGTGGGGAAAGTACATTAACAATTCAATATGTTGTCAATTAGGAGACGTGCTAACCTAAAAGAACTTCTTTATGACATCTTATTTAGATTACACAATGTCTGCAATGAGAGAATATCATGAGTTGGATATCAAGGGAATCAAAAGCGTTGTTAAGATATATGACTATTTCCCATAGCTCACCATGGTAGAAGGTACTAAACACTTTTGAAGAGTGAACGACACCTTATTTTTGTTCTATTGTATTATTTTGATAAGGATTTATACAATAGGATAATTTCATATGAGGCTTGGCAAGAAGTGCGAGAGTGGGGAGGAATTTATCTTCAGTTTCCAACATTCACCTATATTAGAGTGACATGATTTTCAGAAGATCCAAAGAAATTACCTAGATGTCCTTATAATAAATGATTATTTCTTGAGCTAGTTTGTCATTTTCTTGACTATCACAAGATCCAACATAATCTACATAAGGTGGGAGTTTAATTTCTCATTACCATAGGGAGATATTCATGTGCGAATATCCACAAGGCCAAGAATGTAGAAAGAAATATGTCAAGTTACTCGAAGGAATTTTCATCCAAAGTCCAATGTTTAATATTTGGATAAGTTTGGAAGAATGCAGCTAGTCGGTGTGCATGTTCCCCAACTTGAATATATTTGGATTCATTTTTGAGATGAAATCATTATACGATAATGGGAATTTTAAAGTTTGACCTTGAGTGAAGTAGTTTACTATGGGATTGCAGTTGTCCCTGAAGGTATGAAAGATGATGATGAGGTATTAGATCCTATTTATAGGAGAGATTATGTCACCAACCAGCTGTTACCCCAGCATTAATTGGTCACAACAATGTAAAAGAGAGGAGGGTCCCAATTTAAGGAAAACATAATAATATCTAGCTACTTTGGGAATCACACCCAAAGCATCACATTTACATGCAAAATCAATATAGGCTCACCCTATGATAGGTTATCCTACTCCTTCTAAGGGTAAAATTTCAAACCTCATGCCCATTACAAAGTCACAAAATATTTCTTTTGTTCTCAAAGGTTTAGGGTCTTCATTTGAGGCTCCTTTTGCCAAATTCACATCCATAGAGTTGCATGACCCTCATCAAGTAGTTGATTTGAGTGTTTTACCAGTTATTTTTTAGGTATCATAATTACCTCATTATTTATCTCTTATATCTTCACCACACTCAACTTCTCTTTCTCCCACACCTTCCACCTTTCCTCTAGTAATATCTTCCATTTGTTTCACTCCAGTTTCTTCCATTCCATCTCAATTCATGGCTCAAGTATTTTCCTCTCTTCCTATGGTATCGAGAGGAGAAATAATAGGATCTCTATTTTACACTCCACTTCCTTAGTAGTATCCACCCTTTTCTACTTCTATTTCAACTATTTCTGGGGTTATTTTATCTACTACACCTTCCAATATCACCACATCACCTGTCACCTTCCGTAACTAGTACCGGTGTCATGATATTCGAAGTTCTCTAAGTTGTACTTTAACCATTCCTTTGATTTATTTTGCATATTCTTTTTAATAACCGAATGGCTACATTATCAAACTCCTAAGATAAATAAGAAGGTACCTATTATCATTGTGATTTACGTAAGTGTCTTAGATACCATTACTAAGAGACAAGTTAAGACAACCAAAATCATATATAACTTATCGGTTAACAAATATAGATAATCCTGCCAAGGATAAAAAAAAAATGCAATTACGTAAGTGGAATAAAAATTTCTAGGTTCTCTCTGGAGAGCTACTCACAAAGGTGCCAAACGGGATGTACAAATAGCTCTTGGGAATTTATTGGAGAAATATGATAAAGAGAAGGAAACCAATGGTGAATTGAAAGTGAAATTTGAGAAGCTCACTACTCTTATCTTCAAAATTACACATCCGGTGCAAGTTATAACCACCCTGTCCATTTCCTTAAGCTTTGAAGATAATTCATACCATCTGGTAGAAAATATTGGTCAGAAGGGGAAAATGGTTGGTACATGGATGGAATGGATAATTCAAGATGTTGATCTAGTGATCAAAATAGTTATTGATCTATATAATGATTTGTATCTTTGATAAGGTTTCGTGGTGAAGTTAGATAAGATTATTACTAAATTTAATAATCATTTGGATTAAAATTTGAATACATAGAGGGAAATCGGAGAGGGTGATTCATATTTTCTCCTGAAGGAGGGCATAGTTGAAGATGTTTCAAATTTGTTTCAATTTCATAAGGCCATGTATTTTAGAGCACACATACTTAAGGGTATCATTAAAAATTTAGATGAGAAACAAGTTGAAGACATTTATGGAGTAAGTGATATTTCGAAGAGTTAAAAATATCAATCAGTAAATTTATGAATGAGATTATTGATGTTATTCCTAATGATCATGTTATGGATAGTTTCAAAAGATTAGTTAAGGAAGATGAAGATGTAACAAATAATTTTAGTATGAATACATTAAAAATTTTCTTTCATATCATAATTTTATAGCTCATCACAATAAAGTTGCGAACAAAGTTAAAAGGTTGAAAACTAATGTTACTAAGGAAGTCGATATTGTAGATGTGGTGAATCAATATGCCCATGCACTACAAGAGGAGTAAGTACAAGGTATTATCAAACTTTTCTTTGAATATAGGGGAAAAATAACTGCACAATATAAGGACGAGGAATATGAGCAAAAATGAGATGTTGTCAAAGTCCTAGATAGGATTGACAATCATTAATGGATAACTCCCAAGCTCTAGATCAGTTACAGGGTTGGTCAAACCTATGTAATTTAATTTTCTATTTTTATGGAAGGTGATTCCCTAAGACATTAATACACATTATATTTAGTATTTAATTATTTAAAGGAGGAGCTATAATCTCTCAACCTCCTTAGTATATAAATAGTTGGGTGCATTACGGTTAAAATACTTTTAGATATTTTATGAAAGTTTTCTCTAATCTTGGGAGAATTCAAGAGTAAGATTTGAGCCTTTTAATTATATTCAGAATAATATTTTTCCATCAAATATCTAGTATATTGTGTAATTAATTTATTTATCTAGCACTTGTGAATGTTTAATTCCTTGGGTATGATGGATTAATTTGCCTTTAAATCAACTATCTTGTTTTAATCTCTGTGGAATGTGATATAAATCTTTATATTTCAGTTGTGGAAAATATTGTTTCCTTTTTTATTTGAGTTTTATATTCAGTTACATCAGTGGTTGAAAATATTTTATAAGATGTGCATGTCATATGTTGTTTTGTAATTGATTGTGCAAACAAAGTAGATCTTTATGTTTCATTTATTCTTGGTGCATCACCATTTCAATTGCTATCTATTATATCTCTTTCTCCTTTACCTCAAGAAATGTAGATTAGTTTTTATTTCAAGTTTTATAGCCTTATATGTTGATCTTAAATCAAGTATGTCAAATTTCAAAGGAATTTGGCCTTCTTTGGAGTTTCATCCCAAGGCCAAAATGTCCCACACCTTGGGGATATTCCAACGTTGTATGGGATCACTCGGGGATTTAGCAAGAATCGTATGATCCACGTGACAACAATTTTAGAATGCCCAGTGGGACAGACTAAGAGTTGGTACTCCTCTTAGTATTTACATAAATAAAAGTACCTCATGACTCCACATCTATGGACTTTGAGTTTTGGTGCATTAACTTATGTGAATACTTTAGAAAATAGATTCTTCAAAAAAATAAAACCAAAGATGTATCGAATTGTCTTTATATCCTTTGAGAAGAAGAAATATTGAAGCTTTGTTGTCTTGTTGTAGAGGTCATTAAAAACCTCCCTTTGGAAGGTTCCCACCACCAATGAGGGATCAAATCCTCACGATTATGGCATCATTGCATGATCTCTAGCCTTCCAAACATTTAATAATGACATTCCTCTTTCACTAGCCCAATGTGACACCATACGAATGGTTTCTCTCAAGAGTCTTCCATTTTTAAAGGAAAGAAAAATGTGATTCCTATAGAACATATTCAAGATGTGGCTAGCATTTGCATAGTTCATAATTTCACCGAAGATAATGTCATAGTTTGAATCCTTTCTCTCTCTTTTAAGGGTAAAGAACTCCAATGGTTTTGGGGATTATTAGCTAGCTTAGTACCTCATTAGGATGATTTAGGAGAAAATTTTTGCAAACCTTTGAGGATAATAGTGGTGACTTATCGTTATAGTTAAATTAACCACTATAAAGAGAGCTCTTCAAGATCATATGAATGATTTTAATTTCCGATTCCAAAATACTTGGAATAAGATTATAGCGCTAATAAAACCCTCTCCAAATAATACATTCATATACTATTTGAGAGATTTGAATAGCAGTGTAGAAATTAGGATCTAATCAATGTGAGGAGCTAATTTTCCTTATGCTTACAACATTTCTTTAAGAGAGAAGAATTTTTTGATACAAGCTGTGAAGATATCTCAAAGACCTCTAATGCCCATATATCCTAAGACTCCAAAGAATCAACCTATTATTGATCCTCTTTCAGCTACCTCTAAGAACCCGAGTCGGATGAACCAACCCCTTCTAATGATCTCTTTGAGGTTAAGTCACTTCTGAAATTTTTGGGAATGAAAGCATAGAACTTAAAAGGCAACGGTCATACTATGCTCATCTTTATTACCCCCAAAATCAACAATACTAACCTAATCATCAACCCCATCAAGGTATTAACCAATATCAAAACCAATTTGAAAGAGTTATGCCTCTAAAATATCATAATCCTCTTTATACTAGATCTTATAGAGCCTTTATACCCATAAAAACAATCTAGTTCAATCTTATGAATGATGTTATCCCCGCTCTCACCCCCACAATAAAAAAAAATTGTCCCAATAGAGTTCTTATCCAAGCTCTTATGGTTGAAAATATACTTTTCCCTACTAAGCCAATTGAGGATGTATTTACGCAAGGATTAGAAGAGCAACCATAGGCGTATGAAGAAACCACTTTTTTGAATTGACATGTGGAATATTTTTGCGAGTTTAACATGATTCTTCACAATAACAGTGAATACCCATTCCAAAAAAAGGAAATAAAATAACAACCCTCCAAATTTTATCAAGCATATATGTCCCAACCTCGAACACAAGTGTTGGTCGATAAATATGTGTGAAAGAAGTTAGGAGAAACGCAGGATAGTCGGGACTGCGTTAGGAAACAAGGTTCTTCGGAATCACGGTACCAAACAAGCATTTTCAAAAGGAGGATACTAGAATTCATAAGAATTTTGTTAAGGTAGGTAGTATCCCCTTCATTATTTTTGAATAAATGAAAAATACCAAATTGAATGTTGTTATGTGGGAACCACTTTCAATTCCCTCTCGGAGGAATTTTTACGGGGAAGCTCAAAAGTTTTGGTACATCTAGTGAAGAAATACACGTGGATCATCAAGCTCGCTACAAGTCTATGCCAACCAAAAGGAAGATTTGTACCTAATAATAATAAACCTCCCCCATTCTATATCTCTTTGATTATTGGCAAGAAATAGGTACATAATTGTATGATTGATTTTGATGTTAGCAATTTGGTCATGACCAAGCAAATTGTAGATGTACTAGGAATACAATATACGCTAGTCTCGGAGGAGTTATTCAGTTGGATGGTACTTTAGTATAGACCATTGGGATTATCAAAGGACTTCAATTTACTATCCATACGTGTCCTATATTTTTGTTCACATAAAACATATCAATCATTGATCTTCCCCGTCTCTTCACCAAAAGCTTATCACCTTCACTCTAAAACTGGGTGGTTATCTATCCGTTGATTGGTCACATATGATTCTCAGGAATCGATATGGAACTAAGGTAACTATAAGGGTAGAGCCAATTTTTCATAACCATGTGGAACCTTATACTTCTATCCCTATAAATTGGAACTATATTATTTGTGATCAAGAATAAGAAGTTTCGATCATGTTCAAATCAACTACTCTTGTGGAATAAGACCCCGATACTATGTTGGACAAGGTAAGTATAGAACATCATTTTGATTCTTATGTTAAGGAATTAACAAAAGAGGAATCTATTTTTTTTTATTTTATAGGAGAAAAGGTTAGGTACATATTGTATTCACGAAGAAGGCACAGTTATACAACAACTTGTCAAAACCCAAAAAATCTTGGAAGGAATTTGGAAACTATTATTTGATGGCTCAAGGAGTTAAAATGGGGTAGGTGTTGTTGTCATGTTAATCTCTCCACAAGGATATAATTATTTCTCTTCTTTTCGATTGTAATTTGGCTATACTAATAATGTTTTCGAATATGAATCCCTTGTATAGGGAATCCAATTAGCTCAAAAGAATGGGATCAAATATTTAACTATTTTTGGGGATAATGAATTGGTTGTACATTAGGTAAGATCCCATAGTGCATCAAAAATGATCTGTTAAGGTCTTATAAGAACTAGGTTTGGAATTTTATTGAATATTTTTATGCTTTCAAAATCTATGTGGTTTCTAAACATAAAAATCAAGATGTTGATAGACTTGCGATTGTTGGCTCACAATACAAAATACCTATTGATATTATGAAAGAAGAATGAAATCCCGTTAAAATAGTCATTTGGCCTATAGTTCCGATAATTTGGGTAGTTAACAATTTTTTGATAGTGACAAGAAAAGAATTGTCTTTCTGCAAGAAGAATTGGAATTCACTACGAAAAATCAAGCTAAGTTGCATGAAGCATATAGCGACCAAATTATATAATTTAAAAGAAACAAGTTGCCACAAGGTTTAGTTACTCTTGAGTTGATATTTAATTTGGATGATATGGCTAGAAGATAAAGTGCTAACATGGTAATTAAAGAATATTATTTTGAAGAGGTTGAAGTAGCACATAATTTTTTAAAAATATTGGAAACATTTCTAATCGACAAGAGAAAATGTCTTTTCTGAACTTTGTCAAGACTATAATGATGTCTTTGCATGGAGTTACAAGGATGTGCATGGACTTGATCAAGGTTTGGCACAACATACTACTGAACTCGATCCTAATGCTAACCCATTTTGGAAAAAAATGAGACTAGTGGATCCCAAGACTGACCCAATGACGAGAAAGGATATTTGTAAGATTATCGAGGCTTGCATCATTTTTAAAATCAATAATTCCTCTTGGGTAGTTAATTTAGATCCCGTCGGGAAGAAAATGTAGAGATCCGATTATGTGTAGATTTCACGGACTTAAAATAGGCTTCTTTAAAGTACCATTATCCCTTCCCATCCATCTAGCACATTCTTCAAATAGTAGAGCAGACGCTCAAAGATTTTATTTTCTTGATGGATTTTTTAGGTTAGAATCATATTTTTGTTAAAGAGTTTGATCCGTTAAAAAAAAATTCATTACCAAGTGGGGTACATACTTCTACAAAAAAATACCAATTCGACTATATAATGTTGTAGATAGTTTCCAACGAGCTATGGACGTGGAATTTAAGGCATTGATCAATGATATTATCTTAGTGTATCTTGACAATACAACTATGTAATCCAAGCATGCAAAAGATCACAATTCCCATCTAGGAAAGGTTTTCAAGAGATCCAGAGAGTTTGAGGTTTCACTCAATCCTAGAAAATGCATTTTTGTGGTATATGAGGGCAAGTTGTTAGGGAGTATTGTTTAAGCATACGGAAAATCCATTGACCGAGTAAGGATTAAATCATTTTTTCCCCATCTCTCCCGAGTGAAAAGAAGGGTCTCCTAATATTTTTATTAACTTTAAATTTTATACAAAGATTCATTCCTTAGTTTGTATCCTTGGGTATACCATTAAGAACCATGTTGAAAAATAATCTATCCTTTTCTTGGAAAAATGAAGGCAAAGAGATATTTGAAGTGATTAAGATGGTTATTTCCCAAGCCCCTACATTGGTAAATCCTAGATTTGATAAATATTTTATTATTTATGATTTTATAAGTCAGGAGAGTATTTTTGGGATCCTCACTCAATAGAATGATGATCATTTGGAACAACCTATTAATTTTTTCCAGTCGGTCTCTAAAAGATTATGAGCTTAAATATTAATTGGTTGAGAGGCAAGTTTTTTTGTCATTTGGGCATTCAATAAATTTAGGACCATGTTTTCCAATAACCAAATTCATCTTATGGTGTCTCATCTAACCGTTAAAGATTTTTTTCTGAATAAAGATATGAATGAGAAATGTGTTGGGTGGATTACCAAAGTTATGGAGTATGATGTGCACATCAAGGTTACCAAGTTAGTCAGAGGAAAAGGGTTATGTCGGGAGCTTGCTGAAGATTTAAAGTCAAAAGATGAATAAGATACAGTGATTCTTAATGACTATCAAGAAGTGCTCCTATTGGGTGGTTGATGAAGATGATTTTTTTTCTTCTCATAGGAATATACCCCATTCATTTGGATAGGACTCAAAGGCAAATTTTTCATCTTTAATCCAATCCTTACATTCTAGTAGATGGTGTTATCTTCCACATGGATTTAAGTGGTGTCCTCCTTTGGTGTGTAGGGTGAGGACGGGTGAATAAGATATTGGAAGAGTCTTACAATGGTTTTTAGGGGGACATTACTTTGCAAGAACAACTACTATGAAAAGCTCAAGGACCAATGACTACAAGACAAATTTTCTAAAAGATGCCCATCTCTGGGTGAAAAATGCAAGGAATATGCCTTTTTCATATTAATCAACCCCTTCACCCAATTCAAGTTAATCAACCCTTTTTTCGATGGGGATTATATTTCATTGGAATGATTAATCCTCTATCTAGCAATGGACATAAGTGGGTCCTTACCACAACATAATAAATTTCTTGATGGACAAAGGTTGTGGTGTTAAAGGA
Organism: Taxus wallichiana var. yunnanensis; assembly: GCA_018340775.1. Lineage (NCBI taxonomy): Eukaryota > Viridiplantae > Streptophyta > Pinopsida > Cupressales > Taxaceae > Taxus > Taxus wallichiana. The sequence goes on from CM031240.1 coordinate 951,728,978, forward strand.
AGGAAATGAGAAGCTTATTCTTGATTTCCTAGAAGGAATAATGACGAGTTTAAGTGTTTGGTTTATAGTTATTTCAGACAATGCAATTGATTTTCTTGGTCTAAAAATAAGTGAGTCAGCCATTAAGAATGGGTACTATCTTAATAATTCATCCGATTACTATTCTCAAGGAAACAAATTGGCTTAGTCTAGTAACAAGAACTCGTTACATATTATCAAACATAGAATGGAAACCGACAAAATTACTTCACACACACATCTTAAAACTACTTTTACGGCATATTGGATCACACCTAAGATATTTATCTAGAACTTCCATTTCATGCTGGTATATGGAAGGGAATTAAACCTTCTACTATCCTTGAATTACCTTCTTTAGAGATAGCGCATCGCTTGAGGTTATAGAGAGTTATCCTATGACAGTCAAGTTTTTGAGTTGATGGTGTTATATGAAGTTGAGAACAAGGAAAGGGAGACATTGGGGCAACATCAGGCTCAGGTTAATAAATATTTCACTAGGAAGGAATCCAACAAATAGTTTCAAGACGGAGATTTAGTTCTCAAATGGGATGCTGACAGGGCCAAACTAACTATGCATGTAAATTTTGACGCTTTCTAGAGTGGACCATATACAATTACAAGTTTTAAGGAAAAAAAATCATTTTTCCTATCTAGGATCAATGGAGAATACTTCCCATTCATATGAATGGGATGCACACAAAGCTTGTTTTTGAGAAGCTTTACGATGTATAGTTTAGCTTATGTTTTTTCCTCCAAGTGCTTTACACATTGTTATTTTTCCTATGTGTTTTCTTTTCTTGTTTTTGCTTTTCTCTTATATTTGTGTGCATGTTTTCTCTTAGTATTTAATGGTTTAACACTCATTTTCCCAAAGGATTGTTTAAATCCGTTGGACTAGTTCTTAGCTAGCAAGCGAGCCTGAGCGGTCACAAAAAATGTTGACCATACATTTTACCTTAATGAGAGGGCAAGAAATTTTTTATAAATTATTTTCCCTTCTATTTTAATTTTTACTTTGAAAATTTTTCCTTATCATGCAAAAATAAAATTTCAAGTTTCAAGGATTTGACTTGTGTTTTTAGATTGAGTGTTCGAGTCCCAAGTTTAAAATTTAGACTTTAGAGATTTATTAATTCAGATTTCTATAACGCTTTTTATGAACTTCAGAAGAAAAGTTCCAAACTCTAAAACTCCAATGTTAAAAAATTTGTAACTTTGGACTTTCGGATTTTCGAGATTTTAATGGGTTTTTCGAGAGGTTAAGAAGAAAATTTTGAAATCCGAAACCACGAATTTACGAAATTTTGAACTTGGACTTTCGGGTTTCATAGTTTTGGGGATACGATTTCATGATGAAAATGATTTATGCTGTAATTTCAGATTCGATATCTCTGAAGCATTACATTATCAACAACTTCATGTGTGTGTGTCGGTACTTGGGCATTAATTTTCCATTTACCTATAAAAAATTTATTTTTTACCTATTATTTTCACTTGGTAAATGTACTCTCACACACCGAGTTTTACTAAAACTTTCACCATACTCCTCAAGGCATATTTTCATGGCAATGTTTTTGGTTTTATTCATTTTGTTTAAGGTTTTTTTGGTTTCATCTTGGCGTCTGTGGGATTTGTTTGTCCTATTGCTTTTGGTATTTCTTCTGCATTATTTTTTGATTCTCAATTTATTTCCAAAAATGGCTTCTTCTATTATGTTTCACTCATTCTAAAGTTTATTTTACTTGAACAAAAATCTTTGTTATCAGAACTATAAGCTTAATAACTTCTAGGAATCTAAGTTTCTTCGTTTTGGAGACTTGAAAGAATTATTGCTATTTCATGTTCACCATTTTGGGGTTTCAATTTTCAGAGCTAAGTCATTTTGGAGGTCGACATTTTCATAAGGCAGAATTAGTTTCATTTCAGACTTTTTGGCTTTTGGGAAATGGAATCTCTTTGGATTTCAGAAATTAGAGAGTTTGGGGTTTGGTAGGATTCAGAAATTAACTTCGACATTCATAGATAGGTGATTTGATTTTGGATGTCTTCACCTTTGGGTTTTGGAAGTCAGCGAGTTTCGGATTTTGGAGGAATAAGACTTTAAAATATATTCTTTTTTCATATTTTGGAATTTTGGAATTGATAATTTTTGAACTATATTTATTTTGTAGTTTTAGCTATCAAGTTTTTGGAAATCGATTTTCGAGTTTTGAAACTTTCCAAGTTTTCTACGACATCCAAAGTCCAAAATTCAGAACTTCAAAATTCAGACTTTTGGAAGTCCAGGAGGGTCTTGTAGATTGTTTCTCACGTGTATGCATAGGCTCCAAATTTTTAATTTGGTATATTTTCAAACAAATGAGTGTCTTATTCTTCTTCAATGGGAAAAGACAAGATGAAGTATACCTATTTGGAGGTGTCTCCTCCTTCCTACCTATCTTCTAATTTAGAAAATATCGGAGACAATAATTTCGAGACATGTGGATATGGAAGAATTTTTGCAAAGTGTGAAGGCCCCAAACAAGAATCCTTGGATACAGTTGATTTATGATAGCGGGAAACCTATTACAACTGCTTTTATGTCATCTATTCAATGCCCGAGTTTGTGATATTCGTAACCTTGCACTTCAACAAGGCTACCCGTACCATAATAGATGATAATCAGATTCTTGTTATCAAATTGGACACCGATTTATTCTACGATATTTTTAAATTCCTGTATGTAGAGGAATATGCCACAATTTCTCTTGAATCCACACTTGAGAACTTGTTGGCAGAGAATGAAGATTACACTAAGGTCCTTGCCAAAAACTATTTGGCTAAAAAAGGAACCATTTCCAATGTTCCTAAGAAACTTCCATGTTCATATTTCATTCAAGAAGTCAATGACATAATTACGTTGTTCAAGAAGGTTTCTGGACTCCCGGTAGCATGATATTTTTAGGAGAGGATGTTTCTATACATAGCCATGATTAATAAAAATAAAGATTTTATTAAGTCGTGTGAGAACATTACAAATTCAATATGTTTTTAATAAGGAGAAGCTATGACCTCAAAGAAATTCATTATGACGTCTTATCTAGTTTACGTGGTGGATACAATGAGAGAATATCTTGTTTTGGCTCAAGGGAATCAAAAGCGTTGTATATATATAGTACTATTGCTCGTAGCTCATCATGGAAGAAAGTCCTAAATCTTCCGAAGATTGAGCGATACATTATTTTCTATTATATTGTATTGTTTTGATAAGTATTTGTGTGTGTGTGTGTGTGTGTGTGTGTGTGTGTGTGTGTGTGTGTGTGTGTGTGTGTGTGTGTGTGTGTGTGTGTGTGTGTGTGTATACATACATACATACATACATACATACATACATACATACATATATATATATATATATACATACATATATACATATATATATATATATATATATATATATATATATATATATATATACATATACATATACATATGTGTGTGTGTGTGTGTGTGTGTACCCATATTTAGTTGATGGGTAAGTGCATGGAATGGGAGACCAAAAGGTGTCAAAAAGGAACACATTTTTCCAGAAATCGGTGAAACTTGAACTTCATCGAATACTTTGGAATGCATATGCTCAAAATTTGACAAAGTGATAATTATAAGTCTTGTAGAGATCGGAATCTAGTTTCTAAACTACTATTTTTTAAAAAATCATTGATATTAAGAGGGTCAAATTTGTTACGCACACAAAGTATGTATATTTCTATGTCAAAATATAAAAACCTATTATGTCTGTGCCCCTTTATTTTTTGAGTTTTATTAATTATTTTAGAATCTCTTTTGTAGAAAGTAAGTTAATTATATGTACAAGGTTCCACTAATTTTCATAATTTTTGGATGAAATATAAATTTTGATTAATTTTGAAAGTGCACACGTCTTGAAAATTTAAATATTGGTGTAAACACCCCATAACTTTAAGAAAAATAGTCATTTATTATTATTCTTTTTTAATGCATGTAGAATAGAGTTTAGAAGAGGAGGTTTTTTTATTTGGATGAAATAATAATAATTTGTGTACAAAAACATATGCATATGTTTTGACAAGAAAATAAGGCACTAGTAAAAGAAATTAAGGATGAAAGCCTTAAACTAATCGGATTTTAGAAAGAAGCATATCGTCACAAAGATTAAAATGAGCTTGACATCATAGTATAATTTGTTCTAGAATATTACGTTATAACGCATTTAATATCGGGTGTACACGTGATATTTTGATGTTTTCTTGCAAAACATAAATCCATTCACGGATTGCATAGTCCAAGGCTTAGGGTGGGAGATCCAAGGAAAATCCAAGCCTATGGGTCAGGATTTTCAAACACATAGAATCTTGAACACAAGCGCGTTATAATTCACTTGAGTTCCTATTTTCTATGTTAAAACATAACCAAAATAGGAACAAAAATGTGTTATAATGTGTTTGGGTTCCTATTTTGCTATGTTATAACATAACATAATAGGAATGTGAGTGCATTATAATGTTCTTGCATTATCGTTCACATTTACGAAGACATAATGTGCTCATGTTATTACATGACCCAACATTTTCTTTGTCATGTGATAATGGCCAAAAATGGATTTGTGTATGCTTTTTGTCTCCCTTTTTCCATGCACATACCCCCGATACAATAATTCCTAGACTTATAGCAAAAGAGACTATAGAATAAATTTACTCATCCATTAAAATACACACACACACACACACACATATGTATCCTCACCGTTAAGAGACTATAGTTTCGATTTTTGGACTTCGTAGTCTTCAATAAGCAAAGATGGAAAAGGACAAGTCAATGTCCAAAATTTTGAATTCTGAAGGTCTGAAATTTCATAATTTCAAAACTCTCGAGTCATTTTCAAAGTGATGAACAAAGTGTTTCAACTTACGAAAAGAAAATGTCCAAAGTATTAATTTCAGGATTTCGAGGTTGCGTGCATTTCGGACTCCCAAAAAGACAGATCACCGATTCGCCATTTTTTGCAGAATGACACCTCGACCTTTAGATGGCCATAAATTTGGACTGGGAGCTTAGATTTTTGCAAGAGATGACTTTTTGGAGACTAAGTTATTCAAAATGAAGAAATATCGTCTGTCGCTTTTGAGGGTGTTAGACTTCTCACCTACAACATTAATGAAGGTATTGGTTTCCTTTCTTTCCCAAAAAGTAACAACATGTGGAGGCATGGGTTTTGTCATGGAACCCATCATTGTTGCAGTGAATTCAATGCTCTTTCGGGGTGGTTGAAGTAGGATTCAAATTATTTCTTCTCCTTCTCTCATTCTTCCTATATATTGTAAGGAGGGGCATTTTTCTAAAGGTTGGAATTTTTTTATTGCACCCTCCCTTCTTCTCTTCTCTGCAAGTGGATTTGT